>CM045763.1:200398758-200998758 GCA_025200525.1 Camellia lanceoleosa | reverse complement strand
GATAATATATTATTAAATAAATAATAATAAAGCAGAATCTAATTTGGCATTGGATTATCAAATATGGGATTAATTAGGAATTATTATTTGGGGCCAAATTAATATAAATATGGAATTATAATACTAGTTGGGCCAAATTAAAGTTAAAGATAGTAAATAAATAAATATAAAAGTAAGAGTAAATAAATAATAATATTGATAACAACAACAACAACAACAACAACAACAATAATAATAATGGGTGTGGTAGTAAAATAAATAATTAATTTTCTGTTGGTATACGATAGAGTGTAATTTAATTAGGGATTAATTATTTTATATAGTTATATTAGAAAACTAGGCCAAAGTGTAATTATCTTAAATATTTATTAAGATAAGCGCAAATCCATGTGATCTATGATCAAATTTGGAAAGGGATTTGAGCTGTCATGTATTGGACTCAAGAGGCTTTTACCTCCCTATAAATAGGGAGGAGTTGATCAAACTCTATGGAAAGAAAAGGAAAAAAAAAAAGAAAGAGGGAGAGGCACGTAAGTTGCTGGATGTAGGAACTTATAGTAGGAAGGTTGTGATAGTGGAGTAAGGCTAACAATTAATATTAAAGTGAGTTATATTATACCTTGAGTTACCATAATATATTTTACGTATATTTTGACTTACCATAATTTATTTTATACAAGTTGTATTTTGTTAGTTGTATTAATACAAGTTATGTTTTATAAATATTTCAATTACATAGATTAATTTCTGAACTTTATTTGTTTAAAATGAAACCCATGTATATGTTTGTTTAAATTTTAAAGAATATTTGACTATAACCTTATAAACAATTATGTTTTGTAAGTACCACCACGGGAGTCTCATGCCTTAGGAGACTTAAATAACCATTGGTCTCTATTTGGCCACTTTGTAGTCCTCTATTTGTCATGGATCCATTGACTTCTGTTATGACTGTCACTTCTGTGACCTCTGTTCTGTTCTGTTCTTTACCGTGATTATGGTTATTTATTTATATAATTTCTGAATTTCAGTTTCTGCCACTTAAATGATTTATCACCAAATTGAATTATGTAAATGTTTTGGCCTAACTAACTATCCATAGTTATTTTGTATTCCCTATACTCTTGGCATAATATTTCTCACTGATGTGTGCTTATAGCTGTTACCCTTTCAGATGACGAAATGTAAGGGAAACCCATAACCTCACGTAATGGAACCCACACGAGGATTGATGTTGAACCACTATTTTGTCTTTTTTTTCTTTTCTTTTTTAAAATATTTTTTGCTCCCTTTTGTTTCTACTCGGGGCCAATCACTGAATAATAAAATAATAAAAGTCATCTAGATGTATTTTCTCTTATTAAAATAGTAAAATAGAGTAATTTCCTATTTAATTATTTTTATTTCTGCTTGCACAGTTTAATTTGTTACAAATAGAATAAGTTAGTAAATTGTGATTCCAACTCTAAGCCCCTGGGGTTGGGTCATGACAAAATGTAACTTTTATTTCCAATTAATTTGAAAATAAAATAAAATTTTATTTAAACAAATTAATTCTACACAGAAAATTAAATTTTTTTAACACTACAATAATTAAAATACAAAAAATAGAATTTTAATTAATGAATATTTAGAAATTATTTTTGAAAACCAAAATTAATTTCTAACAAATTTCACAAATAAATATTGTGAATTATTAATGACACCAGTATATTACTACTAGTTGTCAAAAAAAATAGACAATATATTACTACTATCTTTCAAACAATATATTACAACTATTTGTTTTTCCAATTAGAATATTATTTTGTAAAACTACAAAAAATAATTTCTGTAAGAAGAAGAAAGAGAAAAGGAAACAAATGAAAATTTCTGTAAACAGAATAATTCGAATCTGTCTTAAGATTGTTGGAACAATCTTCTATGTAAGATAAATAATTTAAAACCAAATTGAATAAATAAAAATAAATCACTTACAGAATTTATTTTACTAAACCGAACAAAACTTTAAAGGATCAAGTCGAGTGTGTGACACTTTGTCCTTAAGACAGATTCGCCTCGCTACGGTGCTTACGGATATAAGGCGTTTATCTCCTAGGATACAATGATCTTCCCAAATTGTAGTAGCACTCCAAACAATTTGTACGGTGAACAAAATCTATGTTCTTAACTCTTTGAATTTTATTCTAAAACAAAAACTAGTATGAAGAAAATTTATGCAAAGGAGCAAAACCAAGAGGGAACCAATTTTTTCTAGAGTTTTGTAGGATGTTTTTGTATCTCTAAGACTGCTAGAAATGGCTATTATTTATAGACAAATTTTGACAGACCTGAACAGTTGAGTTATTTGAATAAACAGATGCAAAATTAAACTAAATAGATATAACATCTTTATTTGAGCAGATAAGCTGGGCGATTAAATCATTGGAAGCTATGCAGTTAAAAACCTATCTGGGATGTTTTGAATCTGTCTGGCAGTTTGAATCTGTCCAAAAAATTGAATCTGTTGTGGAATTCGGAAGAGGCACAAAAATTGGACAAAAAATATGAATTAATTTCAATTTGAAATTCAAATAATTTCCTATAAGAATTTGGAAAAATTCAAATAAATTTTGTCCAAAAAATTAATGTTAGAACCGACCCGACCCGACCCACAAGCCACCCGGCATTTCGACTCGGCCAGTGATCGGACAGCGATGGCGGCGTGCGTGTGTGTGTGGTGGTTTGAGCCAATGTTCACTTTGTCCATAACTCCTCCCTTCTACAAACTTGGGGTCCAACCTAAGTGTTGCCACTTAGAACTTATATACACACATAAGTTCTCTTAAATTTCCAACGTGGTACTAGCCTTACAAGGAAACCCACATTTAATTCTTTAAATATCCATTTCACGAATCCGAAAACGATGTCAAGTTCCAATTCACTCATAAATGGTTTTGATGAACCGTTTTCACCGTGTGACTTGCCATGCAGCAAGGAACACATCACCTTTTTGGACCCATATCAAAAGATGCGTGAACCCCACTCAAATTTGGGCTCAAAATTGGCCTAAAATAAGCCTATAAAAACCAATTTTTCAACATGTTACGAATGCAGATTTAGGCATTTTTAATCTCTGATATATCCTAGTTTGTGTCAGATTTGTGCATATGTGCATAACAAGGTCACATGCTAGCCTAGTTTTTCAACCTCTATATTATACTCTATGTTACATCTTTTCCCCTTTTTTTTTTTATGTATTTATTATGCTTTTTTGTTGCTTTGTAACACAGAGAAGTTGAATTTGAAAAGTGCAAATGAATATAAATACTTAAGGCAAAGCAATTGCTATTCAATTTTTGGGGTCGATGATGCTTGACAGTTTCTCATTGTAATGGTATTTTCTTCTTGTCCTTGTTCTTATTATTACGAGCACAGTTATAACCATCAATGCTTTTAGAGTGTTATTTTTTCCTTTCCCCTTCAAGTTTAGAAATAGGGGTTGATTTATATATGAACGTCATTGTGTCTTTTTTTACTCTTCAGAAAGCTCTAGACATTGTTCATGTTAGCAAAAAGGATCAAGAAAGTGTATTTAAAATGCTCACTGCAGTTTTGTGGTTGGGGAATGTCTCCTTTATAGTGATTGATAATGAAAACCATGTTGAACATGTGGCAGATGAAGGTAACAATCTACTAAAAAACTTGTCTATAATTTTTTTTGATAGGAGTGTTGCTACTCATATTATTTTTTCAGACAGGTTTTCAAATTGATAAGCCATTATCAACAAAAAAATTATTATTTATTGACATAGCAAAAATCTTAGCCAATAGACTAGCCCACTTGCCTTCAAGTTGAAGATCTAGAAAAACATACCTCAGTATTATTGTTGGCTACATATTTTGTAAAAGCCAATCACAATTCGACACGTGGCAGAGTAAGGGTAATATAGGAAGACTAGTCAAGTCTTTGATCCTGATCGTACACGTGGTAGTTAATATTGGTTCTCACGTGATCTGAGTAGCATTGGATCAGTAAAGAGATGCAAGGTGACGTAGCTTCAACGGTTACTCACATTCAAATTCAAATATATGAGGGAAGCCTAACTGCAAATGATGGTGTAGTGGAACTACTTATAAGGCAACATGGTCAGCGATCATGGAGGAGTAGTTCGACAGTTTGAAGTGCAGTTCGAAGGTCATCCTTGACAAGTATAAATAGCAGGGAAGTCCCCAGAAAACGCCCCAGACTCATATCCAACAAACCAGTCATGTACTTCATATTTTCTTTTCCAGTTTTACATTTCCAGTCTTTACATTTCCTGCACTTTAAATACCTGTTCTTTACATTTCCTGCACTGCACTTCGTTCATAGGAGTAGTTTCGAGTAAATTGTCGCTGTAAACCTCTACGAGACTGAGTTTGGATCATTGTAAGTTTTCATCTTAATGAAATACTTCAATTGCTCGTCATTTATCTGTTATTTTGCTTAATTTCTCCTAAGTCAAGCCACCAGTAAAAGTCCTCTTCATTGAGGCTGAAAGAACTAAAATACAATCGTCTGATAATTGGTTGGCAATTATAATTTCTGTAAGGACCGATTGATCCTTGCTGGCACGCTCGCATTTACAAAAATACCCTTCGAAAGCCAAAAAAAAGCCAACATATATTTTTGGCACGCCCAGTGGGACATGTTAAAATGGCTAGACAAAGACGACAATGAGAAAATGAACGCTTGGAATAAGGCGTAGAAGGAGAGGTAGAAATACCTAATCCAGAGGATAATGTGGTAACACATTCTGTGGAAACTCTCATATTGTCAGAACCTATGGTCAAACAGACCAGTACTTCGGGACAAGAACCATATGTTCATAATATTAGACGAAACCATGGAATTAGACCATCCACTATTCTATCTACTCAGCCAACAAATCCATGAGATGGCCTAGTAGATGCTATGGGACAACAATTAATGAACACAATGGAAAGGTGGGCAACATCCTTTTTGGATCGAATGAATAACCACCAACCAACAAACACAAGACACACAGAGGAAGTTTTAAATGTCCCTCAGCAAAGATTGGCTAGAGACAAACAGCCTATGCAAGTTAATGGACATTCTAATGGTCAAACTAGTAACCAGAACTATGAAAGACCATCACCTTAGTCTTGGTATGAACCCATTTCGAGGCCTATAACAGGCCAAAATGCCTCAGTACTCAACAATGAAACCACACAAGTTGGTGGATCTGGTCAAGTACAAGAAACTGGACTAAGAATGGTTACAAATCCCATATTCAAAGCCATACCTGGCACTAGGGGGTATAATAATCCCTTATTCGAATTTATACCCGGGGGGTTGGAAGGTTGGCCTGCAAATGGAAGGGACACAACACCTGTTCCAGCACCTTTCGCAGGACAGGCTCAAAGGGGTTACCCACACCCCCAACAGCAACCTGCACCACAGGGGCAACCAGTCCCAAATGTACCACCTTATGGACCAAGAGGACCGCAAGCACAAGTTTGTCCACCAAATCCTGTGTTTGTCCCTCCAGTAGTGGTTCAGCAAGCACAAAATATGGTCCCTAGGGACCAAATTACTGATATTGTTAGGGAGATGTGTGGACCAATGGCTCGGAGGGTCCACACTCCTGTATACAGAAAACCATACCTAGAATGGGTAGATAGGGTACACGAATACCCAAGGGGGTTCAAGATACCAGATTTTACCCTTTTCTATGGGAGTGGGAACCAATCAACAATAGAGCATATTACTGGGTTTGCTGCTCAATGCGGTGAATTTACTAATCATGACTATATGAAACTAAGATTATTCCCAAATTCTCTAACTGGGGGAGTATTTGTATGGTACATCAACCTTATACCTGGCTTCATTCAAAATTGGTAACAAATGGAAGAGGCATTTCATGCCCAATTCTTCCAATCGGAGCCAGAGGTGTCCATGGCAGACTTGGCTAGATTGAGTCAAAGGCCTGAAGAAAAGGCTACTCAGTTTATTGCTAGATTTAAAAGGGCTCGAAATAAATGTAGAGTCATCCTGCTAGAGTCAGAATTCGTAAGATTAGCTTAAAATGGCCTAGAGTTCAAGCTTCGAAAGAAGTTTGACTCAACTGAATTCAGAGATTTGGTAGAACTAACCTATAAGGTGTCTAGATACGAAGCATTACTAGAGGAGGAACAAGATCGAAATAATGCATCGTACAAGACATATTATAGAGATCCAAATTATGAGATCAATGCAGCAGAGATTGTGGGCAAAGAACCTGTGATCTGTGAGGCATTAGTTCATAAGGATACAACAATTGACCAACAGTTTAAAAAGAAAGACTTTCACAGAAAGTACTCTTTCAATTTAACAAAAGCAGATGACATTTTTGATCATTTGCTTGCGGCCAACTTCCTTAAGTTACCTAAAGGAGTAAAACTGCCATCTCCAGATGAACTTAAGGGAAAAGTATATTGTAAATGGCATAACTCTTGGTCTCACTCGACTAAAAACTGCATTGTTTTTCGAGACAGGATCCAAGAACAAATTCGGAAAGGAAGTTTGAAGTTCCCAGCCAAAACAGAAAAGGCCATGGGGATCGACAGTAATCCATTTCCAGAAGTTGGAGAGGCGGCAGCCAATGTCATTACGTCAGACTTCCAGAACTTGTCCTTGACAGAATTGGAAGAAGTCAATGTGCAGATGCATGTTGCTAACCAGACAACCATCAAGAAGGACACTAGAAACCCACCAGCTATTGGACAAGGTTTCTCACACCAGAGGGAACACTCTGATGAAGAATCACTGGATGATGATTCCTTAGAGGCAGCAGTGATGCAAAGGATGTGTCCCAGGTGCAGACTGAGTTATAAATGGTTGAAGGGGCTTCCAATTGATGGGAAGCAATACTACAAGGATGTTCAGAGACGTCCTAAATCAACTAATGCTTACAACAAAAGGCCGTATCCGGCTAGTAATAGGCAGCGACCACCAGTGGTTAAGCCTGCAATGGACAGAATGCATGCTAAAGGCAAGAGGCCCTTATATGAATCCAGGCCACCTAACTATTACAGAATGGAGAGCAGTCATTCTGAAAGAAGACTGGAGAAAGGCTCAGTTCATGGGATCAAAGCCAGAGATTGGCCCCCTAGACTAGCCTCATGCAGGACAGAAAGTGGCTACCTTCATCGAAGGTCTGAATCAGGCTCAAAACATGAGGTCATAGCCAAACACTTACCTTCACAGCCAGCTTCGAAGATGGCTTCAAAGGTAGAAAAAAGCAGTTCAACATCTGAGTCAGCAAGTTCGTGGGTACGTGGAGTCCCAGACTGGTTTGTAATGCAAAACAAACCTAGGGAAGTGCCTGTCCAGAGAGATGTTGGAATCCAAGGCAGGATGGTCAAGCCTCCTTTGGTGGCTCCGAACAATTGGGTATTGCTTAAACACCCAAAGACAAAGGAACCAGATATGGTCCCCACTATTTCAAGATCACAAAGAGAAAGATTCAAATAGCAGTACACTCGATTACGAGCGATATGAAAGAAAATGGAGAGAGCTCTTCATTGGTCCAGACAGAAGGAAAGAAAACTCCAAAGTCAGACCATACTCCAAAGCCAACTCTACAAAGCAAAGTGGGTTGCAGCAGAGAACAGTTGGCCAAGGTTCATTCTGAACTAAAAGCCAGAGAGAAGTCTAGCTTAGCAGGATTGGAGAAAGCTCTGATGGAGAGTGATAGCAAGACAGAAGAAGAAAGTGGCATAAGCCAAAAGAAAGAAATGGTGGAGGAAGTAATGTTCGAAGCCTTCATAGCTGAGCAAACATTTTTGGTTGAAAAACCAGTTGAGAAAGATCCTTCAAAGGAATCAGTTAACAACGAAGTGCCAGAGTGCAGCATGGAGGATGCTGCTGAAGTAACTGAACAAGGTGGCCAAGGGAGGAAGCAGGTACAGCCAGCCATCCAATCTGGCTCATTTCCTCCAGTATCAGTCAATATGGTACACATACTGCCTCATGAGTTCCGGGCTGGAAATGAGGACCAAGATGACCAAGACATGGATCCTATTCCTGTCTCTAGTGAAGACTCACAAATAAGTATGGTACAAGATGATCCTGGAATGGCTACCCCAATGGAAACTGAATATGAGAGTGAAGAAGAGGTGAGCATTAACCTCTTGTATCCTTTTGAGTATCCCTCGAGTTCTATGATACAACATGTTAAGCCGTTGTACATCAAGGCTTTCTTTGATAGGATACAACTGAACCGAGTCCTGATAGACAATGGGGCAGCAGTGAACTTACTACCGAAATCTTCTTTGAAGAAACTAGGGAAAAAGAATCCCAGGTTGATTCCAAACAACACAACCATCGCGGGCTTTGCTGGAGACAAACAAATGGCTCAGGGGATTCTATCCATTAACTTGAGTGTGGGAACTAGGGACTGCATAACAGCATTCTTCGTAATCGACAGTAATGCTAAATACAATGCTTTACTTGGGAGAGATTGGATCCACACTAACAAATGTGTGCCTTCCTCTTTGCATCAGAAAATTATGATGGCCTTAGGCAATGGAGAGACGGAGGAAATTGATGCAGATCCTCAACCCTTCATAGCCTATGCAGACTTTGCAGAGGCCAAGTTGTATATTGAGGGAGTGACACCACTCAGTATACTGAGAAAAGCTGATGGCTCAGCCGAAGTGACGGCTGATGAGGAAGTGACACACCTGAAGCACTTAGTCCAAGAAAGTGCTGATGAAGAGATTGTCATTAAAGATGAAATGATGCCTGGTTGTAGGCAAAGAGATGAAGAACAAGAAGCCAAGTCTTTGGCTCTAATTAAATTCTCAACATTGGATGTAAAATCAATAGTCCAGAAAGTACAGGAGCAAGAGAGAGAAGCCATGATAATTAGCTATGAACAGGAGCAGCAACGGGTCAGAATTTTGACCCTTGGCAAATACTGTGCATTGGACATTGAAACAAAAGTCCAGGAGATACAGGAAAAGGATGCCTTATGAACAGATTTTGTTTATGATGAGGAGGGCAAAGATGTTGAAGGTAGAAGAAACCAAGGAAGAAGCTTCAATAAGTTCTCAGACACAAGACCCCTTAGAAGAAGTAAATTTAGGGGAAGGTTCTATGCAACAACCCACCTATATAAGTGCTTGTTTGAATGATCTAGACAGGGACCAGTTATTGGTTGTTCTAAAGAAATATAAAGATTGCTTTGCATGGTCTTATAATGAACTACTAGGATTGGATAGGTCATTAGTGGAACATAGGCTCCCTATGAAGCCTAATTTCAAGCCATACAAGCAGAAACCAAGAAGAATGAGTCCAGAAGTAATTCAGAAAGTCAATGAAGAGATTCTTAGGCTACTCAAGGCAGGCTTTATTAGGATAGCCAGGTATGTTGAATGGCTATCTAATATTGTGCCTGTAGTCAAGAAGAATGGTAAAATAAGGGTATATATTGATTTTAGAAACTTAAATCTCGCAACTCCAAAAGATGAGTACCCTATGCCTATAGTGGATCTGTTGGTAGACAGTTCAGCAGGGCATCAAGTTTTATCAATGATGGATGGGCATTCTGCTTATAACCAGATCTACATTGCAGAGGAGGATGTCCATAACACAGTATTCAGATGTCTTGGAAATATTGGCACTTTCGAATGGGTTAAAATGCCATTTGGCCTGAAGAATGCTGGGGCTACATATCAGAGGGCCATGAACACTATCTTTCATGACCTCATTGGAGGGTATTTAGAGTGTTATATTGATGACATTGTAGTTAAATCCTAATCCATGGAGGAGCATATGTTTCACTTAGAAGCAGCCTTTGAAAGAATGAGAAAGTTCAAATTGAAGCTTAATCCTCTTAAGTGTGCTTTTGGCGTATCATCTGGAAACTTCTTGGGTCATGTGGTACACAAGAAAGGAATACAGATTGACCAGAATAAAGCCAAAGCCATCATTGAAGCCAGGCCTCTATCAAGTAAGAAAGAATTACGAAGGTTCCTTGGACAGGTTAACTTTCTTCGAAGGTTCATTTCTAACACTGCAGGGAAAACTAAAGTATTTTCTTCCTTGTTAAGGCTGAAAGATGAAGAGGAATTTGTGTGGACAGCAGAGCATCAAATTGCTTTCGAAGGTATCAAAACCTACTTGGCCAACCCTCCAGTACTGATGACACCAAAGGGTGATAAGCCCTTGAAGTTGTACATAGCTACAGTGGAAGATTCATTGGGAGCTTTCTTGGCTCAAGATAATGAAGAAGGCAAGGAGCAAGCTGTTTATTATTTAGTAGGTTTTTAAATTCTTGTGAATGTAAATATTCAACTGTTGAAAAGCTATGTCTTGCTTTGTATTTTGCTGCAATAAAATTAAGATACTATCTTTTACCTACAACTATCTTGGTAATTGCAACCACAAATTTGGTTAAGTATATGTTATCTAGACTTATGTTGAGGGGAAGAATTGGCAAGTGGATACTAGCCTTATCAGAATTTCATCTAGAGTATGTCCCTCAAAGGGCAATAAAAGGGCAAGTTTTAGCCAATTTTCTGGCAGACCATCCATCTCAAACAGAGAGCCAAGAGATAATGGAACTTGGTATGGCTAGTGTTGAGCCATGGCAGATGTGGTTCGATGGGTCGAAAGCCAATGGCTTAACTGGAATTGGTATTGTGATTAAATCATCACAACGGGTGAAACCACACATGGTTTCAGAGTGGATAAAGCTACTTGTTCCAATAACCAGGCTGAATATGAAGCCTTAATAGTGGGACTAGAAATTCTTATTGGATTACAAGTTCATGCAGTTGACATTTTCGGAGATTCTCAATTGGTGGTTAACCAAGTGATAGGGATTTTCAAGTGTCAAAGCATAAGCATTTTACCATACTATGTTGTTACATTACATTTGCTTTCTCAATTTCAAATATCAAATGTAATTCATGTTCCAAGATTCTTGAATAATAGAGCTAATGATGTAGCTCAGAAAGCTTCAAACTTCAAGAGAAGGGATAATACCCAAAAGGACATAAGCCAAACAACATATCAGAAATTGATACCACCTTTGAATAAAAGGAATGTGCTCTTGGAAGTCAAACATAATGACTTACAAGAACAAGATTGGAGGCATCCAATAATGTAGTACTTGGCTGGTCCATCTTCGAAAGCTAGCAGAAAAACTAAATTGCAGTCTATGCAATATATGATATATGGTAATGCTCTCTACAAAGGAGGGGGGGAGATGGCTTATTGTTGGAATGTTTAGGCCCAAAAGAAGCATTAACAGCTATGGCTGAGGTTCATGAAGGCATTTGTGGTGCTCATCAGCCTGGTGTGAAGATGAGATGGTTGCTTCGAAGGCATTCCTACTATTGGCCAACTATCCTTAAAGATTGCATAGAGTATGCAAAGGGTTGCCAGGCATGCCAAAAGCATGGCACAATAAGGCATGTGCCCATAATTGACCTACATGCAGTAGTGAAGCCCTGGCCATTCAGAGGGTGGGCTATGGATATGATGGGGAAAATACACCCACTTTCTTCGAAGCATCATTGTTTCATTCTAGTGGCCACTGATTACTTCACTAAGTGGGTCGAAGCTAAGCCATACAAAGCTATAGACCAGACAGAGGTCATTGGATTTATCAATGATCTAATCCATAGATTTGGCATCTCACAAACTATAACTGTGGATAATGGGACTGTGTTCGATGGAAAGATGGTGAAGTCCTTCGTGGTAGAATTTGGAATTAGTCTTGTTAATTCCACCCCATATTATGCACAAGCCAATGGTTAAGCAGAATCATCCAATAAATCCTTGAAAAAAGGAATACAAAAGGTTATGGAGGACAATCCCAGGGATTGGCATAACTTATTGTTGGATGTTTTGTGGGCTTACAGAACTTCCCCAAGGTCAAGCACGGGAGTCACTCCTTATGCCTTAGTATATGGGCATGATGCAGTGTTACCTGTGGAGATTAATGTTAAATCCTTAAGGGTAAGGTGCCAAGATCAGTTGGATCCTGAGCAATACCATCAAAGTATGTGCTTGGAATTAGAAGGCATAGATGAAGCCAGAATTCTGGCATTAAATAGCATTATCTTGCAAAAGAAGAAAGCAACCAAAAATTACAATAACAAGGTCAAATATATTGGTTTTGAAGGTGATTTGGTATGGAAAACAATACTCCGAATAGGAATTAAAAGCCATAAGTTTGGCAAATGGTCACCTAACTGGGAAGGACCATATCAAATTCATAGAGTTCTGCCTTTTGGAGCATACCATTTGAGAAATTTGAATGGGTATATACATCCCAAAAAGATTAATGGTAGATATTTGAAGCCTTATTTTTCAAATATTTAGGAAACACAAGGAATAAAATAAACACCAAGTACAAGAACATAAGACTGCTTAAATGATAAACAAAAATTTGCTTTTTCATAAAGAATTAAGTACATTTTGCCACAAATTGGCCCAAAAATCATTACAGTGTTTTAATTGTTTTTGTACAACAGATTTCCTATTGGTAAATGCTGAAAACAGTTGAATAGCTGCAGCCATTTCTTCCTTTCGATCAGCCAGTCCTTGGTTGATAATTTGCAGTTTAGTGTCAGTTCGGACTAAGGCCTGATTCACTGCAGATAGCTCCTCTTCAAGTTGAGCTTTCCTCTCCAGCAACTGGACTCAAAAGTAGGAGGCAAACGAGTGTTGTTCCTTAAGCTTTGACACTTCAGTATGTACGTGGGAAACAAAACTCTGGTCGCCAGCCAATTTCTCATCCTCCGCCTTAGCAGCCTGGCAAATGCTAATGTAAAAATCGACAGTGGCTGCTGCCTAAGATAGGTGATTTGAAACATTCATGCCGGACTACTCAGCAACTTTGCAACATTAGAGGAACCCATTTCTGATTATAGGCCTTTGTAGAGCCTCGAAGGGGATCCTCGAAAAAGAAATCAACAGATCCAGGCATGTCTCTAGGTCTATCGAAGGTGTAGAAGGCTTGCTGTTGGAGGAAGAAGAACTCTTGAAAATTTCCAGCAAGGAGTCAGCCAAAATTAATGGCTCAGTTTCAACATTGAATATTAGAGAGGTAGAGGGTATGTCGAAGAGACTAGCTAGTCTGGCTTCGAAGACATCAACCTCATCCATAGACATGAGAGGCGCAGAAAGAGTTGTGGTGGAAGGCACAGAGGACTGCATGGGGATAGGAGAAATAGATGGAGCATCTTTAGTAGTCTCCATGGTCCTAGCCACCAATGAATCAAGTGAAGAAGGGCTGGAGCTAGGTAAAGGCGATAAACCTCGGATTGGAGAGCTACCAGCACCCTCAATAGGGGAATCAACTACCATCGTAGACGGAGTAGCAGTTGGGATTTCCTTGGAAGAAGAAGGAGGAGCAAGGCTCGAAAGAGAAGTATCAAGGGTCAAGTGAGGAAGATATGGAGTCAAACCAAAAGAAAGAGTTAAAGGAATGCTAGGGCTCAAAGGGGGTACATGAAATGTGGGCCTAGGAAGTGGAAGTATTATCTGAATGGCTTTCACATTCTGCATTTAATCAACTTCAATTGAAATTAAGGGAGTCCTCATTGGAAGTATAGCCTCAGTAGTTATTGCTGCAAAAAGGAAGAGACGTAAGGTCAAGCTCTAGTGTCAAAATTTGATAAGGCAAAACAGTAGAAGCATGAAAGAAATTACTTGTTCCGGTTAGCGGCGATGGGAGAGCTGCGAAGAGAGTAATGTTCAACAGTCTGTTGCCTCCTTGCAGCTTCCCTTTATAGTGCCTCAGCAGCATCAGCTTCATCCCTCAGAAATTGTTGCTGCCGTCTTTTCTCAGCCCTCTCAAAGACGATCATTGCTTTGGAATGTTCTTATTCTACTGCCTTGGCAGCAGCTTCATGGATAGGATCTTCAATCAAGTCAGTAGTAGGAATAGTCACTTTCATTCTCTTCCTTCTTGGTAATGATACTACTGGAATTAGGATCTTCAACCAAATCAGAAGAGAGGGCAGCCACCCTTGTTCTCATCTTTCGTTGTAATGGTGTTTCTTGCTCTTGCTCAATCTCTCTCTCTTCATTTTGAGATTCAGATTCTTCAAGAGTGAGTACCGTTTTTTCTTTTTTCTCATTGTTCCGGCCTTGAGAGCAGCTAGAGTTTCAGCTCTTTTGGGAGATTCTTCTTGTGGAGATCCTGCATCAAAATATGTGAATATAGAGGAGACAAATAAAAGAGTTGAAGGAAAGAGGAACTCAGAAATGCTTACCCTTCTTCAAAGCAGCTCTGGTAATTCTAGCTGGACGAGGTGAGGCTGCAGGAGAAGTTGTGGTAGCTGCAGAAAAGGAAGGAATGTTCTTAACTGTCGCTGACTTAGCCTTCGAAGGCACTCCTAACCCTATTAACAAGTCATGAGGGTGTGCAGATAAGCGCACTTCCATATTGGCGGTCCACTAGTTCTGCAATCTTTTCAAAACTAAGCCAGATGGGAGAAAAGGGACAAATTGAAATTCATTCAATTCCTTCAGCAGTTTGAGTATTGCTGCCTCTAGCTTTGATTTAGATATTCTCAAGTCTCTAGCTGCAAGGTGGACATTCGAGAGACTGTAAAGTGGAACAAGTATCCCTTGAGTGAGCCCAAATTGTCTGGCAAACTGAGAGGGGTAGTACACCTCAGATATGCATTTATAACCTCAAGGGTTTAAAGTGCCAATGAACAGCTCCCTCGGTAACAAAATTGAAGCCCACATATCTTTGTGTGGTGAGGTGGAGCACTCTTTATCAGCCAGAAAAGTTTGCAGCCAAGCAGGTCCTTTATTGGCGTCAAAGGGACAAAAAAAGGGAAGCAGGAGGAGAAATAGGGAGTTGGTAAAAGAAGGCAAAATAATAAGCAAAAGAAGCAGGGTAAAGAGCAATCCTAGCATACTTTTCCCCATCGGTGCTAGGGTCCTAAACAAGGAATTTTAGGCATTTTTGGTGCAAATCAGTGAAATAGGCAAAAAGCTAGAGTTGGAGCACCCAAAGGGGACCTCCTTGGTTAACATCAAGAGATTTTTCACAAAATTGGGAACAAGCTCTATAAACATGACCTAAAAGATAAGGAGCAAGAGCTATATGTCTTTTCAAGACAAGTGCCTTCGCAAGTGGAGCGAACTCAGGCATAATCCTCTGAGATGAGGTGCAAAAGAGAAATTTGCACAATCAGTATAAAATGAAGGAAAATAGTTCTCTGTCTCTCACGGGGCCTTCTCTTTTATTTTTAGCCTTTACAAAGTCACTGTAAGAAGAGTTTAAGGCTGGAAGGGAAAATTTGACGGGGAGGTCCAGGTAGTTGGGAGTAAAAGGAGAACCATGGGGTGAAAGCCCTAAAAGATGGCGAATATCAAGAATGGTGGGGGCCATCATGTCGCACCGAAATTGGAAGAAATTAAAAGCCATATTCCAAAAACATAGAGCAGCAGGGATTAAAAATGGATCCTCAGGAATGATGAACTTGGAAAGACGAAGGGCGTCGAGGATGCAGAGCTCCTATAGGTCATCTTCTTTCGCAGGCACAACCCTGTCATACCATTCCTCCCATTCAGCTCTCAATGTCGGCTAGCAGCGATAAGGCCGGGTCATTCTCCAATTGCTTCAGTCAAGCCCTCCTTCGTAGAGAAGAAAGTGATCCTCCAAACGAGGGTATAAAGCTGGGAGTTGGTCAGGAGCTTCCCGAAAGATGGGACCTAGAACGCACTCTTGTTGATTGTTGTGACGAGGAACAAAGAGACGTCCATCTATGGCGCTTGGCCCACCAGTTGTTAGCTTGGCGATTTCTTCATCAATACATCGTTTCAAAGCCATGGTAGGGCTGATACGGTCGCCAGCAAGCACTTTTAGCGAGGAGGGATCCATTGGTAGCAAGCAGTAAAGAAGAGAGGGTTAACAGAAGATTGGTAGAAAGAAGGGTTTGGGCGTTAAAAGAGCAAGTGATTTCAGAGCACGAAATAAAAGGGTTTTTAAAGCTTTTGTGTCTGAAAGATATATTGCGTAAGTCGCTAAGTACTAGAAGTATGAATACGAAAAGTTTCATTCAATATTGATACTTTTGGAGGGAAAAACACAGCCCAGATGCTGAGATCAGCTTCGAAATAAGGTGTTTGGCTTTGAAACCAGATTTTGGCGCTAAAAATCAAACAATAATGGCTTCGAAATACAGAAGTCGGCTTCGAAGCATACTAGATGCTTAAAAATGCAAGAATACTCAAGGGTGGGTTTACTTAGAAGAGATCAAAGTCCTGTAATAGGTTTCTTAACAAAAGTAATACCCTTGAGGCAAAACTTAAGGCCTCTTAAGGATATGAATTGTTGTTCGAAACATCTGAACCAATAGTTGGTTTATATATATACAGAGAATTGTTTGTTCGGTTAAAACAGTGTATCCCAATGGCAATTTCCATATTGTTGTAAGTATGGACTGTTGCAAAACTAGTCAGTATTAACCATGACTATATTTTGGTTATGATTAAAACAGGTTTTGAGGGGAAAGATTGTTAAAATTCGAAGCACCAATTCCAAACAAAAATCAACAAGAGTTGGTAACCACAGTCCATAAATTGGACAATTCATCTCAACATCCTTATTGTAATTGATTGGATCTATATTCGAAGGATAAGATTGTTAAATTCGAAGCACTGATTCTAAATGAAAATCAGCAGAATTGTCAATTCTATTCCAAAAGTTGGAAGAATTCATGTTGATTTTAGTGTTTTAACAATTGTGTCCAGTTTCGAAGAATGAGTTTGTTCAGTTCGAAGCTCTGAATTGGCTTTTGAAGACAAAAGGAAACAGGGTCAAACAATGCCAAATATAGAAGAATTTTGTTTGTATTCAAGCCAAGGCAATTACATCGAATAACCCTATCTGGGTATAAACTCAAGTTCATAAAAATAAGGAATGGAATAAATAACAAGATCATGAAATTTGGTCCAACAATGATTAATGAATTTTTGTTCTTTCTTTATTATATCTTCTATTTCTTCTAATGTTGGCTGCATGAGTTAATGTGCTCTCACTTCGTAGTAGAGCTCTTCAGCCTTTATTTCGAAAGCTTTCTCTCTCAATCTTTGTTCCAATTCGTCTATGACCAAATCATCCCAATACGCAGAATCTTTATTCTTGAAATCATCGAATTCTTCGATGAAGTTCTCTGCTTCGTACTAGGCATGAATTCGAAGAGACAAAAGTTGGTCTAAAGATTGTGTAGTAGACATGGAATTTCGATGCCAGTAGAGGAGCAATGGAAGTTGGTCCAAGAACATATGAAGTTCTGCTTGGGCAAAGGGATTAAGGACATGGCCCCTAGTCAGAATATCACAAGCCCATTGAAAGTTCTTGAAAAGGACTGCGTCCTCAAGAACATTGAAGGGCAAGTGAGAGAAAGCTGCAAGCAGAAGTTGAGCTTGTTTCCGCTCAGCTGGAGTAGGGGATGGTGGAGGTTTGTAAGGTGGAAAGACTTCATTCATGGGGAGGGCAAGCCTCGGCCTGTCCAAAGAAAGAGTTGGTGGAGGAGAAGGTGTAGATGCTTCTGCTTCAGAAGATGGAGAAGAAGGTGTGGATGCTTCTATTATGGGAGATAGCACAGGGGTGGAAGGAACAAAAGCATTAATATAATCAAGCCAGTCAGAAGAACAAATCTTCACCTTCTGGGCTAAGAATGATGGGTTGTACCATTGTGCCTCTTTTGAGCATCGGGCAACAAGCACTGTCGTTGTGGGCATGGAAGATGCATACCATGCCACAAGCAGATTCTCCTCCAAACTACGTCGATGGTCAATGGGCACGTAGGGGTAGACCACTGAACTTCGAGCATAGGAAGGGAACTCCAAAGGGTCAGTGAACTCAACAAAATGATGGTTGATTCGTTCTCTCAAATCATAAGTCTCAGGGGTTGACCAACTTGTCCAGCCAGAAACCCCAGAAGATGAAGAAGTTACAGCTTTATCCCATGTAAAGGTTTGTGAAGAAGAGTTTCCCAAGTCCATACTTGCAACTTTCTGAATCAAAGATTTGGGAGTAGTTTGTTCGAAGCACAAGAGTGAGTTAGAGAAGGAACTTCTTGTATCCATATTTGCAAGTTTCTGAATCGAAAGATTAAGAGCAATGTGTTCGTAATCCAAAGGTCGATAATTTGTAAAGGCATCCATGACCTGAATATGGAAAGGTGG
The DNA here is from genome assembly GCA_025200525.1 of Camellia lanceoleosa. Lineage (NCBI taxonomy): Eukaryota > Viridiplantae > Streptophyta > Magnoliopsida > Ericales > Theaceae > Camellia > Camellia lanceoleosa. The sequence continues at coordinate 200,980,562 of CM045763.1, read as the reverse complement.
ATAAAGGTGGCTAATTAATGCATGAAAATTCTTTCGAGGAGGAACATCATCATCATATGACTCTTCGTGTGCTCGATCAATGGAGGAGAAAGTTGATTCGGCCATAGAAGGAGTATCAGTCTGTGCGAGTGCTAAGGTATTGGGGCGTTCACAAGATTGAAAGTGAATAAATGCAAATGATCATCAACAAATGACGGTTGCATTTCCAGAATTTACACCCCATGCACGTTCTAAATAACGCGGGAAAAGAGCTTTGATCCACTAATATCACCAAGTATTGGGTATATTAGTGCGGGGGGTAATGTTGGCTACATATTTTGTAAAAGCCAATCACAATTCGACACGTGGCAGAGTAAGGGTAATATAGGAAGACTAGTCAAGTCTTTGATCCTGATCGTACACGTGGCAATTAATATTGGTTCTCACGTGATCCGAGTAGCATTGGATTAGTAAAGAGATGCAAGGTGACGTGGCTTCAACGGTTACTCACATTCAAATTCAAATATAGGAGGGAAGCCTAACTGCAAATGATGGTGTAGTGGAACTACTTATAAGGCAACATGGTCAGCGATCATGGAGGAGCAGTTCAACGGTTTGAAGTGCAGTTCGAAGGTCATCCTTAACGAGTATAAATAGCAGGAAAGCCCCCAGAAAACACCCCATACTCAGATCCAACAAACCAGTCATTTACTTCATATTTTCTTTTCCAGTTTTACATTTCCAGTCTTTACATTTCCTGCACTTTAAATTCCTGCACTGCACTTTGTTCATAGGAGTAGTTTCGAGTAAATTGTCGCTGTAAACCTTTACGAGACTGAGTTTGGATCATTGTAAGTTTTCATCTTAATAAAATACTTCAATTGCTCGTCATTTATCTATTATTTTGCTTAATTTCTCCTAAGTCAAGCCACCAGTAAAAGTCCTCTTCATTGAGGCTGAAAGAACTAAAACACAATCGTCTGATAATTGGTTGGCAATTATAATTTCTGTAAGGACTGATTGATCCTTGCTGGCACGCTCACATTTACAAAAATACCCTTCGAAAGCCAAAAAAGCCAACAATTATATATGTAAACAGAGTAGTGAAAAAGAGTTTTCTTTGGTTCAGCATTGAAAATGTGAGGGAATCAAGATTTTTGTATGAAATCTGCAGCAGACTGTTTTGCAGTGCATAAATAGCTGTTGGCAATCTTGATGTAACCAATGAACCAACTAAAGTCCACTCCTTGAATAGTCTCCTCAAACCACCATCTCTTACAATGAGTGTAAGAGCAAAAATAACCTGCAAGCACATGAAAATATATTTCCTTCAATGTATATCAGATCAAAAACAAAGATGGAGTGCAAAACAAAAGATGAAGGAGAAAACCTTTATTATCACACATGCCAAATAGACGAAGTCATAATAACTTCTTGTCTGCAAGAATCATAGTTAGTTGAAAACTGGAAAATTACAGTACTATATATTGGTTAAAAATTGAACCAGCATTTATCACTGCATATGGTAATAATTAACAAGAAAAGTAAAAATGCTCATGTGGTGTAAATACTGAAAAACTTAACACACCAGTTTTTCTTCTCTTTTCCTTCTTTTTTTATCTCTTTTCCTGTTGGGAAATTGGTTTCTAGAGTGTGAAGGAATTTAAAGAATCAATATTAATAGTTATTTTGTGTAAAATAATTGGTACTCTACTAAAAAACCTGTCTATAATTTTTTTTGTTGATAATGGCTTATTATTTATTTTGCTTGTAGGTGGTTTATTGACTGTAGGTAGCAACACTCCTATGTGAATGAACAATCCTATTTATTTGAGCCTGTTGCTCTTGAGTATCACCCCCCCATGCACCTCAGTTCAAGGGTTCAAATTGTTGTGGATCAGGGGCACACCAAGGAACTCAAACAAGCAACAACACAAGAGATTTAACATGGTTCGGCAAGTCGCCTACGTCCACGGGTAGCGGATTCACTATATTAAACAAAGAAGAATTACAACACTCTCAGAATAATTCTTTCTCTGTTTTTCTCTCTTGAACTCACACCTCACTGTGTATTTCCCTCTATTCTCACCCTCTCCATTTATACACATTACAGAAGAGAGGTGGAGAGGCTGGCCTTGCACATGGCCAGCTCACTTCTTCTCCTTTCGGTGGTCGTCCATGTTCGTTGGCAATATGTTGGCTTCACATGGAGAATCACCTTTGTAGGTTGGCAAGTTGTGTTGGCAAGAATCTTTAGCCAATCTTCAACAAATCTCCACCTTGGCGAGGATTCTCTTATCCAACATAGTGATCGATCAACACTGCCTTGCACCCGAAGGTGCTCAGTTCCGAGAGATGTTGACCAAGTCCAAACAATGTTGGAACTTGATCCTAGAAACCACTTTTGTGAGCATATCATCTGTAGTACTAATCTTTTGAAGCAGAATATCCCCTTCATTCACAATTTCTCGGATGAAATGGAAACGGACATTAATGTGCTTAGTGTGGGAATGATGAACCTGGTTCTTTGCCAAACAAATGGCACTCTGACTGTCACAGTACACCTCAACGTACTTCTGAACAATACCCAAGTCCTTAATCAACCCATGTAGCCAAATAGCTTCCTTAAAGGCTTCTGTCACTGCCATGTACTCTGCCTCTGTAGTAGACAAAGCCACCGTTGACTGAAGCGTTGACCTCCAACTCACCGGCCCTTTAGCAAGCGTAAATAAATACCCTATTGTTGATCGGCGTTTGTCCAAGTCACCAGCATAATCTGAGTCCACATATCCAACCAAATTCTGCCCGAGTCGGTTATCTCTCTCGAACTTCAATCCCAGATTAACCGTGCCATGTATGTACCTTAGGATCCATTTCACTGCTTGCCAGTGATCTTTTCTTGGATCATGCATATACCTGCTTACCATACTCACAGCATGTGAGATGTCAGGCCTTGTACAAACCATAGCATACATTAATGCACCAACTGCATTTGCATATGGAATTTATGCCATATGCTTCCATTCTTCTTCTATGCGTGGAGACATCGAAGCACTGAGTTTGAAATGAAGGGCCAATGGTGTACTTACAGCTTTGGTTTAGCCATTTATGCCAAACTTGTCTAACGCCTTTTTCAGATACTGGGTTTGTGTCAGACAAACTGTGCCCTTCTTCCTGTCTCTCTTGATCTCCATGCCAAGAATTTTCTTTGCTTCTCTCAAATCCTTTATTTCAAACTCTCTTGCTAACTGTGCCTTGAGTTTGTCAATCTCCACTTTGCTCTTAGATGCAATCAGCATATCATCTACATATAAGAGCAAATAGATGAAGGAACCGTCGGGAAGCTTACGGAAATATACACAATGATCAAATTGACTTCTTGTGTATTCTTTCTCTATCATGAACCGATCAAATCGCTTGTACCACTGTCTCGGGGATTGCTTCAATCCGTACAACGATTTGTTCAAATTTTACAGCCCAATTCTCTTTACCAAAGAACTTTGAAACCATCTGGGACATGTATATCTCCTCTTCAAGATCTCCATGTAAAAAGGCAGTTTTGACATCGAGTTGGGCGAGCTCGAGATCAAACTGTGCAACCAAAGCTAGCAAGATACGAATAGACGTGTGCTTCACAACAGGTGAGAATACCTCATTGTAGTCTATTCCTTCCTTCTGAGCATAGCCTTTAGCTACCAATCTAGCTTTGAATCTGATGTTGTCTTTGCTTGGAATGCCTTCTTTCTTGGTGTAAACCCACTTACACCTAATTGCTTTCTTGTCTTTTGGAAGTTGCACCAACTCCCAAGTCTGGTTCTTGTGAAGTGACTCGATCTCTTCATCCATAGCCTCCTTCCATTTGACACTTTCTGCATTCTGCACAACTTCTTTGAAAGTGCAAGGAACATTGTCTTCAATGATTGGAAGTGCATAGGCTACCATATCGGTCATCCAACTGGGTTGCTTAGTAACCCTTTTTCCTTTCCTGATTGCAATGGGTTTTGATTGTTGCGGAGCCTCTGGATCTTCATTTTCATCTGAACTCTCTTCAGAGTTATCCTCTGAGACTTCTTCAAGATGGTTGATTGGCTGACTAGTCTTTGCTGGAGTCTCAAACTCCACCTGCACTGACTTCTTCAATGCTTCCTCATTCTGTTGAGGATCTAGTTGCTTCAGCATTGCAGACTCATCAAAGGTAATGTCTCTTCTGATGAGAACTTTCTTTGATTCAGGGCACCAAAGTCTGTATCCCTTGACTTCGTCACTGAAGCACAAGAAGATGGCTTTCTTGGCTCTTGGATCCAACTTAGATTCTGTAACATGAAAATAGGCTGGACATCCAAAGATACGTAGCTGATCATAATCAGTAACTGGCACTCCTGACCATACCTCCATAAGAGTCTTACCATCTAGTGCTGCAGTAGGTAGTCTGTTGACAAGATGATAAGCATAGTTCAATGCCTCGCCCCAAAATGCCTTGCTCAATCTAGACTGTGACAGCATACACCGGACTTTCTCCACCAAAGTGCCGTTCATGCGTTCTGCAACTCCATTCTGCTGCGGTGTTCCAGGAACTGTGAAATGTCTCACTATCCCTGCATTCTGGCAAACCTCAAAGAAGGGATCTGATGTGTATTCTCCACCATTGTCATATCTGAGCTTCTTGATCCGTCTACCTGTTTGGGTCTCAATCATATTCTTCCACATAAGAAAGATGTCTAAGACTTCATCTTTGTGCTTCATTGTGTAAATCCAAACTCTTCTGGAGAAATCATCAATGAACGACACAAAGTAGTGTTTACCTCCCAACGAACCATTTTTGAAAGGACCACATACGTCGTTGTGAACATAGTCTAGAATCCCTTTGGTACGATGAATAGCAGTACCAAACTTGATTCTTGTTTGCTTGCCTAGTACACAATGCTCACAGAACTCAAGCTTCCCTGTCTTGGCGCCTTTCAACAGGCTTTGCTTTACCAACCCTTGTAAAGCCTTTTCACCGACATGCCCTAGGCGCATGTGCCAAAGTCTGGAAGTGTCTGATGCATCATCTTCTGAGCTGGTGGAGACAGCCACTCTCCCAAAGGATTGAGAGCCGTCTAGGAAATATAAATTTCCCTGTCGAGTACCCTTCATTGCAACAAATGCTCCTCGAACAACTCTGAGGACTCCACCTTCCATGGTTACTCTGTAACCTTTGGAGTCTAAAACTCCCACTAAGATGAGATTCTTTGTCAGATCCAATACATACTGAACATCTTCAAGAATTCTGATTGTTCCATCATGTATCTTCAGTCGAATTGTCCCAATCCCCTTTGTCTGGCAAGCTTGGTCGTTGCCCATCAGCACGACTCCTCCATCGAACTCTCGTAAGCTCGAGAACCACTGCTTGTTCGGACACATGTGGTAGGAACATCCGGAATCTATTATCCATTCATCAGACTGGCCATATGATGAAACTGTGAAGGCTGCTCCTTCACCATTATCTCTATCTCGTGCAACGTTCACCTTTTCTTCTGTCTTGTCTTTATTGGGACAATCTTTTGCCCAATGCCCCTTCTGGCGACAAGCAGCACACTCGTCTTTTGCAAGACGTCTTCTGTTTGAAGATTTCCCTCTGGATTTTGAGCGAGACTTTCCTTGCCCTGCATATCTTCTGTTATTTGTCCTGCCTCTGACTGTCAATGCCTCGGATCTTTGAGTCCTCGCTTTGCAAACTTATCTTTCCTTCTGAACTCATTGTTCACCAAGGCGTTTGCAACATCAACATACTTGATCTTTTCTTTACCGTACAGTAAAGTGGTAGTGAGATGATCATATGAGTCAGGCAAGGAATTCAACAATAACAGTGCTTTATCTTCATCACCAATGTGATCATCCAAATTCTTCAAATCCGTAAGAATTTTGTTGAAGTTATTTAGGTGTTCGTTCATCGAAATACCTTTTTTGAAGTCGAAACGAAACAACCTTTTCTTCAAGTAGAGCCGGTTTTCAATGCTCTTTGTCATGAACTTATCTTCCAGCAGCTTCCAAAGCTTCTTCACAATATCATATTCTGTGAAGGCGTACTTCTCCTCTTTTGCAAGGCAAAGTCGGATGGAACAGTAGGCCAGGAGATTTACTTTCTCCCATTCTATCCCATCCAGGTCATTTGGTTTGTCTCCCAGAGTGAAGTGCAGGTTTATCTGGACAAGCATATCCTTAACTTCGCATCTCCACATGCCGAAGTTGCTGCTTCCATCAAACTTCTCTACCTCGAACTTAGCATGGGACACCACGGTCCAATGCCTAGAGTTGCTTGTACTCGCTGAATTACTTACGGACTCGGTTGATCTGGCCTCTATAGATTCTGCCATTTTTTAGAAACTTTAATTCCAAAAACTGACCGTACGGATGTGTCTAGAATACTCCAAATAGTTGGAAAACACTATTGGATCGTCAAAAACGGACTCCGAATGACTTCGATCTGGCCAAAACAGGTTGGATTCAGACCGCAGACCGTGCGTTGAGATGCACGATAATTACTCTGCCAACCGCTACCAATCGCCACGGGCGCGGTCAACGAAGGCTTGGCGGCGCGATCAACAACGGCTCAGCTCGGTCAACGGCGGCTCGACGCGGTCAACGGCGGCTCGGCGTGGTCAACGCAGCTCAACGGCGCGGTCATTCGGCGCGCTCGACTTGGTCAATGGTGGCGCGACGGCTTGGTCAACGACGGCACGGCTTGGTCACGGCTCGTATAACGGTTCGACACGTGGCCGATATGGCGTCGACGCGTGTTGTTCGCGTGGCGATGACGGCGTCAAGGCAGATCGACGTGGCGCCACGTGGCTCGTCTTCTTCCTGGAGACGCGTGTGTGGCGCGTGGAGGCACGTGGTGAGAGTGAGATTCACTCTCTTTTTTCAGACGGCGTGTGGTAGCGCGTGGGACCTCTTCTGGGGCTGTTCTTTGCTTGGTTAGACTCCTCTCGTCGAGATCTTGCTTCTGGTATGCTCAAAAGTGAATTTCGAGCACTTCGAAATCTGGGCACTTTCGGAAAAAATTTGATTTTTCACCACCCGAGCTTTGATACCAATTGTTGTGGATCGGGGGCACACCAGGGAACTCACACAAGCAACAACACAAGAGATTTAACGTGGTTTGGCAAGTCGCCTACGTTCACGGGTAGCAAATTCACTATATTGAACAAATAAGAATTACAACACTCTTGGAATAATTCTCTCTCTCTATTTTTCTCTCTTGAACTCACACCTCACTGTGTATTTCCCTCTGTTCTCACCCTCTCCATTTATACACATTACAAAAAAGAGGTGGAGAGGCTGGCCTTGCACATGGCCAGCTCACTTCTTCTCCTTTCGGTGGCCGTCCATGTTCGTTGGCAATGTGTTGGCTTCACATGGAGAATCACCTTTGTAGGTTGGCAAGTTTCACATGGAGAATCACCTTTGTAGGTTGGCAAGTTGTGTTGGCAAGAATCTTTAGCCAATCTTCAACACAAATGTTAGTGACGGATTGCTAACATTGGACATGGCAATCCTTGTTGCAGTGAAGAGGTTTTGAAACCCCTTTAGAAAATATTGCATTGCTGATGGTACTTCATAAATGCCATCACCTGTTCTTATAATCAAATCAAAAATTTAGAAAACAAGCTCATAGGATTTTGGAAGAAGGATAGGAACTATTAATAGATTAGATTGATTGTTGATATTTGCTAATATCTACTTGTTTCTCTCACTTCAATCCATTGTCTTGATGATAGCATGGGTGGATTAATAAATTCTTCCCATACTTTCCATAGCATGGGTGGATTAATAAATTCTTCCCATTCTAAACCAATATAAATTTGGTTAATTTTATATGATAAATCAATAAATGGTGGGTTAAATATCAGTTTTATAGGAGAATGGCTTTAAGCCAAACCTTGATTACTATTGTGGGTTAAAAATCTGGACATTGATATTGTTTGAATTTTATGCATATTTTCTGAAAATGATAAATGAAAGCTCAATTTTCTATCTTTTCGTTATCTATGCTCCCTTGAATCTCAGGAATCTCTGGACAACGTGCTAGTTGAACTCTACAAGGTACGCACATTTCTTCAAATCTGACCTTCTCTATCACCATAGATATAGCTGTTGATCTGATGTGAATTTTGTTGGTAACAATTAGGAGAATTTGGAAATGCAACTTTTGTGTATGGATGACTCGTGTGATTTTCATAGCATTTGGAAATGCAACTTTTATCGTGATGAACTTAAAATAACGTTTTAGTAGTTTCTTGAATCTTCATGGTAAGGGGTTTTAGTTCTACATTGAGCCTAATAAAAAAAACTTCCCCCCCCCCCCCTTATTTTCTCTTTCCCATTTAGCCTAATAGTTATAGTTTGACATGCTAAATACTCTCTTTAATTACTTGGTGATCAAAACAAATCTTTGAGTATACATTTTCATGTTATTGCAGAGATGTGGTAGGATTGAGGAACAAATTGAAATGCTTCTACATTAAAGTGAAGACTATTTTTGGAAGAACAAGTTATTGGGGGAACTTGGCCTGGGCATACTTACAGCAAAATAAATTCAAATCCTTGGAAGAGCATTTGTTCTGTATATGGAAGACATTTATTTTTGTTCAATTCTCTGTTTTGGAAATTCATTGTTTTTGTATGTAATATTTAATTTAGATAGATTATACTTGGTTGGTATGGATTTTGTGATATTTCGAATATGATGTTACAAGTTAAAGTTTTTGGATAGTTGGTAATGAAATGGGTATTATTGATAATAGATTTAGATTATAATTGATAGATGTACTATTCTGTATATGTACAGGTTACAGGTTGCATTAATAATGAAATGCATATAATTTAGAAATTAATGAAAAATATTCAATTTGTGCATTTAAAAAAAATTTAATAAATAGGGCTTTTGGCGACTAAACATTTAGTAGCCAAAAAATAAAAAGGGTACTTGTTGGCTACTAAACAGTTAGCAGCAAAAAAGAATGAAAGTTTTTGGCGACTAAAAAATTAGTAGCTAAAAAGGAGTACCATAATTTTGGCAACTAAAAAATTAGTAGTAAAAAAGGGGTAACATGTTTTTAGCGACTAAAAAATTGGTAGCTAAAAAACTAAAGATGAAAAATATTTTCTTTTTGACGACTAAATATGTTTTTTTGGGCGACAAAAAAAAAATTAGTCACCAATTCTTTTGCTGACAATTAGTCAACAACCAAACGGGCGACCAAAAATTTTAGTCAGTAAAAATCTTTGGCAACTAAAAAATTGAATTTTGGCCACTAAAAATTTAGTCGCTAAAAGTGTAATTTGTTGTAGTGGTTAAAAGGCTCACGGGTCACCTATGCCAAAATCTTGGAATAAAGGTTATGTTTGATTAGTAGGATTGTAGTGTAGAATTGAGATTGTTAGTCCATGGACTCAATTCCATATTTTATTGCAAATTTTATTAACCGGATTACATGTACAACGGACATTTAATCTAACGAAATTGACGAATTTTTAATATTGAAAGAGGCTAAGGATCAAAATTTCGAGTATGAAAGGAAAAAAACAAAATGAATACATAATAAATAGTTCTCACTAATTTAATTAAATAACTAATTATATACTATGAAATTATTAACCTTTTTACTATTAATTTTATTAATTAAACAAGGCCAAAGAGTACACTAATCATGTGATTATTATACTCACCTAATTTCTTTTATAGCTGGTAGTGGTTGTTTCTTTCTAGGATGGGAAAAAATTTCATAACTCAATTGGCAGGGGAAAAAGTACTCCACTAATACTGTTAAATTTATCATGTTTTTATATATATTTTTTTCATTTAACATTTGATCTGATACATCTATTACCATTAAACATTAATGAAACTCAGAAGAGATTCACTATCAATGAATATGAATGTGCCAGATTAATTTATATTTATTAATAATTTATTAATTGTATGATTAAAAAAAATATAATATCATATATTTCTTATTAAAATTTATATTTATTTTTATTTATTTCAATATGCATCTACCATTAATATTAGTTTCAGTTATTTTAACTATACGTAAAAGAAGATTAGTGTAATTATTTTATAAGTGTAAGGCTAATTGTAATTTTTTTTTAAATTAAAAAAAAAATGAATGTAATTTACCCTAAATAAAACGTGGAATGTCATAAAATGTGGTATGGGGTGGTTCATATTCATGTAGATGTATGTCATAAAAGAGTCTTGTGAGGTGCGCATGCATGTAACTAAGGCCATGTTTGTTTGGGTGAGGACTGATTGGTAGCTCGAGGGGGGTTCCCCCGAAACCCCCGAATTTCCCTTTCAAGTAAAAAAAAAAAAAAAGAAAACAGAAAATCAAAAAAAAAAAACAGTTTGCCAAATTTGGCAATTAGGGGCATTCGGGCTCCCCCAAATTCGAGCTCTCCCGTTTTTCCCTGTTTGGGTAGATTGGATTAGGTTGGATTAGTATTTTCATAACTAATAGTCCTATGACTACGAATCCCTTTGGATTATGTATCCTATTCTATATTTGGATTGAGTTAGGATTATAAGGAGAGACTAATAGTCTAAACTTTAGCTTAATCCTTCAATTTATATCTCACCATCATATGTGGGATATCATATCCGGATGGATTGTTAGTCTATACATGTTTGTTTGGGTGGACATGAGCTTGGGATTGGACTGATAGTCCAATAAAATTATCAATCCGATGTTTGGTTAAACAATTAAAATACGGACTAATTATTTTAAACTTGACTATTAGTTAAGATAGGATACATAATCCAACGAATTCATAATCCTATAACTATTAGTCATGGGAATGCTAATCCAGTCCGCCCAAACAAACATAACCAAATATCGGATTAATAATTTTATTAAACTATTAATCCAATTTTAAGTTTATGTCCATCCAAATAAATATGGCCTAAAGATTCTTGTGAGATGTTCATGTATGTAAATGAATGGTCCTGACTCATCAGTGTCTTGGTGCATGTGCATGATTTATTCATGTTGTTAGATCTTATAAATACGCTTAGATTCCAAAAATGAAGTAAGGAGGTGAAAAGGAAGTTGGATGAAGTGTTATGTAGTAAATTATGATTAAATTGTGTTTGAAGGATGAATTTGAATAGGGATTTAAAAGGGAAAATATATATACATATAAATAAGGATATCTTTTATCTATATTTTAAATACTTTTTTATTTATTTATTTATTTTTTTGTTTTCAAATTTCTACCTAAATCTATACTCCAAACCCAACTTAAATCAAATTAAAATTACCATGTGTCCTACTAGCCACTTCTCTGTCTCTCATTGTGATTTGAGTAGTATTAAGCCTGCAGTATATTCAATAAAGAGTACAACCATGAGACAAAAAATATCCAAAAATTCAGCATCAGTACTGAGTCATTGGTTTGATTGGAGGATTTGAGAAAAAATTTGAAAAAGAAAAAAGAAAAGATAAGTAAAATGTAAATAAAATAACTTTACATTTCACCTAATTTCATACATTTTTTTTTTCCCCTTTTCAAATCTCTCTCTAAATCTCTCAATCACACACAGGCTAAAACAATGTCCGTCCTCCCAAAGGTAAGTGAACTTGAAGCAAACCGTGCTTTCCCCACTCACACTCGGTGCCTCCTGTATTTTTCTATCTTCCCTATACTCTACCAACCCTAGCAAGTACATAGAATGGATTCTGATGGATTTCAGACTCTAACCCAACCCAAATACATGTAAGAAAACAATAATTTTATAGGTCCGCAGAACACCAGACACACATCCAATAAAAACATAACGTTTTGGCAATTTATATTGAAGGATAGAAACTGCAGATCTTATGTTATTCAATTCTTGTTTGTAGGCAAAGCACTTAATAACATTGTGCCACACCAAAACCATTTCTGGTATCAATAATATATCAACTAATTAGCACACATTAAAGTTCAAGGTCCAAATGAAGGCGGCTTCCTAATCTTCGTAGCCTGCTCAAAACTATACACGATTTCAATGAGTTTAGGCTCAAAACCCTTTAATCCTCCAAAACAAATACCAAACGGCCTCCCATCGTGATCTTGCCCAGCTGGAACGCTAATTCCTGGGAAGCCCCCAATTGCAAGCACTCCAGAAACATGTCGGAAATTATATGACAAGGGTGTCACCAGTGCATCCAACATATTATCTTTCATCAACTTCTGGAGTTCATTTTTTGATGCTTCCGTTAAATTTCCCAGCGCTTTCTTTTCCAATTCACCCATCCCATTTGTTTTCTCTGCTTTCAAAAACAAGTCTTGCCCATATTTGTCAATTTTTTCCTGCAGAGCCACCAAACCATATATGATTATAATCTTGTACTGATAGTGATCCTCAATTGTGTACATAATTCATGCTAACAAAGGAGTTTATATTTCTATCGGCCATAAATTTTTTCCCGCAGAGCCACCAAATTGTGTATGATTAGTCTTATTGAAGCGACATTTGGATTGTTTATAGCAAATTGTAAGTGGTAAATTAATCTACTAACCTAATCACTTGTAAAAGAAATAAGTGAATATAAATCAAATACACTAAAACCCAAAACATGTCAAGGGAATTAGTATCTTATGCCAATTTCTCCATATGTGAATATAAATCAAATACATAAAATCCCAAAACATGTCAATTCAATTAGTATCTTATGCCAGTTTCTCCTCAACAATCTTTAGTTAAAGAATGAATTCACACAAGTTAGACACTTAGGCGATCATCTGACTAATATCTTACACCAGTATCTCTTTCTTATCCGATCACAGTTTAGCATAAATTAACCTAATTAACAATGTTCATGGTACAAAGGATCAATTCATTTGCTCAAAATTGCTAATGTTGGAAAGAGATGGTAGTACTTACCAAATCCGAGAATTTCTTGTTGAAGGCTATTGCATCTGCCAATGATCTCACTGGAGAAGTAAGTAGCTCTTTGAGATATGCATTTAGAGACAACTTGAACTCAGCCCGCAACACTATGTGTCAATCATTGAACACGGAGTTGATGATGGCATCGAAGTTGGGTATGTCCAGACCTTGTACCAAAGTTGCACCCCTTTGCCTAACGTTTCACAAGATTTTGAGGTGTAGTCACTACAACAAAACTAACTATTTACGGCATCATGTTTACGACATGCATTAAATGCATGTCGTAGTTAGTACATTCGACGGTATTTTTTTTTTTGCAAGCCGTTAATGTTTTGTCAATAACAGCATACATACCATGTAAGTCGTTGATTCATATATTTATAGCGTGCAAAAGTATGTCGTAAAAATTGTATGTTTTTACGACTTACAAAAATATGTCGTAAAATATTTGAATTTAAGACGACATACATTTCATGTTGTAAAATATTATAACTTTACACGGCATACATTAACATGTCGTGAAAACTTCTATAAAAAAAAAAATAATAATAATCAGAATTTTTTTTATGGCATGCAAAAGCATGCCGTAAAAAATGTATATTTTCACGGCATACAAAAATATGTCATAAAATATTTGTACTTAAGATGACATACATTTTATGTTGTAAAATATTATAACTTTACATGGCATGCATTAGCATGTCGTGAAAACTTTTATTAAAAAAATTTCAATCCAATTTTTTTTTTTTTTTTTTTTTATTTCAAAAAGCTAACAATTTCCAACCAAACTTCTCACCTTAAATTTTCTTAATTGAGGACAACATAAAAAATAATTTATACATTATTTTATAATTTAATGTCTCTTTTAAGGGATAATTGCACCCAGTGGAATTTTGGAAAAAAAAAAATTACACATTTATCAAAACGTTTATAATTTTAATGATTAATATTTATATGACTTCTCACTAATTTGTAATTATTATTTTTTAAAATTACCTTGATTTGATATTTTTTCTTCTTTCAATAATTTATTTATTTTTTATTTTTTAGATGTGCCTAATCTGAATACAACTAAAAAATAAAATATTTGTAAAAAAAATAATAAAATATAATATATATATATATATATGAAATGTATTAAATTTTATATTTTTTTGAATTTAGTGATTTTTTTAAAAAAAATTATAAAGTAAGACATTAAAATTGTCCTTGGAGAAACCAAAGCTAGAAAATGGCAGCAAATAAAAACTCTTGGTGTAATGATCACCCTAATGTGTTGAAATGCAGCTCAAAAGCATGGGAATTTTCTGAGTCGTTGCGGAAACTGAAGAAGGGATAGCTTGTTATCCCTAACCTCTTTCCCCTGAGCCCATCAGCCTTGAGAAATTGCACATAGCCACCGTGTGGGATGTACTTTGAAGCTTTTCTAGTTGCCACAGCATCATAAGGATCAAAACCCACGATGGCATCAAGCACATAAACAGCATCTGATACTGTCCTGCAGATTGGCCTGCCATGTCCAACATGGTAGAAGTTACAATTTAGGTTCCAATCTACAAACACGAAAAAATTCTCAAAATGTACACAATGAAATACTAGCAACACTGCATATTGCGAAGCATCACATACCCGACTGTGTCTTGTCTAGTTGAGATTGGGACGACCCCTCCCCGGCTGGTGAGGCCTACTGTGGGTTTGATCCCAACAACCGAGTTAAAACTGGATGGACATAAGATGGACCCGGTCGTCTCTGTACCAAGTGATACTGTAACCATATTTGCTGCTACTGATACTGCTGATCCTATGCTTGATCCACCTGGGTCTGCAGATTTCATATGGATTCTGCATCAATCCGCAAGCATCATATCACAATTCAATAGTTTGCCCTTCCATTTCAATGATCTTCAATACATCTAAATTATATTTGGTTAGTGTTGGCGGAACAACTCTCAAGATATCAATACACAAAAATGGGCCTTAGAAACCATAAGTCATGAGTTTTGAAAAATCTAGAAACCTCCTAGATGTTGATTTGTGATTATGTATCAATTTTAAGCAGAATATAAAAATCCCAATCAAACAATCAAGAGAAAGAGACACAAAGATTTTACGTGGAAAAACCACAATTGGACACCTTCCAATTGTGATCAAAAACCACGCCATGCCCACCGTAACAATCCACTAAGAAGATATACAGGAATTACACAGGTATCACTCTCAATTATCTAGCGAATTCACAACGCCTAATTGAACCAACCTCTATGTGCCTCTTCCAACCCCATCTTCAGCACGGAATTGTCTTTCTGATGAGCCACTCCGGATTCCCTCCAAAGCTTCAGGCTCGAATTCTTCAAAATTCACAACTGAAGAACAACTCTCTCTTTTGTGTATAACAAACAAACCTTTGATGTACTCTCTTTAGACCATGAGTTGAATACTCAATAAAACATCAAAGAAAAAATAACAAAATATCCCCAAATATAAACCTTTAAGAACCAAAAAGAAGATCTGGAGGACTTAAATCCATTACTTAGTTTTGGGAGAAAACCAAGTATTTATAGAGAACCAAAAGTAATCCCAGATTGGGAAAGAAAACCAACTTCTTGTAGCAAAACCAACTTCTGCGTAACTCCAAAGTAATCTGCTTTTGAAAGAAACCAACTTTAAAGAACTCTTGTTACAACCTTGGTTTTGATCCATGGAATTTGACAACAAAATGTCCTAACAATCTCCCCCTTTGTCAAATCCTGGATAAAACCAATCTAAAACAAATTTCCTAACAAAATCTCTCAAGCAGCACCACCAACTATGAACCAACACTTAAATCTATGCTCTTGAACAATTATCCTGAAATAAAATAACCACACACAAGCCAACCAAAATATGTGGAACTGGATTAAATAACAAAATATAAATCAATCCATAAACAAAATACTAACAATCCAACTGTACCAAATACGGATATAAGCAAAAGTAAAATACTGTACCATCAACCAAACTACTGTACCATCAATATACATCAAATATTGGTAATGATGAACCAAACTCCCCCTTATTAAAAAAACAACCACAAACACTGAAAACAAAGAACAAAAAAAAAGAAAATAACAAAAATAATATGGTGGAGCAAGCAAGGAATTTCAGAGTTGTACCTTAAAACACACAAGATTATCCAAGAAGTACAATTACTTGAAAACACAATGTGCACAGTCTATAGAAAATTCCTCATAAAAGAAAGTGATGCATTATGTGAAAAGCATAGATCCCATGATAAAAGTGTGTGTGTGACTCTTGGAGTTCGACAAACACAAGATTCAAATCCTAGTAGTGATATAAAAGCTGGACCTCCGACAAGAGAATCTGAGCACAACTAAGGAAAGTCAAACCACTAGGAATCAAGGGGTATTTGGTGAGTAAAGGCGGAGGCTCCCCCTCAATCAATGAATTTTTTTTTTTTTTTTTTTCTTCACATTTTTTTCTCTTTTCTTTCTTTTGCACATTTATTTTCTTTCTTTTCTTTCTTGTGCACATTTTTTTCTTTCTTTTGCACACTCATCGGCGGCTGACACGTTCAAGAGTATGGAAACCGAACCAGAGAAGCATGGATATATTAAGGATGGCCTGGTTGGTGACTCTGAGGTAGCCTTTTCCTCATGTTTGGACTACAAAGAATAGAGGGGAAAGCCGTGGAGATGCAAAAAGATGGAAGATGGTTAAGAGACTCAACATCACCCATGATATGCTAGTATAGGTCAATTCCTCTAGAAATGCAAAAGATACAATGCCAGAAGTCCATAGAAAAAATAATCACTAAGGTGGAAGACTCCAATATTTGCTAATCCAAGAGTGTGTACAGAATGAGACATACTAATCAAAGAACACACACTCCAAAATGAGTAATTACCACAGAAAGCACAGACATATTAACATGTAATGGATATTCTCATCAATTCCAATATACACCAAGGACATCTCAAAAATTCAAACTTGCAAAACCATACTAAGAAAATCTTTTTGGTTTTTTTTCTTTTTTTTTTTTTTTTTTTTTTCAACAAAAAAGCAAGACAAAAAAAACAAAACATGCACACTTTTTTTTTTTTATTTATTAAAAAGAACAGAGACCCAAAAAACTGAAAAGAGAAAACACATTAACACAAGTCAAGTTTTCTTACCCAAATCTTTTTGGTTTTAACAAAATCAGGTCTAGCGGTCTTGGTAAATGTCATGGTGTTGTGAACACCCTCATGAATCTTGGTATTCCGCCTAGACAAGTAAGGTTGTCTCCTAACCCAAAAAGTATTCGAATTTCTACCCTTTTGAGACATTCTCCCATGCAATTTATAACAAAAAGGACGAATATGACCATGCATACCACAATGATGACAAATAAAAACAGGATTTACCTTCTTTTCTTTTACCTTACCAACTCTAGGGAGTTTGAGAAGTCTTTTCTCTTGTTGAATCTTTTGTCCTCCCTTTCCTTGAGTTCTTGTATCACAAGATGTGGAAGCACTCTGTTTTTGCTCTCTCTTATCTCCAAAGCCAATGCCACTCTTGTCTGAACAGATTTGTTGAGACCCAATGATATCTTCCAAAGTCTTTGATCCTTTGTTCCAAAGACCAATGGTAACCATGGCACACTTGAGCTCTTCCTCTTTCTTGATCATTAGTTCTTCCAAGGCAACTTGTGATATCTCGAGAGATTTAATCTTTTCTTCATACATGGCATGAGTTTCCTGTAGCTCATCCCTCTCTGTCTCACAAGTCAACAATTTTGCACAAAGAACTTGTTGATCATCAGCTATCTTGATGGCATTGATCCTAGCCTCGGAAATCTCCTCCTTAAGTTTGACATTCTCACATTCACATGCTTTGAGTTTCTTTGTGAGTTTGTCATTCAATTTGAATAAATTAAGAGACTCCTCTGACTTTTCATAGGCTTGCTCAAGCTCTTCATGATCACTCTCCGAGGATTCATCATCAGTAGTATTCTCAACTGACCTTTTCGGAGACTCTGTTTGTCCTTCAGTTTCGGAAGCCACCATGAAAGCAAGAAATTGCTTATGTCCCTCTTCGCCTTGATCTTCATCGTCACTTTCATCTCCATTAGAATCCGACTCATCATCCCAAGTGATGGCGAGGGCTTTCTTCTTCCTCAAACGAGTGGGGCATTCTAAAGCAAGGTGGCCAAATCCTTAGCATTCATAGCATTGGACGCTTTCAGAGTTCCCTTGTATCTTTCCTTTCTCCTTCTTGGCTATAGAATTAATTTTGACTTTATCTTTGCCTTTGGATTTATGAGTATGAGTAGATTCCAAAAGATTAGGATTTTTATTCAAAAAAGATTTTTTAAATTGTTTAACAAAAGCCGCCATAATCTTGGAATCTATCTCACAATTCTCATCAGAATCCTCAACCACTTTATGAGCACTACTAAAAGCAAGATCTTTTTGTTTCTTTTTGAAATTTCTATGTGCCTCATAAGTTTGAAGATTTCAACCAACTGATCTAGCTTGAGGTTGTCAACATCTTGAGCCTCCTCAATAGTAACTTTTGGTTGGAACCGATCGCAAAGATCTCAAAATTTTTCCCACAACTTTGGATTCTCGTATTTTTCACCTAAATTGAAGTCGAATTTACAATGTCACTCAACCAAGATAAAATTCATCAAAGGTCTCACTATCTTTCATAGAAAGGTTTTTAAACTAGATGTGAGCCTTTGAAGTTTTGATCTTTAATGTAGGAGTGCCCTCATGAATAGTTTGTAAGATATCCCAAGCCTCTTTTGCGACTTCACAATTACAAATACGGCTAAACTCTTGGTGTGTGACAACAAGAAAAGAGAGAATTGATAGCTTTACTATTCCAGCTACTATTTTGGTAATCAGTTGTGTCCCACTTATCAATTGGTTTGGGGAAAGTTACTCCATCAACAGTAATTGTTGGTTCAGTCCACCCATTCATGACGGATTGCCAAACTTTTTCATCAATAGATTTTAAAAAAGATCTCATCCGAGCTTTCCAAAAAGAATAATTAGATCCGTCAAGTAGGGGTGGTCGAACCATAGAATTTCCCTCACGAATTGAATCCATTATCACAAATCAAACAAGATCTCGTTCTAAAAAAATTTTTTTTTTTTTTTTTAAAATAGAGCAATCTAAAAGAAGGTTTTTTTTAAAAAAAAAATAGAACGACCCGCTCTGATACCAATTGAAAAATCTAGAAACCTCCTAGATGTTGATTTGTGATTATGTATCAATTTTAAACAGAATATAAAAATCCCAATCAAACAATCAAGAGAAAGAGACACAAAGATTTTACGTGGAAAAACCACAATTTGACACCTTCCAATTGTGATCAAAAAACTACGGGCCACAGCCACCAGAACAATCCACTAAGAAGATATACAGGAATTACACAGGTATCACTCTCAATTATCTAGCGAATTCACAACGCCTAATTGAACCAACCTCTATGTGCCTCTTCCAACCCCATCTTCAGCACGGAATTGTCTTTCTGATGAGCCACTCCGGATTCCCTCCAAAGCTTTAGGCTCGAATTCTTCAGAATTCACAACTGAAGAACAACTCTCTCTTTTGTGTATAACAAACAAACCTTTGATGTACTCTCTTTAGACCATGAGTTGAATACTCAATAAAACATCAAAGAAAAAATAACAAAATATCCCCAAATATAAACCTTTAAGAACCAAAAAGAAGATCTGGAGGACTTAAATCCATTACTTAGTTTTGGGAGAAAACCAAGTATTTATAGAGAACCAAAAGTAATCCCAGATTGGGAAAGAAAACCAACTTCTTGTAGCAAAACCAACTTCTTGCAGAACTCCAAAGTAATCCTGTTTTTGAAGGAAACCAACTTCTTAAAGAACTCTTGTTACAACCTTGGTTTTGATCCATGGAATTTGACAACAAAATGTCCTAACAAGTTTGAATCTCATGAAGCGTTTGACTCCCTAAATGCCCTGAAGCAGCGCAAAACGCGAAATAGTGACAATCTTAGAATCCATTGATTCAAATATATTTTAATATAAATTTAAAATTATCGTAGTATGAATTACATTTACAATGAATTTTATCAACACATTCTAAAATTTTTGACTTTTTTCCAAGTGAATATTTCTAAATACCTTATTGTACAATGATCGATTTGTAGATGAACCATTGAGGTCTGTATTGCAAACCATAAGATTAGGTTGGTTTTGACATTTGAGGCATTAAACATGAAGATGGATAAACCATTTACTCATGTAATGGAGAGTAACTTTGTCCATAAAATGCAAGAAAATGTTATAATTTCACATTGGTTAACACAGGTTTTACTACATGCATTAAAAGTCGAGTTGAGTATGGAATCGAACGCATCTATGTGAGATATGAAATTTGAAGAGTGTGACTTTGCGGTTCAAACTGCATAAGGATTGACCTATAGGTTGGATTAAGATATCTAAATTTTAATCCATTGTTTTCATCCATCTCTAAACCAGACTATTAGTTTCGAGCTCAATTTTTCATCCAAACTCTATATAATTTTTTTTATAAGACATGTAATCCAATCCCATATTATGTTCCTCCAAACACACATGACTTACAACCTAGAGATAAAGGAATGCATGATTTTGTCTTTTCTTAATCAACCATAATCAAACAGGGCATACCACATCCTTCAACCAGGGCATACTGTTTCTTGAAGGATCTCCACAACCTTCAACCATCATATAAAGGTAACATTAAGATATTAATAAACAAAAAGAGGAGAAAAGAGACAGAAATAATAAATGTCAATGACAATGTCCAGCAGATCCAACAAAAAAAGATGCCATACCACATCCTCACAAATAATACAAAAATATCTAAGATTAAATAAAAATAACAATCAAAAAGAAAAATAATAATATTAAGAACTTAGATACAAAAAAAAAAAATCAAGAAAAACAGCGTACGATATAAACTCATTCTAAATATGAGATCTACAGAGTCGAATTTGGATCACACTGTTTTTTTTTTAAATATTTTTTGCGTCCAAGTTCTTGGTCCTAGCATTATTGTAAGGAAAAAAAAAAAAAAAAAAAATCTCAATAATGAAGGACATCAACATTGTACTCCACAACAGCATCACCCGTGGTTGTATTCAAGAAATTTGTCTTTGCAGTAACAATTCCACGTGCCAGTCGGAAGACACCAGACCCACCGATAATTGGCATTTCGCGGTACAACTCCATAACTGAATTTCGACCCACAACACTTAAAGTGCTACCATTATATTTTCCAGTGGTGAAGTAAAGGTTCATGGTCATGATCAGACCCAACTTGTCCAACCCGGCCAAGCCATAGAACCCCTGGGCTCGACCCAACTCAGTGGAGTTGGGTTCTGGACCCACAGTCAAAGGGTCATCAATCATGTTGATTAGGCCAAAGAGGGTTGGAGATTTGAAAGTCATGTTGGCTTGGGCTACCTTGGTAGCAGTTGGGATCTTGCCACTGTGTGTGTCGTGTAAGTAGAAGTTAAGCTTTGTGAGCTTCTCCTTTTTGAAACTGAGCTTTTGGAACCAATCATCCACTGCTTTGGGGCCTTGGGCGATGCCATGAACCACAGGCATGGCCATGGCTATTGAACATAAGAGCATTACAATTATAGCTACCTTCCTCATCTCTCTCTTTCTCTGAAAATATGGGTTGGTTTGAGAAGTTTATGTTTAGATTCTTATATAGTTGTTGTTAAACCTAGACAGTAAGATTGAATGTGATTGGAGTAGTTGGGATTGTGTATTGGGTGACCAAACTTCTATTGCTACTCGTGTTTGAAATGGTGTATACAAAAATTAAAAATATATGAGAAATGTTAGGGTTCGTGAAAATTTTTTCATGAAAATGATCATGAAAAATTTGTGACCCTTAGATTACCTTGATTAGTGTGTGATGCTTTATTGCAAGTGTAATCCAAAGGTCATAAATCTTTCATGACCATGATCATGACCATTTTCATGAAAGACTTTTCATGATACCTAGCATTACTGAAAATATATATATTTAAAAGGTATATATCATGCGGGCTAGTTATGAACATTTATAATTTAATAACATTATACTTGTCATATTTTTATAACATATTATGTTGGGTAATGTTATGGTACACAAGGGTATATCACATACAAGTTATGATATTTGTAAGTTTGATTATCACAAATGTTATAACTTAATATTATAAAAGTCATAACTAAAAAACAAAAGTTATAACCAAACACTACGTAAGGAATAACCAAAAAAATTTTTGGATTATAATCAAAATAATGTTATAACTAATATCACAATTAATTATAACTAATCATTACAACATAAGAGTTATAGACCAAATTTTTTGGTCTCTAAAAATATAAATTTTGTTGTAAAAAATATTTAGGGATTAATTTTAATTGTCGCAAGTACAATCGTTAAAAAATCATCCTGAAAAGTCAAAAAAGAGCTTTTAGGGACAATTTTAAGAATATCACTAATAAATGCACTTTTAAGGATAAAATAACTTGGTCCAAAAAAGATTTATTTTTTGAGACAACTTTTAGTTAGTAATTCATTACAAAAGGTCCAATTTTGTAGCTAAAAATGAAATAAAATAATAACACTTTTGACGATAAAAATATTTTATTCTTAAAAAGTGATTTTGTCTCTAAATTTTTGTCTTTAAAACCTTAATTTATTATAGTGAATACCACAATGTGTATGTATAATGATTTATAGCCAAATACCCCAAAAGTCGTAGGGAGCATTAGCATATGAAAATTTTTTATTGTTTTTTTATCTTTTCTGAATATGATTTGAATATAGTGTTGACAATTATACTGAAAACAATATATGGTAAGCTAAGGCGGTAGGTTGTGATTATGTTGATTCTTAGTTTTTTTTACTTTTTCAAAGCTCCCTCATTTGGTTAAGCATCTTGTGACTTTAGATACAGTGAGCCCTTCATATATTTGAATTTGTTAATGTTGATTTTTTCGCATATATTTTTCTTGTATTTTATGAGAGGTAAGACTCATTACGTCTCTCTTGATTTTGTATTATTAATAAAACTAATAGTTAACTCATATAATGTATGTGTTATTTTTTTTTTCAAAAAATATTTGATGATACAATGTGTATTATAAATGAATAATTTTAATTTTAATTTAATTTAAAATTAAAAAAAATGAAACTATGACTTTAATTATTTATTTTGATAATGTTGGCTCTGTCGTTCTATAAAATTATTACTTGAATACTTACATATATTAATTTTAGTTAAATTATTTTGTATTTTGATAATTTTAGTTCTATCATATTATAAAAGTATAATTAATGTATAATAATTTTGTATAATATATATATCAAATTATAAAATAGTAAAATAAATACTTATTTTGATATTAAAAATAACAATTACATTAGAAGAAGAATTAGTAATATAAAATTAAAAGTAATTCTAACTATTTGATTTTCTTTTATATTCATTTGAAAAATAAAAATATGTAGAAATAGACTTATATAAAATTTATTAAAAAAATTAAATATAAATATATTGTAGTTGGATTATCATATAATGATTTTATACAATTACAAGATTGTAAAATAAACACTCTTAATTAAATTAAAATATCAATTATATAAAAGAAATTCAACAATGATTAACCAAAAAAGAATCACATAATAACATCCAAACCCAAAAAGAAAAAATAATGAAAACATATAAATGATAGATACATTTCAGTGTGTGAAATGATTAATCATCTACTGTTCAAGTTTAAACTTTAGAAATTCCTTGAGAGTATCATTGTTGTGCAGGTTTTTCTTTCTATGAGTTGTAATTATATAAAATAATATAGGAAAAGAAGTATAATTTCATATATATAATCACTATAAAATTTAAATGATAAATCCATAATATAGAATTTGTATTTGGTATAGAATAATGTACGAGGAAAAAAAAAACAGAGAGAGAGAAGACAATTTAACAATAAAAAAAAAATCCAAATACCCTTGAAAGGATTAAGAAGAAAAACGTGAAACGAAAAATTTGTATTGGGTTTGTGTATTATCTCAATTTATCATAAAAAATATACATAAAAGAAATATTTGTCAAATAGAATCCATATAAAATAGGTAAAGTTAGTATAATTTAAATTAGGTTTACGTTTGTGTAAGACTCTATATGTAATTAAGAAAATACATGCTGACGTGTCTCTCTTAGAAAAAAAAAAAGTAAGCCCTTATAATGTGTCACTTAAATCTAGAAAAAAAACACTACTTTAAATAATATATATGATTCTATTTATGTGGCCGAGATTTACCAAAAACAAAGAAAATATAAGGTATATTGACAATTATACTGAAACATTATAGAGGAAATATCATTTTATCCTCTAAATTTTCATGCATTTTTTTATTTGACCCCTAGATTTCGATTAATATTAATTTTACTCCTAAACTTTCAAAATTTTGATCAATTTAGGCCTTATTGTCACATTCTGTGTACAATTGGACGGAATGTGCTGACGTGATACCAAAATTCATTTGGATATTCGTTTTACCCTCCAAACTATACCTTAAAAATCAATTTGCCCCCAAAATATAAAAAAAAATTAAATTTAAATATTTAATAAATAAATTGTTATCGCAATAATGAAAAAATTAAATTTTAAATAATATATACTTTGCAAAAAAAAAATTAAAAAATATATAAAAATTCTCATTTAGAATTATCTCGAGACTATGAAACATATATAATTCGACAAACATGTCATACCAGTACTAGGTAATTACCAACATATGATATTTCTGCATACATACCGGGTATACAAAACATGTATTCGAATTTTTCCTTCTTACTTTGTGGCATACCCAAAACTATCTAGTATATACCCAAGCCGCACCGTACTTCAGTTGAAAAATATTTTCTTCTACTACGAAGATAAAATTTCTTTTACCAGACTTCTTTTTCATTTTTAATTTTGTACTTAGCATGGTTTTAAAATTAAGTTATGGTTTGTAAGTTATTTAATATAATAATGTTTAATTTTGATTTATATTATACCTATACTTTTAGCATTAAATGTCAATTGTATGTTGGATTTAACAAGTAAACCATTTAATAATTTTGGTATTATTCCAAATTAAAAACAAATAATTTTTTATAAACATATTAAGTCGTATACGTATCCTACTTTTTTTTTTTTTATTTTACAGTGCCGATGTGCCCTTATCGTACCAATACTAGTTCTCATATCCGTACCTGTGATTCACAGGTCTCAAATTATTTTGAGTCGATCTTGAATAAACTTATTGAGCCAAAAATTTCTTACCTACTCTATATGTATGTGCGCGCACAATTGTAACTAGTTTATTACTCAAAATAATTTTAATAGAATTGATCGATTAATAGTAATTTCAAAATTGAGTGAATTTTTTTTTTTCAAAATTCAGTAAGTACCCAGTACGGGTACGATATGTTTGTCAAAGTACACATGCTTCATAGTCACAAGATAATTCTAAATGAGAATTTTTATAATTTTTTTGCAAAGTATATATTATTTAAAATTTAATTTTTTTCATTATTGATATAAAAAATTATTTATTAAATTTTTAATTTTAATTTTTTTATATTTGAGGGGTAAATTGATTTTTAAAGTATAGTTTGGGGGGAAAAATAAAATTTTAAATGAGTTTTAGTGACACGTCAATACATTTCGTCTAATTGTAAGCGAAATGTGATGGCATGAGTTAAATTAATCAAAATTTCAAAAATTTAGAATAAAATTAATATTAATTAAAATCTAATAATCAAATTAAAAAACACGTGAAAATTTAGGGAACAAAATAATATTTCTTCAACAGTATATGGTAAGATAAATCGGTAGGTTATAATTATGGTGATTCTTAATTTTTTTACTTTTTCAAAGCTCCCTAATTTTGGTTAAGGATCTTATGACTTTAGATAGGTTGAGCACTTCATATATTTGAATTTGTTAATGTTGATTTTTTCGCATATAATTTTCTTGTATTATTAATAAAATTCTATTTATGCGACTGAGATTTACCACAAAAAATAAGATATAAGTGTTGAAGATATTGCATCAAAGCTCAGTCCTCTGCATCAAAGCCATCAGTCCACGCATAGCAGCTCAGCTTCTGTTAAGCATACCAGCTCAGCTTAACTAGCTCAAAACAGATAACAGTTAGACAGTTAGATAGTTTGTTAGTTTGTTAGATGGTTAGACAGTTACAAGAATTAACACATGTATTTTATATACATATCTCTTGAATAGATATAGCAGTATCAATATATATATTGGAATAGCTTGTACATAGGAATTCAATTGAATAAGAACTTCATCTTTTCATCATGGTATCAGAGCTTTGAAGCTCTAACGAGGGTTCTTCCATGGCTTCCGCATCATCAGATCTGTCTTCCACTATTCCATCTAATTTGTCTCTTCTGATCTCCAATCTGTCTTCTTTTGTGACAGTCAAACTTGATTCTACCAATTTCATCATTTGGAGTAGTCAAGTTACTAATATCCTTAGAGCTACTAATCTTCTTGGATATGTTGATGGTTCCATACTCTGTCCTTCATCTGTGATCATTAATAAAGATGGTCTTGAAGTACCAAATCCAGATTACACTCAATGGCTGCTTATTGATGCTCATCTATTGAGTTGTCTCAATGCTACTCTATCTCCTCCGATCTATTCTACTATTCTTTCATTTCATCACTGTGCCGAAGTTTGGGCTACTCTTCACAAGAAATTCACTTCTCTCTCCAGATCACACATCCATCAACTGAAGAATAAATTGAATTCTGTTGTGAAAAAATCTGAATCAATGGAGGAATATCTTTCCAAAATCAAAGATATTGTTAGTCAGTTGGCTCTTGCATCCGTAGCTATTGATGATGAAGATCTTGTCCTATTAACCTTGAATGGTCTTTCTGATGAGTTTGATGCCTTCAAAACATCCATTCGAGCTCGATCTGGTTATATTTCAATGGAAGAGTTGTCTTCTCTGTTGTGTTCTGAAGCGATTCACATGGAAGCAAAAACTAAAAAGGTTTTTGAACCAACAGTGGCCTTTTCTACTGTCAAAGGCTTTGCTTCTCCTACCTCTTCTCCATTTTCTTCTCGTGATCATGCCTCTCGTGGTAGATCCTCTTACAGAGGAGGACGAGGAGGTCGATATTACAAAGGAACAAATGGTAATGGCAGAGGAGCATATGGTAATGGTAATGGCAGATTTTATACTCGAGGAAGAGGCAGATATGCACCAAATTCTCCTCACAATTCTCACGTTTGTCAAATTTGTGGCGGTTTTGGTCATCTAGCTCTTGATTGTTGGCACCGAATGGACCCTCAGTTTCACTCTCAATATCAGTCTCATAATGTCAATCCCAATGGTTCTTCATCATCTACTCCTACTCCTAGGGCCTTTGTTGCTTCTTCATCTGCAGATGTCTCCTCATCTTCATCAGTCCCATGGTACCTAGACTCTGCTGCTACTGATCACATCACCAATGATCTCAATAATCTGTCCTATTATCAACCATATCAAGGTACTGATCAGGTCACTATTGGAGATGGCACTTCTGTCACTATTCAACACACTGGTAACGGACTTTTACCTACTCCTCATCATTCCTTTCGACTTAACAATATTCTTCATTCGTCATCTATTTCTTCCAATCTTGTTTCTGTTCAAAAATTAGCTCAGGATAATCATTGCATCATAATATTTGATGAATCTAACTTTGTGATTCAGGACAAAATTACAAAGAAAATTCTTCACAAGGGATGTAACATCAATGGCCTCTATCATTTCCTGCCACCTATGTCTTCATCTGCTGCTTCACCAGTTTGTTCACAAGCTTTTGTTACTAGTACTAATAAAACTCCTGATAGGTCTACTTGTGTTACACCTACTATTTGGCATAATAGACTAGGCCACCCTTCTTCTGTAAAATTTCATCATCTTCAACATCATTTGCATCTTAAATCTGTCCCTCTTGCTACTCAAGATTGTGTAGATTGTTGTGTTGCTAAAAGTCATCGCCTTCCTTTTCATTTGTCAAATTCAAGTGTAAATAAGCCCCTTTCTCTTATTCATAGTGATGTTTGGGGCCCTTTTCATTCTTCTTCTACTTACAAATACTATGTGATTTTTGTGGATGATTTTAGTAAATTTACTTGGTTGTATCCTTTAGTATACAAGAGTGAGGTCTATGACAAATTTTTGGAATTCAAAACATATGCTGAGAAACAATTTGATACTGTTTTAAAAATATTTCGTACTGATGGAGGAACTGAATTTTGTAATAATAAAATGCGGAACTTTATTGTTGCTAATGGCATTATTCACCAACATTCATGCCCATACACTCCACCACAAAATGGCACTGCTGAAAGAAAACATAGGCATATCACAGAAATAGCAGTTGCACTGATTCATCATTCCTCCATGCCTCTTAAATTCTGGTTTGAAGCCGTTGCTGCTGCTACTTACTTGATTAATCGACTTCCTTCTACTCAGTTGCAGCATCAGTCTCCTTTTGAAGTTTTATTTCATCATCCTCTAGATTACTCTTTTCTCAGGGTTTTTGGTTGCCTTTGCTATCCTTGGCTTCGGCCTTATTCTTCCACTAAACTTCATCATAAGTCTCTTCCTTGTATTTTTCTTGGTTATCATCCTTTTGCTAAGGGGTATAGGTGTCTTGATCCCATTTCTGGCCAGATTTATCTTTCTAGACATGTTCTTTTCAATGAATCTATCTTTCCTTTTCAGCAAATGTCTTCTACTTCTTCTTCTCTTCCTTTACCTCAACTTCAATCTTTCTTTTGGTCTACTATCCCTGTTACCTCACCAGCAGCACCACCCACATCTTCAGCACCACCCTCATCTTCTTCTGCTCCTTTTTCGCTTCTCTACAGAGATGCATCTGCTCTCCAAAGAAGCAGATGCACCTCTGTCTCAGATTGCAGTTCGGCCCCATTCTGGTTCTACTTCTTCTATTCCTATTGATTCCCTCTCAGTCCATTTACCATTCCTTCCATCTGCTACTACCAATGTCCATCCCATGATTACTCGGTCTAAACTCTCTTCTCAATGTTTCCTTTATACCAAACCTTCTTCTTCTTCTGCACTATACTTTGATTCTGAACCTCCATCTCATACCGAGGCTCTTCTTTCTCCTATTTGGCATAAGGCTATGCAATCTGAATTTGATGCTTTACAACAGCAACATACTTGGTCTCTAGTCTGTCTTCCCCATGGCAAAACCGCTATAGGTTGTAAGTGGGTTTTCAAAGTCAAAAGGAATTCGGATGGTACCATAGCGAGACACAAGGCTAGACTCGTGGCCAAAGGATATCTTCAGCAAGCAGGTGTGGATTTTCAAGAGACCTTTAGCCCTGTAGCTAAGCTTCCAACCATCAGAATTTTGCTCTGTCTAGCTCTTCATCATCAGTGGCCCTTGAAACAATTGGATATCTCCAATGCATTCCTTCATGGAGTTCTTGAAGAGGAGGTGTTTATGCTTCAACCACCAGGGTTTGTTCATCCAGATTACCCTCATCATGTTTGCCATCTCAAGAAAGCTTTATATGGCTTGAAACAGGCACCCCGGGCATGGTATTCTACATTTTCCAATTATCTTTTATCTCAAGGTTTTCATAATAGCAAGTGTGATACTTCTTTATTCATCCAGCAAACCAGCACTACTTTCACTGCTCTTTTGGTCTATGTGGATGACATTTTAGTCACAGGCAATGATGCTTCTCACATTCAGACACTTATTTCTCATATGCACACTGCCTTCTCTATGAAAGAACTCGGTGACTTATCCTATTTTCTGGGTATTTCCATCACACCAACTTCCACTGGCTGTGGCTATGTTTTGTCTCAACAGAAATATGCTGCAGATATTCTTCGTAAGGCCGGCTTAGCTGATTGTAAACCCTGTCCATCACCTATCTCAGTCAAACCTTCAGTTACTCCTGATTCCTCAGCTCCTTATTCTGATCCTGCTCTCTATCGTAGCCTTGTTGGTGCTCTCCAATACCTCACCATAACTCGTCCAGATATTTCTTTGGCCGTTAATCAATCTTGCCAACATATGCATGCTCCCACCATTGGCCACTTTGCTGCAGTTAAACACCTGCTGCGTTTTGTTAAAGGTACCATTAGCCATGGTCTGACCTATACTCCCAGCTCTTTTGATGTTCAGGCCTATTTTGATTCTAACTGGGCTGGCGATGTTTCCGATAGAAAATCTACCTCGGGTTATTGTATTTTTTTGGGTTCTAACTTGGTGTCTTGGTCCGCTAAAAAACAAGCCACGATATCTCGCTCTTCCACTGAAGCAGAGTATCGGTCTCTCGCCCATACTGCTGCCGAGTTGGCTTGGATTGGCATGCTCCTCACTGACTTATCTATTGCCTCTCCTGTGCCTCCCACTCTCTGGTGTGACAATACTTCTGCTATGGCATTAGCTTCCAATCCAGTATTTCATTCCAGGTCTAAACACATTGAAGTCGACTGCCACTACGTTCGCGAACAAGTTCTCGCTAAAAAGTTGGTTCTTCAGTATATTCCAACTATGGACCAGTTGGCTGACATCTTCACTAAACCTCTCTCCATCTCCAGATTTTTGTATCTCAAAGACAAGCTTATGGAGTTCACTCACCCCATTCGCTTGACGGGGCATGTTGAAGATATTGCATCAAAGCTCAGTCCGCTGCATCAAAGCCATCAGTCCACGCATAGCAGCTCAGCTTCTATTACCCATATCTGTTAAGCATACCAGCTCAGCTTAACTAGCTCAAAACAGATAACAGTTAGACAGTTACATAGTTTGTTAGTTTGTTAGATGGTTAGACAGTTACAAGAATTAACACATGTATTTTATATACATATCTCTTGAATAGATATAGTAGTATCAATATATATATTGGAATAACTTGTACATAGGAATTCAATTGAATAAGAACTTCATCTTTTCATCAATAAGGCAGTAGGATTTTTCTTCTTTTATTTTGTTTCTTAATTTTTTTTTAGGTTGATATCTAGGCTGTTTGGAAAGAGCTAAAATACCTAAATAAAAACAAAAAGAAAAAGATAAAATAATCTAATTTAACTAATAAGACAAGATGTTTCATTCAAACCATAATCATTTCAATTTTTTTTCTTACAAGCATCACATCTAAATAAAAAAAGACTTTTTTTTTTTTTTTCAAACAAAACTAATTTAGTCAAGCTTAATTCATCAAAAAATCAAAAATCCAATCTAAATTAACATTTCCCAAACAAAGGCTTAAGCTCAATTATTTAACTGGTTGGAATCATCAATAGTTGTTTAAGCAACCCGATTAATAATATATACTATTAAATTTATATATATATATATATATAATCTGGGTAGGGAGTATAGTTATAGTATTAAGTTAGCATGTATCTCCTTGGTGAAAATCCAAAAACCGTACAGATAGGTGCCCAGCATTCCAGTTAATACTGGTGAAAATAACAATTGGTAGTACTTGTAGCCTACTTGCAGACGCATCTTAGAGATTTTCAGCATTGTATTCATTGTCCTGTTTTCTATTGTGATGAAAATGATTTCATGAATTGTGATATAAACGTGGCATGGCATGGTTTTGGAAAGAGATATAAAATGTTTGGACACGAGCATTGCATATGCATTTACCTTATAACTCTGTTAAGGTTACACTGTGTTAGAGTATCTTTACTGGGTTTTGGCTCACCCTATGTGGAAAACTATTTTCAAGTGCTGATGATATGCCTTTGCCAAGGCCGTAGCTTAGAAGAACTTAAAGCCGAGGGCTTCTCGTTTTGTTTTTGTTGTATTTATTTTATACAAACCTAGGGCTTTATTTGTATTGAGTTTCAAAATCATTTTTGTTGTAACCAAGTATCATCTTAGAAAGTTGTAGCTAACAGGGCATTACCTTATTTGATTAGCTTTTATTTCATATCTTTTGTTCATAACACGTTATAGATTTAGAATTAGGACTTATGAATGTATTATTGCATGTGTTATTCCTTTTGTAAAATAGAATCATATGAATGAAAGGAAATTACTTCATCTCATGTTGTTATTTAATTAATGTTGTGAGTTGGTTTTATTGTTATATTTGCGAGGCGTTACAAAATCCAACTATTAAGACCTATTAGTGGTTTACTCTAGAAAATATATAAATGGTGATTCTATTTACAAACCACTATTTCTCTCAATTCACACCCCACTATTTCTCTCAATTCACACCATATCTCAAATTTTTTTTATTACCTTTCTATCATTCAATTAAATTACCAACACACCCATCCCTAGGACTGTGCATAATATCGCCAAAACCGCCAAGACTGCACCAAATCGCTCCAAACGCGCAAAATTTCAACTCTGGTGGGCGGGTGGGAGGTTTAGCTGCAGCGACTCTAATTTTTCGTAAGTCATATTTATTATTATTACTTTATTTTATTTTTGACTTTATTAATTGTGTGGTTACATGAGAATTTAATGTGCTATTTAATTATATATAATTAATTTGAATATTTATATATATTGATATATTTTTTTTATATACATGAAATGTGTTATATATATTGATCTTATATTTATATTTATATATGTTATATTTATATGTATTTATATAGTGTTATATACATGAAAGGTGTTATATTTGTGTGGTTACATGAGAATTTTAGGTTTTGTTTTGGTGGTTCCATTAATTCTTTAAATAATTTTTTGATCTTCAAAAAATATTGTGAGTACAAAACGCACTTCCCTTGATTTATGTTTAATTTTTTGTTTTTATTTATTTGATGTTGGTTTGATTTTATATTTACACGAAGATGATTGATTGATTTTAATTATTTTGATTAGTTGTTTATGTAAGATTTAGGGTTTTTAGATGATTGATTGACTTTAATTATTTTGATTAGTTGTGTATGCAAGGTTTAAGATTTTTATATAGATTTATTTTATGGTTGTAATCATACCCATGGATATATGAAATTAAAATAAACTTGGAACCCATAGATAAATTCCTTATACTCCACCATGACTCCATGAATTGTTGTTTTATTTGAGTGTTTGTAAGAAAGAGTGTATAAAAAAAAAGTAAGGATTATGAGATTCATTTGAATGCCTTAGGCTTGGCATTATTATGTTTGTTCTTATGAGTGGATGAGAAATTGTGTACATATATATTGTTGCCTTATTCTCAAGAGTGGCCGAGTGCTTTGATTTATGTGCGTACGTATATGCTAACCATCTGGGGAGTGTGAGTCAAACTCAGGATGATATCTCCGTGCGAGTTTGGCTTCGGAACGGTGTTAAGTGTACAGGAGGCACATGAGATATATGTGTAAGTCGGAAGTAAAGGGCCGAAACGGTGAAGTTAAGGTACAAAGAATTTAAATATGAATTTATTGGTATAGTGTAAATTGTATTGATTTGTACAGGTTGAAAAATAGTAAACGATCTCAATAAATTATGAAATTTGAGTAGAAGCATGTATACGTGATTCTATACAGCTTTTGTGTCTTAATTTTTTATTAAAAAGATCGATTAGAACTTATAATCAGATGATCTTGATTATTGTAGTTTTGATTCATTTTAGCAATGCAGATTTTAGAGGCTGTTTTAACTTACGAAACGAGCTCATTTTTATTGGTTTCGCATAAATTGAAGTAAAATATTATTATAAACACTTTTCATGTTTTGAAATTTTTTGAAAAAATTCATCTTACAGCAGTTTCTTTTCATTTTCAATTCCAGATTTTTCGAACGAATTTTGGTTAGGATTTTCTATTAAGTTTTTCTCTTAACTTGCTCAGTTTCTACTAAATTCGTTGGCGAAGCCTTTTAAGAAATTTGATTTTGTACAACTTTTGTTCTTTGAGTTTTGGTCAATTCGAATTATTTAAGTATGAAACAGTGTATTTTTATACTTCTTTAGCAAGTTATTTATAATTAAATTATACTAACTTTATTTTTTTACAAGATGATGGGTCTTACTAACATTTTATGCAGGGCTGACTGACAATATTTTTATTTCTATTTTGTTTATTCCATACTCAATTTATATTTCGTTGTGTACGGGTAAGAAACTAAATGCCACCGTATCTCAAGAAATTACACATTCATCTCGACGCGGATGGAACTACTTGTCTTGACCTGTAACAAGAATTAAATGTATTTTTGTTTGTGTCTGGTGGACACGTAAGTGTTAAATCTTGTACTCAAAGCAGTATACCTGTATACTGACCCATTTTGTCTCTTGGCAACTCGGGTGCATTCTGTTTGAGAGCAGCCGAGCTTCATTTGCAGGATTAGTTGGGGCTACGGTGGTGACGTGGAATAACTATAGTTGTTGGACATGTCGTTTGGATTTCTTTTGTTTTCTTGAGCTTAGGGTTGATATTAGTTTATGTATTTATTATTTTTATGATTTTAGTATTTGGATAATTTGGCATTGTTTGTAACCTTACATTATTAAGTTATTTTGACTATTTATTGTTACTTTAATGTTGGAGGTATTGGTTAGTTATGAAATTATGGTAGATGGTTTGGTTGGCGTTTTGTTATTTTTTTTTTTTTTTTTTTTCTCTTGTAATCTTTTGATGATAGAAATTTACTTAAACCCTTTGGAAACTTGAACGTTTAGATTTTGTTTCACCCCTAAGATTTGGATGATAGAATATTGATTGGGGTTTAGTCCTAATTTAATATTTAATTGTCCAAATTTTGGGGTGTGACATCAGCACTGGCGGGTCGGCGCGAGTGGCGTGTGAAATTTCCCAACCCGCAAGTCTAACCGACCCGACCCGCCTTTGTTTCAAAAAAATAAAAATAAAAATAATTCACCTGTTATACACACACACACAATAATTCCTCAATTAAACCTAATACCCACACATTTCAATTTCATCTCATTCATGCACACACATCGCCGCTGCTATGCACAACATTGCATCGATTCACACACACACACACAGATTCATTGCCAATGTTGCGCCGATCGGCTCACCGTTATTCGCCTATCCTCATCGCTGCCATTGGTTTCTCATTCCCTTGCCGATCGACTCACTGCTGTTAGCCTTTTCCCATCTTCGTCGACTCGTCGATACTCTCGCTGCTCTCTCTCTCTCTCTCTCTCTCTCTCTCTCTCTGTTCTATATACACACACACACACATATAACATCAGTGATACTATTATATATAACATTAGTGATACTAGTTTGAGTTGGTATTAGGTAAATAAATGGCCCAGCTGAAGTTGACCCCTGTTAAAAAAAAAAAAAAGAATCTTCAAATCCACTGAGTCTCCAATTTCTTCCACTTTTCCAAATACTTCTTTTTTTTAAAAAAAATTTAATCAAATTCAAAAGGCATTGTTGAAATTGAAGTGAAAAATATTTTAAAAGAAAGTAAAAAAGTAAAATAGTGATTAAATTTCAGTAAAAAGTGTACTCAATTTAATTTTTTTTTTCTCTCTTATATTTCAAGAACACTTGTTAGTAAAACATTTTGTGTATAGTCCAGTCCGGTGACTTTTGCTACAAAGCCTTGTTTGGCAAACACTTTTAAGCCAAAAAGCCCAAAAAAACCTGTTTGGTAAATGTTGTCATTTCGTTTGACAATACTTTATTTGCAACTTATTTAATTTTAATTATATTTTTTTTTATAAACCGTCGATCCGCCCGGACTGCCAAGGTAAATCCACAATTATTTGCCAACTGAACCGCTGTTTTTTGATAAGAAAAATGGCAAATTCTAATGATATTTTTATTAATCTGCCACCCGCTATACGGTTTCTATTTTTCTCCTAAACCGCACCGATCCGTACCGCGCACACCCCTACCCCTCCCTTTCTCCCTCCCTCCCTCTCTCTCAACTCAACTCTAACATTTGCCACTACCAGCCACTGGTAGCCATTTCCCTCCTTTCTGATTATTACCACCTTCATAGCATTCATCTCCTTCTGTCAATGCCATTTCATCACCCCTCTCCAGCCCTCGCCGCCACAGCCACCACCAACTCCTCTCCCAGTCTTGTAACAACCCCGACCCATAGTTAACGTTAATCCATGTTTGATTGTATCTAAAAAGAAATTAAAGTGAAATTTTGCATCATACATTGCATTATATGTGTTTATATTTATTTAACGTAGAAAGATCTGTTCATGTTTCTATTTCATATTACGAATTAAAGGCCTTATTGGCATCTGATTGAGGAATTGACTTGATTTATGTGTTAATTAGAATTTTGAGAATTTTATGGTAGGTTTAATTGAAATTTGGTTCAAAATGATTAAATTAAAATAATTTAATGTCTACTTGATTAACTTGATCAATAAATAATTACACTTGTGCCCAAGCCAATATAAGGCCACTCCTACCTCTTCCAACACATTTTTGACATCCTCATTTCCCCCATCTTTGAGCTTAACGTGGGAGAAAGTGAGAGACTAAAGAAATTGGGACCAAACTTGAATTAGAGAAGGCCATTGCTAGGAGATTGAAGAATTACTCAAGATTTTGATTAAGTGAAGCTCAATTGAGTAGCCTAGGTAAGAGCTCAACCTTACAACCTTGGGATTGAGTAGTACATGAATACAAATGAAATAGGTGAACTCATATGGGAATTGAACTAGAATTGAAGAAAGCTAAGTCATTCCATACATGCATGCATGTTTCATAGTATTTTAAAGTTGTTGTCAAAGCTTTTCTCACATGCATGTTGTAATTCTAGCATGGTTTGAAGAATTTATGACATTTCTCACCATTAGACCTCATTTGATCATGTTTTGAAAACTAAGAACTCAAGTCAATATATGCATGACAAGTTCATATCATGTTCTTGAAGTTTCAAGTTGAATTTTGGCTAATTTACTTAGTTTTGGGCCTTGATTTTGAGAAATAATCCTTAATTCTTCATGTTTTGTAAGTTTGTAAGTGTTTTCTCAAGTTTTGAGGCCAAGGGCTGTGTTTTGATTAGGTTGAATTCGAGTTTGAACCCAAGGAGAGCAATCTGGAAATCCCAGATTTTGCCTTTCCGCTCGAGCGGCGGATTCTACGCTCGAGCTGCGACTCTGTGATCTTGCACTTCCACTCGAGCGACCAGAAGTCCTCTCAAGTGTGAAATGCATGCTCCGAGAAGTTCATATATTTTGCAAATCGCTCGAGCGACAAAATTCACGATCGAGCGAAGGTCTGAGTCTCATGCTCGAGCAGGGATTGAGCATCCATTGAGCTTGAAAATCAAGCAACCAGTACTTTTGTCAAAGTTTGCAGATCGCTCGAGCGAAGGAAGTTACGCTCGAGCGGACCCTGTCATTTTGCATGTCCGCTCGAGCGAGGAAAGCCACGCTCGAGCGAGGTCCTTGTTTTCAGCAAGTTTTGAAAAATGTTTTCAAGTACATTTTTTTTTGCATCCTCATTCCATCCTAAGTATTCCTAGGCCAAGATTAAAACACTATAATGAGGATAAAGGCTAGAAACACACTAAGGACCAATGAAATAAGTTATGTACAATTCGAGCGTGTGTTTCAATATATGTATTTGTCATGTTATGTAGGTCACGCGCCTTAAGTTAAGTGAATTACCTACTCTACTCATCTATTTGGAGCCACTGGTTATCTGTGAGTAATAACTCTATAAAGTTATGTTTGACTTTAATTATTTTCTAATGATATGAAATGATCAGTTTTCTGAAATGCTATGTTTTGTATGAATGAATGATTGTCCAAGTTTCTTGAAAAGTAATTGTGGTATCTTTAGCAGAGGCCCTCGCGCAGGGGACATAATACTGTGGCTTATGGTCATGAGGCTCTCGCCCGGAAGAGATAATACCATGGCACAGACTCTTGCCCGGGAAAAACAATATCGCGGCTCATATAAGAGATATGTTACCAAGTACTGGATGTTCCTTTGGAACTTGATATGCTTGACCAAAGAGATATGTTTATGCTAATGGATGTACCACACATGATTTGAATATGAATAAGACTATGACTCTGTTTCTGCTATAAACCTGATTATGATTCTGATTTGCTACGAGATTTGAAATCTGTTCTGGGCATCATTCATTAAAATCTTTACTCTGTTATTATTCACTGGGCTTCTGCTCACTATTTATATTATGTATGTAGGTGACCAGACACGTGACCAGACCTAAAGTTTAGGATCTGGCACCTCTGTTTTGTCAACCAACCGTAGTGCCTCCGAAGAGGTTCCCTGGTGTGATCAAGTCAAGTCTAAGTGGCAATAGTAAAGGCCTTATATTTTGTTTGTAATACGAACAAGTCTTTTGTTTTGTGTATAAAAGCTATTTTCCTTTTTGGGCTACAACTGTATCAAATGTAATGAAGACCAATGCATCATGATGTCACATATATAAATATATTATATAAGGTTTCAAATTTCTGTCCCATGTATATTTGCACGGCTCTAAGGACTATTCATATTTGGTATATTTGCTTCCACAGTCCCCAATTAAATGTTATTCTGTTAAGAGGCCTTCGATAATCCAAGGATTACTGGCCGGTTACGACACTAAACCTATAAGGGCAAGTTTGGGTCGTGACAAGTCTAGCCTACTCTCCCCAATCCGATCGTGTCTCCCCAACTCTGTACCCCTCTGTTGTCCTCCGCTCTTCTCCACCCTTTGCAACTAGCCCAGTCCCTCTCTTTCCCAACCCCAATATCTCTCGCAGCCCATTCCGCAACTTCCTTTCTTATTCTTTTTCTTCTTTTTCTTGTTCAAAGCCTAGATCTAGTAACCCAAACCCTTCTTCTTACTCAAACCCTAGCTGAATGAAAGGTGGATCACAACAGAGGGTTATCGAAAAGGGTTGTTAATAGTGGGGGGCTGCAGCATTGTCGTCAGGAATGAAAGGCTGGATGGGTTGTCGGCGATAAGGGTGGTGAAGACTGATGGTTATTGCAATTGAGAGAGATAGAGAAATCACATGTGGAAAAGAGATAGCGATCTAGCGATTGCGACTAAATGGAAGGGAGCTATAGCGGCGGTGGCGAAATGAGACAACGATGGGGGACTGACAAAAAGGGGCAGCGAGGAAAGGAATGGAGGTTGGAGAGGATGAAGCAGTGGCAGGAGGAGGAGAGAGGCTGGAGAAGGGCGACAACCATGAGAGGTTAAGAGAGGCTGAGAAAGGAATGGCACCGATTGAAGACGATGGTTGCCGGCGATGATTAGGGTTAGGGTTTGTTGGAGAAGATGAGGATAGTTTAGTATTATCTGAAAATTATTAGTGTGTATTGAGACAAAATTAAAAGTTTTAATTTGTATATATTGTGAACTGAGTAAATGGTGTGTATTAAGATAAGTAATAATGTGTAAATAAAATTACCCATATATAAAATGATGTAATAGACTTGCCAGTGAGTTTATTACTTCAAAACAAAATCTCATCAAGATTACTTATTATTGAAATTACCACTACTAGTACAGTACCATATCATTTTGATGGATAATTCTGTAAAAAAAATTATGATGAAGTAGAACTATTTAAGTCTCACGTTGAGCAACGCAATGAAGTGGGTAGGGAAGCGAAACATATAAGTTTTTAGTTTGTAGGATGTATAATCCACCAAGCAGTTGGGCTACATATGAGAAAGAAAAAAAAAAATTATAATTTTATTTATAATTAAATAAGTAAACAAGATTCAATTTAAGTATAACTCACAATATACAAATTTTACATTAATTTAAAATTTGTACCTTACAAACCATTTTCAAGGTAAAAGATGACATTAAAAGGTCATTCTAAGAGCATCTCTAATAGTAATTGTTATTATAGTATTGGCAAAATTATAATTTGACATGCTACAGTAATAAATTGTCAAATTATAGTAATAAAATTTCAATGGTACAAAGCCATTTTGGCATAATCCCAACCAAGATCAGGACATTTTTCAGGACAACTATTCTAAACTATTGAGGTCATCCCCTAGGACATTTGCAGGATGACCACTTTATGTAATATCTGATGCAATTGGCATGTGCATACATTGTTGTTGTTTTTTTATTCTATTTAACAAAATTTTGGTGAAATTTGTTTAATTTTTTTTTTTTTTTGGTTTGGTGAATTTCATTTTTTTTTTTTTTTTTAAAATTTGATTTGTTAAAAGGATGAGAAAGGAAGGGAGAGAAGGAAAGAATGAAGAAAATCAATGAATTTTGACTGAGCTAGCAGATTTGACATTTGTCAAAACTAGTGTCAAATTTAACACAAATTTTGACAATTATCAAATTTGATAGTTGCTATGACATGCCACTAAAAAACCCAAATCAACTCAAATTACCATATTTTAACTTTGACTACTGTCATAGTTAATGCTCTAAGAAGGTGGCTTAGGCCTACAAAAGAGGCGATTAAAGTTGTTCCCATTTTGTATGAAAACAACGATTAGTGCTTGTCCATTTCTTAGTACACAAAAGATGCAAAACACTATTTGGCACACTGCAGTAAAACAAAACAAAGCTCAAGAAAGTGAACTCAATTGTGGCCAAAACTGTACACCTTATAGCTTTTTGCATGTGGAAGGGAAATGAATTGGGAAAGGTCCAGCTTCTCGTTGTCTTTAGTTGGAAGATCGAGATTGGATTTTTTAGTTTACTTGGTGGGTCTACTTTTGGATTCCGTTTCAATAATTCGAACTATTCACATTTTAGAATTCGTTGAATATATTAATCTTGTAAAAAATCAAGACAATCGGATAACGGTAACTACGTGTTCGAATCAATTTTGTATAAAAAAAAATAGACAGTAAAAAAATAAACGGTTCATATAAAACTGATTCAAACGCGTAATTGCCATTATTCGATCGACTTAATTTTTTATAGTTATAATATATTTGACAAATTCTAAAATATAAATAATCCGAATTATTGAAATGAAACTTAAAAATAAGCTCATGAAGTAGAGTGAAGGGTCCAATCTTAACCTCTAACCAAAAACAAGTTAGACCATTGAGAAAATGTGGCTGTGCTTTGTTGTTCCATCATAGTGTAATGTAATCATTCACCCAAAAAACGAAAAAAAGAAAAGAAAAAGGGAAATGCAATAATTGGTCTTTGTGAACCCTGATTTTCAACCATCTGGTGTAGATGAGTTTGCCACTATGTATATTTTTCTATCGGAGGTGAGAGAAGGTTAATCCTATAATAATAATAATAATAATAATAATAATTTCTTTGCATTATTAGGATTTTTATAATAGAACGAATTATATTAACTGTCTCTATAATTTGAGACTCGTGACATTTTGATTTTTGATTTTTCAATTGTAACTTATTTGACCATAAATTTTGAATCTTATTCCAAATAAGGATAATTGAAGATACCATTACTTAATTTCAAGGGCAAAATCGTCAATTTGATAAAATATAAATTAATTTGACAAAAATAAATGTCAAAAAAATATTTTTAAATTTTTAAAAATTATTTCTACCCAACATAGATAAAATTATATAAAATTGATAAATCTTTTAGATATATATATATTTTTTACCAAATTAATTTTTATTATGTGTTTGGATGATGATTATGAGTAGATGTTAGGATTGTAATATATAATCAATATATTTAATATAAGAAATGTTTTTTGGTTTTAGATTTTTTAATTTACTGGATATTGGTTTAATAATGATATCAAATTGTCGCCATATTTGACTTTTGCAAAAATAGAAACTAATTTAATAAAAATACAAACTGCCCATTACATGATCATTATCTAAACACTTAATAAAAGTTAATTTGGTAATAAATAAATAAATATATGTTTAAAAGATTTATCAATTTTACATAATTTTATCTTTAATGGGTAGAAATAATTTTTAAAAATTTAAAAACATATTTTTAACATTTATTTTTGTCAAATTAATTTATATTTTATCAAATTTATGATTTTGCCCTTAAAATTAAGCAATGTTATCTTCAATTGTCTTTGTTTGGACAAGATTCAAAATTCATGAACAAATATGTCACAATTAAAAAATCAGAGACCAAAGTGACACAAATTTTAAACTATAAGAACCGTTAGTGTAATTCATCCTTTATTGTATTAAGTCATTAATTTTTTCTTATTATGAGTTTTTTGTTGTTGTTGTTGTTGATGTTGTTGTTGTTGTGTGCCTCGTGATGGTTGTTAAATTTCTATGTATTGTTGAATCTAGTTTCGTGTGTAGAATTAGATTCTTAGAAAAAGAGAGTAAAATTGCATTTGTTGGAAAAATGACGAAATTCATCTAATAACATAATCAACAGACAAAATGGTGAGTTAATTATTCTTTGTTAAGATTTAGTGTGTTTAGTTTCAATTTTCTGAATTCAATTTTTTAAAAGTTGAGTTTTTTATTTTTGCTTTTAGTGATTATTTTTAAAATTTTAAGTAATTTTTTTACTTTTTTAGATACATCTTACTTAGATATATCTAAATGTAAAATATTTATAAAAAAATATTTTAAAAAATATATAAATACACAAGAACACGAAAATATATTGAATTCTCATATTTTTTTTTATTTATATTTTTGGTATTTAGTGAGTTTTCTAAAAAAAAATTTCACAAATATTATACTTTTTAATTGTATTTATATTAAGTGTATCTAAAAATTAAAAAAAAAAAAGATTTATCTAGAATATTAAAAAAATTCAATAAAAATAAAGAAATATGAAAAATAAAAATTTTAATTTTCTAAAAAATAAATCCTAAAAATCCAACCAAAAACAAGTTAATCAGTACTTTGAGTCTTCCACCCAGATACTCCACTCATCATAGACCAAGGGTTTTTGTTGTACTTTTGTGTTTCAATCTTGTTACATGTTAATGAAAAAACATAATTCAAATGGCCAAATTTAAAATAGAAATAAAATCACTATAAAATTACACAAAATTTTGCATCAACTTTAAAAAGAACAGTGAGAATCCTGATTCCTCTATGCCACCCTTTCCCTTTTCTTATGAAATTGTTTTAAAACCATTAAAAGATTATTTAAAATTTTATTAAAAAATAAAATATACGTACTAGATTAATTTTAGGTATAATTTACATAACACTAAATTTAAATTTATATCATATACTTCATTTATGAGTAAAATTTTAAATAACAAAATATGCTACTTCAGACTAAGCAATGTTACACCTATCACATTTTTCTACTTTTTATTTTTTATTTTTTTACCAAGATTGTAGAATATTAGTTTGTTAATAAACTCCATCAGCTCGAATCCTGACCTTCTTCTCACCGCACACTAAAATATGACTACAAGACCATTGGGTCAAATCCCAAGGTCTTTTTCCTACTATATCTAGTTTACAATGTTATTTTTGCATTAGAGGATATCCAATCCAACATGAGATATTTCATTAAATTTGAATTTGATGAAAAGTGCCTCATTTTGGCACTTCAACCCTTTCACCATATTCATATTAAATAGAAAAAAAAAAATTAAATTTTAACAAATAAAGAGAGTCTTTCATCTTTCATCAAATTTAAATTGTTACCGTTGAGTCGAACATCTTCCCAGATATCCACCCAAGAGTAACTTTAATAGTTTTTTTATTCATTTTCGTACGACCTTCAAAACATCTACCTAGACATCCTCCCGAACAACCAGGAAAGTAAAAAAATTTGATGAAAATTTTATTTTAGCATTAGAGTAAACGGTATTAAATTAAAATTTTTATCAAATTTTTACTCAAATTTGATCAAATTTTTTATTCAACGTTGCAAGAGATTATAAATCAAATGTGATAGAAAAATTATAATATGCTTAGCATGACCCCTTCAGAGTCCCTTACTTTTTCTAACTTCTAATTAGAATAACAATACTATGAATTTAAAAAACAAAAAAGGCTGCGACCCCCTTTGAAAGGGACCCTGAATTTAAAAAACAAAAAAAGCTGCGACCCCCTTTGAAAGGGACCCCCACGACCCCCTTCAAATTCTGATAGGTCAAAAAAAAATTTTTTTTTTTTTTTTTTTCTTTCCCCCCCTCACCAACCCCACGTGTGTGTGGGGGGTGGTGGGGTGAGAATCCATGGGGGTCCTAATCACGGCTGTTTAAAAAATTATTTACAGAAATAAAATCAAAAGTCTACATTCATTGTTATTGTAACTTATATCTTATTAATTATCACTCACTCACTTTTAAAAGACCATAACATTT
Organism: Camellia lanceoleosa; assembly: GCA_025200525.1. NCBI lineage: Eukaryota > Viridiplantae > Streptophyta > Magnoliopsida > Ericales > Theaceae > Camellia > Camellia lanceoleosa. The sequence continues at coordinate 200,936,415 of CM045763.1, read as the reverse complement.
TTATTAGAATAATTCTAAATACATTAAATCCGATCACTAAATTTCACACAATAAATATTCAAAGATTGTATTAAATTTTGTGAATGGTAACATTGTACCCTACAATGGCATCCCCAGAGATCGGGTCGAACCAGTGGGTCTTCGCGACGGCGTACCTGCGAGCCAATCGAAACAGACCAGTACCTCCGATAACCGCCATTTCTCGGACCGAATGAAGAATATAGTTCAAGCCGACAATGCTAATAGAGCTTCCATTGTAAATCCCATCTACGAACCCATAATTCAAAGCCATTATTAACCCGAAGTTCGACTCTGTCTGCCCAGCCGACCCGTACAGTCCCTGGGCTCGGCCCACCAGCTTCGATGACGGGTCAGGCGACTCGGTTAACGGGTCATTGGCCATCATCACGGCTCCGAAACGGGTCGGCGAGTTTTCGATGTAGAAAGATTGAGCCACGCGCACTGCGCTTGGGGTCTTCCCACTGACTGTGTCGTGGAAATAGAATTGGAGGTTGGTTACGATTTGCTTTTTGGATTTGAGTGTCTTGGCCCAACAAGGTTGGTTATTGGGTTGCTCGACTTGAAGGGTTTGAACCCATGGCATGGTTACAATGAGAAAGATCATCAGCATTACAACCACACACATCTCTCTTCCTCTCTCTCAATATTTGGGGTTCTTTTTTAAAGGCAAGAAGGTGAGTGGAGAGATGTTTTTTTATAGGAGAGCATGTTAAAAAGATTCAAAAAATATATATATATATATAGTTTTACTACCATATAAAAGTGTGAGGTTAAGAATTCCAAATAATTTATTAAATTTTTTATTAAATCTTTTGTATGGGTGTGAGATCTATATGCATGTGAATTTGTATAAATCTCACATCCATGTGAGAGGTTTTATAAAAAAATTTAATAAATTATTTGGGATTCATAATATTTTTTTTGCAGAAATAATAAGACAATTCTATGTAACTATGAGATGGTTCCTAGTGATTAGTGGTTGTGCTTCCCATACAATTCTCCAGAGTTTGATTTTTAAAGTCAGGCGGCGAGAAAATGATTTCCCGTAAATTTTTTAATATTAATGTATATAACTTGCCTCTAATCAGATTGAAAAGTGAATTGATGTATATAAACTAATTTATGCATACTGATCACTAAAAGAAACAGAAGAGAGAAGGTTTTTGATGTGTGTGACATGTCACAAGATTAATCGGTACTACATTCTTTTTCTTCTTTTTTTTCATTCAAATGAAAGTAAACAGAGAATATAGAATTTATACACCACTTAAATTGAGGGGATCAGACCCTCTTAGAGTTGGCAGAGACCATGTCTGCTATAAGAAAGGAAAAGATAGAGCTAGGTGGTTCATCAAAGAACACCAGATGTTCAGTTTGGTTGACTCCAAGATTGGCTAGAGTATCAGCACATGAATTTGCTTCTCTTGGGATAAACTAGAGGTTACAGCTACATCTTCTCAGCATGAAGTTAGCATCCTCGATGAGAGCTCTGTATGGAGAGGTTCTATCAGCTCCTTCCTGAATGAGCTTCATTGCAATTTGAGAATCAGTCTCTATGTCTATATTGGTCAATCCTTTTTGCATTATGATTGTAAGACCTCTGTAGTGACCCTAGAGTTCGACCTCCAAGCTGGTGTAGTTCTCTATATAGCCATGGTAACCCCACAGCCAGGTACCTGTTTCATCCCGCAGCAAACCTCCATATCCAGATTGGCCAGGATCTCCTTTGGAACAACCATCAGTGTTCAACTTCAGTTTACCTACAAGGGGAGCAAGCCAGTTAGTTAGTCTTGGTTCAGAGTAAGTAGGATGGAGGGGGTTTTGGAAAGCTTCCTAAATCTGCTTTGCTTGCTGGAGAATCTGTGTTGTGCTGATGGAAGCTGGCTGGGTGTAGTGTTCAAACACCTCTTTGTTCCTGTCTTTCCAGATGTGCTAGATGGTAGTTAAAAATATTGTTGCTCATTGCAAACCAGCCATCTTACTTGGGCTTTTCATGTTTGATTTTAGCCAATCAGGTAGTGCCTTCATATCTTCTTCTTGCCACCAGTTAAGGTCTTTCAGATTCAGCCAAATGGATTTAGCTTTGATGCATCCTCTGAGAAGGTGTGACATAGCTTCTGTATGGCCTTGGCGCCTCTGGTAGATATCAGAATCTGCGAGATTTCTAGTGAGTCTCATCTAATTTGTGAGTAACCTACCATGCATGGACAGCCAAAGGAAACATTTGAGCTTTTGAGGGGCTTTAACTTTCCATATCCACTGCCAATCTAACCCATCTTCATCTTGTGTAGTGATAGCATTATAGGCTACTGAAGAAGAGAAGTTGCCATTAACAGTCCCTTGCCAGGAAAATGTGTCCATGAAGGTCACAAATCTGGGTCTATAGATGCTAAGGATGTTATTTTTATTCTGTTGGGTAAGCAGATGCTGGATAGGATTCAGATCCCATTGACCTTCTTCATCAATTATGGAGCTAACTTTCATAGTATTATCAATATGGGACCCTTGATAATTTTTACACAATGGCTGAGTGCCACACCGCTAGTCAGCCCATAGAGAAATTTTCTCCCTATCTCCCACATTCCATTTGATATTATCCTCAAGAACTTTTCTATTATTGATTATACTTTTCCGTATGAGAGAAGCAAACCTCTGTTTAGGCCAATTGGAAATGGAATGGTGTTGAAGATATTTGGAATGGAGGATTTTACACTAGAGGTTGTCAGCATTACTAGCAAGTTTCCATCCCAATTTAGAGACTAAGGTAGAGTTTTGGTCCCTATATTTTCTAACACCCAACCCACCATGTTTTTTATTCTTACAGACTTGATTCCAGTTCAGAAGATGAACTTTCTTGACAGTGTCAGTGCTGCCCCAGATGAAATTTTTGTTTAAGCTATCAATTTTGTCACAAACAGTCCTAGGAATTTCCATGGTTTGCATGAGGTGGTTAGGAATGACAGAGGTAACAGATTGCACTAGGGTAATACGACCTGCAAAAGAGAGGGTATTGGCCTTCCACCCAGAAAGCCTGTTGGTGATCTTCACAATGATGTCTTTAACATGATTTCTACTAATTCTACTGTGCAAAATAGGAGTGCCTAGGTATTTACCAAGGCCATGAGTAAGGCCTATACCGCTTTGGTAGCTCAGGGACAGGGCTTCACTCCTAGGGATGTTAGAGGATACAAATAGTTTGGACTTTTGAAGATTAATTTTCTGACCAGAAATTTCACAAAATTCATTCAAAACTTCCATGATGCAATCATAGTTTCTAGTGTTGGCTTTAGTAAAAAGAATAAGGTCATCTGCAAAGAACAGGTGAGAGATAGGAATGCTATGTCTGGCAGCTTTGAGGCCTTTCCAAACTCCACTCTAGGTTTTGAGTCTAATCATGTTAGAGAGATTTTCCATACAAAGCACAAATAAGTAAGGGGATAGGGGATCCCCTTGTTTGAGACCTCTCCTAACACTAATGTTAGGGAGGCTCTCTCTATTCCAAATGATAGAAGAGTTAAAATTAGACACACAGTTCATAATGAGAGAAATCCAATCAGGGTTAAGATTAAATTCCTGGGGGGTATGGTGCACAAAATCCCAGGAAATTAGGTCATAGGCTTTCTCAAGATCAATTTTAAAGACCATTCCACCAGTTTTGCCTTTTTTATTTCTAAGGGTGTGAATAAATTCCTGGGCAATAATAACATTGTCGGTGGTGGTTCTACCAGGAATAAAGCTACTCTGATTGGGGTTGATAAGATCAGGGAGCAGAGGTCTAATCCTGTTAACAATGATTTTGGTAATGATCTTGTAGGTCACATTGCAGAGGCTTATGGGCCTAAAGTGCTTAATAGTTTCAGGGTTAGGCAGCGTAGGAATAAGAACAACTTGAGTTGTATTAACCTCCTCAGGTATGTTTTTGGTAGTAAAACATTGTTGGACAAAGGCACACACAGAGAACCCCACAATATTCTAGTTTTGATGGTAGAAGATGGCTTGTAGACCATCAGACCCAGGAGCTTTAAAAGCTTTGATGCTTTTGATGGAATGCCAAATATCTTGATTAGTGATAGGACTTTGCAAAAGCTAGTTATCATCTCTAGTAAACCAGGTAGTGGTGATATCCTCCTAATGATCAAAAATAAAAGTTTCCTCCTGTTTAAATAGATTACTAAAATGGAGTTGTATGTGAGTTTTGATATCCTCCGGATGGGACAACCAGTTACCATTATCATCTTTGAGCAAATTGATTTTCAATTTTCGGCACTTATTGAGGGTTGTGATGTGGAAGAATTTAGTGTTGAGGTCACCCAAAGTGAGCCATTTAACTCTAGATTTTTGGAACCAGATGAGTTCTTATTGGAAAAGGGTTGAGTTGTAATGTTTAATGAGATCTTGTCTAAAAGGAAAAGGTTATGAGAAAAGGTTTGGGTCTGGGCTTTTTGGATGCCCTCTATACGAGCAAGCAGAGATCTTTTCCTTTTAAAAACATTACCAAAGACTTCTTGGTTCCAAGTTTTAACATTGTGAGTGAATTCAGAAATAGCCCCCACAAGATTAGTATTCATATTAGCCCAAGATTGTAACACAACATCAGAGAAACTAAGATGGCAGAGCCAAGCAGCTTCAAACCGAAAAGGCCTATTTTTAGGGTTAGAGGATGCATACCTTGGGTGAGAACAATGAGAAAAGAATGATCAAAATACGTTCTAGGTAATGTTCTCACTATGTCTTCTGGGAATAATGCTCTCCATTTGTCGTTGCTCATGGCTCTGTCAAGGCGCTCCATGGTGTTGGCCAAGCCTCTCCTATTATTAGTCCAAGTAAGTTTGGGGCCGACACTACCAAGGTCAATGAGATGGCAATTATTAATTCTTTCTGCAAACTTCTGAGCTCTGTTGTGGTTATAGCTGGTGGAGTAACTTATTCATTCAGAGCTATTGGTGAAGCCATTGAAGTCTCCTGCTACAAGCCAAGGTTTCTCTATGCTGTTGGCAGTTTCTTCAAGGTTATTCTAGAGCTCCTCCCGTTGAGAGACATTAGGGCTGGTGTAGACAACACATAATATCCACCCCTCATAGTTCTCTTTGTGGATGTTAGCTTGGATGACTTGGTTGGTAGCGTGAGATGCTCGAATGGTGACTTGAGTTGTGTCCCAAAGAAGCCAAATGCCGCCCGATGTTCCTATTGGATCCACAATAGTCACAGTTGTAAACTCCATATTGTTGAAGAAGTTACCCATAGAACTATAGGGGATTTTGGTTTCCATAAGAATGAGGATAGTTGGTTTGTGGGATTTGATAAGCTCACGCATGTTGTGTTTGAAGGCATTATTGCCTGCCCCTCGGCAATTCCAAAACATCATTGTGAGAGAGTCCATAGTAGGGCAGTTGGGGAGAGGATCAGTAACCAAGTCTTTGAGGATACTTCAAATCCGTCTATGATCTTGGTCCCTGGATCTCATGGACGCCATATGGACTGAGTGATTGGAGAACTCTGCTCTGAGATTCCAGCTTGGTTCTATCCTCAGCCGTATCTGCTTGATCCACCATATCGTAGCGACGAGGTGAATTACTTCTTTCCCTGGATCTAATAACAGGCTCAACGAGTGATTCTCCATCTTGTGTGATGAAATCTCTAGCCTTGTGGTCCCTTCGGTCCCCATGCTTAGACCTTGGGTCAGGAGGTTTTCGCTATTTGGTGGTTGAGGGTCCATCACTACTTACTAAAGTAATGTCTGGGGGTGGTGGGTTAGGTGTATGACTTAAAGGTGCTTCCTCATGAAGATCTACCGTGGAGATTTGGTGTCTATACCTGATGAACTGGGATTAGCATGCATCAGGTCACTAGACTGATGGCTATGAGGAACTTGGGACAGAGTGTCCTTGCCATTAGTTGTATTTTCCCGCGAGGGAAGCTGATATGTTGGACTTGGTGAGTTAGGGTAAATGGATTCAGGTGGGGGTAGGGTTGTAGGCTTGCTTGGTCCAACTAGGGTTGGAATGGACGGACTAGGGGCTTCCTTTTCTAAGCCCAAACGTGTTGTTTTCTTTCCACGAGCTTTGTCTTCCTCTTGTTGGGTACCTTTTCCCAATTCGGTGAATCTATTGGTGTTGGAGCTTGGCCCAGTAGATTGGGCCTTCCTGTGGATTGTGGGCTTACGAGTCCGTTTGGTCACCATCATCCAAGGGCTGTAGGTAACATCATCTAGTTCAGTTGATTGCAGGTTATTGATGTTGTTGTTAGAATTAGCCGTTGCTTGATATTTGTGGCCGGAAACGGCTAGTTAGCTTTCCTCTAGTAGCGGGGTGGTCCAATGAGTCTTTTGAGGTTTGGGGTTCGCAGCTTGGTATTTGCAAAACTCTTTTCGGTGGTCGATCCTGCCACAGAAAGAACAAAATGAGTGGATAGATTCATAATCTATATTGTAACTTTTCTTACCTAATAAGAACCGAGGCAAAGGGGTTTGCGCAGATCCACTTCAATGCAAACCCGTGCAAATCGGCCTTTGGTAGCCATGGCTATGGTCATGTCAATCTTTAGTGGCTTACCAATCTGTTTAGCAATTGAGTATAAGACCTTCTCTTGGAAGTATTCTATCTAAGCTCGTAAACCCAACCCAAACGGTGGTGGTTTCAAAGGCTTCCGATGCCTTGAAGTCGAGCTCCCATTTTCAAGACAAGAAGGTAATGGTCCATGATGACCCACGGCCCTCCTGAATAAACACGTGCACAGTCATCCAAGGACGAGAATTTAAATAGAAAATAATTGTTACCTAAATCGATAGCATTGAATTCTTCTTGTAGGCCCCATAAGTTCTTTACTCTTGTGCAAAGCATTTTGTACTCAATACTTTTACCTAGCAAACGGACTATCAAAGTATTGGTCTAGGGCTTTCGAATTTGTTCCAACAATGTCTTAGGGAGATGTATTTATGGAACACCTGACTGGGTCTGTTGAGAGTAGGAATGGCAACGGGCTGGGCCGGCGCGCGGGGATCACACTCCCCGTCTCCAATCCCCGATTGTGAAAACCTCCCTGTCCCCGGCCCTGATCCCTGACGAGAAACCTATCAATGTCTCCATTCCATTCCAACGGGATCGGGTTTCCGACCTAAAAATTACCCGGCCCAAAAACATCATCAACAACATCATCATCATCAACAATAGATCCACTATCAACAACATCATCATCAACAATAACAACATCATAAATAGAGACAGATACATACATACACCATCTGCATCTTTGATAAAAAAAAAATGGAGACATATACATACATACATACACTATCAACAGATCTATTATCATTATCAATTGTTTCATTTTTAACATCACAGATCAAAAAAAAAAAAAAAAAAGACAAACAGAGGCATACTATTTTCAACATCACAGATCAAAAAACACAGATCTAGGGGTTCGAAACCCTAGATCTAGAGGGGGAAGAAGAGAGAGAATCTGGAGAGAGAGAGAGAGAGAGAGAGAGAGAGAGAGAGAGAGAAGGCTAAGGGCGATAGATTTACAGATTCACCCACTTCGCCCTCTTCTTCTCGCAAACAGCGGTGGTAGTGTGTTTGATGATGCTTACAACGGAAGGAGGGAGATCGATCGGTGGTGGTGATCGAGAGGGTTAGAGAGATAGAGAGAGAGAGAGTGACAAACTCAGAGAGAGATGAGAGACTGTGCGACTCAAATGAATAAACCCAGAGAGATGAGGTCGTGTGACTAAAATGAACAAAGCTGTGTTTTTTGAGTTTGGTTTATATATATATAGAGGGGTATGATAGTAATTTCACTTCGGGGCAAATCAGGGGGGACGGGGTCAGAAGTGGAAAGCTATCCGCCCCGCCAAACCGATCGATTCAATTTTAAATACCATCCCCATCCCCGCGGGGGCATTTTTTGAGAAAAAACCATTATAATCGGGATCGGGGAATCGGGTCCCCGTCAGGGCGGGTTCAAATTGCCATCCCTAGTTGAGAGTTGCCGTCATGGATGCGGGTGTCACCCTCGGCATCTTCCTCATTTGCTGAAAAGGAGTCCATGGCCTCATCAAAGTAGAAATCATTATTTTTAGGCGCTGCTAAAGTGTCTTTAAACGATTTTTGCTTCTGGCCCTCTAGCTGTGAGGTTTGAGCAACATTCTTTACCGGCGAGAGAGAAGAAGATGAGGTAGGGATTTCAGCCATAACCATTTCCTCCGCCTCTGAGACCTCTTCGCTTTTGATTTTCTTTCTGCTGCGTATCAAATGGTCTTCCTCTTCTTGAGATTTTGTGATTGGATCTGGATTGAGGGGAGTTGGGACCTATTTACATTGGTTGTACATTTATGATGTAGATGCATTTGTTGTCTTTTGGAGATTAGACTCACTTTTTCTTTTGACTATAGAGAAGTTTGAGGAATCAGTACAAAAGAGACCTAGACGGATCAGAAAACATGAGAGTATAGCTTAGCTTTAGTCCTATCAATGGCATAACGAAAAAGAGCTAATGACGACCTAAACTCCAACTAGACTTTCGATTTTTCACTAATTAAGGTACGAAAAAAGTACACTCTTTATTTTATCTAATTACTTTAATTATTGTGTTTTTCGACCACACTATTTATTTTAGCTAATCATTCAAACTAACTTAATTAATTTTTAAACCAAAAAATACTAATTACTGATATTTTACTAATATAAATCTGTAATAATAATAAATTTGCCCATACGAACATACAAAACCTATAGAATGAGGAGAAAAAAATACAAAATAAGTTATTTCATAATTCATCAAACAAAATCGAAAGAACATATAAAATTGTTACATACACATATACATATATAAAATATATAAAATTCTAAATTCAAGACATAAATATATAAAAATCTAAGATATATACATACATATTTGTTTAGAGCGCCTTTGAGGCTCTTCAATTGTAGCCACAAAAAAAGTAAGATGATAAAGTAGCTAGCCTAATAGCCAGCACATTGGAACTCAAAATTAGAGTTACATTAGCTAAAATGTCTAACAAGCCTTTTGTAACTATTCATTTGGAGATGCTCTGGTTTGACTATTATTTTGGAGTTAAAAATGTATAAAATAATAAAATAGACTAAAAAAGTTAATAAGATAAAATATTACATTCAACTTATAATTATTACATTTTTTTTTTCACTAAAATCAAAAAAAAAATCAAAAAATCCAAACCAAACAAGATTAAAAAAACCAAACTAAAAAAATCTCAATATAAAAAAATTGATTATAGCAACCAATGTCCAACGAAATTTAAGCCTAATTGTCATCGCAGAGACATCTCTTCTTAATCAAGTCATATGAGAGTAAGCCCCCAACCACTTACTTGAAGCATCTTCAACAAGAATTAAAGATGCTTTAAATTTTTATGCAATTGGTCTTGTGTCATCATAAAATGAAGCTCCAGCATAATAGCTAGCACAGTAAATATGTTGCCTCGTCTTGTCTAGATTAGCTACATGTAAAATGTTTTAAAAGTACAACAATTAATTTTGAAAATATGTTGAAAATGAATAAGTAAAATATAATACACTAATGCTACTAATTCAGAAAACTTTATCTAGGAAATTAAGCAAAAAAAGAGAATCAATGATTTACATCTATTATAAGTGTGATCTATCTTTCACTAATTTTAAATCTACAGTACACCCTCACTTTCAGAATAAGATTTAGAATAAATTTTTATGATAGATAATATTTTTAAATATAATATATATTTTTATGTGTATTTTTACTAGACAAAACACTTAGTTGTGTTGGAGTACCTCTAAGCTACCACATGGAATGGTGTGTGCCCAGGGACGGATTCAGGATTATGACTTTGAAGGGGCCAAAGTACGTTTAACCTCTAACCAATAAAATTTTAAGTTCAATACCAATTTCTACTAACATGAAAAAAAAGCAATAATGTTACGATAAAATATTGAACTATATATTCCTTGTCAACATAGTTGAGTATCAAAAGATGATCATACAACTGAGAATACTTTTTTGCCCATATTCACTTACAAAAAGAAATAACTATTTCTACATGCATTTATTTACTAAAATTAGGCATCTGCAATTGAGCTCGACGCTCTTTCATAATATCAAAAGCATGAATGATAGAGTCTACATCAAACCTTCGAGCAATGTCTTTTTCAATGTACGTAATCAAGTAACTAGTCAGAAAACCATCTTCCATCATATTCCTAAAAGTCATAAAATATATGGCAGCACAAAATAACATTTAGATTTTTATCCAAATTCTTAGAGGAAATCAACAAATCATAACCTAAAAGCCTATTCAATTATCAAGAAATCACACAACACAGTACCTACCAATTACAATAAATCATAGTATTAAAAAAAAATTCACAATATTTAGTTAACAATTGTACCAACAACAATTATCATATATTCATTGCAACTCCTAGCTTCTCCACCCTATGCCAGCCTCTCTACCACAATTTCACCCAAAAAAACAACCAGCTTGCATTGGCCCTACATTGTCATTAAATTATTATTTATTTTTAAAAAAATTCAAAATCAATTGCTAACCCAGACAATGTTAAAGGTGGTGGGTTTTGATGTGTGTGTTGAAAGAGTATATGTGTATTTATTTTTTCGATTGGCATAGTAAAATAAAAGAGTGTTTGAAGAGAGAAGCGAAATCTATTGACAGTGGGGGAGTAATTGTGGGTTATGTGACGTACGAAGTTGGGGATTTGGGTTGTCAAGTTTGGGATACCAAAACTGAAAATTGGGTTGAAGATTTCTAGTTGTTTGCAGGCTTATGGGCGATCAATAACAAATTAATGGCAAAATAATCGCATTATTCAATCTAAAATCACAATCAATCAAAATATTCAGTCTAAAAACAGAATAATCACATTGAAGCTGAAGGGATATCAGACAACTTACCGGTGAGAGTCCACGATTCCACCGTCCACACCGACCAGCTCTGACGAAGTCCGACAACAAAGCTTCTCCGTTTCTTTCCTCATCTCTTCGCTTCTCTCCTCTATTTCGAATCGCAACAAGTCTCTCAAATTAGTTGTTTTCTTTTCTTTTTTAATCTTAGTGCTTTGTTTGAACAAGCTTCTCTAGCAAGCCTTATAGTTTATATATTTGTAAAAGTTTCATATTTTACACTTTGACCCATTAAAGTTTTTAAAATTTTGCTTTCATCTTGACCTAATTTACAAAATACATATACATGAAATTTAAAATAGATTATTTTATATGTTAACTAATTCAAAAAAAAAATTCCAAATAGTTTAAAAAATTGGGGGGGCTACTCTATATAATTTTGAAATTATCTAAAAAAAAAATTGGAGGTGCAAACTCCTATAATTTTAAATTATTTTAAAATTTCTAGTATAATATATGATATTTTTCAAATTTTTGGGGTGCGGCTGCCCCCCTCCACCCCCCTCTAGATCCATCCTTGTGTGTGCCCACTTGTTATGAATGCCAACTTTTCCTAACAAAGGTCTTGGTATTTGGTATACCTCTTTGCCAGAATGTGATCCAACATAGAAACCCAATATCTCAAGCTTTGGTTTGATTCTAAGCACTCAACTACTTTAAACTTGGCGTTATTAAATTGTTTCAAATGCTTCTAAGTTTCGTGAACCAATACAATACTTTCAACTTTACTTTAACCCTTTCCATTAACTCTGCTCGGAGCATAGGATCAAAAGGCCTTCAAGGCAAGTAAAATATGTTGGAAAAAATAGTTTTTTGGGGACTTTAATTTAATATTAAAGTGTAGTGACTTTAATTAAATATTAAAGTAGATCCTAACCAATTTTTTGTGTTGGGTCCAAGTGAGCCAAAAACCATTGGGTTTTGAATAAGAAATTGCTTCATGATGTTAGATTCATGAATAGGATTTTAAAGAGTATTTAAATCTTTTTTCTTGGCTAAAGGGTGTGAACCCTTTAGGCATCCATACTTTTCATTTTGTGGAAAGGGGCTATGGATGCTTGGTGTTTTAATGACTAGCCTTAAAAGCTGGAGGCTTTTCCTCTCTCCCCTATACATGTATAAATTGAGACCCTTCTGTCAAGTTTTAATATAGAAATTTTTGCTTTCATTTTACAAGTCAATTTGCTAGATAGTTCCTATTGTGAGAGAGTGCTGCCATTGTTTTGTTCACTAAGCTAGATAGATAGTGCTTCTGCCGTAGCTGGTTTTGACCGTCGTATCCTGGGAGACAGACGCCGAGTTTCCTCAAGCACTCGACCCGTGAGGCGGCGAAATCTGTTTTAAGGAAATTGCTTCCGTACAGACTTCGGTTTCGTCTCTTTACCCTTTTATTGTTTTGCGTATTTCTGTTGAAATTTAATTGTAATTATTAGCATATGTTCTTGGTATATAATTTGTTTTCTTCATAAATCTATTTATTTAATTTCACAATTTTGAACAACAAGCTTAAAACAGATTTTATATATCTTTTCTATGAAATTGATCGAATAGATTTATATAGACTATTAGGTTAGCTTTGTATAATGTTACTAGGAATTGTTACGGAATTGCTCACTATTTCAATGATTGTAAATTATGCAATGGTACTCTCTAATTGCTTAGTTTAGTTAGAATTCTCTATCATAATTTGCATGAATTTTAAGGTTATAAAATATAATTTATGGATGTTGTAATTTTGACATGCTAATTTTATTCTAGTCTCAATTTGTTACGTGCTTATTATTTTATAGGCTAGATTACATAATTTAATGTATTTGGAGTTATAGAGTTTTTATGAATTGTGTACATGATTAATGTGAATTATTTAATTAGGTGCATTAATCTAAATTATCTAATTGTGTGCATTAATGTGAATTATTTAATTGGGTGCATTAATCTAAATTATCTAATTGGGTGCATTAATGTGAATTATTTAATTGGGTGTATTAATCTAAATTATCTAATTGGGTGCATTAATCTGAATTATTTGATTAGGTGTATTAATCTAAATTATTTAATTAGGTGCATTAATCTAAATTATTTAATTGGGTGCATTAACTTTGAATTTAACTTATTTATTTGAAGTTATTAGTTTAAATGTTTATTATGAATTAATTTCATTCATGACTCATGAGTATTGAACTTTATTTTAAAGTTGTAATTTAATTTTGAAATTATAAATTGTATTTTGTTTTGGTACCTTATATTAGTTGGTTACTTATATAATTAATAGTTGGCTAGATGGTTTCAATTATTTATTATAATTAATTTTTTTAGATTATTTGTTTGTATTTTGTTGTGGTTTGCTACTAACTTTCTTTGTAGGGATACCAATGCGAAAAACAAATATAAAACTAAATGAATAGAATTTGGGATGTAAAAACCAAAATGTTTGGACTACTAACGTTTGTGTTGAATAGGAATACCTAAGCGTGGAAAAACTTTTGGACTAAATAGAATCCTTATGGATTGACTATTTTATTTAAATGTTTGAAGCATGTTTTGCTTGAGATTTAGTTGGTTTGTTTATCAATTTGTGGTAGTAAGTTTTATTTGCTTGTTTTGTTAGAAGCATTTTATATGCGTGTAATTGTTAATAGCAATTTTTTAAATTGCTTGTAACTTTGGAACTTGATTTGGTTTTCTGTGATAGAAACCAAAGTTTTAGCTTTGGCTAAAGAGTAGTTCTTATTTGTTCAGAAATGACAACTAAGACAGATTTGGTTTCAAACCTTTGAAGTTTGAGGAAGTCTTTGGGTTTAATCATTTTATTCCCAAAGTGTTGGAAAACCAAGTTTGGAGAAAGTTTTTGGTTATAATCTGATTATGTCCAAAGTGTTTTGGTTTTGAGAAAGGAAACCAAATTTTAGCATTAGCTAAAATATTTCTGATTTTATTCAGAAATAATGGGCGTAGTTCCGGGAGTACCGGTTAATTTTTATGAGTGGTGTAATTCTGGTAGCAAATTTTATTTGCTTGGGAATCGGTTTGTTATAACCTGATTTATTCCCTGGAAATCTTAATTTTAAAATTGTTTCCTATGGACTAGGAGTCAACATACTCTTGAATGTTTGTTAAAAGGTTAACTGGGTTTTAAGTGGGACCGATGTGACCCCTCCAGTCTTCCTTGGAACATTCCTGACCATGTTCGATTCTAGGTTAAATAGTGAGACTAGCTTTGAATTAAATTTCCATCTGAGGGATTTTCTAAGGATTAAGTTTAATTTCTGGAATCACAGAAGTGAAATTTTGTTGTGATGTTTCAGAAATGGCTTCCAAAGGTGACAAACAGAAATGTTGTTCCACCTGACAACCTTAGTCTTGCGAGATTCTTAAAGGAAATCATAAGATTGCATTAAAGTATCTCTGAATTGATCAGAGGCTAATAGTATGGTATCCTTGTGTTATTTATAGCATCTATGATTGCTATGTGACTTTGCTTGAAAGCAAAGTTAAGACAACTTGTTATAGTGGGTGAATATTTTTTTGGATTTTTAAATTCCAAATATATTCTTAAATTGGTGGCTCCTAGTGAGTACAAGATCACTGATCACAGAGATAGAAAACTAGTGGTTCCTAGGTGGTGTTAGACCACTGGCTACACAGTTATGAGATTGTGGTTCCCAGTAGTGAATAGATTACTGATCACATGTCAAGACATCATGATTTTTAGTAGTGGAAAGGCTACTGGTCATATGTCAAAACATGATGATTCCTAGTAATGAAAGAGTCTATTGATCCTATGTCAGGACATTGTGATTCCTAGTAGTAAAGTGACTACTGATCACAGGTTAAGACATTGTGATTCCTAGTAGTAGAAAGTCTACTAACCACATGCTGAGAATTTAGTGATTCTTAGTGATAAGACTACTGGCCATGTTATGAAGTTCCAAATAGTACACTATTGAACACTGGATTTGTGTTTCCTAATAGTAAGACTATTGGCTTCAGAGTGATAGGCCGAACCTAATATATTTGGGTGCCTAATTCGGTTGATGACATTCTGGGAATGTATTTACTGTGATATGATTTTGAGAGTTTCATAATCATTGTGACACAAGGATTTGTTTAAGACTTTGTATAAATTATACAAAGAAGACTTAATTATCTGACTCCAAAATTGAGGAGGATAATAGAAAGAAATGAGGGAGTACCTCCTCAGTGAAGGCAAATGTCATTGAGCTTAAAAAATCTTCTAAGACAAGGAAGAAGCCCCATGTGAAGAAGGGCTCTAAGCTAGGGCCAAGGGGTGGTGTTGCAAAGAAGCTGGCATACAAGCCGCGGGAACCTGGTTATCAGTTCTTTGGAAAGTGCTACAACTGTGGTAGCAAGGGGTTTTAGTTTTACTAAGGCTACAAGCCACATCTGCTCCGAGAAGGAGTTGTTTACAACTTTCGAACTGGTTACAAATGGTAAGAAGTTATTTATGGGAAACTCTTCTACCTCATTTATTGAGGGAAAGGTGGTCCTGAAGTTAACCTAGGAAAAGAGCTAACCTTGAACGAAGTCCTGTATGTTTTAGACATTTGTCAGAATCTTGTCTCAAGGTCTCTTCTCAGTAAACATGTTTTCGCATGGTTTTTGAGTCTGACAAGGTCGTTCTGACGAAACACAAGTCTGAAACTTGTGTTGAAGTGAAGTAGACAGGATCCCGTATAAGTTATGGAAGGCGTTAAGCCTTTTTATAAATTCTTACGAATGTGGGGGTGCCTTGTAATAGTGGCGATTCCTACACCCAAATGGGTTAGGATAGGCCCGAAATCTGTGGATTGTATATTCATTGATTATGCACATAACAGTAGTGCATATCGGTTTCTTGTTCATAAGTCTGAAATTCCAGACATACATAGGAATACCATCATGGAGTCAAGGAATGCATGTTTCTTTGAAGACATTTTTCCTTGCTGAACCCATGCAGGGGTTCCAAGGTCTTTGGAGCAATTTGATGAGCTTGCTAGTGAGGATGATCATGTTGATGATCCAGGTGATGATCAAATTGAGGTTTTAGATGAACCCAGAAGGAGTAAAAAGGCTAGGACATCCAAATCTTTTGGTCCAGACTTCTTGACTTATATTGTTGAGAACGAACCTCAAACTTTCCACGAAGCTGTGACTTCTCCTGAGAGTCCTTTATGAAAAGAAGCGATCAAAAGTGAGATTGACTCCATCTTACAGAACCACACCTAGGAGTTGGTAGATTTACCTCCAGGTTGTAAGCCTTTAGGCTGCAAATGGATTTTTAAACGAAAGATGAAGGCCGATGGGTCTATTGACAAATATAAGGTGAGGCTTGTTATCAAAAGGTACATGCAACGAGAAGGCCTGGATTACTTTGATACGTACTCACCTGTAACTAGGATAACATCCATTCGCATAGTGATTGCGATAGCAGCTTTGCGCAATCTTGAGATACACTAGATGGATGTAAAGACAGCTTTCTTAAATGGGGATTTGAATAAAGAAATCTACATGGAGCAACCTGAAGGGTTTTCAGCTCCAGGACAAAGCAAGAAAGTCTGTAAACTTGTCAAATCTCTGTATGGTTTGAAGCAAGCGCCTAAACAATGGCATGAGAAGTTTGACAATGTAATGTTGTCAAATGGGTTTCGAATCAACGAATGTGACAAGTGTATTTATGTCAAAGACACTGACAGAGGTTATGTCATTTTGTGTCTATATGTTGATGATATGCTCATTATAGGTAGTAACGATGAAATGATCAAAACTACCAAGAAGTTGTTAAACTCTAAATTTGACATGAAAGATATGGGCATTGCAGATGTTATTCTGGGAATTAAGATTACTAGAATCTCTGGCGGAATTGTACTTTCTCAGTCTCATTATATTAATAAGATACTTGAGAAGTTTAGTGGATCAGATACGAGTGTGTCATCGACACCTGTAGACTTATGTAACAACCCTCACAGTGTTTACCGATTAATGGATCGATTAACTTCGATTCTCGCTAAATCGGGTGAATCGATTGATAATGGAATTATTGGAATATCGAATCGTTCGACCGAGATCTGAACTTCGATTGAATCAGATCTGTCTAAATGCATTTTCTATCTGTTAAGTGTGTGATTATCTGTTCATGTTTATATGTTTGAACTGTAAATTGAAGGCCTTATCGGCGGCCGAACCAGAAATTGATTAGTGATTTGTGATCGCCATAATTTATGTGATTTTATGATATATTTAATTGGAAGTTGATTTAGTATGATTAAACTGGATTAAATTGAGCTAATTGCATTGTTAGTTATAATTACCATTTTGCCACCCTTAGTGGCCCACTACCTCAACATTTTGAGCCTTACATACACCTAGGCAAACATTTCATCAGCTCCTTTCTTTTGTTCCACCGAATTTAGAGAGAGAGGAAGGGAGAGACTTGAATTCACTTGTAGATTGCTTGGAAATTGAAGGGTTGAAGTGTAGATTGCATGGCTGAGCTTGTTCATCTTGCATTCAAGACCTAGGTAAGGTAATTGAACCTCTCATTGATGTATTTAAAGTTGTTCATGCATGATTCTTGAGCCTTCAGAGAGCTAAGTCATGTCTTAGTCTAATGATGTTGAATTAGAACTCATTTCATGCATGCATGTGTGTATTGATGAATTTTGAGTTGATTTCATGGCAAATTGTGACATGCATGTTCATAATTAAGCTTAAGTCCATGTTTTCAACTTGTTTTAAAAAGGATGAGCTCATTAGAGCATGTTTTGAAGCCTTGGATTGATTTAAAGTCTTGCATGTTCATTGGAGATTATGTTCTTGAAAATTGGTTTGAAATTAAGTTTAATTGAAACACCCTTGGGCCTTGATTTCTCAAATTGACCTTTGAAGCATGTTATTCTATGAGTTTACAAGAGTTTTCTGGAAAATTGGCCCAAGAGGATCAAATTTAGTGTATTTAAACTTGATTTTGAACTTAGAGTTCAAATCTAGAATTTCCAGATTTTGGTTGTCCGCTCGAGCAGAGGAAGTGCCGCTCGAGCAGGGAAATCGAGCATCCAGTACTTTGCACTATTCATCAGTCCACTCGAGGGAAGGAATGTACGCTCGAGCGGAGGACTGGGTGACACGCTCGAGCGGGCGTCGAGCGTAAATTTCACCTAACCAGTACTTTTGGTCTGCTCGAGCGGGTAAGTTGACGCTCGAGCGGGGCCCTTTGTTGCATGTCCGCTCGAGCGGGGGAACCTGCACTCGAGCGGGGATCTGTTTTCCTGAAAATTTTGAAAATGTTTTCTGTGTACATCTTTGCATCCTCATTCCATCCTAGGCATTTTTAGGCCTAGTTTTAGACATCTTAATGAGGATATAGATGTAGAACACACCGAGGCATAATAGGGAGTTAATAATTATCTTTCCCAACTGTGTAACTTAGAGTGTGTTCGTTCTGTACTGTTAGGGTTGGCATCCCGAGGAGACGCTCTAGTTCATTGTAGCCCAGAACTCTGTGAGTAACAATTGTGTAAAGATATGTCCAAATGATTATCTTTTGAATACTGAACTGATCTGTTTACTGAACTGGTATTATTTACTGAATGAATGTATGTCCTTTATTTCTGAACTGTACTGTGGCATCCTTAGCACCCACTGTTTACTGTTACTGTTACAGAGATCTCTGTCGGTTCCCTCATGGAACCACTACTGTTTACTGATTGATGGCCATCATTACTGTTCGGTCTTTAAGACCTACTGCTTACTGTACTGTTATGCTAATGGATGTACCACATATGACTGATTGTACTGAACAACTGAAATACTGATTGAAATGAACTGCTTACCATCAGAAGGACATTCATTCTAAACCCCTTTACGCTTTATGTTATTCACTGGGCTTTAGCTCACTGCTCATATATATATATATGTAGGTGTACAGGCACTGGATCAAAGCTAGAGGCGTCAGGGTTAACTCCAGTTTTGTCAAGCCAACCAATGTGCCTTACTGCAAGGTTCCCGACCTGCCAAGCTATGGCTTAAGGGGTGTTTTTATTTCCCCGTCTGTCTCCGCACTGTTTTGTATCACTATTTAGATTGTTATCTACTGCACTATTATCAAGGGATTAGGTCCCTGTACGGAATGACTGTAAATGTTTGTATAGACTGTACTGTTCTAAATGTATGAATGCATGAAAAGTCTTTTTGCATACAGATTGTCACAAATTTGGACATTATTCATTCTTGTATTGGTTTACGCCAGCTACTTTCAGATTTCTTGTATTCTTTATTAGGCCTTGACATCTCGGATTCTTGGTGATTCTGATGCTAAACCCCCAGGGCCAGGTTTGGGTCGTGACAACTTAAGTCTACACTTTACCAAGAATAATAAAGAGAGTGTCTCTTAGTTAGAATATTCTGGGGTAATTGGAAGTTTAATGTATCTGATGAATTGTACTAGGCCAGATATAGCTTACTTGCTAATGTGCTTAGTAGATACACAAGTAATCCCGATGCTTCTCTTTGGAAGGGCATTGCGGGTGTTAAGGTATTTACGCTACACTCGGGATTATGGGTCAGATTATACTCGATATCGGCAAATGCTTGAAGGATATAGTGACGCGAATTGATATTAGATATAAAGGACTCAAAGTCCACTAGTGGATATGTGTTCACTCTTGGTGGGGCAATGTGTCTTGGAAATCTTCCAAGCAAACGCGTGTATATCTAGATCAACGATGGAATCGAGTTTATTGCTTTGGATAAAGCAACGGAAGAAGCGAATGGCTTCGCCATTTCATTGAAGATATTCCACGTTGGTCTAAACCTCGTGCTGCCTATTTGTATTCATTATGATTGTCAATGCAATTAGTAGGGCACGAGTAATATGTATAATAGAAAGTCTAGACATATCCGTCAGAGACATAATTCCATACGACAACTACTCGAATGGAGTTGTCTCTTTAGACTATGTAAAGTCTAAGGACAACATTATGATCCGCTAACCAAAGGGTTAAGTCGAGTGTTAGTCGAAACGTCGTCAAAAGGAATGGGGTTAAGGCCTTTGGAAGTTACCGAAATGGAAACCCAACCTAGTTGACTGGAGATCCCAAGATCTAGGTTCAATGGGACAACCTAATTGCGTGTAACGGTGGTATGTCACTGAGGAGGTTAAACCTCCATCCATTCCTTCTATCAGTGATACCTGCAAGTGTAGAGGATAAGCTGAGCTTTTAATGACTCTTATGTGTTCAGCTGTTGAGCTAAGTATTGTAGGATACTTTAGTAGAGTCACCTATGTGAGTTTGAAGTGAGGCCGCTTCTAGAAGAATTGGGCAGGCCAAGATTTTTTGAAACCACTCGCTGAACCAGGCTAGTGTCCAGGGCCACACAGGGCACACCAGTGAGAACATAATGGTGGTAGGAGTAATTCCCGTGTGAGATCTATTGTCTCAGTTTACATAAACGGTAGAAGCGAGTTCAAGATGTCTTATTCAGCGATCCGCCAAGAACTCGATAGGTTTTCACTGGGAGAGGTTCAAAGCCAAAAGCTACCTTCTCTAATGTCGGGGTTAGTCCGTTGTACTCTCTCTCTCAGAGTCTTTATTGTTGAACGATGTCCGTTTGTTGAGTCTTTCGGTCAATTTTTATTCATGTGGGGGATTGTTGGAAAAAATAGTTTTTGGGGACTTTAATTTAATATTAAAGTGTGGTGACTTTAATTAAATATTAAAGTGAGTCCTAACCAATTTTTTGTGTTGGGTCCAAGTGAGCCAAAAACCATTGGGTTTTGAATAAGAAATTGCCAAGAAATTGCTTCATGATGTTAGATTCATGAATAGGATTTTAAAGAGTATTTAAATCTTTTTTCTTGGCTAAAGGGTGTGAATCCTTTGGGCATCCATACTTTTCATTTTGTGGAAAGGGGCTATGGATGCTTGGTGTTTTAATGACTAGCCTTAAAGGCTTGAGGCTTTTCCTTTCTCCCCTATACATGTATAAATTGAGACCCTCCTGTCAAGTTTTAATATAGAAATTTTTACTTCCATTTTACAAGTCAGTTTGCTAGATAGTTCCTATTGTGAGAGAGTGCTGCCATTGTTTTGTTTGCTAAGCTAGACAAATAGTGCTTCTGCCGTAGTTGGTTTTGACCGTCGTATCCTGGGAGATAGACGCCGGGTTTCCTCAAGCACTCGACCCGTGAGGCGGTGAAATCTGTTTTAAGGAAACTCCTTCCGTGCAGGTTTCGGTTTCGTCTCTTTACCCTTTTATTGTTTTGTGTATTTCTGTTGAAATTTAATTGTAATTATTAGCATATGTTCTTGGTATATAATTTGTTTTCTTCATAAATCTATTTATTTAATTTCACAATTTTGAACAACAAAATAAGCGAAGGAATGTCTTCTATGGGACAATATCAATTAGTCAAACTCACTTTACTGTAAAAAGAGTCGAGCAAAGTCAAATTTTGTAAAATTTGAGTTTAGCTCGTTTGTTCGTCGAGTTTGAAAATCAAACTCTAGTTCATCCTTGAAAATTAACCTAGTTTGAGTTCGATTCGGTTCATTTATTCTAATCATGCTTTAGCTCAATAAGGAAAAAATTAACTTGCTAATCAAGTTCAATCAACTCATTATTATTCTATATTAAATATGCATATATAAAATATTTTATTTTGTTTGATAATAAGATTATAAATAATATGAGTCAAGCTTTATAAGTCAAGTTTATAAGTTTGACACATTTATTAAATGAGTCTAAAAATTTAAATCGAATTTATTTACATATATAACGAGCTGAACCAAGCTCATGAACAACTAATATGAGTTAAAAGGCTCGCGGGTCACCTATGCCAAAATCTTGGAATAAAGGTTATGTTTGAGATTATAGTGTAGAATTGAGATTGTTAGTCCATGGACTTACAATTCCATATTTAATTGCAAATTTTGTTAACCAAATTACATGTACGACAGATATTTAATCTAATGAAATTGACGAATTTTTAATATTGAAGGAGCTAAGGATTATAATTTCAAATATGAAAGGAAAAAAAATAAAATGAATACATAATAAATAATTGTCTCACTAATTTAATTAGATAACTAATTATATACTAATTTATGAAATTATTAATCCTTTTACTATTAATTTTATTAATTAAACAAGGCCAAAGAGTACACTAATCATGTGATTATTATACTCACCTAATTTCTTTTATAGCTGGTAGTGGTTGTTTCTTTCTAGGATGGGAAAAAATTTCATAACTCAATTGAAAGGGGAAGAAGTACTCCACCATCTACCAGTCACAAGATTGATAACTTTAATAATACTATTAAATTAATCATGTTTTTATATATATATTTTTTTCATTTAACATTTGATCTGATACATCTATTATCATTAAACATTAATGAAACTCATATGAGATTCACTATCAATGAATATGAATGTGCCAGATTAATTTACATAAACTTTGGTCATTTTTTATCAATAATTTATTAATTGTTGTGGGGACATATTTTTAAGTAGTCCACCTAACCGACACAAAATTTAATTACAAAATTAGATATAATCACATGGGATTAATCCTACATTAATATAAGAAGATTGTGTCTGATTTGATTGATCACTGTGTAAGCAAAAAAAAAACAAAAAATGAGAAATAAATCATCTTCACACTCCATCACCCATTATGGTAGAAACAAAAAGAGCAAGTATTGTCGCAAGGGTCATCTCTAAAATGTCCTCTCAATATGTGTAAAAAAAAAAAAAAAAAAACTTTTAGCAACAATTTTGAAAATGTTGCTAATAAATGCGCCTTTAAGATCAAAATAATTTGGTGCCAAAAAAGTTTAATTTTTGAGAGGAAAATTTTGATCATAAACGGATAGTAATTTATCACTAAATGTTAAACTTTGTCGCTACAAATTCAACAATGACACATTTGATTCACGTGGACGGACCATAGTGCAGAGATATGGTGCGATAATACAGGAATTCGAGATATTTGGATAAAGGACTAGAGTTCTAGATGACATCAAGCTACCTATTTGGATAGAGATGGGACTCTTGAGGGAGTTCATCTTAATCTGAATAGTGTGAATTGTGATAAATGTCATCCTTGTAAAGGATAGAGTCCCATGAAGTAAGACTTCTAGGGGAAGTTAGACATTGATCATTATAAAAGTAAGGCACCATCGTGGGTCTAAGGTATGCTTTATTTGAGATGCCTTTATGCTTTCATTGTTGAAGTTTAAATACTTGTATTGATATCTATGAGAGATAAGATTACTGACTTGATCGTTGGAGTGCCCCCGAGTGGACGAACCACCGCGGTATTCTCATATTCTTGTTGGCAGGTGTTTGGGCTAAATCTATTCTGTCGGTGCTCTCCAACTGAGTTTCCAGTTTGGTTGTGTGGTCTGAAATCAACACCCATAATTTGGCGTCGTTTGTGGGAACTTAGTTAGAATAGATGGCCATCATTGTGTAAGATCAACATGTCAGCAATGACTAGTTTAACGAAGATGGAGAATGTGTTGACATTAACGGAATGAAGACCCTTTCAAAAGGGATGCAAAGACGGGGGGCATGAGCGCTCCTAAGGAGATAACTTTCAAGTATAGAAGGATCAGCCTAAGTGAAGTAGATCCCGGATTCCAGATCTCAGATCCCAAATCCTAGAAGACAAAATCTCGGCCTAGATAATTAAGTCCGAGAAGACAAGAGCTCAGCCTAAGTGAGCAGATCCCGGATTCTAGATCCCGGAAGACAAGATCTCGGCCTAGATGAGTAGGTCCGAGAAGACAAGAGTTCAGCCTAAGTAAGCAGATCCCGGATTCTAAATCCCGGATCCCAGATCTTTGAAGACAAGATCTTGGCCTAGATGATTAGGTCCGAAAAGACAAAAGCTCAGCCTAAGTGAGCAGATCCCGGATTCCAGATCCCGAATCCTGGATCCCAGATCCTAGAAAACAAGATCTCGGCCTAGATGAGTAGGTCTGAGAAGACAAGAGCTCAGCCTAAGTGAGTAAATCCCGGATTCCAGATCCCAAACCCCGGATCCTAGATCCTAGAAAACAAGATCTCGGCCTAGATGATTAGGTTCGAGAAGATAAGAGCTTAGCCTAAATGAGCAGATCCAGGATTCCAAATCCCGAATCCTGGATCCCAGATCGTAGAAAACAAGATCTCAGCCTAGATGAGTAGGTCTGAGAAGACAAGAGCTCAACCTAAGTGAGTGGATCCCGGATTCCAGATCCCAAATCCCCGATCCCAGATCCTAGAAGACAAGATCTCAGCATAGATGATTAGGTCCGAGAAGATAAGAGCTCAACCTAAGTGAACAGATCCTGAATTCCAGATCTCGGATCCTAGAAGACAAGGTCTCCACCTAGATGAGTAGCTCCGAGAAGATAAGAACTCAGCCTAAATGAGCAGATCCCAGAAGACAAAAGGCACACAAGATCAGATTGAAGTCGGCCAAGTTCTTCTTGTTGGCAGAAGGTCATCTATACAGAAGGACTTTTAGTGGACCTCTATTGCGATGTGTACATCCTTCCCACGTTGAAGACTTTTTGCACGAGATCCATGCAGGGGGCAAATCCCTTGCCCACAGAGCTATGTTATAGGGATTCTGGTGACCCTACATGCAAAAAGATGTTGAAGCTTATGTAAAAAAGTGTGAAAATATTGTTAGAATCCATGATTGTGCGATAAGACCGAAATATCGTATGGCAATGTTCCCATGGTGAACATGACGAATAACTTAAACTTATTATATGGCAGAGTTGAATTATACTTGCATATAATAGAGTTGAACTAAGTTGGCGATGTTTCTGAATGAAACATGATGAATAACTTAGACTTATTATATGGTAGAGTCGAATTATACTTGCATATGATAGAGTTGAACTAAGTTGGCGATATTTCTGAATGAAACATGACGAATAACTTAGACTTATTATATGGCAGATTCGAATTATACTTGCATATGATAGAGTTGAACTAAGTTGGTGATATTTCTGAATGAAACATGACGAATAACTTAGACTTATTATATGGCAGATTCGAATTATACTTGCATATGATAGAGTTGAACTAAGTTGGCGATATTTCTGAATGCAACATGACGAATGACTTAGACTTATTATATGGCAGAGTCGAATTATACTTGCATATGATAGAGTTGAACTAAGTTGGCGATGTTTCTAAATAAAACATGACGAATAACTTAGACTTATTATATGGCAGAGTCGAATTATACTTGTATATGATAGAGTTGAACTAATTTGGCGATATTTCTAAATAAAGCATGACGAATAACTTAGACTTATTATATGACAAAGTCGAATTATACTTGCATATAATAGAGTTGAACTAAGTTGGCGATGTTTCTGAATAAAACATGACGAATAACTTAAACTTATTATATGGCAAAGTCGAATTATACTTGCATATAATAGAGTTGAACTAAGCTAGTGATGTTTCTGAATGAAACATGACGAATAATTTAAACTTATTATATGACATAGTTGAATTATACTTGTATATAATAGAGTTGAACTAAGTTGAATTAACCTGGACTTGCCATATCGGCAAAGCCAAACTTAGAATGGAACTAAGTTCATTAACAGAGAAACCAAGGCCGAAACACCTTGGGAAGCCTTTGTTTGAATATGACTTCGGCAAAAGACCATAGTTATATTCTTAATGTGAACTTAAGTGGAACTTAGGTTCAGTTAGACTTATTTATTTTGATAATTTATTTAATTATGATTTAATTTATTTGAAAGAGAAAAATAGAATCCAAAATTTATTTTGATGATTTATTTAATTATATTTTAATCAAAATTTATTTTGATGATTTATTTGAAAGAGAAAAATAGAATCAAAATTTATTTTGTCCCATTATTTCTCACCGAAATCTTTATTCTAAATATTGTTAGAATGTATTTAATATTTGATTAAATCAGGAGTTCAAACAGCCCAAAACAAAGGTTCAAATAGCCTAACACAGCAGCAGGGCAAAAGGTTCAAAAGGTTCAAGTAGAAGATATTCAAATTAGTAATGATGAGAGTACAACGGCTATAAACGGCTATAAAGGTTCAAAAGGCCAAAATGTTCAAAAGGTTCAAGTGGAAGATATTCAAATTTGTAATGATGGAGTGGAAGATATTCAAATTGGTAATGATGGAAGTACAACGGCTATAAACGGCTATAAATTCATATGACTACAACGGCTATAATTTTCATTATATATACCAAAGCCTCTAATGTAAACATGTTACAAAAAAAACCTGAAAATATTCTTTGATTTATAATCACTCACATCTATTTTCAGAAATTATACACTAAGCCTTATAGCATTAAGCTCATCTTTCCTGTGTGAGATTTACAGAAAAATCAAAGCTTTATTTTATATATCTATCTTTGAGAGATATTTATTGTAAGCTTTCTTTGAAAGAAAAAATACCATTTCATCTTGTAAAAGTGTTGCAAACACTATGTTCTTGAAATCTTGAGAGTGATTGTGAATCACCTAAGATTTGTAAGGGTTTGGACTTGTGAAGTCTGTATAAAATTCGTGGAAGATTGCTCCATTTGTAAAGAGGTTGCTAGCACCCCTGTGAAGCTAGAACATAGTGGAAAATCTCAAGTGAAGCTTGAGGAGTGGACGTAGGCCGAGTTGAAGCCGAACCACTATAAATTTGTTTGCCTCTCTCTCCCTTATCTCTTTATTTTCTTTTAAATTGCCATAGCTATATTTCACATTTTTACTGTGCTAAAATCATTAACTGACATAGTTGTTAAGACACTTACTTTAATTATTTTTATTTCATTAATTATATTTATCTATTGTACTAGTCATAATTTTTATTAGGGTATTATTAATTTTAATTGTAAAAACCTAATTCATCCCTCCTCTTAGGTTGTATTTTAGGTAACAGGTTCACATTAGGGGGCAGGGAGTTGGAGTGATGAACATACTTAAGAGTTTGACACTTGTTGAAATTTTGAGAAATAGGCTTAACACTTGTTGAAATTTTGGAGAAATTTACAAGTTGGAGTTAGCCGATGCAACAATGAACAAAGTATCCGAGGTACATGCTATTCAAGGTGACCAACCAGGTTGTCAAAACTTGGAAAGGGTGAAGTTTTAATAGAAGATAGCATATGGAGGTAAAAAAACAATAACACTTGTAAAAATATTTTTATTTTTAAAGTGTTAGCCGAGGTATGAAAATGGTTAGCCGAGGCAAACAGTCAAGGTTTATCCGAGGTATTGTATCCCGGAGTTATTATACAGTTAAGATACACTTTGAAGAAATACAAAAATATTCTAAGTTTGGAAGCATGAAAAGCATGAAAGAAAACAGCAAACATGCATAGAGGAAAAGAAGGCATACATTTAATACTTGGAAGAAAATATAAGACTTGCATTCGGAAAAGAAACTTGTTAAGATATAAAAAGGCACTTCGGCTTGGCATAAGAGATTACTTGTTCATCTACAAAGACAAAAGGGGCACATCGACCAAATATAAAGCTAACATTTTTCAAATAAAAGATTACAGCTGTCCAAAAGTAAGAAGGAAAAGTACAAAAATGAGGAAAAAACAAAGTTCATGCATTTTCCACAGTCTGCCCTGCCTTGGCAATTGGCATTGTGTCAGCCTTAGCAGACAGCTGGACAGATTTTTCAGCTTGGACCTCAGCGTTGATCTCACACAGTGTGTCATCTAGGCTCTTGTTGGCAGCCTCAATCTCGGCCTTAGAAGTGATCTTTTGAACCTCATTCTCCTCATCCCAAGTCAAGTCAAGGACTTGCTTATTCAGAGTTGGGGACTTGGCCCTAGCAACAGCTTCAGATTCTTTCTCGACAACCTCAGCCTCGGCTTCTTCCTTGTCTCCAGTCTCCTTATCGTCCGCCTTTTCTACTTCCTCGGTCTCATCCTCAGATTGATTGAGAGAGTGAGGGAAAGAGACATTGAGCTGACCCATATCACGGAGGGGTGAGTCCTCGAGGACAGACATCTTTTTGAGGGCTATCATCCAGTCAAGATAGTAGCCTTTGTTGTAGGCTATGTTGACTTGTTTTTTCGGTCTTAGCAATGACCTCGGCTTTGGTAGCAGTAACTTGGTCCACTTGCTTCATGTGCTTCTCTTTTGAGATATTGAGTTGTTGGAGGCATGAGCATGTTGGATTGACTCCACGAAGATGGAGTGGATTGCACAGTTATGACATCAGGGATGTCAACAAGAAGGTCTTCTACGACAAAAGTTCGGCAAGACATGCCGTCATTGGCTACGGCAATGGTTACTCATAGATAAGGCAATTGGAAAATTATCAAGGTCTAAGGTTGGGAGCTTAGGACCTTGGTGTTTCCTGTTCCTGGTTCTAGTTGCAAGATTGTCGCTATTTTCACTGCCATTGAGATGGTGGGTTGATGTGTGAAGCAACTGATGAATTGCTTGGCTGCTAGTTTGGTTCAGCTGGTAGAGTTTGAACCTTGGGCACAAAGGGAGTCTTCATAGTAATGAATGCTTCAAGAACAGCGATGATGGTTTGTAGAGGCCAAGAGAAAGAAAGTCTAGGGGCACAAATAGAGACGAAATAGGAAGATGAAATGGTTTTGATGGAATTAGAAAAATATGGCAAAAAGTTATGATTTCGAGTCCTGACGTGCCCATGCTGACGTCAGATGGCGGGGGGCAAAACTGATGCAACATGATGGGGACGTGATTGGTACACTCCAATCTCATGATGATCTTGATTGAGAAGTGCGATCTCAGTTGAGATATTGATCTCGGTAGAGATGATGATCACGGTTGAGATGGTGATCTTAGTTAACATGATGATTTCAATTGAGATGTTGATCTTGGTTGAGATGTTAAATTTGAATGGGGGCAAAACTTGTTTATTCTTGGTTTCTGATGAGTTGATACTAGAATCTTGATGTTCTTGAACTAGCAAGTCATGATCTTTGCTAGCAGTGTGATCTCTGTTGAGATGTTGGACCTAGATGAAATGGAACATGATGGGTCATGGTTCTTGGTTCTTGATTCTTAACAAGTGGACATTTGAGTCCTTGTTTCTTGGTGCCAAGGAGTCAAGATCTCAGTTGGGGAAGTACATGTATAGGTTCTATCACCTCAGTTTGCCGAGGTAATAGAACCTAGGGGCAGCTGTGGGGACATATTTTTAGATAGTCCACGTGGCCGAGATTGTTAGCCGAGGTGCCACATAGACGGACCCTGGTGCCAAGGTATGGTGCGATAATACCAGAATTCGAGATATTTGGATAGAGGACTAGAGTTCTAGATGACATCAAGCTACCTATTTAGATAGAGATAGGACTTTTAAGGGAATTCATCTTAATCTGAATAGTGTGAGTTGCAGTAAATGTCATCCTTGTAAAGGATAGAGTCCCATGAAGTAAGACTTCTAGGGAAAATTGGACACTGATCATTATAAAAGTAAGGCACCCTCGTGAGTCTAAGGTATGCTTTATTTGAGATGCTTTTATGCTTTCATTGTTGAAGTTTAAGTACTTGTATTGATATCTGTGAGAGATAAGATTACTGACTTGATCGTCAGAGTGCCCCCGGCTGGACGAACTACCGCGGTATTCTCATATTCTTGTTGGCAGGTGTTTGGGCTAAATTTATTCTGCTGGTGCTCCGCAGCTGAGTTTTCCGTTTGGTTGTTTGGTCGGAAATCAACACCCACAATTGTATGATTAAAAAAAAATATAATATCATATATTTCTTATTAAAATTTATATTTATTTTTAGTTATTTCAATATCTATCTACCGTTAATATTAGTTTGAGTTATTTTAACTATACATAAAAGAAGATTAGTGTAATTATTTTATAAGTGCAAGGCTAACTGTATTTTTTTTTTTTTTTTTTAAATGAATGTAATTTACCCTAAATAAAATGTGGAATGTCATAAAATGTGGTATGGGGTGGTTCATATTCATGTAGATGTATGCCATAAAAGAGTCTTGTGAGGTGCCCATGCATGTAACTAAAGGGTCTTGTGAGATGTTCGTGTATGTAAATGAATGGTCCTGACTCATGAGTATCTTGGTGCATGTGCATGACTCATTCATGTTGTTAGATCTTATAAATACGCTTAGATTCCAAAAATGAAGTGAGGACGTGAAAAGGAAGTTGGATGAAGTGCTATGTAGTAAATTTTGATTAAATTGTGTTTGAAGGATGGATTTAAGTAGGGATTTAAAAAGAAAATATATATACATATATATAAGTAAAATATAAATAAAATATATTTATATTTCAAATATTTTTTTATTTTTTTTTTCAAATTCCTACCTAAATCTGTACTCCAAACACAACTTAAATCAAATTAAAATTACCAAGTGTCCTCCTACTGGCCACTTCTCCGCCTCTCAATGTGATTTGAGTAGTATTAAGCCTGCAGTATATTCAAAAAATAGTACAACCATGAGACAAAAATATCCAAAAATTCAGCATCAGTACCTGAGCCGCTCGATTTGGTTGGAGGATGTGAGAAGAAATTTGAAAAAGAAAAAGGAAAAAGTAAGTAAAATGTAAATAAAATAACCTTACATTTCACCTAATTTCATATATTTTTTCTTTTTCTCTTTTCAAATCCCTCCCTAAATCTTTCAACCAAGCTAAAACAATTTCCGTCCTCCCAAACCCTGCTTTCCCCACTCACACTAGGTGCCTCCTGTATTTTTTTATCTTCCCTATATCTCTACCAACCCTAGCAAATCATAGAATAGTCTCAAACAATTAATAAAGCCCTATATAGAATGGATTCTGATGGATTTCAGACTCTAAACCCAACCCAAATACATGTAAGAAAACAAAATTTTATAGGTCCGCAGAATACCAGACACACATCCAATAAAAACATATTGTTTGGCAGTTTATATTGAAGGATAGAAACTGCAGATCTTATGTTATTCAGTTCTTGTTTGTAGGCAAAGCACTTAATAATAACATTGTGCTGCATTCACTTGTACATGTCCTGCAAGTACAACAATGGGTGTTCACCAAAACCATTTCTGGTATCAATAATATATCAGCAAATTAGCACACATTAAAGTTCAAGGTCCAAATGAAGGTGGCTTCCTAATCTTTGTAGCCTGCTCAAAACTATACGCGATTTCAATGAGTTTAGGCTCAAAACCCTTTAATCCTCCAAAACAAATACCAAACGGCCTCCCATCGTGATCGTACCCAGCTGGAACGCTAATTCCTGGGAAGCCCCCAATTGCAAGCACTCCAGAAACATGTAGGAAATCATATGACAAGGGTGTCACCAGTGCATCCAACATATTATCTTTCATCAACTTCTGAAGTCCATTTTTGGATGCTTCCGTTAAATTTCGCAGCACTTTCTTTTCCAATTCACCCATCCCATTTGTTTTCTCTGCTTCCAAAAACAAGTCTTGCCCATATTCGCTAATTTTTTCCTGCAGAGCCACTAAACCATGTTTGATTAATCTTGTACTGATGGTGATCCTCAATTCTATACGTAATTCATGCTAACAAAGGAGTTTATATTTCTATCGGTCATAAATTTTTTCCTGTAGAGTCACCAAATTGTGTATGATTAATCTTGTTGAAGCAACATTTGGATTGTTTACAGCAAATTGTAAGTGGTAAATTAATCTACTAACCTAATCACTACTTGTGAAAGAAATAAGTGAATATAAATCAAATACACTAAAACCAAAACATGTCAAGTCAATTAGTATCTTATGCCAATTTCTCCTCAACAATCTTTAGTTAAAGAGTGACTTCACACAAGTTAGACGCTTTGGCTTGAAAAGAGATGGTAGAAAGAGAAAAAGGAATCAGTATTTGGTTGATCTGACCAATATCTTATACCAGTATCTCTTTCTTATCCGATCACAGTTTAGCATAAATTAACCTAATTAACAGTGTTCATAGTACAAAGGACCTATTCATTTGCTCGAAATTGCTAATGTTGAAAAGAGATGGTAGTACGTACCAAATCCGAAAATTTCTTGTTGAAGGCTATTGCATCTGCTAATGATCTTACCGGAGAAGTGACTAGGTCTTTTAGATAAGCATTTAGAGACAACTTGAACTCAGCTAGCAACACTATGTCTTGATCATTGAACACGGAGCTGATGATGGCATCGAAGTTGGGTATGTCCAGACCATCTACCAAAGTTGCACCTCTTTGCCTAACGTTTCACAAGATTTTGGGGTGTAATTTCAGGATTAAAATTGTCCTTGGAGTAACCAAAGCTAGACAATGGCAGCAAATAAAGACTCATGATGTAATGCTTACCTTAATGTGTTGAAATGCAACTCAAAAGCATGATAATTTTCGGAGTTGTTGGGGAAACCGAAGAAACGATAGCTTGTTATCCCTAACCTCTTTCCCCTGAGCCCATCAGCCTTGAGAAATTGCACGTAGCCACCGTGTGGGATGTACTTTGAAGCTTTTCTAGTTGCCACAGCATCATAAGGATCAAAACCCACGATGGCGTCAAGCACATAAACAGCATCTGATACTGTCCTGCAGATTGGCCTGCCATGTCCAACATGGTAGAAGTTACAATTTGGGTTTCAATCTACAAACACAAAAAAATTCTCAAAATGTACACAATGAAATACTAGCAACACTGCATATTGCGAAGCATCACATACCCAACTGTGTCTTGTCTAGTTGAGATTGGGACGACCCCTCCCCGGCTGGTGAGGCCTACTGTGGGTTTGATCCCAACAACTGAGTTAAAACTGGATGGACATAAGATGGACCCGGCCGTCTCTGTACCAAGTGATACTGTAACCATATTTGCTGCTACTGATACTGATGATCCTGTGCTTGATCCACCTGGGTCTGCAGATTTCACATATGGATTCTGCATCAATACGCAAGCATCATATCACAATTCAAGAGTTTGCCCTTCCATTTCAATGATCTTCAACACATCTAAACTATATTTGGTTAGTGTTGGCGGAACCACTCTGAAGATATCAATACACAAAAATGGGCCTTAGAAAGCATAGGTCATGGGTTTGAATCTCATGAAGCGTTTGACTCCCTTAGTGCCCTCATGAAGCGCAAAATGCGAAATAGTGACAATCTTAGAATCCGTTGATTCAAACAAGAATACCGAAAGTAAGATTCCTTTCTAGACTAGTTGATTCACAAAAAATACCATAAATAAAGGCTCAACAATGGTCGATTCACAAAAAATACACAAGGTTGGAACAAAAATGTGTAAAACTCGAAATATATTAATCATCCAAAACTTTCTTTGCCCTAAGACTTACATCTTTATTGATAATAAACCTAATTCTTGTTAAACAAGAAACCAATAAAATAAGAAATAAAATCAAAGCTAATAAAATAAGAAAATTGCATCATATCAAATCAGGAAACTAAATAACTAAATAACTCTATAATATTCTATACTAAATTAGAAATTTCCTAATCAACTATTAATTTCAAAATAATAAAATAAAAATATATTTTTTAAAAATTTGGTCCGCATCATTCCTCTTGCTTGAAAAAACTCGTCATCGAATTTCCATTGTTTGAATAAATTTGCCATGTCTATACTTGTCCACATCCGCTTTATACTTGAGATTAACTTTCTCAAATCTGAATTTTAAACGAGAATCTTCCGAAATTAAATAAATAATTTTCTTCATTAAATTTAACCCATCTTCTTTGTAGTACAAATTCTGACTAAAGAAATTTCGCGTCGCATCTTTGAGCAATTGATCTTCAAATGGACTGTAATGAAAACTCCATGGATTATAGTTTTTTTGGAATAAGTCCATTCCCAACTCAACTTCAACAGGTTTTCGTTTTTGATAAAATCCATCTTGGAATGAAATTGTGTCCTCTTTGCTGGACATCAGCAATATGACCCCATTACTGTCTTTTTTTGGCTTCCACTTGATCAATTTTCCTTAATTCGATTGCATCACTAATTTGCAAAATCTCATACCCACGATCATAATTTGGAGCTGAAAAATCTAGAAACCTCCTAGATGTTGATTTGTGATTATGTATCAATTTTAAGCAGAATATAACAATCCCAATCAAACAATCAAGAAAAAAAGACACAAAGATTTACGTGGAAAAACCACAATTGGACACCTTCCAATTGTGATCAAAAAACCACGGGCAACAGCCACAAGAACAATCCACTAAGAAGATATAAAGGAATTACACAGGTATCACTCTCAATTATCTAGCGAATTCACAACGCCTAATTGAACCAACCTCTATGTGCCTCTTTCAATCCCATCTTCAGCACGGAATTGTCTTTCTGATGAGCCACTCCGGATTCCCTCCAAAGCTTCAGGCTCGAATTCTTCAGAATTCACAACTGAAGAACAACTCTCTCTTTTGTGTATAACAAACAAACCTTTGATATACTCTCTTTAAACCATGAGTTGAATACTCAATAAAACATCAAAGAAAAAAATAACAAATTATCCCCAGATATAAACCTTTAAGAACCAAAAAAGAAGATCTGGAGAACTTCAATCAATTTACTTAGTTTTGGGAGAAAACCAAGTATTTATAGAGAACCAAAAGTAATCCAAGATTGGGAAGAAAACAAACTCCTTGAGAAATCCGGATTCTGAGGCTTGCTCGAGCGAAGCTTTCTTGGCTCGAGCGAGGAGAGTAATTTTCATGATTTCTACTAGTGCCTTGGCTCGAGCGACGGATCCTTGGCTCGAGCGAGGAATACACTTCTTCAGGTTTTTGTATGGACGCAATCCGTGGCTCGAGCGAGCATTCCTTGGCTCGAGCGAGAAAGTCGTAGCTCGAGCGAGAACTCCTTGGCTCGAGCGAGCAACGGCTGACATGCAATTTTGAATGCAATTTTGAATTTTGCTTCGGCCGCGAGCTGACCGGGCAGCTCGATCCCCGTAATAATCAGCGAAGTGGCAATCTTGAAAGCATTAACATCACAAACTTCTCTGCATGGCTCGATTCGGGTTTGGATTTGCATCTAAAAAACTCAAAGCCTCACTGAAATAAAAGTGTGAATAAAATTACAATTCAAAGAAGTTTTGTCAAACGGGATTGCCAAGAATAAAAACCTAACAGGAGCATATTCAAAATGTCAATTTTTCTTTGACTTCATGAATTTCAATCTCCTGCTCCACTAAATATTCATCAAATTTCGGAAGTAAATTCCAATCAACATGTGAATCGAAAAATAAAGTATTTATATCTAATAATATCTCATCAAATTCTTCCTCACTAAATATTTTGTGAATCACAATACCTTCTAGATCAATTTCAATTTCGTCTTCTATATCATT
Source organism: Camellia lanceoleosa (assembly GCA_025200525.1). Taxonomy (NCBI): domain Eukaryota; kingdom Viridiplantae; phylum Streptophyta; class Magnoliopsida; order Ericales; family Theaceae; genus Camellia; species Camellia lanceoleosa. The sequence goes on along the minus strand of CM045763.1, from coordinate 200,901,149 downwards.
GAGAAAATCTCCTATGTCTCACTTGCTAAGGAACTGGATAGGTTGCAAGCAAATTTCCTGTGGGGAGGTACAAAAATTAGGAGGAAAATCCACCTAGTCAAATGGAAAGAGACTACAATGAATAAACAAAAAAGGAGTCCTGGGATTAGAGACATTAGACTTACAAATCAGTGCATGTTACTCAAATTGTGGTGTAAGTATGCTGGGGAAGATGATGCACTCTAGAAATCAATTGTGTGTAGCAAGTATGGATTCATATGTGGGAGGTGGTTGCCATCATCTAATGCAACAAGTTTCACTTCAAAGATTTGGAGGGACATTCTGGATGTGGCACAATCTAACCCAAGACTTTTTACATTCTTTAAAATATGGAACTCAGAGTAGGGAATGGTAGAAGAGTACAGTTCTGGGTTAATAATTGGTTGAGGGACTCTAGTCTGTGTGCTCAATTTCCTAGATGTATGAGTTGATTACAGAGAAAGAGTTGTCATTGTGTGTGCTGATCTCACAAAAGGTTAGCTCAAATAGGTGGTGTTTTAATTTTAGAAGAAATCTTCATGCTTGGGAGGAAAAAGAAAGTGGTAAGGCTTACTGATAGGTTGGGTGTAGGGCCAAGGTTAAGTATGGATATAAAGGACCATGTGAGATGGAAGGTTGATCAAGTAGGGGGTTTCAAGGTAAGTAACGCTTACAAATGGTGTGATCGAGAATCTGAGCCTACTTTGATATCAGCTAGTTTGATATGGAATAATTTTTCTACAGCCAAGGCCAAATTCTATACTTGGTTGGCATGGAAAGGCAGACTTAAAACAACAGATTATCTAAATAGAATTGGTGTATTGAGGAGTAGTGTGGACTTATCTTGTGCATTCTGCAAATTAGAAATAGAATCAGTAAATCATTCGGTGTTGCTATGTCCCTTTGTATGGCAAATTTGGGCATGCTTAATTGACTGGTGGGGGCTATCTTGGGAAACTCCATGATCAGTTGACTGTCTATTTCAATGGTGGGTGAGCTGGAATTTCAGAAAGGCAGATTTGGAGAGCTATTCCCTCAACTATGGTATGGTCTGTGTGGAAGTGCAGAAATGAATGTATTTTTTCTAACAAGCAACCAGTTTTGGCGAAGTTATGTGAGCTAATTAAAGTTCGATTAGCACCATGGTTGAAAACATTTGATTCTGGTTATTCTTATTCTATTGGTGACATTGTAAAGAATATTCAATTGGTAAGAAAGTTCATCTAGTAGCATAGGGGGTGAGCTGCTATGGTGATCTGTCAGTGTGTGTAGCTAGGGGTAGTAATGGAGTTTTTTTTACGGTTGTTGCAGAATTTCTCTTAGGCATTGGGTGTGCTACTGTAGTTGTGGGGTGTAACTAGCCTTGATGTTATTATGTTTACTCTATTTCTATTTGTATTTGGCTGTTTGTGATTGGTCTCTCACCAATATTGGGTTCGTGCTAGCATATGATTGAGCTAGCTCTCCGGTGCCAACCTAGTTGGAATTGTTGAGTTTAGCTATGATTCTCAATGCACTACCTTTTTTATTGATGTAAGATTTCACTTGTATTTGTTTCTTCATCAATAAAATTTTATTTTGTTGATCATAAACTATAATTTCTTCTATGACTTCTTTATGATACTCGTCATATGAGGGAGGAAAATCCTAATTAACTTGTGAGTCGAAAGAAAAGGAATCCAAATTCATAAATATCTTTTTTTTATCTTCAGAATTTTTTAACGCGTGAATTTTCCTTGGTCTTTTGTTATGAAAACCCAACAGAGTAAGATCATCATCAATTACCTCATCATCTTTGACAAAACATGAATTACGAAGTTTTGGTTGTCGTCGTTGTTGTTGTTTCTGCATGGCAATGACAAGATTGTAATCTGTTGGGTTAGAACATCAATTTGTCGTTGCATCCTTACTTTCTTAGCCTTAAAAACTTTATTTACAATTCCTTAATGACATGACTACAATAACGTAGCCTAAGCTTTGATACCAACTGCTGCAGCGCGAAACGTGAAATAATGACAATCTTAGAATCCATTGATTCAAATAAGAATACCGAAAGTAAGATTCCTTTTTAGACTCATTGATTCACAAAGAATACCGAGAATAAAAGCTCAACAAAGGTTGAAACAAAAGAGTATAGAACTCGAAATATATTAATCATCCAAAACTTTCTTCGCCCTAAGAATCTTTATCTATAATAAACATAATTCTTGTTAAACAAGAAACTAATAAAATAAGAAATAAAATCAAAATTAATAAAGTTAGAAAATTGCATCATATCAAATCAGGAAACTAAATAACTAAATAATTCTGTAATATTTTTTACTAAATTATAAAATTCCTAATCAACTATTAATTTCAAAATAAAAATATGTATATATATATATTTTAAATTTGGTATGCATCATTCCCCCTATCTGACCTATGTTATACCCATTAATTTTGAGATAAGATGGTAAAACAAACCAAACTACTCAAACTTAATTTGTATTTGGCTTATTAAAAACTTGTTTCAAATTGACTCACTAACTAAACATGTCAAATTTGAATACATTTTAAAACTCTTTAAGTTTTCAAGCAACAACTTACTATTCAACTTGATCCTATTATGGGAGTGTTTGGGAAGAGAGTTGACCTAAAATAGTTCATTAAAAGAAAAAATAGTCTAAAATAACTAATAAGACAAAATGTTACATCCAATCCATAATTATTTCACTTTTTTTTTCTCACAACCATCTAATCAACTACCAAAAAAAAAAAAAAAACTAATTTTCTAAACATTACTATTTTAAGCATGCTAAAATAACTGAAAAGTCAAATAGCCAACTTCCAAACAAGGCTTATATATGCGTTATAAAAAATCAAGATACTCAACCTTATCCCGCTCAATTAAAAATTGTTTGAAATCATTTCAAAAAGTAAACAAGATAAATTTAAACACATTTTTAAACTGATCAAATTTTCAAGTCTGTACACAAACGACACCCTACTAGGCTTGTTTGCCGTAGAGGGGATTACATGTGGTTGGAGACTAATTGGGACTTAGAGAGAGAACACAATAAAAAATGTTTTGAAATTCTAATTTGTGAATTTCAATAGAACTAATGTGTATGTGGGGCTTATATGTGATGTTTTGACCTTATATTTTTTATTTTTTTTATTTTTCACCTTATTAGAGCTCAATTAGAGGTGTAGTTTTAGGAGGTATCATTGTTGGAGAACACAAATTGGCAAAATTACTTACCACAACTTGGCCAGCTCTAGCGCACCACCCATTAGGCTGCTGCTTCGACCTGAAAGCAGCCCACTCAGTCATGCTCGCCTTCCCCAATACGATCGCACCCGCTTTCCTCAGCTTCGCCACCACTCCTGCGTCCCGAGCCACCACTGAACCCAGCAGTGCATCCGACCCAGCTGTGGTATTGAGTTTGTCTTTGGTTGCAATGTTGTCCTTCAACAGAATGGGAATACCGTGCAACAAAGACGACTGTGAAATGGGTAACTTGGTGTTTCGCTCTCGATCGGCCTCGTCTGCGAGGAAAAGAGCTTCTGGGTTTACTTCAATGACTGATCTGAGCAGTGGGTTGAGTGATTCAATTTGGGTAAGGTAGAACTCGACGAGTTGTCGAGAAGTGAGTTTGTTTTGCTTGAAAGCGATCTGGATTTCATGAACGCTGGCTTCTTTGATTGCGAATTCAGTGCTGCTCATGACGAATCCAAAGAAGACGATAGGCAGGAATATCAGGAATGTGTTGTGGATGGGTATAATATGAATAAATATGAATGAAAGTTTCCAGGAAAGACAGTTCAGTAGACTTTAGAGGTCTCTGTCACAATTCATTTGTATAGGTTCAACGTTACCTCCGCTGAATTTGCTCTCCTATGAATTGTCTGAATTTGTATATTTCATTCGATTGAGAGATGCCAGTTGACATATTGGATGAGAGATGCCGCAATAGACAAAGGTCACGCTGATCATCTGGCCACATCATTCGGGCGTTATGAGGTTACTCCTATTTTGGTGGACCAAACATTTTTCATTTGATACCTTTAGATATGAGAAATTATGTGTGTACCGTATATACTTGTGTATGTAGTTATGATTTATGATTTATTATATTATGAGTTATGATTTATTATTATTTTGATTATAATTTAGGAATTTTTTTTATTATATCTTTGTGCGATGGTTGATTATAATTTATTTTTTTTAAATTATGATAATTAAAATTACAAATGATATTACTTATCTATGGTAGAATTACCCCTATATGGAGATACAATGGTTATGTTATTGATGATGCCCTTACCATTTACAAGGAAAATTTAATTTTAAAATATTTTTAAATTTGATTTGTTAATGTTTCCAACTAACAATTTTAATTGAGCTAATCACAATCTAAACTTGAGTAAAGTTTTTATAAATGCAAATAGTTGAGGAGGAAGTGAGGATAAAATTAAGGAGACATTACATTTTAGTGATGTCAGTGACAAATAATTATAAAAGAGTGAGAAACAATATAAATGTTAATAATTAATATTATAAATTTTTTCACTAATGTTTAATTTTTTTTCAAAAACTATCCTAAATAGTAATTTCCCATAACATCAATATTGAATTGATAAATATGATTGGTGCATTTAAATGGCACATGCTTTGTAAACTATTTGACAATTTCTTAAAAGAATGATCATCAAAAGGGTGTAAATAGTTTGTTTTGGTCGAACTTGAGGGAAAGTTTAGTATTGAATTGAACCTTTCGATTTCGATTTCGATTTTATTGATTGAGAAACCAAAATTGACTATATACTATGGTTCAATTTTATCATTTTCGAATTGATTTAGAGGAGGGATTCACAAGATCTTTTAAAGGGTTATATAAAAATTAGTGATGATTGTGGCTAGAGTAGCTATGCCAATTGTGGTGGAGGTGGACTGTTGTGGTAGCTGGGATAGTGGTGGTGATAATTGGAGATGCAACCATGATGGTTGTAGTCAGATAGTAAAATGATAATAGTCTTTGTTTGGTAGAAGTGAGCTTTTTATGCCTAAACAAATAGCTTATAACTTTCGACAAGCTGATTTCCAGCTTATTCTTAAAGCATCTCCTGCCCCACTCAAAGAATAAGCTGATTTCTGACTTCCAAAAAGCTATAAGCTATAAGCTATAAGCTAAACCAAACACATCAAAATAGCTTAAATTAAGTTGAAAGCTGAAATAAACTGATTATAAACTGTGCCAAACAGGCACAATAGTGTTTAAGGTGATAATGGCATTGACAATGAAAGTGATGGTAGTGATAGTGATAGTGATAGTGTTGGTAAAGAAGTAGTAGTCGTGGCAATAGTTGCAACGGTGGCGGTGACAATGGTAGTGGTGGGAGTGAGGAAGTTATAACGGTGCGTACTGATATTTAGAATTTTCTCAAATTTTAATTTATATTTTAAAAAATACGTGAAAGTGATGCGAATTGTGATTATCACATGAATTTAATTATTGATCAAAAAAATAAATTTAATTAATTTTCATTTGCTACATTAAGTTTTAAGTATGGAATTGAGTTATCAAATAGCATCCAATGTTAAATAAAGATAAATGAATCTTACATGTTCATTGAAAAAAATTAAATGGTTATTGGAAAAGGAATTCATAAGAAATGTCAGATTATAGTACTAGTAGGGATGGAGAAGAAAAAAAAAATACCAGAAGATTTATAGGCATCCAATTCCAGGTATTGGCTTAATAATGGGAAAAATAGATAATGTTGTAATACAAGATATATATATATATATATATGTGCTAAAAAAAAATTACAAATTAGCCATACTAAGGATGTGTTTGGTAACGTTTACGTTTTCGGTTTATATTTACAAAAATTTTATAAACTGGTTTTTGTTTATTTTTAGAAAAACATAAACTACAAACGCGTTTGGTAATTGACAAAATATTTAAAAAAATTTAAAAATATAAACAAGAGTGAGAAATGACAAGTGGTGGCAAGTGGCAGCGGAAGACGGTGGTAGAAAATAGTGACGGTGGGTGGTAGATAGTTGGTGGTGGGTGGGTGTGTGGTGGTGGTGAGTGGGTGGGTGACGGTGGTGTGGTGGGTGGTGGTGGTGGTGGGTGGTGGTGGTGGAGTGGTGGTGGTGGTGGGTGGTGGCGGGTGGTGGGTGGTGGTGGTGGTGGCGGAGTGGGTGGTGGTGGGTGGCGGTGGTGGGTGGTGGTGGTGGGTGGTGGTGGTGGCGGCGGGTGGTGGTGGTGGTGGTGGCGGCGGCGGGTGGTGGGGGGGGGTGGCAGGTAGGTGGCGGGTGGTAGGTGGTGGCGGGTGGGTGGTGGGTGGTGGTGGTGGTGGTGGTGGGTGGTGGTGGTGGTGGTGTGGTGGTGGTGGTGGTGGTGGTGGTGGTGGCAAGGTGGTGGTGGCAGCGGTGTGGTGGTGGTGGTGGTGGCGGGTGGTGGCGGGTGGATGGGTGGTGGGTGGTGGTGGTGGGTGGTGGCGGTGGGTGGTGGGTGAGTGGTGGTGGGGGGTGGGTGGCGGGTGGGTGGTGGCGGCGGAAGACAGTGGTGGAAAATGGTGGGGTGTAGTGGCTAGTGTTGGGTGGTAAAAAAAAAAAAAAACTAAAAACCTCAAAATGGAAACACATTTTTTGTGTTTTCATTTTTTGGCCAAATTTATAAACTGTGACCACTGATTTATAAATCAAAAATTTTACCAAACAAGTTTTTATTTGAGTTTTTAAAATTTTTATAAATATAAACAGAAAGCTGAAAACGTAAGTGTTACCAAACAGCACCTAAGTAATAAGAGACTTTTGCTGATAAAAAATAAATAAATAAATAATCAAAAAGAGAGAGAGAGAGAGAGAGAGAGAGAGAGAGAGAGAATTGACCAATGAACGACCTACCATTCTCAATCTCTATTCTCATAACACCATGCTCACAAATTGTAAAATCTGCAACAGCTATAATGGTTGATCCCACTGTATAGCAAAAGCTCAATAGAATTAATTTCCTACTGCCCATTAGTGTGCATTTTTCCCATGTCTTCCAGTTCTACATAGACAGACTTCACAATCTGCTGAGTTTGCATAAATCTATTTTCCCATGAATTTGTGCATGAAGTTGTGTTTGCACAGTCAAGGACTATATTGATCATTTGAAAAATTAATGGATGAAAGGGCACAACAATGACAACCACCTAGATAGACGAACTTGATATCTTCAAGACATATAACACATTATTCAACAAGCAAACAGTTGAGAGTTCCAAATGAATTCAATCAAAGCACATCCCAAATCCTAACATTTTCCAACAAAAAAAAAAAAAAGAAGAAGAAAGAAAAAATTGAAAGTTAAAATCTCCACACACACGAAGGCAAAGAGGAAAAAAAATTCAAAAAAAGGGGGCAGCCTTGCACCTTCAAGTCTACCTATTTTCATCAATTTTCTTAGAAACCAAACGAAATTTGATAGCGGAAGTTCGAGAAAAAAAATGAAAAAGAAAAGATAATTGATAAGGTAATATATATTGAAGTTTGTTAGAGGAAAAAAGCTTTTCAAAGATGTGTGAAGTAAAATAAAAGTCTAACAAGTCATTTCTTGCAAAATCCTTTGGTTTAATGAAGGCAGCTTCCTAATCTTCGTGGCCTGCTCGAAGCTATAGGCGATTTCAATGAGTATAGGCTCATAACCCTACAATCCTCCAAAACAAATAGCAAAAGGCCTCCCATGGTGATCATATACAGCCGGAATGCTAATTCCTGGGAAGCCCCCAATTGCAAGCACTCCCGAAACATGTGGGAAACCATATGAAAAGGGTGTCACCAGTGCATCCAACTTATTCTCTTTCATAAACTTCTGGAGTCCATTTTTGGATGCTTTTGTTAAATTTCGCAGCGCTTTCTTTTCCAATTCACCCATCCCATTTATTTTCTCTGCTTCCAAAAGCAAGTCTTGCCTATATTCACCAATTTTTTTCCTGCAGAGCCACCAACCATGTATGATTAATCTTGTACTGATGGTGATCCTCAATTGTGCACATAATTCATGCTAACAAAGGAGTTTATATTTCTATCGGTCATAAATTTTTGTCCTGCAGAACACAAAATTGTGTATGATTAATCTTGTTGAAGCAACATTTGGATTGTTTATAGCAAATTGGAAGTGGTAAATTAATCCATTAACCTAATCAGTTGTAAAAGAAATAAGTGAATATAAATCAAATACACTAAAACCCAAAACATGTCAAGTCAATTGGTATCTTATGCCAATTTCTCCTTAACAATCGTTAGTTCAAGAGTGAATTCGCCTAAGTTAGAAGCTTAGGCTTGAAAGGGGTGTCGAAAGATAAAAGGGAATGTGTATCTGGTTGATCTGACTAACATCTTATACCAGTATGTCTTTCTTATCCCATCATAGTTTAGCATAAATTAACATAATTTACAGTGTTCATAGTACAAAGGACCTATCCATTTGCTCAAAATTGTTAACGTTGGAAAGGGATGGTAGTGCTTACCAAATCCGAGAATTTCTTGTTGAAGGCTATTGCATCTGCCAATGATCTCACCAGAGAAGTGAGTAGCTCTTTGAGATATGCATTTAGAGACAACTTGAACTCAGCCCACAACGCTCTGTCTTGATCTTTGAACACGGAGTGGATGATGGCATCGAAGTTGGGTATGTCCAGACTGTCTACCAAAATTGCACCTCTTTGCCGAATGTTTCACAAGATTTTGGGATGTAGATTCAGGATTAAAATTGTCCTTAGAGTAACCAAAGCTAGGCAATGGCAGCAAATAAAGACTCATGGTGTAATGCTTACCTTAACGTGTTGAAATGCAGCTCAAAAGCATGAGAGATTTCTGAATTGTTGGGGAAACCAAAGTAGGGATAGCTTGTTATCCCTAACTTCTTTCCCCTAAGCCCATCAACCTTGAGAAATTGCACATACCCACCATGTGGGATGTACTTTGAAGCTTATCTAGTTGCCACAGCATCAGACGGATCAAAACCCACTGTACTGTCCTGCAGATTGGTCTGCCATGTCCAACATGGTAGAAGTTACAATTTGGGTTTCAATCTACATACACAAAAATAATAATAATAATAATAATAATAATAATAATAATAATAATAATAATTAAAGAAGCACACAGAATGAAATACTAGCTAAACTGCATATTGCGAAGCATCACATACCCAACAGTGTCTTGTCTAGGTGAGATTGGGACAACCCCTCCTCGACTGGTGAGGCCTACCGTGGGTTTGATCCCAACTGCTGAGTTATAACTGGATGGACATAAGATGGACCCGGCCATCTCTGTACCAAGTGATAGTGTAACCACATTTGCTGCTACTGATACGGCTGATCCTGTGCTTGATCCACATGGATCTGCAGATTTCACATATGGATTCTGCATCAATCCACAAGCATCATTTCACAATTTAATAGTTTGCCCTTCCATTTCAATGATCTTCAATACATCTAAATTATATTTGGCAAGTGTTGGCAGAATTACTACCAAGATATCAACGTACAAACATGGGCCTTAGGAAGCATAGTTTACAAGTGTTTAACACTCTTGGGGCCTCCTGTGAGCAATCCTATGCCCAATAATTATGTGTGTGTGTATGGGATAGGGCTAGGAAATGAACCAAATTACACAAACTCAACTAGTTTTTGGGTCACTAAAAAAAAAAATTGTTTGAGAACGACTCATTATGTAAACAAGTTAAATATAAACACGTTTTAAAGCTTATTAAGTTTTCAAAGCAAGCTGAAGCAACTTGCTCTTCTGCTCAACTTGATTATATGCACCATGAAAAACCAAGCCAGTCGAGCTCTACTCAATTAAAGCTCTTTTTTCAAACTTTAATAACGTATTACTCGGCTCAACTCAACTTGTTTACAGTCATAGGAGACTAATTGGGGCAAATCCTCGAATATCCTCATTACAAAAAAAAGAAAGAAAGAGAGACTAAAAGTAGTATACATGAACCCCATATTTGAAACAGTTTTCTTTTCTACACTAATCTTGAGAACCCAAATTGGCAATTGCTCAGAGCCTGCCTCATGTAGAATATTTAAAAACTCATCAGAGATTAACTCGTTGTGTTAAAATTCATACCAAATATGAATAAGTTGCTACTCAACTCAATGCTCACCTTGTGATTGGCTCAATTAATAGCTTGAATACAATTTCAAATTTGTTAAGTTTTCAAATCAAACTTAAATAATCTACTTTGTTTGTTTGAGCGGAAAATATTTTCTAAAAAATGCTTTCCATATTTTTTGGTATTTGATGCAATGAAAAACGAAAGTGAACAGAAAACATTTTCTATGGTTAATGAAAAACAAGCTTAAATTTTGGTAAGGTAGAACTCGACTAGTCGTCGAGAATGGAGTTTGTTTTGCTTAAATGCAATCTTGATTTCATGAACGCTGGCTTCTTTTATTGGGAATTCTGTGTTGCTTGCAATGAATCCAAAGGACATACCCAGAAAAATGAGGAATGCGTTGTAGATAGCCATAACGAATGAATCAGTATATTGTTCCTCCCCCCCCCCCCCCCCCCCCCCCCAACAAAAAAAAAAGAACGAATCAGTATACAGAGAGGGGAAATTAAAGTTAAAGCCACTTTTTTTTCTTTAATTATGATCAATTTTTTTTACTTATAACATTATTTTAGTTATAACTTATAAATTTTTTAATTATATCTCATATTGTGTTTAATTATAATATTTTTTTATTTATAATTATGACTCAAAAAATTAAAAGATATGTCCATAGTATTTTCCGAGAGAAATATGAGGTTTATGTTACTGGGTATTGTTACTGATGTTGGCCCACAACGCTGCTACACACCCCCAGTGGGGGTCGACTCCCAGTGACGTGGCACGCCCCCATTGGACAATTTTCTTTTTCTTTTTTTTTTCTTTCCTTCTAATCCCGCAGTGCCACGTGGCACTGGAGGTCGCTGGGGGTGGAGTTTACTGGGGGTCGGCCACATTTTTTATTTTTATTATGCTAATCACATGATGGGATGAAATTTTAAAATATAAAAATTTTAAGAGACGAACTTACAATTAAAAATGTAATAAAAATAACAGAAAATTTTCTAAAATAGATGATCTCGTGTTGCACACATTTTCCCAGTCAAGAAAGGAGTGAAGTGGGCACCACATGTTCTTTTAGTAATTCCACGTGCTCTGTGCTCTTGGTGGGAATGGAATCAAGAAAAGAGTTGTCCTCAAAGTTGAGTTATGGCCACTTAGATTGTATCATTAGAGCATGTGTAATGGTTGATAGGTAAAGTTATGATTTAGTTATGAATAGTATAAAATAATAACATTGTTTCGATAGTTAAATTGTTATTTTTAGCTGTTCTTTTCAGATATTACACAAGGTGATTATCTTGGGAGATGACTTCTGAGGAGGTAACTTGATATTACACAAGGTAGTCACCTCTAGGGGGATAATCTCAATAGTTTAGAGTGGTTGTCTTAAAAGATGTCCTGATCTTGTATTAAATTCTACTAGTAAGGACAATCAGTTGGACAATCAGCATCTATTGTATGATCATCAATGGGATGATTAGCCAAACAACCGGGATGTCGGTTGAGAAAAAAATGAACAGTATTTTTGGACAATATTATTGTGCTAAGAACTTTAGCTATAAGTAAAACTTGTATCAAATTTGACAGAAAATAAAGTATTTACTATTTTTAGCAATTCAAATAACAAACCGTTAGTACTATATTTTCTCATAACTGCTATATTTTACCTTTAATAGCCCTTTTACCAGACCATGGGAGATGCTCTAAGGAGGCTATTGTATTGATGACATAACCTCAGTGATGTATATTCAAGTCAATTATATGAACTTTGAAATTTAAACATAAAAATAAAAAAATAAAAAATAAAAAAAGGAAGGAAAGAAAGAAAGAAAGAAGAAAAAGAAAAACTAAAATAGAGCAATATATTCATCATTTCAGAGTACATACATATCTTAACTTCTCATTTTTTTTTTTTTTTTTTTTTTTTATAGAATCACTTGATCATGTCTTCTGCCACAGTGGTAACAATAGAAATTTTAAGGGATCATTCATGAAGACTTCTTCATCTTCATCAAATTTTCAAGGCTTGAAAGATGGAGGCTTCCTAACCTTATTAGCTTGCTCAAATTCATACGCAATCTCAATCAGTTTCAGCTCTGAGCCCTTCAATCCTCCAAAAAAGACACCAAAAGGCACCCCATTGTTATCAAATCCTGCAGGGACACTAATTCCAGGATATCTTCCTATTGCTAGAACAGGCATTGCGTCTGCACGAGGAGTCACCAATGCATCGAGCTTATTCTCTAACATTATCCTTTCAAATCCATATCATGTTAGGTTAGCTAAATTTAGCAAAGCATTCTTCTCAGTCTCTCCGATCCCATTTGTGGCTTCAGCTACCAGAAAGATTTTTAGTAACCATTGGATGCGCCACATGAAACATGCATAAGGTGGTTCCATTCATGTATATAGTTAAAGAGTCTTGTAAGATGCGCATACATGTAATCAAAGGGTCTTATGAGATGTTCATGCATGTAGATGAAGGGTCATAGCTCATGAATGTCTTGGTACATGTGTGACTAGTTTATATTGTTAGATCTTATAATTATGTTTGTAAGGAAGTGAAAAAAAGCAAGTTGGATGAAGTGTTACGTAATAAATTTTGATTTAGTTAAATAAAAATTACAAAGTGTCCTCTTCTTAGCCACTTCTCTCCCTCATTATGATTTAGTGATATTAAGTCCACTGCATATTTTCAACAAACAGTAGAACGACAAGACTAAAAATATTCAAAAATTCAACACCAATACCCGAGCCCTAAAACAATTCTTGTTTCCCCGCTCAAGGTAATTGAACCCTAAAGCAAACCACACTTCTTCGCTTACACTCAATGCTCTTAGTATTTTTCTGTCTCTCCTATATCTCTCTATCATCCCTAGGCAAATCATAGAAATTCCAGCCCCATATAATTAACAAACCCCTACATAGAATGGATCCCTAGTGGATTCAGACTTCACACCCAACCCAAATAATTGTGAAAAACCAATAATTGTATGGATCCTGCAGAATATAAGACACACACAACAAAACCCGGTCTTGCAAAATTCAGCTTTGGCCACACTTTGAATTGTTAACAAACTTTTTTTGGCAGTTCATATTGAAGGATAGAAACTGCAGATCTTATGTTACTCAATTCTTGTTAGTAAGCAAAGCACTTAATATTGTGTTGCATTCACTTTTACATGTCCTGCAAGTACAACAACAATATGGTTGTTCACCAAAACCATTTCTGGTACCAATAATACATCAGCCAATTAGAACACATTAAAGTTTAAGGTCTAAACAAAGGCGGCTTCCTAATCTTCGTAGCCTGCTCAAAACTATACGCGATTTCAATGAGTTTAGGCTCATAACCCTTCAATCCTCCAAAACAAATACCAAAAGGCCTCTGATGGTGGTCGTACCCAGCCGGAATGCTAATTCCTGGGAATCCCCCAATTGCAAGCACACTAGAAACATCTAGGAAATCATATGAAAAGGGTGTCACCAGTGCATCTAACTTATTTTCTTTCATCAACTTCTGGAGTCCATTTTTGGATGCTTTCGTTAAATTTCGCAGTGCTTTCTTTTCCAATTCACCCATCCCATTTGTTTTCTCTGCTTCCAAAAACAAGTCTTGCCCATATTTGCCAATTTTTTCCTGCAGAGCCACCAAACCATGTATGATTAATCTTGTACTGATGGTGATCCTCAGTTGTGTACATAATTCATGCTAACAAAGGAGTTTATATTTCTATCGGTCATAATTTTTTTGGAGCAGAGCCACCAAGTTATGTATGATTAATCTTGTTGAAGCAAGATTTGGATTGTTTATAGCAAATTGTAAGTGGTAAATTAATCTATTAACCTAATCAGTTGTAAAAGAATAAGTGAACATAAATCAAATACACTAAAAACCAAAACATGTCAAGTCAATTAGTATCTTATGCCAATTTCTCCTCAACAATTGTTAGTTAAAGAGTAAATTCAGGTAAGTTAGAAGCTTAGGCTAGAAAGAGGTGGTCAAAAGAGAAAAGGGAATGTGTATCTGGTTGATCTGACTAACATCTTATACCAGTATCTCTTTCTTATCCGATCACAGTTTGGCATAAATTAACCTAAATAACAGTGTTCATAGTACAGAGGACCTATTCATTTGCTCAAAATTGCTAATGTTGGAAAGAGATGGTAGTATGTACCAAATTCGAAAATTTCTTGTTGAAGGCTATTGCATCTGCTAATGATCGCACCGGAGAAGTGAGCAGGTCTTTAAGATAAGCATTTAGAGACAACTTGAACTCAGCTAGCAACGCTATGTCTTGATCATTGAGCACGGAGTTCATGATGGCAGCGAAGTTGGGAATGTCCAGACCGTCTACCAAAATTGCACCTCTTTGCCTAACGTTTCACAAGATTTTGGAGTGTAATTTTAGGATTAATAGTGTTATTAGTAACCATAGCTAGGACACTGGCCAGTTGTGCAGAGAATGAGGTCATTCATAAAGACTTGGGGTTAATGGTTACCTTAACGTGTTGAAATGCAGTTTAAAAGCTTGAGAGATGTCTTCTGAGTTGTTAGTGAAACCAAAGAAGGGATAGCTTGTTATCCCTAACCTCTTTCCCCTTAGCCCATCAACCTTGAGAAATTGTACGTAGCCACCGTGTGGGATGTACTTTGAAGCTTTTCTAGTTGCCACAGCATCATAAGGATCAAAACCCACAATGGCATCAAGCACATAAACAGCATCTGAGACTGTCCTGCAGATTGGCCTACCATGTCCAACATGGTAGAAGTTACAATTTGGGTTTCATACAAACACAAAAAAAAATCTCAAAAAGTACACAGAATTCAATTCTAGCAACACTGCATATTGTGAAGCATCACATACCCAACTGTATCTTGTCTAGGTGAGATTGGGACAACCCCTCCTCGGCTGGTGAGGCCTACTGTGGGTTTGATCCCAACCACTGAGTTAAAACTGGATGGACATAAGATGGACCCAGCTGTCTCTGTACCAAGTGATAGTGTAACCATATTTGCTGCTACTGATACTGCTGATCCTGTGCTTGATCCACATGGGTCAGCAGATTTCACATATGGATTCTGCATCAATCCACAAACATCATATCACAATTCAATAGTTTGTCCTTCCATCTCAATGATCTTCGATACATCTAAACTATATTTGGCAAGTGTAGACAGAATTACTATCAAGCTATAACCAATACTATGCCCAATAATTATCTGTGTGTGGGATAGGGCTAGAAAACAAACCAAATTGCTCAAATTTGACCAGTGTTTAGGTCATTAAAAATTCGTTTCAGAACGACTCGTTATGTAAACATGTCAAACATGAACACATTTTAAAATTTATTAAGGTTTCAAACCAAGCTTGAGTAACTTACTACTCGATTATATACACCGTAAAAAATCAAACTACTCATGTTTGAATATTTAAAAACTCATGTGAGATTAACACATTGTATTAACAAGACAAACTTACACAACTTACAACTTTAACTCAATGCTCACCTTGAGATCGGCACAATTAAAAGTCTGAACATATTTTCCAATCCAGCTTAAATAATATACGACTTGGCTCGATTCAACTTGTTTACAGTCCGAAGAGCAGGGGAATACATGTACCCGGAAACTCATTGAGGCAAATCCTCAAATACCCTCTCACAAACACACACAATAAAAATAAAAAAATGGGACTTGAGAACAAAAATTGGCAATTACTTACCACTACTTGGCCAGCTCTAGCGCACCACCCATTAGGCACCTCAGACGACCTGAAAGCAGCCCACTCAGTCATGCTCGCCTTCCCCAATACGATCGCACCCGCTTTCCTCAGCTTCGCCACCACCCCTGCGTCCCGAGCCACCACCGAACCCAGCAGCGCATACGACCCAGCTGTGGTGTTGAGCTTGTCTTTGGTTGCAATGTTGTCCTTCAACAGAATGGGAATACCGTGCAACAAAGACGACTGTGACACGAGTGATTTGGCGTTTCGTTCTCGATCAGCCTTGTCTGCAAGGAAGAGAGCTTCTGGGTTTACTTCAATGACTGATCTGAGAAGTGGGTTGAGTGATTCAATTTGGGTAAGGTAGAACTCGACGAGTTGTCGAGAAGTGAGTTTGTTTTGCTTGAATGCAATTTGGATTTCATGAACACTGGTTTCTTTGATTGGGAATTCAGTGTTGCTTGCAATGCATCCAAAGAAGGACAAACCCAGAAAAATAAGAAATGTGTTGTAGATAGCCATGATGAATGAATCAGTAAACTCTGCTTCGTTGGGTCTCCCCAGTCACAATTCATTAATATTATATATATAGAGAGATATGAGGTTTATGTTACTACAAAGTTTCAAATTGAGTTTATGTTTGGCTTGTTAATATTATGATTGGATTGCCAATTTTAAAGTAACTTTATTTTTGTTATTCTATGTAACCAATTAGAGACAAATAAGATGACGTTAAATTTTTCCTTAAAAACTCCAAAATTGTCCGTATAACAAGTTGTTCTTAAATAATTATGAACACATTCAAGTTTCACTAAGTTGATTTATTTTATAGCACTTCCTAACCCATATATGCTTCCTTTATAAAATGATAAAGTTGGTAAGTGAAAACACTCACGAAGATAGGACCCATTGAATAGAGATTATATGTCTCCCATTTTTATTGTGTTATGATCATATAATGTGGTGAAATTTTAGAATATGAGAATTTCAAGGAACAAACTCACAATTAAAATACATTAAAAACAAGAGAGAAATTTTAAAAATAGATGATCACATGTTGCACACATTGTCCCAGTGAAGAAAGGAGTGGAATGGTGGAAACCACATGTTTTTTAGTAATTGGTGGGAATGGAATCAAGAAAAAGAGTTGTCCTCAAAGTATAGCCACTGAAATTGTATTATTTGGAGGCTCTATTGTGTGGATGACATAACCTCAGTGACGTATATTCAAGTCAATCATATGAACTTTAAACTTTAAAGATTAAAAATAAAATAAAATAAAATAGAAGGAGGAGGAGGAGGAGGAAAGAAAGAAAAAGAAAAACCAAAATCAAGCAATATATTCATCATTTCAGAGTACATACATATCTTAGCTTCTCAAATTTTTTTTTAAATTTTTCATGCCAAGTTAGAATTACTTGATAATGTCTTCTGCAACATTGGTAACAATTGAAATTGTAAGGGATCATTCATGAAGACTTCTTCATCTTCATCAAATTTTCAAGGCTAGAATGATGGAGGCTTCCTAATCTTAGTAGCCTGCTCGAATCCATACGCAATCTCAATCAATTTTGGCTCTGAACCCTTCAATCCTCCAAAAGCGATGCCAAAAGGCACCCCATTGTTATCAAATCCAGCAGGGACACTGATTCCAGGGTATCCTCCTATCGCTAGAACAGGCGCTGCATCTGCACGAGGAGTCACCAATGCGTCGAGCTTATTCTCTATCATTATCTTTTCAAATCCATATCGTGTTAGTTTCGCTAAATTTAGCAAAGCATTCTTCTTAGTATCTCCGATCCCATTTGTGGCTTCAGCTACCAGAAAGGTTTCTTGTCCAAATTCTTTGATCATTTCCTGTGTAACCAAATCATTAGTACCCACCCACGGGGCGAATAGAATCCAATACATAAATCAGTTAATAAAATAATAAAAAAAGCTTTTATTGTATCGCTTAAGAATTCTTGAGCTCAAGAGTTAAGAATAACAATGATGTAAAACAAGTAGCCGAAGACTTGTTGGAACAATTGGACCGACAAAAGGCAAGAAAGATATAGAACAAAATTCTATAATTTTTATATTTCTTAATTTTATTATTTAGAATTAGGTTTTTGATTAGGATTTTAAATAGTTTAGAATTTTTAGTCTCTTAGGTTTCCTAGTTCTCTTAGATTTCTTAATTTGTGTTGATTTAAATTTCCTAGTTTAGTTTGGAATCACTTTTCCTACAAGTATTAGGTTTAGTCTATTATAAATAAGCCTACAAGCATATGTAATTGTTATTCATTCAATAATATTTTAAAGAGCTTTTCTTCTATCTCCTTGTGGATTCAAGGGTGTTCTTGTGGATTCAAGAATTCTCATCTACTAGAACGATATCTAGTCTCGTGTGATTTATTCCGCTGCGTCAAGTGGTATCAGAGTAAGGATTCACCTGGCTCAATGGCACAAGATAGAGTAGATCATGCAAACCCTACTGGCGGCGATCGTGGGGTCGAGGCCCTGTGGGTAGCATATGAGAAACAAGAAGAGCAGTTGAACGAAATTCGTGATCTGCTTATTGGCCTGAATCTCAATGCCAACAACAGGCCACCAATGGTTGATAGGGTCCGTGCTGAGGGAGTTGCCCAAGGCCAACCTGTTAACCAGAACAAAGTGCGCACCGAAGGATTTGCCAGAGGTCAACTCGTTCAGAATGCTCCTAGACGTCCCCTTCGTTGTCCATCTAATAGCGAGGAGGAGTCTGAACCAGGGTTTGAACCACTTCCAGCCAACTATCAACCCCGAAGGCAACAACAACAAGGGTTCGATGAGTACCGAATGAAGATAGATCTTCCCCAGTTCAATGGAAATCTACATATTGAGGATTTTCTTGATTGGCTTTCAGAGGTGGAGCGATTTTTTAGGATAATGGATGTTCCAGAATCAAAGATGGTGAAATTTGTGGCGTACAAACTAAAAGGAGGTGCTGAGGTATGGAGGGATCAATTGCAGAAAAATAGGCATCGACAAGGAAAAGAATATGTACGGACTTGGCGTCGGATGAAACAACTCCTCCAAGACAGATTTTTACCACCAGATTATGATCAATACTTGTTTCAGTTGTACCAAAATTGCAACCAAGGAAGCCAATCTGTATTTGATTATACAACTGAATTTTGCCAACTTTCAGATCGCAATAATCTGAATGAGACCGAAGGACAGCGTGTAGCCTAGTATCTCAATGGGTTAAAATTAACCATTCGAGAAAAGATGGGGCTATCAGTAGTGTGGACTGTGGATGAAGCACATAATATGGCTCTCAAAGCCGAGCTAATGGAGCGCAAGACAACCTATTCTGGATATCGTCGGAACTTTCCTGATTCATCGTTTCCTACTAGGGAAAAAGGAAAAGGGGCTACCCAACCAAGAGTTCCAATAAATCAGCAAAGGGGTACCGCTGGTAGAGGAGGAAACCAGATGACTGGATCAAGTAGCAGAGAGGCACCTCGAAACACAAATCCTTATACCAAACCAACAACAGATAAGTGTTATAGATGTGGTACGCCTGGCTATCGCTCTAATGTCTGCCCAGAAAGAAGGACTGCTAATTTAGTTGAAGAAGATGATGAAATTGGAGATAATGGAGATACAGAACATAAGGGTGATCAGTATGAAGGTGCTGAACTTGCCAGAGAAAAAGGAGAACGAGTCAACTGTGTAGTTCAAAGGGTTCTATTTACACCAAAAACTGAGGACCTCAGTCAACGTCACAGTATTTTTCGCTCTTGTTGTACCATAAATCAAAAGGTGTGTGACCTTATTGTGGACAGTGGAAGTTATGAAAATTTTGTGGCTAAACGATTAGTAACGCACCTGAACCACACCCCTCTCCCTATAGTATTGGCTGGATCAAAAAAGGACCTGCTGTCAAGATAACCGAAGTATGTAAGGTACCTATTTCTATTAGCAAACATTATAAGTCCGATGTATTATGTGATGTGGTTGATATGGATGCTAGTCATGTATTACTTGGAAGACCTTAGCAATTTGATGTGGATATTACATTTGGAGGCCGAGACAACGCGTATGTGTTCAATTGGGGGTCTCATAAAATTGCTATGAGTCCCTTAAAGCAACACACAGTGCCTCTGAAAGTCGAAGCGAAGTCTTTCCTCACTATAACCAATTCAGAGGCTGAGTTTGTGGCAGATGTGAAAACTTCACAAGAGTTATATGCTATGGTTGTGAAAACAATGGTACCTGTAGCCAAGGAGAACACAGCTACACCAATCCCTCAGAAAATTCAACCATTGTTGGAGGAATTCCAAGAGCTTACCGCTGACGAGTTGCC
Organism: Camellia lanceoleosa; assembly: GCA_025200525.1. Lineage (NCBI taxonomy): Eukaryota > Viridiplantae > Streptophyta > Magnoliopsida > Ericales > Theaceae > Camellia > Camellia lanceoleosa. Next base: position 200,880,960 of record CM045763.1, on the reverse strand, counting down.
AGATGAACTTCCACCCATAAGGGACATTCAATATCAAATTGATTTCATACCAGGAGCAAGTCTGTCAAACCTACCATACTATAGAATGAGTTCAAAAGAGGGTGAGATCCTGCAGGAGAAAGTTGAAGAATTGTTGCGAAAGGAACTTATTCGTGAAAGCCTAAGTCCATGTGCTGTTCTGCCATTATTAACGCCAAAGAAAGATGGAAGTTGGTGAATATGTGTAGACAGTCGAGCCATTAACAAGATTACCATCAAGTATAGATTTCCCATTCCCCGATTTGATGATATGTTGGACATGCTAGAAGGATCAAAGTGGTTTTCAAAGATCGATCTGGGAAATGGGTACCATCAAATTCGAATCCGTCTTGGGGATGAATGGAAAACAGCATTCAAGACTAAGGATGGTTTGTATGAATGGTTGGTTATGCCATTTGGCCTTTCTAATGCTCCCAGCACCTTCATGCAAGTGATGCATCAAGTATTACGACCTTTCACTGGGAAATTTGTCGTGGTTTATTTTGATGACATATTAATCTATAGTAAATCAGAGGAGGACCACATGGCCCATTTACGAGAGGTGTTGACAGCACTGGAGGTAAGCAAGTTGTACATTAACCTTAAGAAGTGCAGTTTCCTTGCAAGTAGTTTGCTATTCTTAGGTTATGTGGTTAGTTCAGATGGCATTCATGTGGATCAAGAGAAGGATCGAGCCATCCAAGAGTGGCCAACACCCAAGACTGTTAGTGATGTTCGGAGTTTCCATGGGTTGGCTACGTTTTATAGGCATTTCATTCGAAGTTTCAACACTATTGTGGCACTAATAATAGAGTGCATGAAGAAAGGAAAATTCCTGTGGGATGATGATGCAGAAGAGAGCTTCTTGCTGATCAAAGAGAAGTTGTGCACTGCACCAGTGCTAGCTTTGCCCAGTTTTGAGAAGATTTTTGAGGTAGAGTGTGATGCTAGTGGTGTGGGCATTGGGGCTGTCCTATCTCAAGAACATAAACTAGTGGCCTTTTTCAGTGAAAAATTAAGTGAAGCTCGACAAAAGTGGAGCACTTACAACCAAGAATTTTATGCAGCGGTTCGAGCTTTGAAGCATTAGGAACACTACCTGATACAGAGAGAGTTTGTGTTGTATACTGATCATCAAGCCTTAAAGTTTATCAACAGCCAGAAGCACCTAGATAACATGCATGTAAGATGGTCTACTTTCCTTCAGAAATTTCCTTTTACTATTCGCCACAAATCAAGGGTTTTGAATCGAGTCGCGGATGCCTTGAGTCGACGGGCTAGTTTATTAGTCACGTTGACACGTGAGATTGTGGGTTTTGAGTTCCTGAAAGAACTTTATCCTGATGATGATGACTTCAAGGAGATATGGGCAAAGTGTATTCAAAGACAACCAGTCACTGATTTCCACATCACTGATGCTTATCTATTTCGCGAAAATCGCTTATGCATTCCCTGTAGCTCTTTGTGAGAGAAACTAATTCGAGATCTCCATGGTAGTGGCTTAAGTGGACATTTGGGCAGGGACAAGACTATCGCAAGTATGGAAGAACGATATTTCTGGCCTCAGTTGAAGCAAGATGTTGGCAATTTTGTGAGGAAGTGCTACATTTGTCAAGTATCCAAAGGGCAGTCTCAGAATACTGGCCTCTATATGCCTCTACCTGTTCCTAACAGCATATGGGAAGACTTGTCGATGGACTTTGTATTGGGACTCTCTCGTACCCAACGTGGAGTTGATTCTGTGTTCGTAGTGGTTAACAGGTTTTCAAAGATGGTGCATTTTATTCCTTGTCGAAAGACTTTAGACGCCTCTCATGTGGCTCGATTATTCTTTCGAGAAATAGTTCGTTTGCATGGAGTCCCTCAATCCATTACCTCAGATCGTGATATTAAGTTCCTTAGCCACTTCTGGGTGACTTTGTGGAAGATATTTAACACAGCCTTGAATCGTAGTTCAACTGCGCATCCTCAAACAGATGGTCAAATAGAAGTGACAAATAGGACTTTGGGCAATTTGGTTCGCAGCATTTGTGGAGACAAACCAAAGCAATGGGTTCTTGCTTTGCCTTAAGTAGAATTTGCATATAATAGCGCAGTTCACAATGCCACAAGAAAGTCACCATTCTCTCTGGTGTATGTCACGCCTCCAAAACATGTAGTTGATTTGCTCCGTTTGCCTCGGGGTCCAGAAGTGAGTACTGCCGCCGAAACCATGGCCAAACAAGCCCTAGCAGTACAAGAAGAAGTACGACAAAAGTTGGAGGAAACAAATACCAAATATAAGGCAGCTGCAGACAACCATCGGTGCTCCAAACTGTTCAAGGAAGGAGATTCAGTAATGGTGTTTTTGCGCAAAGACAGATTTCCAGTTGGCACATACAACAAATTGAAGCCTCGCAAGTATGGTCCATATAGGGTGTTGAAGAAAATCAATGACAATGCTTATGTAATTGAGCTACCAGACGACATGAAGATTTCCAAGACTTTTAATGTAGCTGATTTATATGAGTATCATGCTAAAGAACCCCTCTATCCAGAATCGAACTTGAGGTCGAGTTCTCTCCAAGAAGAAGGGACTGATGTAGAACAAGTAGCCGAAGACTTCTTGGAACAATTGGACCGACAAAAGACAAGAAAGATGTAGAACAAAATTCTATAATTTTTATATTTCTTAATTTTATTATTTAGAATTAGGTTTTTTACTAGGATTTTAAATAGTTTAGAATTTTTAGTCTCTTAGGTTTCCTAGTTCTCCTAAATTTCTTAATTTGTATTGATTTAAGTTTCCTACTTTATTTTGGAATCACTTTTCCTACAAGTATTAGGTTTAATCTATTATAAATAAGCCTACAAGCATATGTAATTTTTATTCATTCAATAATATTTTAAAGAGCTTTTCTTCTATCTCCTTGTGGATTCAAGGGTGTTCTTGTGGATTCAAGAATTCTCGTCTACTAGAACGATATCTAGTCTCGTGTGATTTATTTCGTTGCGTCAAACAAGTTCTTCATTACCCAAAATAGAATAACCACTTAGCATAATGAAACAGGTCATATTTGTTTTGAATTGCAAAATCATATGGAAACAAGCCAAGTAAATTGGTCACCATTAGCATATGAGAAATTTCTCAATTTAGTATGAATAAATGCATAGTAGAATATAAATCATGACGACATACTTACCAAACCAGAATTTTTCTAGTTGAAAGCAATTACGTCTGCCAATGATCGCATGAGCAAGGACACTAAATCTTTCAAGTAAGCATTCAATGATAGTTTGAACTCGACTACTAATGCTATGGCTTCACCACGTTGTTAGGGAAAATATAAGGTTTCCTACAAGTAAATCAATCAATGGGAATAAAATTACTGCGGAAAAATTAAATCAAAAGCAACATAAGAATTTTTACATAGTTCCCTCAATGTGAGGTACATCCACGGGATCGAAATCTAATTCCACTATTAACCAAATAAGTTTCCAAACGATTACAAACAAGACACAAATGATCTCACAAAATCACCCTTAGGTGAATTTCAAATGATCACAAATAAACAAGAGGAAAGGCCTCACCAAATAGATAAACAAAAGTCTTCAAAACTAGAGTTATAAAACACCCAAAATAATGACCCAAAATAATAACCCAAATCAACACTGAACACCGAACCAAAAGTTTCAAAATAGAGCACCAACCAAGGCACCAATCTTGAATTTGAACAAGTCAAATTCCCAGCAAAAATTCTCACCAATTGAATCAATTTGCACCAAGCATTATGCTGCTTTCTTCGGATTACCCGAAAATAAAGCCCCACACACACATATATATATATATATATATGGTTGAGTCTTGAGTTTGTTTTATCAAACTCTAGTTGTATCCAAATTGAATTGGCACTACTACAAAAATAGTTAAAGATCACACTTTGACCAAAAAAAAAAAATATCTCACTTTTATTGGAAGTGTGATAAAAAAAATTAAATTGATATTTTAATCACACTTAATTTGATTGAGTATGATAATATTTATTTTTTATGTCACTTTTCAATTAAGTGTGATTATATATATATATATATATATTTTTTTTTTATCACACATTCTAATTAAAGTGTGATTATATATACACTACTACTTTTTAATTACACTTTTTAAATAAGTGTGATTATATATATTTTTTTTAATCACACATTCTAATTAAAGTGTGATTATTTATATATTTTTTAATCACACCTTTTAATTAAAGTGTGATTATATATACAATACTACTTTTTAATCACACTTTTTAAATGAGTGTGATTATATATATTTTTTTTAATCACACATTCTAATTAAAGTGTGATTATTTATATATTTTTTAATCACACCTTTTAATTAAAGTGTGATTATATATACATTACTACTTTTTAATCACACTTTTTAAATTAGTGTGATTATATATATATTTTTTAATCACACATTCTAATTAAAGTGTGATTATTTATATATGTTTTAATCACACCTTCTAATTAAAGTGTGATTATATATACATTACTACTTTTTAATCACACTTTTTAAATTAGTGTGATTATATATATTTTTTTTAATTAAAGTGTGATTATTTATATATTTTTTAATCACACCTTCTAATTAAAGTGTGATTATATATACATTATTACTTTTTAATCACACTTTTTAAATAAGTGTGATTATATAAAATATTCCAATTTGATTTGTATATAAAATATACAATTCCCTTTTTTTTTTTTTAAAAAAAAAAAAAGCCCCAATACCAAAACACAAATTTTTTTTAAAAAAAAATTTCAAAATACATTTAACTCTTTGGCTACTTCTAATCAAAAGAAAAGTAGAAGGTTAGGGTTCATCACAAGGCACAAGAGAGAGAGAGAGAGAGAGAGAGAGAGAGAGAGATGGAGTGCGTTCAATACTGTTGGGGGCAGAGTGTTTCTTACGGTCGCCGTTTTCAGAGGCCTCTCTCTTATCACCCCAAACCAACACTACAAGAAAAGTGGGCTTATGAGACGGAACTTTTTGCGACGGTACATTTGCCGTTGCAAAAAATGACTTTTTGCGACGGCGCAACTTGCCGTCTCAAAAAATGTGACTTTTTGAGACGGCGCAACTTGTCGTCGCCAAAAAATGTGACTTTTTGAGACGGCACAACTTGTCGTCGCCAAAAAATGTGACTTTTTGAGATAGCACAACTTGCCGTCGCAAAAAATGTGACTTTTGGAGACGGCACAACTTCCCGTCTCAAAAAATGTGACTTTTGGAGATGGCACAACTTCCTGTTACCAAAAAAATGTGACTTTTTGATACGGCACAACTTGCCGTCGCAAAAAAATAGAGTATTTGCGACGATAGAAATTGCTGTCACAAAAAAAAAAAAGAGTATTTGCGACGATACCAGCTGCAGTTGAAAAAAAAAAAAAGAAAGAGTTTTTTGCGATTGTAATACGTACCGTTGCAAAAAAAAAAAAAAAAAAAAAAAAAAAAAAAAAAGTTAAACAATATATATATTATGGCTTTGAGACGGCTTCATATATATATAGTCATAAAATGGTTTAAATAAATGCAACGGTATTTTTCTATTACAAAAAATAAAATAAAAAAGACGTTGTCTTACTCTTTTGAACATTTCTCTTTTCACCTATTTTTTCATCTTTCTATCTCTCTGTCTCTGTCTCTCTTCTCTTTCTCTCTCTCACTCATAACTCTTTTCTATCTGTCTCTCTCTCTCTCTATGTGTCTCTGTCTCTCTTATCTCTTTTTCTCTCTCTCTCTCACTCATCACTCTTCTTTGTCTGTCTGGCTCTTTCTTTCTCCCTATGTCTCTGTCTCTTTCTCTTTCTCTCTTTCACTCATCACTCTTCTCTGCATCTGTCATGCATGCCTCTCTCTCTCTTCTCTCTGTGTCTCTCGTCCATCTTTCTTCTCTTTATCTCTCTTCTCTCTCTGTCTCTCTTCTCTCTTCTCTTTATCTTTCTCGTTCATCTCTCTCTGTCTCTCTCTCGTTTATCTCTTTTCGCTCTTTTTTTTCCCCCCCTCTCTCTCTCTCTGTCTATATCTTTTCATCCATTTTTTCATATTCCTTTCTCTCTTCTCTTTCTCTCTCTTACTCATCACTCTTCTCTCTCAATCTGTTTGTCTATTTGTCTCTCACTCTCTCTCTATGTCTCTCACTCATCTATCTCTTCTCTCATCTCTTTTCTCTCTCTGTCTCTTTCGCTCACCTCTCTTCTCTTTATCTCTCCCGTTCATCTCTCTTCTCTCTTTCTCTCTATCTCTCTTCTCTCTTTCTCTCTGTCTCTCTCGTTCATCTCTCTTATCTTTATGTCTCTCTCGCTCATCTCTCTTCTCTCTATCTCTCTCTGTCTCTCTTGTCCATCTCTATTCTTTCTATGTCTCTTTTCTGTCTCTCACTCTCTATCTCTTTCTCTCTTTTTTTTCTCTCTCTCTCTCTCTCCCACTGTATTTGCGTTGCTCACTCTCTCACTCCCATCTTCTTTATTTACTGAGCTCCTTCTCGATTTATCGATCCACTACAAGAAAATGCACTTTTAGCGACCACTTTGTCTCTCTCTCGCTCATCACTCTGTCTCTCTCTCTCTATCATCTCTCTCATTTCTCTCTCACCACCCATCTCCTCTACCACCTTCACCACTATTGCAAACGCCATTCCACCACCACCACTATTTCCACTGTCGCTACTTCACCTCTACGACTTCCATTACTACTACTATCGCCACCACTCCACTACCACCACTATCACTACTGTCACTACTACTATCATTACTTCTCTTTCACCCCTGCCACTCCATTTACACTACCACTACCACAACTTCACCACAAATCTCTTTCACCATCACCATCACTGCCACCATCATCACTTATCCACCACCTTCACCACTACTGCCGCTCCCTTTCATCTACCACAAAAAATTAGTTCATGATTTTTAGTAATAAAAAAAAATAGGCGGCAGAAAAATATTTTTTATTGACTACAGAAAATTAACTTTTATTTTAGTGAAAAATATTTTTCATTAAAATATAACCCATACTTCTACGAAAAAAAAATAATAACATTTTTTTTCATTAAAATAAAAATGAAACAAATAAATTTTCAATCTTAGTAATTAAAAAAAAAAATTTAAAAATTCATTAACTACAAAAATATATATATTTTAACAAAAAAAAATAAATTTATTTTTATTTTTATTTTTCATTCCTGCCTCTTTATTTTTTTCCATTCCCGCTCCCCCCTTTATTTTTTTCCCATTCCCCCCCCCCCCCCCAAACAAAAAAAATCCCCAATCTCAAACCCAAAAAAATCCCTAATCTCTTCCTCCCTCCTCTCTCTTGATCGACGGCGAGGGCGAGCAGCGGCGGATGACTGTGAGCAACAAACGAGGTTGCTGTGTGAATGGAAAGGGCTCCGGAGTGCAAGAGCAGCAGCAGCGTCGAAGGAGAAGGAGCAGCGTCGGAGCAGCAGCAGCGTTGGCGTCCTCTTCCGCCACCTCAACATCTCAAAGGAAGTCCCAAATACACAGGGAAGAGATCCCACTTGGTCAATATCAATATCAGTAAGTAACTATAGCTAGACATTTCTGTTTTGCTTGAGATGAGTGAAATGGTCAGACCCAAAGCTGATAAGGTATTATGTTCAGCACATGAGTTTAAGGCTTGAAGTGGTGGTACTTAACTTTCTGGCTGCTGAATTTGTCGCAATAAATGTACTTAGATGAGAAGTTGCGGTCTCGGTAGGAGTTTAAGAGAATTTGGGATTTTAAGAGAGAGAGAAGAACGGACAAATAAATGGTGACCTAGACCCTTGGGACGAAGCATACTTCACAAGGTTGATGAAGTCTTCTGCTTACAGCTTGGACTCCTTGGTAAGCAACATGCTTATGTTTTCTGTTTTCTCACTGTCCACATAATTCTAGTGGATTTTGTGGTCGACCGATGAGTTTAGGCAATTCTAAGGTTTTTCCTATGTTTAGAAGATTTCTGGGTTGTGATTGTTGAATAATTTATTTTATACTTTAGATTCAGAAATTGCAATGATTGTCCTTATTTTTTTTGCAGGTTGTAGCATCATATTTTCCTTTGACACAATGTATAGAGGGTTTGAAGGTGCTGGTTGAGTTATTATTTGGTGTGACATTTTGTAGTATCCCTCTTGCACCTAGGGAGTCCTGGCATACAAATGTGCTTAAAATGTCCCTTTATCACCCCGAAGAGGTACATATAAGACTTCCTTTTAAAAGTTATAGTGCTTTAATCATTTAAGAAACTACTGAGGTATAAATGAAAAGATTATAAGTAAAATGTTTGTGGTTGGTATATAGGAAAGGAGATTTGTTAATTTAGTGAACCAAATTAATTCCTTGAAAATTTGTTGAGATATTTGGAATTAATTTCGTATGAAATGAATTTAGTGCATAAGTTTCTACCTTCAAACTTAATGTTGAGCATGATATGATGGAGCTTTCTACCACCATGATAGTGGAATGGCTTAGTTTATTTCCCATAGGCCTTCATAGACAATCTAGTTCACATTTCGGCTCGCAAATCCATGTGAAATGTCCAGTTAGAATTAATAGTCTACAAGAATTTTCCAAAAAAGTAAACTGCTGTTAATTGTGGATGATGTTTAAAATCAAGTCATTTGCTTCTTTTTTTTTTTTTTTTTTTTTTTTACATAATAAGAAAACTGGGTTCATTATGCTTATGATTATATTGAGGTGAGCTAAATTAGTGTTGCTTCTCTTTTTTCTTCTGATATTTATAACATAGTTGAAATTCATGGAGTGTAACTGCCACAATTAAAGAAATACATAATTAATTGTAATAAAAAAACCAACAACTAATCAATAAACCAATTATTTTATTCATAAAGTTTTTTTTTTTTTAATAAAAAGAGACTTTGTAAACTAACAAGTGGGTTTCTGGAGAAGAATCGTGATTTATTACACTTGGATACCATTCAACTATTATCTTCTTGCAAATGCCACCTTCCTCAGGTATTTGCATCGTCTTTGCTTGCTCAATCTGAGAAGCCTGTTATTGGTGCACTATATAAATCAGCTGAAGCAGACTCCCAAAAGTTAAGTGTTGCAGCAAAATTTAAGGTACATTCACTTTCTGGAGTTTTGTTTGTCCCAAAGACTGATCATGGAATTTCACATTGTCGCCATTTATGCTAATTAGAATAGCATGAATGTCTAAGAGGCATTGTGTGACATTTGGGGCACTTAAATTTTATTTCTTCTTTTATTTTTTTGCTTTCTGTGCGTATGTCTTTTGATTTGCAATTGAAGTAGCAAAACAAAGAAAAGGGTGTCTGGGCCATTTACATGGATAGTAATTTTCTTTAAAAACCCATTCTATCAAATTAAAGAGGCACAACATGACTTATTCGAGGACATAAAATTTTTAAATACAAGATAGCGAATCAGAAATGTCACTAAGTAATGAGAGTATTAGTAGCATGGACACTTCTAGGGAGGACCTGTTTCCATTTTGACAACAGTTTTCAGAGTCTCTAATAAGACCTATGTGGTGAATCTCTTAGCATGACTAAGGTTTGACTTTCTTGGGAATGCAACCCACCACCCCAAATATATTTTGAAACATTTCTAAGAGGCATACATTATATATGGCATTTGTGGGATTTCGTCTTTCATATTTTGCATTTGTAAGTAGAATTTTTAGATATTTATTTACATCACATTTTTCTTACATTATATGCATCAAAAGTATATGAATAGTAATATGATTTGGTGTCCTTACTGTGTGCATGTCCTAGTTTCTTAGGAATTGCTGTGTTAGCATATTTGTGATGTTGTGTTTGTCCCATGTGTGCGCTACATTGATGAGAGAAAAACAGATAGTATTCCTAAGCTGTACTATAGTGGGTACCAATCCTGCATGGCTAAGACTTTTGGTTTCAACTCTTGTTAAGAATGCTTCAAGAATCGAAAGTGGTGTTAACCCAAAGGCATCATAAACCATAAAAGGAACTTTTTGGACAAAAGCTTAAGCAGTGGCAAGAATGGATTTGAACTTCTTAGGTGAACTTCAATCATATTGAAAGCGATATTTTACTAAAGTTTAAAATAGTGGTGACTGATGAACCACTTATGGGGTGTATTGTTAATTAAGATCATGTACAAATTGATTACAGAGGTTTGGCCCATGTTTCTATGACTAGTCTTATTTATGATCCAGATGTAGATTCCAAAATGTAGGAATATTTCTTTATAGAATGTGAAATATGAATATTTTTCTATGTACATAAGAGTTAGAGGTTACACATGTTGTAGCCTTGAAATAAATAATCATCAAATTTGTGTCTTAAATTTGGGGTGACTCTTGGTTTTTCATATGCACATGGGTTTTTGTCTGATACAAGTGATGGATTAGAAAATTGTAGAAAATTTAGGGCCAATTGTTCGAATATCAAGATATGGCTTTCAGGATGAGTTAGCTTCTTTAATTTGATTCATGTTGTTTGCTGATATTTAGGGCCAATTGTTCCAATTAATGCAACGTTTAGAGAGTACAACACCACATTTCATTCATTGTATCAAACCCAACAACGTTCAATCTCCTGGAATGTATGAACAAAAACTTGTGCTGTAGCAGCTAAGATGCTGCGGGGTCCTAGAAGTTGTTCGAATATCAAGATCTGGCTTTCCTACTAGGATGACTCATCAAAAGTTTGCCAGAAGGTAAAGAAATATGGTGTCATTTTATTTAATTTTTTTAGTTCTATTGACATGCTAAAAATTGTGTAATAAATTCTTAAGCATCTGATTTTTCTTGTCTCAATGATCCTTTTATTTTTATTTTTATAATGCCATCTTTTCATGTATCCTGCATTAGGTATGGTTTTCTTTTACTGGACAATGTTGCATCGCAAGACCCACTAAGTGTTTCAGTTGCAATTCTTCATCAGTTCAATATTCTGCCTGAGATGTATCAAGTTGGCTACACAAAATTGTTTTTCCGCACTGGCCAGGTAAGATGTACACTTTCAATTGACTCTGCAATCTAGTTTATTCAATAAAGATGCAAATATTTAGTTAATCCTACTAAGGCCTTCATCCTAGCAGGGTAAAAGTTGAAAATTTTCTGTGCATGTGGACGGGTTGGCCCACATTGAGTAAAAACAGCTTGAGTTGAGCTGCCTTTTTGCATAACTAAAGTCAGTAGTAGCTTGATGATAAAATAGATATCACACCTTCAAAAATATCCAAATGGATACATTGCAAAATATTGGTATTTGCTTTGGAAGACCATAGAAAAATATATAAATATCAAAGTAAAAAATCAATGAAAAATGATATATTTAGGTCTTGAACATACAGATATATTGCAAATTTCATGGATTGAATTTTGATTTTTTTTTTTTCTGATTTTTTAGATAACCAAATAAAAGTTCTAAATTTTTTTAAAAATTGAAGTCAGAATTTAAGAATCAAACATGGTGATCAGTTTTCGTTACAGTATTAAAATTTATAATTTTTTTTTTTTTTTTTGTATTTGATGTTATAGTAGCTAAATTTTTATTTTTGTATTTGATTGAGATGTTTAATTATCCATCCGGGATTTGATGACTAACAAAAAAAATGTTGTATTTGATGCTATAGTACTTAAATTTTCAGAAAAGATTGGTAGCTCGAATCTGTGGCTCGAAAAATGGCTTGAATTTTATATGCACTCACATATCTTTCTACACCTCCATTGTTCATCTCAGTTTACCTTTCACATATCTTTAATGCTATGAAATTGTACTTTGTAGTTTTAATTTAAGCTCATTTACTTGACTATGTTAGTCTCATTTATAGGGGCTGCTATGGTTTTCCATGGGTTTTAATACTTTATTGCAAGCTAGTAATGGAAATTTCAATTTTTCATTTCTTTCAGTGACAGGACAAAATATTATCTGTTGGCATCCTTTGTTCTACACATAAAGCATAGTGAGTCCAAGGATTCCACTGTAAGCCCAAGAATTTTGCTGTCTGGTCCTGCAGGTGAACAAGACCATCTCCTTGTCCTAGAACATTTTACGATCTCTCTTACTCAAAATAAGTTTGAGTCTATGAGTAGAGAGGTTTTTGAGTGATTTTTACCCAAATTTAAATTTGATATAGGTTTCAGTCAAGGGTTGGAGATGCCATTATATCACTGTGTATTCTATATTTAATTTTCATTTTGAGACTGAATAGTTATTGTTTGTCTTTTATTTGTAAATATTTTAGATTCATCATGATATGACAGCTCATTTATCTCACTATTTTGTATATACGGGCCATAATTTGTATCTAACAGGAAATCAACTAAGGAGTGACTGCAGTGATGTTCCGATCATACAAGCATTGCAGAGAGGTGTTAGAGTATTTGAACTGGATATCTGGCCGAATTCCACAAAAGATAATGTTAATGTTCTTCATGGAAGGTAATGGTGCTAATTTGCAAATGGCAGTCAATTCTAATATGGGAATTTTGAACCCCCCAAGTTATACTTTAGGATTATATCTCTATGTGACTTTGTATATGATGGTATCTAAAACATTTTTTACAAATGTGCAATTACCAGTATGTGTATACCCAAGGAGTTGAGTTGTTTTTCTTCTTTCTAAGGAAACTCTGGCCAACGTCCCAAGCGTTTAGAAGTTTCTAGGAGCTCAAATGGAGGAGATGATGAAGAATGGTCGCTGATATCTGAAATGCACTGAAGGTATTTGCACAATTAACATTCAATTGCATTTCTTTTGTAGAACATTAAATATTTGAGATTGGTAGAGCCTCTTAAACTAAGTTGTTGGTTATAGTAAAATTTCTGTTGAACTTGCAATTTATGTGGGTAAAGTGACATTTTATTTTTACACGCTTCATGTCATGCTAGAGGTATTTAATGTTAAGACATTTGAAGGGGTGTGATCAGTCGAACTTTATCTTTTGTGAGACTAGAACAATCTCTACAAATAGTTAGTTTATTCATATGCTTTTAGCGGTTTCTGAATTAATTTGTGTTTTTATTTTTCAGGTTAGAAATTTCTTGGAGAGATGCAAAATATGGTCAAAGAATTCAAGAACTTAATTTTTCAAGTTTTTTCATTTTTTAATATATGTAAGCACAGTGTAAAACTTTTTATTTAATTCCTCTATATATAATTTTGAACATATTTAACTTTCATTTATGAAATATATGACGTTATTCCATTCAATATGTGATTGTGATTCAAAGTATAGAATATAGTGTGTATTACATTCTTGAAATGCGAGTACAAAAATAATATTGATTATTCTTTAAATATGTCAAATTCTTTTTTTTATCGCAGGTTTTATTAGTTATTAATCAAACTTAAAAGATGTGATTTAAATATTATTCATCACATTTAAAAGATGTGATCTAAATATTATTAATCACACTTAAAAGATGTGATGAAATCATTTTTAATGATACTTAAAAAGTGTGATTAAAAATGACCCCTTTTAATCACACTCCCAAAGACCACACTTAAAAGTTATGATCTAAATGTTTTTAATCACACTTAAAAGGTGTGATGTAAATATTATTAATCACACTTAAAAGATGTGATGAAATCATTTTTAATGACACTTAAAAAGTGTGATTAAAAATGACCCCTTTTAATCACACTCCCAAAGACCATACTTTAATAAAACTTAAAAGGTGTTATTAAAACACATACATCACACAAAAAAAGTGTGATCTTTATCTGTATTTATAGTAGTGTGGGTCTCTAAAAATTAGATATAATATATTAAAATATACTATACCCAAACCAAACCAAATTAAAATTCTTTTTTCAAAACCAATTGGGTCTCAAACTCCAATAAGGAGATATACCCCAACAATTCTCCCCCTATCGACTTAGGTGGAGACATCAACCAAACCCGCCAAAGTTCGACACTTCAATTGTTTGTCTCTCGACAAAGTCTTTGTCAACATATTTGAAATATTATCATCCGTGTAAACCTTTTCGAGTTACAACAATTTCGAATCTAACACATCACAAATCCAATGGTATCTCACATCAATGTGTTTCGATCTCGAATAAAAAGTAGAATTTTTACTCAAATGAATAGCACTTTGACTATCACAATAAAGCACATACTTTTCTTACTTCAAACCCAACTCTTGCAAAAATTTCTTCAACCATAACTCTTCTTTGCAAGCTTCCGTAATGGCAATAAATTCAGCTTCGGTAATTCAGAGAGCAACACATTTTTGTAATTTAGATTGTCATGCCACAACTCCCCCTGCAAAAGTCATCAAATACCCTGAAGTAGATTTCCTAGAATCAACATCACCGGCCATGTCAGAATCTGTGAACCCATCAAGCATCGGCTTACCATTCCCAAAACACAAACACACCTTCGAGGTCCCTCGAAGATATCTTAGAATCTATTTTACCACTTCCCAATGTTCTTTACCCAAATTAGAGAGAAAACGACTCACCACACCAACGGCGCGAGCAATATCTAGCCTTATACAAACCATGGCGTACATCAAAGAACCAACTGCTGAAGTATAAGGAACTTTCAACATCTCTTCCTTGTCTTTCTCACTTATAGGACATTGATTCGAACTAAGTTTGAAGTGACCCACAAATGGACAACCCACCAACTTTGCTTTATCCATGTTGAACCTCTCAAGAACTTTCTCAATGTAGCTTTCTTGAGACAACCAAATCAGCTCCTCTTTACGACCACGAATAATTTTCATACCAAGTATTTGCTTTGCCGGTCCCAAATCTTTCGTAGCAAAAGATTTACTCAACTCTAACTTCAACTTGTTAATCAAGGTAGAATCATTGCCGTGGGGCTTGTTTGTGATCATACAAACTTTTCTTCAATCTGCAAACAAATTTCTCTTTCCTTTTTTCCACAAAACCTTCTAGTTGCTCCATGCAAATTTCTTCTTCAAGATCACCGTGAAGAAATGCGGTCTTCACATCAAGTTGCTCAACTTCAAGGTTCATACTTGCAGCCATGCCAAGTACAACCCGAATAAAAGACATCTTCACAACCGCGCGAGAAAATCTCATCAAAGTCAATACCTTTCTTTTGCCCAAAGCCTTTCACAACAAGACGTGCCTTGTACCTTAGATTCTTGCCATCATTCTTCAATTTGAAGACCCACTTATTTTTCAAAATTTTCCTTCCCTTAGGCAACTTCACTAAATCATAGGTGTGATTTTCAAGTAAGGAATTCATCTCATTTTCCATTATCTTCTTCCAATCATTTTTCTTTGCATGCTCAATTGCTTCTTGGTAGCTCTTAGGCTCCCCTTGATCGGAAATCAACACAAATTCATTGGGAGGATACTTTCTTGAAGGTTGTCGGTCCCTTGTAGATTTTCTCAACTCAAGTTGTGGTAGCGGTTCTTAAGTTAGATGCTCTTCTTTAATTTCAGGCTCAACTTCATTAGGATTAGCATCATCATCCACATCTTCAATAGGTGGCTGCACATCTCTCCCATTTTCATCATCAACTGAAGATGAAGGAGATGGATCCATGTCAATGAGATCACTAGTTTTTGGCTTCGGTTGATCACCTTTGCCAAAGTCTTCAATTGTTTGGTCTTCAAGAAACACAACATCACGACTTCGAACGACTTTCTTGTCGACTGGATCCCACAATCTATACCTGAATTCATTACGCCCATAGCCAAGAAAAATACATTGTCTTGACTTACTATCAAGCTTGGACTTCTCATCTATTGGAATGTGAACAAAAGCTCGGCAACCAAACACTCTCAAGTGCTCATAAGACACATCTTTGCCGGTCCAAACTCTTTCAGGAACATCACCATTCAAAGGATAGGAAAGAGATAAATTGATCACGTCAACCACTGTCCTCGTTGCCTCACCCCAAAAGGATCTTGGCAATTTAGCTTGTGAAAGCAAACACCTTGTTCTTTCTACAATGGTGCGGTTCATCCTCTCGGCAACGCCATTTTGTTGAGGAGTCTTCTTAACTGTCTTTTGGTGCCGAATACCTTGGCTGCGACAATACTCATCAAATGGCCCAATGTATTCACCACCATTGTCCGATTGGATGCACTTTAATTTCTGCCATATTTCTCTTTCAACCATGGCTTGAAACTGCTTAACTTCTAGAACTTGATCTTTAGTTTTTAGTATAAAAGCCCAAACTTTCCTTGAATAATCATCAATGAAAGTAACAAAATAAAGTGCACCACTATGTGTTCTAACTTTCAAAGGACCACAAACATCTAAATGAATCAACTCTAAAACATTTTCTTTTCTAGAAGCAACATTTTTATGAAAAGAAACTCTATGTTGTTTACCCGCCAAACAATGAACACAAGTTTTGAGATGTGTACCTTTCAAACCGGGTAAAAGTATCATCTTCAAGTGCATTGACAATACCTTTACAAATTTTTCCTTGCATGGAATAAAGTGTATGAGTCTTCTTACACTTAGCCACCACCAAAGAACCCTTTGTGAGCTTCCATATTCCATCACAAAATTTGTTGTTGAAGCCTTCATCATCTAGTTTCCCGGTAGAGATCAAATTGGGACGAATGGCAGGAACATGCCTCATATCTTTAAGCAACAACTTGCAGGCTAAATTTGTTTCCAAGCAAACATCACACATGCCAATAATCTTAGACAAACCTTCATTACCCATTCGAACAGAACCATAATCTCCTTTGGTGTAGGTAGTGAAGAAATCAACTTGAGAAGTCACATGAAAAGAAGCACCGGAATCAATCATCCAATTGCTCTCTTGGCCAACGAAATTGATACAATCATCTTCACAAACGACCATGAGATCATCGGTAGTAACTGCCGTTGTGTCTTCTTGCTTCTTATCCACACTTTTGTCACGCATTTTCTCCTTATTCTTGAGCTTTCGGCATTCCCGCTTCATGTGCCCTTTCTCATGGCAATAACAGCACTCAATATCTTTCTTTGAAAAAGAATCATCTTTTGATTTGTCACGGCTTGGATCACGACCATGAGGAGTCTTACTCCTCCCCCTTGTTTTACTTCGACCTCTCACAACAAATGCTTCCGAATGAGAGGAACCCGCTGATTTTCTTTTAGTTTCTTCATTCAACAAGCTATTAGTGACTTGACCCATTGTGACAACTCCATCAGGTGCTGAATTACTAACCGTCATAACCAAAGTCTCCCAACTTTCGGGCAAAGAACTAAGTAGCATCAAAGCCTGTAACTCATCATCAAAAATAATTTTCATAGAAGCAAGTTGGTTAAAAATACTCTTTATTTCATTCAAATGTTCTGGAATGGGGCTGTCATCTTTGTATTTTAAATTAACAAACTTACGAAACAGAAATACTTTATTTGTGGCTAATTTTCTATCATAAAGACTCTCTAATTTTTTCCATAAATCATGTGCCGAAGGTTCAGTAGCAACATGATGAAACACACTGTCATCAATTCATTGACGGATAACACCAATGGCTTTTCAATTAAGCCTATTCCGTTCATCATCTTTCATACCATCGGGTTGCCACTGTCACCCTCAATAGGTCCATACAAATCTTTACAAAATAATAGGTCCTCGATTTTAGTTTTCCAAGTTACCCAATTGCTTCCATTGAAACTAGACATGCGACCCACATTTCCCTCCATTGATTTACACAAATAAATATATCCAAATAAACCGTAAGCTATGATACCAGTTGTTAGGGAAAATATAAGATTTCCCACAAGTAAATTAATCAATGAGAATAAAAACTAATGCGGAAAAATTAAATCAAAAGCAACACAATAATTTTTACATGATTCCCTCAATGTGAGGTACGTCCACGGGATCGAAATCCGATTCCACTATCAACCAAATAAGTTTCCAAATGATTACAAACGAGACACGAAGGGTCTCACAAAATCACCCTTAGGTGAATTCCAAATAATCACAAATAAACAAGAGGAAAAACCTCACCAAATAGATGAACAACAGTCTTCAAAACTAAAGTTATAGAACACCCAAAATAATAACCCAAATCAACAATGAACACCGGACCAAAAGTTTCAAAGCAGAGCAGCAACCAAGGCAAATTCCCAGCAAAACTTCTCACCAATTGAATCAATTTGCACCAAGCACTATGTTGTCTTCTTCGGATTACCCGAAAACAAAGCCACACACACACACACACACATACATATATATATGGTTGAGTCTTGAGTTTGTTTTATCAAACTCTAATTGTATCCAAATTGAATTGGGTCTCTAAAAATTAGATATAATATATTAAAATATATTATACCCAAGCCAAACCAAATTAAAATTCTTTTTCAAAAACCAGTTGGGTCTCAAACTCCAATAAGGAGATATACCCCAACAATTGAGGTTGGGTTCAAGATTTCATCAATGTTGGCTATTTCCAAATGATCCACCACAACTGCACCGCTTTGCCTAACAAATTTCGTAACCATGTTATAATTATAGTACTAAAATCAATTTTGAAATAAAAAGTATATGATCTAGTTCATTGAGATTGGTAATTGGAAAGAGTGTTTTCTTACTTTAATGTTTGGAAATGTGATTCAAAAACTTGGGAGAGGTCAGAACCATTGGCGAAATTGAAGAAAGGGTTTCTTACAATCCCCAATCTCTTTCCTTTAAGCCCATCAACTTTGAGAAATTGCATATAGCCACCGCGTGGAATGTATTTTGATGCTTCTTTTGTTGCTTGAGCATCATAGTAGTCAAAGCCTATGGTGACATTAAGAATGTAAACTGCATCCGTTACTGTCCTGCAGATCGGCCTGTTCCATCCAGTATAGTCCATGAACTTTTAGATTGAAATTGAGAAGTATATGTTATTTGAGAGCAATAAAATAATTATTTGCTTAAGAGGAGAATGTGAATTGTACACCCACCCTATGGTGTCTTGTCTTGGAGAGACTGGGATGACACCAGCTCGGCTAGCGAGACCAACGGTTGGCTTGATGCCAACTAGTCCATTAAAACTTGTTGGGCAAAGAATTGATCCATCAGTCTCGGATCCCAAAGAGACCACTACCATATTTGCTGCTACTGATATCGTTGATCCATTACTCGAACCACAAGGATCTGCTGACAGAACATAAGGGTTCTGTACACAATGTAGACACAGTATATTAGTTTGAAAATATTTGTTGCACAACCTTAATTGTTTTAAGTTTTGAGACTATTGAGTAGAATTTGGAAATCTTTTTTTTTTTTAACAACCCATTGGGGATATTTCGACAACATAAGAAAACCCGCTTTTATCTGTTTTTGCACTTCTTTAATTTTCGAAACCAAGTCCAATTTGATTCTTCTTAATTAGCAGTTTTGTCATCAAGGTAGAAAGGGATCCAGTGTTGTACAATATTGACTCACCTTACCTTGCCCGCCTCTGGCACTCCAACCATTAGGCACAGCAAGTGAGCGAAAATTCGCCCATTCGCTCAAACTGGCCTTCTCTAATATAATAGCC
This sequence comes from Camellia lanceoleosa, assembly GCA_025200525.1. Taxonomy (NCBI): domain Eukaryota; kingdom Viridiplantae; phylum Streptophyta; class Magnoliopsida; order Ericales; family Theaceae; genus Camellia; species Camellia lanceoleosa. The sequence continues at coordinate 200,861,457 of CM045763.1, read as the reverse complement.
CCGGCTTTCCTCAACTTCATCACCATGCCTGCATTCCAAGGCACAATGGATTTTAGCAACGCAAACGATCCAGCAGTAGTGTTAAGCTTATCCTTGGTTGCAATGTTATCCTTGAGCAAAATAGGAATTCCATGTAGCCTATAAAGTGAACCAGGCACCTTAGCTTTTCGCTGTTGATCAGCCAAATTTGCTTGGTACAATGCATCTGGATTCACCTCTATGACTCCTCTGAGGACCAGGTTGAGTATTCGAATTTCGCCAATATAGAACTCAACAAGTTGCCTTGAGGTTAGTTGGTTTTGCTTGAAAGCATTTTGGAGGTCAACCACAGAGGCTTCTTTGATTGCGAATACATGATATGTGGAGGATTGTGAAACAGATAATGATAAGGCAAAAGAAATCAAAAGCAATAATGAGATTTGAGGATTAAGCATGGAAGCAGATGAACTCATGATTGTATTGGATTTGGGGTAATTAATGAAACTTGCCCAGATGTTTTACTTTAAAATGAAAGCTGGATAAGAGTAGAACATAGTTTGACCATCAACAACCTTGCAAGCTGCAATATATAACTTTTTTAACATAATATAAATTTATAATTGTAGTTTTTTCTTTAGCCTTTTTTTGTCTCTTTGTATTTATTTTTAGGTAGACATTTTGTAAAGTCTATGACTAGGCTTGACTAGGTAGTTTGAATTTTGTGCAAATTTTGGCCGTTAGTCTAGCCAAGTTAGGTATGCATTAAATTTTTGGTTTTGTATTTATTTTTAGGTAGACATTTTGTAAAGCCTGTGACTAGGCTTGACTAGGTAGTTTGAATTTTGTGCAAATTTTGGCCGTAAGTCTAGCCAAGTTAGATATGCATTAAATTTTTGGTTTTGTTTGTATCCATCTTGTATTCTATAAATTGGCTCTTACGCCAACATAATAGTGCATGTAAATTCTCTCCATCAAAGTTGCTTACTTCACCTCTAACCTCTAACTTCTTTTAACACCATAACTCCATCATAATTCCATAATAAAAATAGTAAAAAGCTCATTTCCTTTTGTTTTGTTGTAATTAGTATCAGAGTTTGGTGAAGAGCTTTTGAAAGTAAGATTAAGCTATGTAAGTATTTCCATCTACGTCTAAATTTTTGATATATATATATAAAGGTGTATGGTGTGCTTTATGTTATAAAAATATATATATATATTTCTTCGTCAAGTTTAGTCTTTAAATTGTGTATTCTTTGTATTTTATATTTTCATAATTATTTGTTTCATTTATAGTTGTTGTAAAACCTATATGCTTAGTGTATGTCAAAGCCTATATACTCATTAAGATATTTTGACTATTAGCCATAATTAAGTCTTTAAGATCATAAAAAGAGGTTTTAGGCACTAGATAAATACACTAGGAGGGTCTTAGGTACCAACAACAATCTATAATGACAATTAACCCTGAAGATATAATATACTTTGGAAATACAAAAAATAATGTTAATAATAAATATGATCATAGTTTGCATATTATTAAAGAGTCTGCAGATATAAATAGCATGTGTTCTAGGTTAAATAATATTACTGATATTATGTGTTTTTGGTTTTCTAAATTAGATAAAAATCAAAAAATAAATCAAAATTATCTGGAAACCAAAGTTGAGTCTATAGAATCTAAAATAGACAATTTGGGTTCTATAATAAATATTGACTTAAACAAAGAAGCAAAAAATCAAATAAACAATTTGGTGACAAAATTAGAAACTATATCCTTCATAAACAATAATGGAATGAATAGTCCAGGAGATAACTCCATTCCTAGGCTATTTTGTGGTACAGAAGATATTATGGTACTTCAAACAAATACCTATAATAGGACTGAATATGAAATATTGTTGAAATATTGGATTATTGGAGAAAATTATATAAATACCCAGATTTGGGTATTAATGAAAGAAATAGGCTACTAAACCAGATAAGAGAAACTTATCTAGAACATGAAACCCTTTTACTGCACTTTAATTATGATATTAATATGTCAACTAATAATGATGACAGCCAATCATCCTCATCTGAAGAAACATTAGATCAAGATATTTCACCAGAAATAAATAAAGGGGAAAAAAATGTAGAAGAGCCAATTGATCCTGAATTATTTGGCATATGGAGAGATGAAGAAAATTTTGAATTTATTCAAACAAATGAAGTTAAAAATGATACTAACACTGAAAGTACCTCCAATCCTACACCTAAGCCAGTAATATCTAAAAAAGATAATAATCATAAGTATCCAATAGCTCAAAATGATACTTATTTAGACTTGTGTCATGTTCCATTTAAGAATCAGCCACAAACAATTGATAATTGGGCAAAATCCTTATCCATCATTATTACCAATTATAAAAATAGTTGGTCAAAGGAAAAATTCCTTAATTATATTGCAGCAACTCTTCAGGGAGATGTGTTGCAATGGTTAAGACAGTGGGAAAAATCTGAAATTGGAAAAAGTCAAAAAACGGCTTTGTTGGCAAATTTTCTCACACTTAACACAATTTTAGCTAAGTTTGCAAAAATCATAAAAGAAAATTTATGTTGTTTTGCAGGAGATACTAATTTGCAAGCAAATGCAAATTATATTTTGACTAAATTAGAATTATGTAATATTTGTCTTTTTGAAGACTATGTTCAAATTTTTAAAAAATATTATTATCTTATTAATCCACCAGCAAATCAACCCTGGTTAAATCAATTTTTTCATAAACTCCCTAATCCATGGGATGAGTTATGTATTAAAATATATCCTGATTTTCTCAAAAAAAATGGAGAAGGAAGAATATGATAATCTTGGTTTTTGCATTAATTACGTTCTAAGACTGATAACAGATCGGTATCTAGAAGTAAAGGCAAAAAAATAAATAAATAATCAAATTTTCAATTCACAATACGGTCAAAAATGTTGTGATAAAATTCTGAAAGAAAATTGAAAAATTGGTTGTAATACATTTCCCAAGCGAAAAGGATTTTTCAAAGAACACAGAAAATATAAATGGAAATCTTGGAAAAATAACAAAACTTTTTCAAAAAAGAAAAAATATATTCGAAAAAAGAAACCAACAGATGTTACATTTGTAACGAAGAAGGTTACTATGCACCAGAATGCCCAAAAAGGAGAAAAAGTTTAAAGAAAATTATCAAAGTTCTTGTAGAACAAGTTTTTAAAATAATATATGGCGAAGAAATTTCAGATAAAGAAGAAATCTTGTACAAAATTTCTAGTAATGAAGAAAGTTCAGATGAAGAATTAATCTTCATGATGACTAATATTAATAGTCAAGAAATATCTCAAAAAGCAGATAGTATATTTCAAGAAGAATTACAGGCAATTCAACTTAAAGATGTAATCGGAGAAGAAAAAAATTTTACTGACAAAGAATTAGGAAAATTCGAAAAAATGCAAGAAGTTGTTGTTCCAGAAATTTATAAACTTTCAAAATTCAACTTCTTTTTAGCGAGAGTGTTTGAACAATACAGTGGTAACACTCAAGCAAAATGGTCAGAAGAAGGAATATTGATATTCCTTTTTTTTTTTTTTTATAAGAAACAGGTTGCAAGATGGAAAAAAAAAATATCCTGAAATTCAATATATTCATATTGGATTAATTCAAGTAACTATAACAGCCTTATTTCACCAAGGGATAGATACTCCTATTTTGGCAGTGATTTTTGATAACAAATTTTCCGACCCAATGAAAGCAATCATTGGAAGAATTCAATCTAATTTGGCTAATTGAGTAGTTTGGTTTAATGTTAAACAAAATTTCTTTATTTCCATAAACGATCCTAATCTTGAAGACACAATTAGAATAAGAATTAAAACACAAGGATTAGGAACGAAATCAAATTCTCATGATTTGGCTATTCATTGGAAAACAATTCACGAATTAACCAAATTTCCTAAAACAAAAACAAGATCAAACGATAATAAAATCATTGAAATCTTTGAACTAAGACCATTTGATATAGTAATACAACCTCATCTAATGAATTGGAGCGATTTAGAAGTCTCTCGACAATGGTTAATCCATGACCTAGTGGGACAAGGAGAATCTTCTAAAACAAAAAATCCTGCACAATTACAAACGCAAGCATTAGGAAAAAATTTATATATTGAAAATACAGTTTCAAAAATTTAAAGATCAACTTCTGTATTTGAAAAAGATTTTTCTAACAAATCATTTTCAAAATTAAGCATTGGAGAATCGAGTAATAATTCTAATCAAGAATCTATTACTTCAAACAATGTTCAAATTTCTATTTTCCCAAGAACAAGAAGACAAATTGAACATATTAAGTCTGCATATATGTATCATTTTCAAACAAAAAATGATGATATTATTTTTTCTCCTAGCCAAGGAAAAAGAAGATACACATATGTATTGGGAATATTTAATTTTGCAGGTTATAAATCCTATAGCCTTAGTGTTCTCATAGATACAAGAGCCACAATTAGCTCATGTAAATGGAATGCCATACCAAAAAAAAAAAGGACAATGGTAAACAACCCGCTCAAGGAGATTGTGTAACAATTGCTAAAAAAGCAATTCCCAAACAAGAAAAAGTTTATGTTGTGTTTGCAGGAAAACAACTTGGAATTTATACAGAATGGAATGATTGCAACACACAAGTTTTGGGATTTCCAAGAGCATGCTATAAAGCATATGATAGCATGACCAAAGCTAAAAAGCTTTTTACAATGCACCAGCTATGCTTGTTTATCAAAAGAATTTTTGTCAAATGAGAACTAACCTAGTTCCAACTAATATTCAAACATCTAAACCAGATAAATCTGAAATAAAAAATAAAATAAAATTCAACCCTAGTATATCTAGAGAAATTTATACAGAATTCAATGGAGTTTGAAAAACTCACATTGTAGATAACAAAGTGAAATTTCGAAAAACACATGGGAGTTCTGGCCAACAAATTAGCTGAACAAACAGCTAAATTAAAAGATTTGCAAAATCTTTGTTTCAATATCCTTAAACAAATGAATTGGAATGAAGATTTTAATTTTGAAAAAATAAACAATTTTCTTCAGTTATTAGACCTCATATCAGATGAATTTTCTGATCTAGTTTTTGAATAAATAAAAAGAATTTGCCTTTTTGAAAAAGCAAGATCTTTGTTCTTGAAATAAATTTTTATGATAATCAAAAATCAAGTTGAGGATCATCATGATAAGATTAGACAAATCTTAGAACGATCTTATGATAAATTAAATCTTAAAGATAGAATTCCCAAAATAACCATCATGGCAAATCATGACATGTGGTATTTTGAAGATATAGATTGAGCAATAACTAATCAAGTTATTTTCCAAATTTTAGATCCAATCCAATGGATAAAATATCTAATGATCATTCAAGCAATGCTCTCATGGGTAGTAAAAGGCTTCCGATGAAGTAAATGTTTTACTTTCTGGATCTCCAGCACTGTTGGTTGGCGGGAACGAGAACATTTTTTCCAACCATACCAAATTTGGTATCTTAAAGAAACTGAAGATTTTGAATTTAAAGATGATTATTTAGATGAAGATCGCCGGAGAGAGCGATTGGAAAATATTCAAAAACTTTTTTTGACAGAATATTGGAAAAATTGTCTAATATCTGTTTCACAAGTAGCGTCCAATATCCATGGCTCAGCAAAATTGTCATTCATGGTCACAGATGGTAGAATATTATTTGTAACCCATTTTCCCATAACATATCAAAGGTCACCTACACAAATTAATGAGGCTCTTGACATGTTATTAAATCTCAAAAAGAGAAATAATTTGGATCTTCCGTTGGAACTAGCCATGACCGCAGATGATGTAGAACATTTTCGGAATGAGCAATACAGTCAGGATCCTAATTCCCCTCCATCAGAGACTAATGAAGAATATCACAATCTCATAAACCGAATGAAAGCATAGTAAACCCCATTATCAAATGCAGTTGTCTCCTGATCGACTCCAACCTTATCCAAGACACGTGGAGCAACCTGCATTATTAGGCGAAAAGTGGTCAAACAAATTCTTTCAGCCAACACTACAAGACAGAAAAGATCAGCCAAATCTTATCTGTTTCTGTCTGTCCCTTTCAAAACCGGGAAGGGTAGACAGTGTATGTATATAATTGTAGTTTTTCCTTTAGCCTTTTTTTGTCTCTTTGTATTTATTTTTAGGTAGACATTTTGTAAAGCCTATGACTAGGCTTGACTATGTAGTTTGAATTTTGTGCAAATTTTGGCTGTAAGTTTAGCCAAGTTAGGTATGCATTAAATTTTTTGTTTTGTTTGTATCCATCTTGTATTCTATAAATTGGCTTTTATGCTAACATAATAGAGCATGTAAATTCTCTCCATCTTTGGTTGCTTACTTCGCCTCTACCTTCTAACTTCTCTTAACACCATAACTCCATCTTAATTCCAGCCATTTGGCCAAATTCTAATCACCCAACCAAATTCTATGAAACATGAGTATTTCGACAAATATGTCGTACCATATCAGATAATGGTATTTTGCATGATTAATTTTACATACGTACCAAATTTTTTATCTTTTATTTTTACTGTACCTCAACTGGAATAGTATTTTCTTTTATTTATATAGGGGTAGAAATTAGTTTCAGTAGCCTTTTCTTTTATGCTAAGTATGATTTTAAATAAATTTTGGTTTGTAAATTATTTAATATAATGAGATTTAATGTAGGTTGATACCTTACTTTTCGACATTAAATATGAACAAAATGTTGAATCTTAACCAATTAAATCATTTAATTAATTTTTCCATTACTCTGAATTAAATATAAATATTTTTTTACAAATATACTAAGCTTTATCTATATCCTAGTTTTTTTTTACATTTTATCGTATCGACATATTAGTTTTTGTACCAGTACACATATCAATACCCATACACTTGCTTATAGACAACAATTGATAAGATATAGAAAAAAAGGGATTTTCTTAAGTGTGCAATTGCACACCATGTGCCACTTACACAAAAAGTGTAAGTGTAAGGTGTAAGTATAAGTATAAGGTGTAAGTGTAAGGTGTAAGGTGTAAGTGGGTTGCATATGGTGTGCAACCTCAAAAAAGGTGTAAGTGTAAGGTTTAATTTTTCACAAAAGGTGTAAGTGTAAGGTGTAAGTGTAAGGTATAAGGTGTAAGGTATAAGTTGCACACCTAAACCAAACCCAGAAAAAAAATAGAGAAGAATAGACGCACAAGAATTACAAATTATATGTACACATAAAAACACAAAATTTACATAATTGGCCTAAAATTAGGCTACATCCATGGCACAAAATTTACATGATTGGCCTAAAATTAGGCTACATCCATAATCACTACTGTTTCACTATAATCAAGAAGTTATAAAAGACCTCTTCTGAACAACATGTACATAATAGGTCACAAGTTTAAAAATATTAAAAATATTCTTACTACAAGTTTGAGTTGAGTGCCAATCATTTTTTTTTTTAAATTTTTTTTTAGGGACACAAGTGATTGGTGCCAGATACTTCACATAAACTTAAGACAACATATCACAAGTATAAATATAATGTATCCTTATTTTAAATTTGGATACAATAATTAGTGTCGGGTACTAATCATAATCCAAATTACCCAAACTCTTGTGTGAAGAGGCACGGTTGAAATATTCTCACATTGCCGTCCAAAGCTGGATAGCTTGTGTATGGATCATATGCCCATAGAGAGGCATCTAAAATGTGTCATCAATCAGAATTATTGTAAGCGACAATTACCTTCAATTGAGCAGGCTTTTGCATGCTTGATTCCGTAGGTGTTGTATTTGAACCATAAATAAATTTAAATAGAGATTTTTAAATAGAAGGGGAAAAAATATATGAAATGTATTTATGTTTTATTTATAGTGTACTCACATTTTTCCTTTTCTTTTTTAAATTCATATTCAAAATTATGATCCAACGTTGTGTTTGAATCATAGGAAGGGGAAAGGTGAGTAAAATATAGATGAAATATAACTATATTTCGTTTATATTTCACTTAATCTTTCCCTTCATCTTTCCAAATTCGTACCTAAATTCTCGATTCAAACATAGCATTAAAAGGAAAAAATTAAATGAAATATAAATAAAATATAATTATATTTCACATATATTAAACATAGCGTTAATGTTGAACTGTTACTATTTCCATGCCTGGAATTTCTTACCATAGTTTTGCTGAGAAAGAAAATAATAAAGAGTAGTGTTACTTATATTTAAAAATTAGATTCACTTTTCAAATGATATAATATAAGTAAAAATATTATGGCCTCCTTAAGGCTTAAAATCCCAACCTATTTTTTCTCAAATTTTTGAATTTAATAGATATAAAAATACACACGTCATCCTACAAATGATTTGCAATTTAATTTTTCGTAATTTAATTCCATAATAGTATCAACAGTTATGGAATGATATTTGATTCGATCAAAAAAAATTTCATAATATAATTCCATGATATAATAATATAGATACAAATTCCATAATATCTATAGTATTATATAAACAAAGACATTATGACCTCTTTGAAGTTAGAAATAACAATCTATTTTTCTCATATTTTGTATATCATATAACACTCAAAATACATGTCATTTTTTAGGGTTTGGGGTTGCTATTGCGCACCATGCGCAACAGTAACTGTTGTGCATCTAATTAGGCCTATCTTAGGGTTCAATTTGATAATCTAAACCATTCACATTTTACAAGATATCAAATAGAACACACTTGTAAAAAAATCACATTAATCAAATATCGTTAACCTTTTCATCGAATCATATTTGCATGCAATTTTATATTTCAAATTACACTTACTATTTATTTTTTTAGATTCAAATGTGATTTGATGGAAGGTCTATCGATATTTGATTAACGTGATTTTTCACAGGTATGTTCTACTCAATATCTTCTAAAATGTGAACCGTTCAAATTATTGATTTGGGCCCTAGAATGGGCCCAATGAAGTGCCCAACAGTTGATGTTGCGCATTACGCACAACAGCAACCCCAAATTCTATTTATTAATTGGTCAAAAATCTATTTACATAAATAAAATTAATTTTCAAATTCTCTTAATCATTAACAATAATATATTAATAGATTTTCTTGAATTTTGTGATTTGACATTGTAGTATCAATAGCTATGGAATGATATTTCCTTCAACTAAAGATTTCCATAATATATAACACTTACCATTTTATGGAATGATTTTCTAATATATTTTTATCATATTTTTTGAATTTTATAACACTTCAAATACTCATTTTATAATTAGTTCAAAACCTAATTTATATAAAATAAGCTAATTTTTTTTTTAAGTCATCATTGCCAAAATATTATTAGAATTATTTCCTTAAAATTTGTGATTGTTATTGCAAGGTAAAATCACATCCTAACATAAAGTTATTACTAATTTTAATTTTAGTAATTATAGTATAAAATTTCAAAACATATTCAATGCAAACAAAACCCCAAGTCCTAATGGGGACTTGGGTGGCTGCTGTGCCCCTAGCACAGCTTCTGTGTAGTTAAATAGATCCATTTTGAGATCCATTTTGATAATCCTTCTCAGTTGAAATTTGTTATTGCAATATAGAATCTCACCCTTCACGTAATTGAGATGTCACAGAGTGTTATTCTTTTTTTCTTCTTTCAAAGTTTCTTTGTTATTTATTTTATTCTTTTTTCAAAGTTCTATTTTTATTTTTATTTTTATTTTTTTTATTACTTTACTTCAACCTGTACCAACTAACTAAATACATTTAATTGTAGACAAGTTTAAGTTTTTTGGTTACACTATTAATATTCTATACTATTATATAAAACAGACCAAAAAAGTTTCACAAACTCAATTTTATTAGTTCAAAACCTAATTTATATAAAATAAGCTAATTTTTTTTTTTAAGTCATCATTGCCAAAATATTATTAGAATTATTTCCTTAAAATTTGTGATTGTTATTGCAAGGTAAAATCACATCCTAACATAAAGTTATTACTAATTTTAATTTTAGTAATTATAGTATAAAATTTCAAAACATATTCAATGCAAACAAAACCCCAAGTCCTAATGGGGACTTGGGTGGCTGCTGTGCCCCTAGCACAGCTTCTGTGTAGTTAAATAGATCCATTTTGAGATCTATTTTGATAATCCTTCTCAGTTGAAATTTGTTATTGCAATATAGAATCTCATCCTTCACGTAATTGAGATGTCACAGAGTGTTATTCTTTTTTTCTTCTTTCAAAGTTTCTTTGTTGTTTATTTTATTCTTTTTTCAAAGTTCTACTTTTATTTTTATTTTTATTTTTTTTATTACTTTACTTCAACCTGTACCAACTAACTAAATACATTTAATTGTAGACAAGTTTAAGTTTTTTGGTTACACTATTAATATTCTATACTATTATATAAAACAGACCAAAAAAGTTTCACAAACTCAATTTTATTTTCTCAATTTTTTGAATTTTTAAATTATTTAAATCAATATCACAGTCACATTGATATTGGCTCAACCATAAACTTACAATTTTTTATTAATTCATTCATAAGTTGTAAAAATTTATTTAAATTCTTAGGTTAGTTCTTTTTTAATTTTGAAAAGTTTTACTTCAATTTCAAAAATCATTAAATTTCTTATCAATTTTAGTTAGTTTTTTTTTTTTTTTGGTATCTTTTTTAAATTTCTTTTATGTTAAATCTATTAATTATTGAACTTTTTAATTCAACTCTCCTTATTTTTTTCTAATATTTTTTATAAAGAAAAAAAAGTTTTTTTAAACCTATATATTAACCTAAGTTGACGTTTTATTTAAGAGGCTTTAGAAATTATAACTTTTTAACAACTTGAAATATCTTAATAAAATATGAAAAAAATAAAAAGAAATAGAGATAAGAATTGTAAGAAAATTGACAAATCCAATGACCCTCGGATAAGGATGGCAATTTAAACCCAGCCCGACGGAGACCCGATCTCCCGACCCCGAAATAAGTGGTTTTTCTCCGAAAAATATCCCCGTGGGGACGGGGATGGTATTAAAAAATCACTCCCCGATCAATTTCGGGCCGGAGACGGAGATAGACTCCTGAGCCCCGGCCCCGGCCCGAAATTTCCCCGAAATTTCCCCGCTACCTGTGTTGGTGTTTAATTGTATTATAATAAATATATAGTGTAATAGTGTATCATTATATAGTGTAATAGCGTACCAAACTTTGACTCACTAGTTGTATTATAATATATATCTAGTGCAATAGTATATTATATATATCTGACTTCATCTATCTGACTCACTTTACTCTCTCAACTCTATCACTCTCAGAGAGTGACTCTCTCGGTCTTCTCACTCACCCTCTCGTTCTTCTCTCTCAACTCTCTCACTTTCACAGTCGGCGTGTCCCACCACCGCCGTTGATCTTGCCACAGCAACTCGTTCTTCTCACTCACCCTCTCGTTCTTCTCTCTCAACTCTATCACTCTCACTGTCGGTGTGTCCCACCACCGCCGTTGATCTCGCCACAGCCACAGTTGCCGGTCACAGCCACAGTCGCCGATCTCTGTTATCTCTTTCTCTCTCTCGCTTTGATCTGATTGTTGGTACATCTTTTTTTTTTCAGATTATTTTTTTAGTTTAAATCTGTTGAGATGATGATGAAAAAAAAAAATATATATATATATATGTATATATATTTTTTTTTCAGATTTTTTTTTTATAAATTAAACTGTTGATGATAATGAAAACATATATATTTTTTTTCAGATTAATTGTTTTTTTAGTTTAAATCTGTTGATGATGATTGTTGGTACTCAGATCTGCTATGTTGATTTGTTGTTCTTGAACAAAATTAAAAAAATTAAAAAAATCTCGGGGATCTTTCGGGGCCGGGGAAACCCGATCCCCGTTGGGGACGAGGATGGGGAGGTGATGAGTTTCTCCGCCGGGGATTGGGGACGGGGACGGGGATATTTTAACCTTCGGGGATCGGGGACGAGGAGTGGGATCCCCGGCCCCGCCCCGGCCCGTTTCCATTCCTACCCTCGGAATACTGATTTTTTAATAAATAAATATATATATATATATTTTGTTAGTATTTAATTTCTAAATAAAGTATTGAATCTCCCGTGCATAACACAAGCTTTTTACTAGTATAATAATGGAGAATTTTTTTTAACGTCCCTCATATTAAGATTGAAAAATCTAGAAATCTTAGATGTTGATTTGTGATTATGTATCAATAATAAGCAAAAGAAAACAATCTTAATCAAACAATCAAGAGAAAGAGACACAATGATTTTTACGTAGAAAAACCACAATTGGACACCTCCAACTGTGATAAAAAAACCACGGGCAACTGCCACAAGACAATCCACTAAGAAGATATAAAAGAATTACACATGTATACTCTCAATTATCTAGCGAATCCACAACGCCTAATTGAATCAACCTCTATGTGCCTCTTCCAACCCCATCTTCACCACGGAATTGTCTTTCTGATGAGCCACTCCGGATTCCACCAAAGTTTCAAGCTCGAATTCTTCAGAATCCACAACTGAAGAACAACTCTCTCTTTTGTGTATAACAAACAAATCTTTGATGTACTCTCTTTAAATCATGAGTTGAATACTCAATAAAATATCAAAGAAAATAACAAAATATCCCCAGATATAAACCTTTAAGAACCAAAAAGAAGATCTGGAGGAATTCAATCAATGAGTAGTCTAGTTTTGGGAGAAAACCAACTACTTATAGAAAATCCAAACCAATCCTAGTTGGGAAAGAAAACCAACTTCTTGTTTGTAGAAAACCAACTTCTTGCAGAACTCCAAAGTAATCTCACTTCTTATAAAAACCCAAAATAAACCTTGTAATAAACCTTGTTTTAGAATAAAACCAACTCCATAATGAATCTGGAAATCTGGGATCGCACGGTTCGCTCAAGCGTGGGTCTTCCCGCTCGAGCGAAGACTTCATATTTTGTGATTTCATGTAGGCTCCCCGCTCGAGCGTCCGTTTCCCCGATCGAGCAGAGAATCACACATTCCAGTATTTTTTTAGGCAAAACAGAGATACTGTGAGCTTGCAAACTCCGCTCGAGCACCCATTTCCCTGCTCGAGCGGGAAGGCCAAAACTGGAAAATCTTGAAAAGTATAACATGAACGGACAGGCAACTTTGAATGCATTTTTGCATTTTGCTTGAACCTGGTGACCGGGCAGCTCGACCCATAATCATAAGTGGCAATCTTGAAAACATTAACATCACAAACTGATCTGCAAGGCTCGATTCAGGTTGGATTCGCATCTAAAAAACTCATAGCCTCACTGAAATAAAAATGCGAAAACAAATACAACTGAAAGGAATTTTGTCAAACGGGATTGCCAAGAATAAAAACCTAACAAACTCCCCCTTTGGCAATGCCGTGACAAAACACATCTAACAAATAAAATCCTAATCACCCCAACCAATTACAGCCAACAAAAACAAACTTCTTTCACAAGGTCATGATCTGCAAAACAGCTATGAGTGCCACAATCTCCAAAACAACTATTAGTCCCACAAGAGTATATGAAAAAACAATATAAGACTATCTTGAAACATGAGATAGAAAACATGAATAAAAACGACTTGGAGATTTTAAAAACATGCAGCATGAAAACCTAAAAACTAAGACACATGCACCAGACACATGACATGAATACATCATGAGAACCAACAAAAAATAATATAGTGGAGCAAGCAATGAATTTTAGATTTGGACCTTAAAACACACAAGACTATCCAAGAAACACAATTACTTGAAAACACAATATGCACAGCCTCTAGAAGATTCCTCATAAAAGAAAGTGATGCATGATGTGAAAAGTATAGATCCCATGATAAAAGTGTGTGTGTGACTCTTGGAGTTCAACAAACACAAGATTCAAATCCTAGTAGTAATATGAAAGTTGGACCTCTAACAAGAGAATCTAAGCACAACAAAGGAAAGTCAAACCACTAGGAATCAAGGGGTATTTGGTGAGTAAAGGCGGAGGCTCCCTCTCAAACAATGAATCCCTTTTTCATTTTTTTTCACATCTTTTTCTTTTCTTTCTTTTGCACATTCTTTTCTTTCTTTTGCACATTCATTGGCGGCTGACACGCTCAAGAGTATGGAAACCGAACCAGAGAAGCATGGATATATTAAGGATGGCCTGGTTGGTGACTCTGAGGTAGCATTTTCCTCATTGCTGGACTACAAAAAATAGAGGGGAAAACTGTGAAGATGCAAAAAGATAGAAGGTGGTTAAGAGACTCAACATCACCCATGATATGCTAGTATAGGTCAATTACTTTCGAAAAGCAAAAGACACAATACCAAAAGTCCATGAAAAAAAATAATCACTAAGATGGAAGACTCCAAAATTTGCTAATCCAAGAGTGTGTACAGAATGAGACATACTAATCAAAGAACACACACTCCAAAATGAGTAATGACCACAGAAAGCACACACATATTAACATGTAATGGTTATTCTCATCAATTCCAATATGCACCAAGGACCACTCAAAAATTTCAAGCTTGCAAAACCATACTAAGAAAATCTTTTTGGATTTTTTTTTTTTTTCTTAACCAAAACAAGACCCAAAAAAAAACGAATATGCACACATTTTTTTTTCTCATTAAAAAAAAAACACATAGAAACCCAAAAACTAAAACAAATAAACAAATTAACACAAGTCAAGTTTTCTCACCCAAATCTTTTTGGTCTTAACAAAATCAGGTCTAGCGGTCTTGGTAAATGTCGTGGTGTTGTGAACACCCCCATGAATATTGGTATTCCGCCTAGACATGTAAGGTTGTCTCCTAACCCAAAAAGTATTCGAATTTCTACCCTTTTGAGACACTCTCCCATGCAACTTATAACAAAAAGGGCGAATATGGCCATGCATACCACAATGATGACAAATAAAAACAGGGTGTACAGAGTGTACCTTCTTTTCTTTTACCTTACCAACTCTAAGGAGTTTGAGAAGTCTTTCCTCTTGTTGAATCTTTTGTCCTCCCTTTCCTTGAGTTCTTGTATCATGAGATAAGGAAGCACTCTGTTTTTGCTCTCTCTTATCTCCAAAGCCAATGCCACTCTTGTCTTAACAGATTTGTTGAGACCCAATGATATCCTCCAAAGTCTTTGATCCTTTGTTCCAAAGACCAATGGTAACCATGGCACACTTGAGCTCTTCCTCTTTCTTGATCATTAGTTCTTCCAAGGAAACTTGTGATATCTCGAGAGATTCAATCTTTTCTTCATACATGGTATGAGTTTCCTATAGCTCATTCCTCTCTGTCTCACAAGTCAACAGTTTTGCACAAAGAACTTGTTGATCATCAGCTATCTTGATGGCATTGATCCTAGCCTCGGAAATCTCCTCTTTAAGTTTGACATTCTCACTTTCACATGCTTTGAGTTTCTTTGTGAGTTTGTCATTCAATTTGAATAAATTAAGAGACTCCTTATACAGCTTTTCATAGGCTTGCTCAAGCTCTTCATGATCACTCTCCGATGATTCATCATCAGTGGTATTCTTAACTGACCTCTTCAAAGACTCTGTTCGTCCTTCGGTTTCGGTAGCCGCCATGAAAGTAAGGAATTGCTTATATCCCTCTTCGCCTTGATCTTCGTTGTCACATTCATCTCCATTAGATTCTGATTCATCATCCCAAGTGATGGTGAGGGCTTTTTTCTTCCTTAAACGAGTGGGGCATTCTAAAGCAAAGTGGCCAAATCCTTGGCATTCATAGCATTGGACGCTTTCAGAGTTCCCTTGTATCTTTCATTTCTCCTTTTTGGCTATAGAATTAATTTTGACATTATCTTTGCCTTTAGATTTATGAGAATGGGTAGATTCCAAAAGATTAGGATTTTTATTCAAAAAAGATTTTTTAAATTGTTTAACAAAAGCAGCCATAATCTTGGAATCTATCTCATAGTCCTCATCAGAATCCTCTACCACTTTATGAGCACTACTAAAAGCAACATCTTTTTGTTTCTTTTTAAAATTTCTATATGCCTCAAAAGTTTGGAGATTTCCAACCAACTGATCTAGCTTGAGGTTGTCAACATCTTGAGCCTCCTCAATGGCCGTAACTTTTGGTTGGAACCGATCAGGCAAGGATCTCAAAATTTTTCCCACAACTTTGGATTCTGGTATTTTTTCACCTAAATTGAAGCTGGAATTAACAATGTCACTCAACTTTGCATAAAATTCATCAAAGGTCTCACTATCTTTCATTGAAAGGTTTTCGAAACTAGATGTGAGCCTTTGAAGTTTTGATCGTTTAACAGAAGGAGTGCCCTCATGAATAGTTTGTAAGATATCCCAAGCCTCTTTTGCGACTTCACAATTACAAATTCGACTAAACTCTTCAGGTGTGACAGCGCAAAAGAGAGAATTGATAGCTTTACTATTCCAGCTACTATTTTGGTAATCAGTTGTGTCCCACTTATCAGTTAGTTTGGGGAAAGTTACTCCATCAACAGTAATCGTTGGTTCAGTCCACCCATTCATGACGGATTGCCAAACTTTTTCATCAATAGATTTTTAAAAAGATCTCATCCGAGCTTTCCAAAAAGAATAATTGGATCCATCAAGTAGGGGTGGTCGAACCATAGAATTTCTCTCACGAATTGAATCCATTATCACAAATCAAACAAGATCTCGTTCTAAAAGAATTTTTTTTAAAAAAAATAGAGCGTTCTAAAAGAAATTTTTTTTTAAAAAAAAAAAAAAAAGAACGACCTGCTCTGATACCAATTGAAAAATCTAGAAACTCTAGATATTGATTTGTGATTATGTATCAATAATAAGCAGAAGAAAACAATCTTAATCAAACAATCAAGAGAAAGAGACAACGATTTTTACGTGGAAAAACCACAATTGGACACCTCCAACTGTGATCAAAAAACCATGGGCAACTGCCACAAGAAAATCCACTAAGAAGATATAAAAGAATTACACATGTATACTCTCAATTATCTAGCGAATCCACAACGCCTAATTGAACCAACCTCTATGTGCCTCTTCCAACCCCATCTTCACCACGGAATTGTCTTTCTGATGAGCCACTCCGGATTCCACTAAAGCTTCAGACTCGAATTCTTCAGAATCCACAATTGAAGAACAACTCTCTCTTTTGTGTATAACAAACAAATCTTTGATGTACTCTCTTTAAACCATAAGTTGAATACTCAATAAAACATCAAAGAAAATAACAAAATATCTCCAGATATAAACCTTTAAGAACCAAAAATAAGATCTGGAGGAATTCAATCAATGAGTAGTCTAGTTTTGGGAGAAAACCAACTACTTATAGAAAATCCAAACCAATCCTAGTTGGGAAAGAAAACCAACTTCTTGTTTGTAGAAAACCAACTTCTTGCAGAACTCCAAAGTAATCTCACTTCTTATAGAAACCCAAAATAAACCTTGTAATAAACCTTGTTTTAGAAGAAAACCAACTCCATAATGAATCTGGAAATCTGGGATCGTGCGGTCCGCTCGAGCGTGGGTCTTCTCGCTTGAGTGGAGACTTCATATTTTGTGATTTCATGTAGACTCCTCGCTCGAGCGTCCGTTTCCCCGATCGAGCGGAGAATCACACCTTCCAGTATTTTTTCAGGCAAAATAGAGATACTGTGAGCTTGCAAACCCCGCTCGAGCACCCATTTCCCCGCTCGAGCGGGAAGGCCAAAACTGAAAAATCTTGAAAAGTATAACATGAACGGACAGGCAACTTTGAATGCATTTTTTCATTTTGCTTGACCACTGGTAGGCGACTCGACCCTAAATCATGTCGGTGAAGTGGCAATCTTGAAAACATTAACATCACAAACTGATCTGCAAGGCTCGATTCAGGTTGGATTCACATCTAAAAAACTCATAGCCTCACTGAAATAAAAATGCGAAAACAAATACAACTGAAAGGAATTTTGTCAAACGGGATTGCCAAGAATAAAAACCTAACAAAGATTTTATAGCATAAAGGACATGAAATATTTTCATAGTAGTTGGGGTCCCTCAAATTTCGAACCAGAGAAATTTCAATCTAAAGAAATTTGTTTGCTCACAAATTTCTTTGTGTTTTGACCAATTTTGTCCGATTTGCTCACAATTTTCTTTGTGTTATGAACAAATCAAAGAAAATTACAGAGAAAATTGAGCTACTCACAAATCAATTTTTCTATAATTTTTACAAAAAAACACCATGTCAAGTTCATCAAAGAACTTAAAATACAAAATCTAATTACAATTTAAATAAAATAAAACCAAAAAAAAAAAGCAAACACTACACATCCCCAAAGATCAAAAATAAAATTTGAAGTTAGAAATCCAGTGAAAATCAAACAAGCAACATAAATTAGTGGGAGCTTAATGTAAGCAGGAAAAATTCAAATGCTAGAGAAAATTCGAGAGAAAATCAAAAAGGCAACTAGCCAGAGAAAATCAAGCAAGGCACAGAGAGAAAGAAAGTTCAATGTGTTCAGAGAAAATTAATCTAAAGGAGATATCTCAGTATTAGAGAAAATTCATCTCAAAGGGAAAATTATACACAATGAGACAACTAATCAATGAAAATCAAACAAGAAACCTAAATTAGTAAGAGTTTAATGTTTTCAGGAAAAAGTCAAATGCTAGAGAAAATTCAGTTCACAGAACAACTAATCAGTGAAAATCAAACAAACAACTCAAATTAGTGAGAGTTTAATATGGTCAAGGAAAATTAAGATGCTAGAGAAATTGGAGAGAAAATCAAAGAGACAACTAGCCATAGAAAATCAAACAAGGCACATAGAGTAAAGTAAATCCAATGTGTTTAGAGAATATTGTGATGCTAAAGCAAATTCATCTCAAAAGGAAAATTACACACAAAGACGCAACTAATCAGTGAGCATCAAACCAGCAACATAATTTTCTCTGTGTTTTGGAAATTTCTTTGATTTGCTCATAAATTTCTCTATGTTTTGACCAATTTTCTCTAGTTTGTTCATAATTTTCTCTATGTTTTTGACATTTTCGTTTGAATCGCATTTTGTTGCTCATAAAACATCAAACGAAATGTTAAGACCAACATTATCAACGTTGACATTTTCTCTAGTTTCAAACATCACGTTTTCTAGAGAGAGAGAGAGAGATGATCAAACGAAATGTTCAAACGAAATGTTAAGACCAACGTGATGTTTATGAACATTTAGTTTCAAACTAGGTTTGAACACTAAAACGAAAATTATGTTGCTCATAAACAATCTTCGAAGACATAATGAAACTAGGTTTCCTCAATCAACTAGTTTCATTTTGTGATCAAATCAATCGGATTTACACTCAAATTATCAATGTTGGTCTTAACATTTTCGTTTCAAGAAATGAGAGTCAATTTCGCCATAACCAAAATCGATATAGATATACAAAACAAAAACAAAGCGAGAGAATTCTAGAGAGAGAGAGAGATGATAACCGCAGAGATGAACATGGGATCATAACTCACATGTAGGAAAATGAGGATTGATTGGTGATGAGAACCTTTGAAAACCCTAATGTCTCGATTACTCGAGTTCAAAGGAAGCTCCTCACTAACGTGCGTTCTCTCTCTCTCTCTCTCTCTCTCTCTCTCTCTCTCTCTGTAAATGAATTGCCAGACTCGGAAGACCAGATAAGAGAGTAACCTTAGTTATAAAAAATAATATTGTGGACTTCTTTCATTGCCAAAATTTAAAGAGGGATGTTAGACTAAATATCCTTATAATATAAGCAAAAATGTTATGAGTTCTTTGAGTCTCAAAGCTCTAATCCATTTTTCTATGATTTTTTACTTTTTAAATACAAAAAAATATGTTAGTAATTATTCTATTAGTTCTTTCCAATTTATTATTATTTTATTTCAATTTTATTAAATAATTTAATAATCAATATGGTAAGTTCTTTAGGAAGAGAGAGAGAGAGAAATCATAAGATTTTGGAGCTCTCATTTTCTCTTTTCAAAAATACAACTGCACAAAAGGAAAACAAAAAGTAAATAAAGGGAAACATTAAGAAAAGAGAAACTAATGAAATAGAAACATCAAAATTCAACAATAATTATAAATATAAATACCTCACAGTTGCATCCACTCCCCCACAACACACCCCCCCTCACACACACGCACGCGTGCGCGCACACACAAACTTTGCAATCATATACCTCCAACAAATACATTTTCTACACCTATCACCATTGAGATTGGTTTCCAATACTTTGCAATCATACACCTCCAACAAATACATTTTCTACACCTATCACCATTGAGATTGGTTTCCAATATTTTTCTCAAGAACAATATGTTAGAACAATCTTCTATGTAAAATAAATAACTTGAAACAAATCAAACAAATAAAAAAATAAATTACTTACAGAATTTATTTTACCGAAATATAAAATACAAAATAGATCAAGTTAATTGTGTGACACTCTGTCCTTAAGACAAATTCGCCCCGTTACGGTACTTATGGATAAATGGCGTCTATTTCTGAGGATATAATGACATTCACAAATTGTAGTAGCACTCCAAATAATTTGTACGGTGAATCAAACCTGTATTCTTTACTCTCTGAATTTTCTCCAAATAACTAACATGAAGAATAATGCAAACAGAGCAAGAAATGGAAAGCAAGAAGATTTTTCGGAATGGGAAATGCTGGAAGATGTCCTAGTATTTATAGGGCCGAACAGATCTGAAAATCAAACTGAACAGGTATTTATTTGAATTAAACAGATCTTATTTCAAATTAAATAGGTGCAGAACCAGTTATAGATCTGTTGCAAATTACTGGGCAGTTTTAAACCTATCTGGAAGAAACAGAATCTGTTCAAAACTTCTGGGCAATTTAGAGCAGTTGGAAATTGCACCAGAGGAGGCTTGTTTGGACAAAAAAATTTAGAGTAAAAAATTAAATTAATTTCGTTCAAAAAATAATTTTTCCTGCAAGAATTTATTAAAAAAAATTTGTCTAAAAAATTAATATTAGAACAGACCCAACCCACAATCGACTTGGCCGGATGGTAGCAACAATGCGCACATGGTGGTTTGAGCCAAGGTTCAATTTGTCTATAACTCTTCCCTTTTACAAACTTGGAGTACCCCTTAGAGCCCAACCCAAATATTGCCACCCATAACTTATATACACACATAAGTTTTCTTAAATTTTCAATGTGGGAAAACCAATTCAAAGAAACCCCCATTTTACTTCTTTAATTGTCCATTTCACGAGCCCAAAAACTACATAAACTTCCCATTCACTCATAAATGGTTTTGACAAACTGTTTTCACCGGGTGACTTGACATGCGGTAAGGAACACGTTATATCTTCGAACTCATCCCAAAAGACGTGTAAGTCCCATTCAAATTTAGGCTCAAAGTTAATTCAAAATAAGCCTATAAAACTTTATTTTTTCCGACACAATAAAAGTCACACAAATTTCTATCATCTTATGCTGTCAATTTGTTTGTCAATATAGATGTATATAACAGTGCATTGCTATCTTTTTATGTGTGTGCGCCCGTGCGCATTGCGATACTTTCTTATTTCTTTTATCATTTTTATTTCGGTGGACCGATACTACGATGTTTTACCGTATGGATCCCATTGAAAAATGGAGAAATTTTATTATCATATCTTTTGAAAGAAATTTTTGTTGTAACATTTTTATATAATAATTTGTAAAGATATGCAATATCTTTTTTTAAAAATATATATATTCTTTACAATTTTCTTTATTAATAGATATCTATCTATACTATTATATAAGTAAAAATATTGTTAGGCCTTTTATCTCTAAAGTTCAATTCAAACTTTGTTTTTATAATTTTTTGAAATTAGAAATTATATAAATACACATGGCAAATTACCATTGACTGTTCAACTTTAAAGTTTTAATTGATTCCTTGATTAATATGAAAACTTTTTTTAATTTATCAATTTATGAAGTATTTATGACATATATTATCTATATCTATATTTTATTTCTATAATTTCAAATTTAAATTTTTTTTTTTTTCATATAGAAAGTCAACAAAATGTTATAGCCATATCCGTAAGATTTTTATAAAAAAAATCAAAAACAAAAACAAACGGTAATTGTACTCAAAAATAATTTCACTTATTATTTTAGTCTAAAATTTGAATATATTTGTCGGCTACATATTTTGTAAAAGCCAATTACAAGTCGACACGTGGCAGAATAAGGGTATTATTGGAAGATGATTTTATTCTTTGATCCCAATCGTACACGTGGCAATAAATATTGGTTCTCAAAAGATCTGAGTAGCATTAGATCAGCAGTTAGATACGAGGTGACGTGGCTTTAACGGTTACCTATATTTAAATTCAAATACAGGAGGGAAGCTCAATTGCAAGTGATGGCGTAGTGGAACTATTTCTAAGGCAGCATGATCAGCGATCATGGAGGAGCAGTTCGACGGTTCGAAGTATATTTCGAAGGTCATCCTTTACAAGTATAAATAGCAAGGAAGTCCCGAAAAAGACCCCGGACTCGGATCATACAAAACCGGTCTTTACTTCATACTTTCCTTTCGGTTTACCTTTCTTGTACTTTAAATTCCTGTACTTTAAATACTTGTTCTTTAAATACCCGCACTGCATTTCGATTCATAGGAGTAGTTTCAAATAGATTCAAGTAGACTGTTGCTGTGAACCTCCTCGAGGCTGAGTTTGGACTATTGTAAGTGTTCATTTCAATGAAATACTTCGATTGTTCTTCATATTAACTGTTATTTCTCTTAAATTCTCCTAAGTCAAGCCACCAGTAAAAGTCCTCTTCATTGAGGCTGAAAGAACTAAAACACAGTCGCCTGATAATTGATTGGCAATTATAATTTCTGTAAGGACTGATTGATCCTTGCTGGCACGCTCGCATTTACAAATATACCCTTCGAAAAGCCAAAAAGCCAACATATATTTTTGGCACGCCCAGTGGGACTTGTTAAAATGGCTAGACGAAGACGACAAGGAGAAAATGAACGCCTGGAAGAAGGCGTAGAAGGAGAGGTAGAAATACCTAATCCAGAGGAGAATGTGGTAACACATCCTATGGAGACTCCTATGTTATCAGAACCTTTGGTCGAACAGACCAGTACTTCTGGACAAGGACCATATGTTCATAATATTGGACGAAACCAGGGAATTGGACCATCCACCGTTCCGTCTACTCAGCCAACAAATCCATGGGATGGCTTGGTAGATGCTATGGGACAACAATTAATGAACACAATGGAAAGGTGGGCAACATCCTTCTTGGATCGAATGAATAACCACCAACCAACAAATACAAGACATACAGAGGAAATTTTAAATATCCCTCAGCAAAGATTGGCTAGAGAAAAACAGCCTATGCAAGCTAATGGACAGATTAATGGTCAGACTAGTACTCAAAATTATGAAAGACCATCGCCTCAGTCTTGGTATGAACCCATTTCAAGGCCTGTAGTAGGCCAAAATGCTTCAGTACTCAACAATGAAGCCACACAAGTTGGTGGATCTGGCCAAGTACAAGAAACTGGCATAAGAATGGTGGCAAATCCCATGTTTGAAGCCATACCTGGCACTAGAGGGTATAATAATCCCTTATTCGAATGTATACCCGGGGGGTTGGAAGGTTTGCCCACAAATGGAAGGGACACAATGCCTGTTCCAATACCTTTCACAGGTCCCTTTGCAGGACAGGTTCAAAGGGGTTACCCATACCCCCAACAGGGACAACCAGTCCCAAATGTACCACCTTATGGACCAAGAGGACCACAGGCACAAGTTTGTCCACCAAACCCTGTGTTTGTTCCTCCAGTAGTGGTTCAGCAAGCCCAAAATATGGTCCCTAGGGACCAAATTGCTGATATTGTTAGGGAGGTGTGTGGACCGATGGCTCGGGGGGTCCAAACTCCTGTATACAGAAAACCATACCCAGAGTGGATAGATAGGGTACATGAATACCCAAGATGATTCAGAATACCGGATTTTTCCCTATTCTATGGGCTGAAATCAATCAAGATGAGAGCATATTGCGGATTCATTTGCTCAATGTGGTGAATTCACTAATCATGATTACATAAAACTGAGATTATTTCCAAACTCTTTAACTGGGGGAGCATTTGTATGGTATATCAACCTTACACCTGGCTCCATTCAAACTTGGCAACAAATGGAAGAGGTATTTCATGCCCAATTTTTCCAATCGAAGCCAGAGGTGTCCATGGCAGACTTGGCAAGATTGAGTCAAAGGCCTGAAGAAAAGGCTACTCAGTTCATTGCCAGATTTAAAAGGGCTCGAAATAAATGTAGAGTCATCCTTCCAGAGCCAGAATTTGTACGATTGGCTCAAAACGGTTTAGAGTTCAGGCTTCGGAAGAAGTTTGACTCAACTGAATTCAGGGATTTGGTCGAATTAACCTATAAGGTGTCTCGATATGAAGCATTACTAGAGGAAGAACAAGATCGAAACAATGCTTCGTATAAGACATACTATAGATCCCAATTATGAGATTGATGCAGCAGAGATTGTGGGCAAAGAACCCGTAATCTGTGAAGCATTAATTCATAAGGATACAACTATCGATCAGCAGTTTAAAAAGAAAGACTTCCACAGAAAGTATTCTTTCGATTTAACAAAAGCAGATGACATTTTTGATCATTTGCTTGCAGCCAATTTCCTTAAGTTACCAAAAGGGGTAAAACTGCCTTCTCTTGACGAACTTAAAGGAAAAGTATACTGTAAATGGCATAATTCTTGGTCTCACTCAACTAAAAACTGCATTGTTTTTCGAGACAGGATCCAAGAGCAAATCCGGAAAGAAAGTCTGAAGTTTCCAACCAAAACAGAGAAAGCCATGGGGATTGACAGTAATCCGTTTCCAGAAGTTGGAGAAAGCGCGGCTAATGTGGTTATACCAAACTTTCAGAATCTATCTCTGCAGGAATTAGAAGAGGTCAATGTGCAAATGCATATTACCAACCGAATATGCCAAAAGGAGACGAAGCTTCGCCGATTCTTGGACAAGGTTTCTCATCGAAGGAACATTCGATGAAGAAATCTTGGATGACGATTCCTTGGAAGCGGTATGTCTGAGAGGATGTGTCCTAGATGTAGGCTAAGCTACAAATGGTTGAAGAGGCTTCCAATTGATGGGAAGCAATACTATAAGGATGTTCAGAGACGTCCTAGATCAACCAACGCTTACAACAAAAGGCCGTGCAGGCTAGTGATAAGCGGCGACGGTGGTGGTTGAGCTGCGGTTAATGTAATAAATGCTAAAGGCAAAAGGCCCTTGTATGAGTCTAGGCCACTTAACTACTATAGAATGGAGAGCAAACATTACGAAGAAGATTAGAGAGGAGTTCAGGTTATGGGACTAAAGCCAGAGATTGGCCCCCCAGACCAACCTCACACAAAACAGAAAATGGCCATCTCCATCAAAGGCCAGAATCAAGCTCGAAGCATGAGACCAGAACCAAGCACTTGCCTTCACGGCCAGTTTCGAAGATGGCTTCGAATGTGGAAAAGGATGGTTCAACATCTGAATCAGTAAGTTCTTGGGTACCTGGAGTTCCAGATTGGTTTGTAATGCAAAACAAACCTAGGGAATTGCCTGCCAGGAGAGATGTTGGAATCACAGGCAGAATGGTCAAGCCTCCTTTGGTGGCTCCCAACAACTGGGTATTGCTGAAGCACCCAAAGACGAAGGAACCAAATATGGTTCCCGTTATTTCCAGATCACAAAGAAGGAAAATTCAGCATAGGTACACCCAGTACCAGCAAGATCTGAAAGAGAGTAGAGAAAGTTCTTCACAGTCAAGAAGAGAAAAGAAAAACTTGGTCAGACCATGCTCCAAAACCGACGCTACAAAGTAAAGTGGTTTGTAGCAGGGAACAATTGGCCCAAGTTCATTCTGAATTAAAGGCCAGGGAGAAGTCTAGTTTGGCAGGGCTGGAGAAGGCTCTAATGGAAAGTGATAGTGAAGTGGAAGAAGAAATTGGCATGGGCCAAAAGAAGGAAATGGCAGAAGAAGAAATGTTCGAAGCCTTCATGGCTGAACAAACATTTCTGACTGAAGAATCAGTTGAGAAGGATCCTTCGAAGGGATCAGTCATCAATGAAATACCAGAATGCAGTATGGAGGACGCTGCTGAAGACACTGAGCAAGGTAGCCAAGAGGGGAAAAAGGTCTGACCCGACCATCGGTTTGGCTTATTTCCCCCTGTATCAGTCAACATGGTACACATACTACCTCATGAATTCCAGGCTGAAAATGAGGATCAGGATGACCAAGACATGGATCCAATTCCTGTCTCCAGCGAGGAATCGCAAGTGAGTATGGTACAGGATGCTCCTGAAACGGCTACTCCAATGGAAACTGAGTTTGAAAGTGAGGAAGAGGTGAGCATCAACCTCTCATATCCTTTTGAATACCCCTCAAATTCCATGACCCAACATGTCAAGCCTTTGTACATTAAGGCTTTCTTTGATGGGATACAGTTAAACCGAGTCCTAGTAGACAATGGGGCAGCGGTTAATTTATTACCGAAATCTTCTTTGAAGAAATTAGGGAAGAAGAATCCCAGGTTGATCCCAACCAGTACAACTATTGCTGGCTTTGCTGGAGATAAGCAGATGGCCCAGGGTATTCTGCCTATTAATTTGAGTGTGGGAACCAGGGATTGTATGACAGCATTCTTCGTGATCGACAACAATGCTAAATATAATGCCTTACTTGGAAGAGATTGGATTCACACCAACAAATGTGTGCCTTCCTCTTTGCATCAGAAGATCATGATGGCCTGGGCAATGGAGAGCAGAGGAGATTGATCACGGATCCTCAACCTTTCATAGCTGTCGGACTTTGCGGAGGCCAAGCTGTATATTGAGGGAGTGACCCCTCTCAGTATATTGAGGAAAGCTGATGGTTCAGCCGAAGTGACGGCTGATGAGGAAGTAACACACCTGAAGCACTTAGTCCAAGAAAGTGCTGATGAAGAGGTTGTCGTGAAAGATGACAATGACGCCTGGTTGTAGGCAAAGAAATGAAGAACGAGAAGCCAGGTCATTGGCTTTGATTAAATTTTCATCATTGGACGTAGAAGCAATAGTCCAGAAAGTACAGAAACAAGAGAGAGAAGCCATGATAATTGGCTGTAAACTAGAGCATCAACAGGTCAGAAGTTTGACTTTTGGGAAATACTGTGCATTGGACATTGAAACGAAGGTCCAGGAGATACAGGAAGAAGACGCTTTATGGACAGATTTTGTCTATGAGGAAGAGGGCAGAGATATCGAAGTAGAGAACCTAGGAGCAGAACAAGGCGAAAAGGCTGCTTCAAAGGTCGAAGAAACCAAGGAAGCTTCGATGAATTCTCAGACGCAAGACCCCTTAGAAGAAGTGAATTTAGGGGAAGGTTCTGTGCAGCAGCCCACCTATATAAGTACTCGTTTGAATGTTCTGGACAGAGACCAGTTATTGGTTGTTCTAAAGAAATACAAGGATTGCTTTGCATGGTCCTATAATGAACTACCAGGATTGGATAGGTCATTGGTGGAACATAGGCTCCCTATGAAGCCTAATTTCAAGCCATACAAGCAGAAACCAAGAAGGATGAGTCCAGAAGTAATACAGAAGGTCAAGGAAGAGATTCTTAGACTACTTAAGGCGGACTTTATTAGGACAGCCAGGTATGTTGAATGGTTATCCAATATTGTGCCTGTAGTTAAGAAAAATGGCAAAATGAGGGTATGCATCGATTTCAGAAATTTAAACCTAGCAACTCCTAAAGATGAGTACCCTATGCCTATAGTGGATCTGCTGGTAGACAGTTCAGCAGGACATCAAGTTTTATCGATGATGGATGGCCACTCTGGTTATAACCAAATATGCATTGCAGAGGAAGACATCCACAAGACAGCATTCAGATGTCCTGGGAATATTGGCACCTTCGAATGGGTTAAAATGCCATTTGGTCTGAAGAATGCTGGGGCTACATATCAGAGGGCTATGAACACTATCTTTCATGACCTTATTGGAGGGTATCTAGAATGTTATATTGATGACATTGTAGTGAAATCCCAGTCCATGGAGAAGCATTTGCTTCATTTAGAAGCAGCTTTTGAAAGAATGAGGAAGTTCAAGTTGAAACTCAACCCTCTTAAATGTGCTTTTGGTGTGTCATCTGGAAATTTCTTGGGTTATGTAGTGCACAAGAAAGGAATACAGATTGATCAGAATAAAGCCAAAGCCATCATCGAAGCTAGGCCTCCATCAAGTAAGAAAGAGTTACAAAGGTTCCTTGGGCAGGTTAACTTTCTCGAAGGTTTATTTCTAACTTGCAGGAAAACTAAGGTATTTTCTTCCTTGTTAAAATTTGAAAGATGAAGAGGAATTTGTGTGGACAGCGAGCATCAAATTGCTTTCGAAGGTATCAAAGCCTATTTGGCCAACCCTCCAGTGCTGATGCCACCAAAAGGGAACAAGCCCTTGAAGTTGTACATAGCTGCAGCAGAAGATTCATTGGGAGCTTTCTTAGCCCAAGACAATGATGAAGGCAAAGAGCAAGCCATTTATTACCTTAGTAGGTTTTAAATCCTTGTGAATGTAAATATTCAAATTTGAAAAGTCATGTCTTGCTTTGTATTTCTTTGCAATGAAATTAAGATATTATCTTTTACCTACAACTGTCTTGGTAATTGCAACCACGGATTTGGTTAAATACATGTTATCTAGACCTATGTTGAGGGGAAGAATTGGCAAGTGGATATTAGCCTTATCAGAATTTCATTTAGAATATGTTCCTCAAAGGGCAGTAAAAGGGCAAGTATTAGCCAACTTTCTGGCAGATCATCCATCTCAAACAGAGAGCCAAGAGGTAATGGAACTCGGTATGACTAGTGTTGAACCATGGCAAATGTGGTTCGATGGATCGAAGGCCAATGGATTAATTGGGATTGGTGTTGTAATTAAGTCTCCACAAGGGGTAGAAACCACACATGGTTTCAGAGTGGATGAAGCTAGCTGTTCCAATAACCAGGCTGAGTATGAAGCCTTAATAGTGGGACTAGAAATCCTTATTGGAGTACATGCAGTTGACATATTTGGAGACTCTCAATTGGTGGTTAACCAAGTGAAAGGGATTTTCAAGTGTCAAAGCATAAGCATCCTACCATATTATGTTGTTGCATTACATTTGCTTTCTCAGTTTCAAATAGCAAATGTAACCTATGTTCCAAGATTCTTGAATAATAGAGCTAATGATGTGGCTCAAAAAGCTTCGAACTTCAAGAGAAGGGATAATACCCAAAGGGATATAAGCCAAACAACATATCAGAGATCAATACCACCTTTGAATAAAAGGAATGTGATCTTGGAAGTCAACCATAATGACTTACAAGAACAGGATTGGAGGCATCCAATAATGCAGTACTTGGCTGGTCCATCTTCGAAGGCCAGCAGAAAAGTCAAATTGCAGTCTATGCAATACATGACATATGGTAATGCTCTCTATAAAAGAGGGGTAGATGGCTTATTATTGGAATGTTTAGGACCAAAAGAAGCATTAACAGCCATGGCTGAGGTTCATGAAGGCATTTGTGGTGCTCATCAGCCTGGTATAAAGATGAGATGGTTGCTTCGAAGGCATTCCTACTATTGGCCAACTATTCTTAAAGATTGCATAGAATATGCAAAGGGCTGCCAGGCATGCCAAAAACATGGCACAATAAGACATGTGCCCATAACGACCTACATGCAGATAGTGAAACCTTGGCCATTAGGAGGATGGGCCATGGATATGATGGGTAAATACACCCACCTTCTTGAAGCATCATTGTTTCATTCTAATGGCCCTTGACTACTTCACTAAATGGGTCGAAGCCAAACCATATAAAAGGTCAGACAGAAGTCATTGGGTTCATTAAAGATCTGATCCATAGATTTGGCATTCCACAAACCATAACAGTTGATAATGGAACTGTGTTCGATGGGAAAATGGTAAAGTCCTTTGTGGCAGAATTTGGGATTAGCCTTATTAATTCCACTCCCTATTATGCACAAGCTAATGGTCAAGCTGAATCATCCAATAAGTCCTTGAAAAAAGGAATACAAAAGGTGGTGGAAGATAATCCTAGGGATTGGCATAACCTATTGTTGGATGTTTTATGGGCTTACAGAACTTCCCCAAGGTCGAGCACAGGAGTCACCCCTTATGCCTTAGTATACGGGCATGATGCAGTGTTACCTGTGGAAATTAATGTTAAATCTCTGAGGGTAAGATGTCAAGATCAATTAGAACCTGAACAATATCATCAAAGCATGTGCTTGGAGTTAGATGGCATAGATGAAGCCAGGATTTTGGCGTTAAATAGCATACTTTTCCAAAAACAGAAAGCAGCCAAAAATTATAACAAGAAAGTCAAACATATTGGCTTTGATGAAGGTGACTTGGTATGGAAAACAATACTCCCAATAGGAATTAAAAGCCATAAGTTTGGCAAATGGTCACCTAACTGGGAAGGACCATATCAAATTCATAGAGTTCTGCCTTTTGGAGCATACCATTTAAGAAATTTAAATGGCTATGTACATCCCAAAAAGATTAATGGCAGATATTTGAAGCCTTATTTTCCAACCATTTGGGAAACACAAGGAATAAAATAAACATTATGTACAAACACACAAGATACTCAGATAATAGATAAGAGCCTGATTTTTCATAAAGAATCAAGTACATGGTGCCACAAATTGGCCCAAAAATCATTACAATGCTTCAATTGTTTTTGTACAGTTGATTTCCTACTGCTAAGTGATGGAAACAGGTGAATAGCTGCGACCATGTCTTCTTTTCGTTCAGACAGTTCTTGGTTGGTGATTTGTAATTTGGTGTCAGTTCGAACCAAGGCCTGGTTTATTGCAGCTAAATCTTCCTCAAGTTGAGCTTTCTTCTCCAGCAGCGGAATTCGAAATTGGGAGTTAGAAGAGTGTTGTTCCTTGAGATCTGATATTTCGGTATGCACTTGAGAAATAAAACGCTGATCCCTAGCCAATTTCTCATTGGCAGTATTGGCAGCATGACAAATGTTGATATAGAAATCAATAGTAGGCTGCGACTGGGATAGGTGACTTGAGACGCGTTCATCTTGGATCGCCTTTCGGAATATTACAAGACCTGAAGAAACCCATTCCTGATAATAGGCTTTTGTAGAGCCTCAAAGGGGATCCTCGAAAAGGAAGTCAAGGTTCGGACATGTGTCCAAGTCCACTGAAGGTGCGGAGGCTTCTTTGCTAGAAGAAGGAGGACTCTCAAAAATCTCCGAAGGAGTCGGCCAAGACTAATGGCTCGGCTTTCGAGACTAAATGTCGGAGAGAGGTAGAAGGTACGTCGAAAAGACTAGCAAGTCTTCCTTCGAAGATGTCTACCTCATCTCTAGACATGAAGGGCATGGAAAGTATTGTGGTGGAAGACACAGAGGGCTGCATTGGGATGGGAGAAATGAATGGAGCATCTTTGGCAGCCTCTATGGTCTTAGCCACCAATGAATCAAGTGAAGAGGGGCTAGAAATAGGCATAGGTGATGAACCATGAATTGGAGAACTACCAGCACCCTCTGTAGAAGAATCAACTGCCATTGGGATTGGAGTAACAGCTAGAATATCCTTGGAAGAAGGAAGAGCAAGGCTCGAAAAAGGAATGGATTGAGGTAGATTGAAAGTCAGGAAAGGAAGGTATGGTTCTAGGCCAAGAAGGAGAGATGCAGGAATGTTGGGACTCAAGGAAGGCACAGGAAGCGTAGGCTTGGGAAGTGGAAGTTGTATTTGAATAGTCTTCACATTTTGCATCTGGTCAACTTCGACTGAAACTGGAAGAGGCCCCATGGGAAAGATAAGCGCAGTGGTTGTTACTGCAGAAGGAAGAAATGTAAAGCAATGTCAAACTTCAAATATTTAAAGCTGACGAAGGAAAAACAGCAGAAGCATGAAAGAAATTACTTGTTTCAGAAATGTTGATACTGGTGGGAGAGCTACGAAGAGAATAATGTTCAACAATTTGTTGTCTTGACGATTTCTCTTTATACTTGTCGGCGATGACTTCATCTCTCGAAATTGTTCTTGCTTTTCTCACCCTCTCAAAAACAATTATTGCTTTAGAATGTTCCTGTTCTACTGCCTTGGCAGCGGCTTCATGAATCGGATCTTCCACCAAGTCGTAAAGCAGTCATCTTCTTTCTCTTCCTCCTTGGTGATACTCTTGGTTCTTTTTCAATCTCCCTCTCTTCAATTTGGGTTTCAGATTTGTCAGAGGTAAGTGCTTTCTCCATTACTATAGTGGGTGCCTCGAAAGAAGGATGCTTAATTGTATCAGGAAGGGAGGCAACTACCTTTTGTCTCTTTGTTCTCTGCAAGGACACTTCTGGCTCTTGCTCAACCTCTTCTTCTCCCAAGGATTCGGATTCCTCAGGAGAGAGAACTAGCTTCCTTTTTTGTTTTTGTTGTTGTTGTTTCTTTTTGAGAACAGCTAAAGTTTCAGCTTTCTTGGGAGATTCTTCGTGTAGGGGCCCTGCACCAAAGAACAAAAGTGTAAAAGGAATGAACAAAAGATTCAAAAGAAAGGGAAAGGAGAAATCTAAAAGTATTTACCCTTCTTCGAAGCAGCTCTAGTAACTCTAGCCGGAGGGGATGAAGTTGTAGGATTAGTTGTGGCAGCCTCATGAAGAGGGGGAATGTCCCTAGATGTTGCTGACTTAGCCTTCGAAGGCACTTCCAATCCTATCAGTAAGTCATGGGGGTGTTCAGATAGGCGCACTTCCTTATTGACTGTCCACCAGTTCTGGAATCTTTTTAAGACTGAGCCATACGGAAGAAATGGGACAAATTGGAACTCATTCAACTCTTTCAGTAGTTTGAGAATCGCCGTCTCTAGTCTGGATTTGGATATTCTTAAATCTCTGGCAGTAAGATGGACATTCGAGAGACTGCAAAGAGGAACTGGTATCCCTTGAGTGAGTCCAAATTGTCTGGCAAATTGAGAAGGGCAGTACACCTCAGATATGCGTTTGTAGGCTCGAGGGTTTAAACTACCAATGAACAATTCCCTTGGTAGTAATATAGAGGCCCACATGTCTTTGTGAGGAGAAGTGGAGCATTCTTTATCAGCCAGGAAAGCTTGCAGCTAGGTTGGCCCTTTATTGGCTTCAAAAGGACAGAAGAAAGAGGCAGATGGAGAAATGGGGAGTTGATAAAAGAAGGTAAAGTAGTAAGCAAAGGAAGCAGGGTAAAGGGCAATCCTAGCATACTTTTCCCCATAAGTACTAGGATCCTGAACAAGGAATTTTAGACATTTGGGGTGTAGGTCAGTGAAATAGGCGAAGAGCCAAAGTTGAAGCACCCAGAGAGGACCTCATTGGTTAGCATCAAGAGGTTTTTCACAAAATTGGGAGCAGACTCTGTAGACATAACCTAAGAGATAAGGGGCAAGAGCTATGTGTTTTTTCAAGACAAGTGCCTTCGCGAGAGGAACAAACTCAGGCATAATTCTCTGAGATGAGGTACAAAAGAGGAATTTGCATAACCAGTATAAAATGAAGGAAAATAGCTCTCTGTCCCTCACAGGACCTTCCCTTTTATTTTCAGACTTTACGAAGTCACTATAAGAGGAGTTTAAGGTTGGAAGAGAAAACTTAATAGGAAGGTCTGGGTAATTGGGAGTAAATGGAGAACCATGGGGGGAAAGTCCTAAGAGATGGCAAATATCAAGAACGGTGGGGGCCATCATGCCGCACCGAAATTGAAAAAAATTAAAAGCCATATTCCAGAAACATAAGGCAGCAGGTATCAAGAAAGGGTCCTCAGGAATGATGAACCTGGAAAGACGAAGGGCATCGAGGATACAGAGCTCTTGCAGGTCATTTTCTCTCGCAGGTACGACTCTGTCATACCATTCTTCCCATTCAGTCCTTATTGTCGGCCAGCAACGGTGAGGACGATTCACCCTCCAGTTTCCCCAATCAAGCCCTTCTTCGTAAAGAAGGAAATGGTCCTCCAAGCGAGGATATAGGGCTGCGAGTTGAGCAGGAGCTTCCCGAAAAATAGGGCCAAGGACGTATTCCTGTTTGTTGCTATGGCGAGGCACGAAAAGACGTCCATGTATGTGGCTTGACTCACCAGATGATAGTTTGGTGATTTCTTCATCAATACATCGCTTCAAAGCCATGGTAGGATCGATCGATCAAGAACACTTTTAGTAAGGAAGGATCCATTGATAGCGAGTAATAAGGAAGAGGGATTTTAACAGGAGATCGGTAGGGTTTGTGGGTCAAAAGAGCAAGTGATTTCAGAGTACAAAGCAAAGGGGCTGTTAAAAGGTTTCGTGTCTGAAAAATATATCGCGTAAATCGTTATGTATTAAAAGTACGAATATGAGGAGTCTCTTCCAATATTGATAGTTTTGGAGGGAAGGATACATTCTGAATGTTGATGTTAGCTTCGAAGAAAGATATTTGGCTTCGAAGCCAATTTTGGCTCCAAGGAATCAAATAAAACGGCTTCGAAATACAGAATCCGGCTTCGAAGCATACTACATGTTTGAAGACGCTAAAATACTGGAGTATTGGTACTTAGGATTCTTTAAAGAACATCAGAACCAGTCATTGGTTTTTGCAAGAGAAGATTGTCCATTGAATTAAGACAGCATAAGATGCTTTTCGAAGTAAGAATGGTCAATTTAAAATTGGTTGACTATATTAACTATGACCATATATTGGTTATAATTAGCTTTGAAAAGTAAGGTTGTTAACTTCGAAGCACTAATTTGGGATAATATTAACCAAAATTGTCAATTTTTACTCCATAAGTTGGAAAAAGACATATTGGTTCCTTTTAGTGTTTCGTTAAAGATAAGTGAGTCCAGATTCGAAGGATGAGATTATTTAATTCAAGGTTCTGAATTGGCTTGTGAAGACAAAAGGAAATAAAGTCAAACAATGCCAAATACAAAAAGACTTTGCTTGTATTGAAGCTAAGACAATTACATTAAGTAATTCTATTTTGGTACAAATTCAAGCTCATAAAAATAAGGAATAGAATAAATAACAAGATCATGGAATTTTGTCCAACAATGATCGATGAATATTTGTTCTTTCTTTATTATTTCTTCTATTTCCTCTAATGTTGGCTGCATCAGTTGATGTGCTCTC
This sequence comes from Camellia lanceoleosa, assembly GCA_025200525.1. NCBI lineage: Eukaryota > Viridiplantae > Streptophyta > Magnoliopsida > Ericales > Theaceae > Camellia > Camellia lanceoleosa. Next base: position 200,826,155 of record CM045763.1, on the reverse strand, counting down.
ACTTTGTAGTAGAGTTCTTCAGCCTTTGTTTCAAAAGCCTCTTCCCTTAATTTTTGTTCCGACTCATCTATAACTAAATCATCCCAATACGCAGAATCTTTATTTTTGAAGTCGTCGAAGTCTTCGATGAAGTTTTCTGCTTCGTATTGGGCATGAATTCGAAGAGATGAAAGTTGATCCAAAGATTGAGTGGTGACTTTGGAATTTCGATGCCAGTGAAGAAGTACTGGAAGTTGATCCAGGAACATGTGAAGTTCTGGGCGATAGGATTAAGGACATGGCCCCTAGTCGAATATCAAAGCCCATCGAAAGTTCTTGAGAGGTATGTCATCCTCAAGAACATTGAAGGGCAAGTGAGAAAAAGCATAGCGAAGTTGGGCTTGTTTCCGCTCAAATGGAGTTGGGGGTGATGGAGGTTTGTAAGGAGGAAAGATTTTTTCCATGGGAAGGGCAAGCCTTAATTTCTCTGTCCAAGAAAGAGTGGGAGGAGGAGAAGGAGTAGATGGTTCTGTCTCAGAAGATGGAGAAGGTGTGGATGCTTCTATTATAGAAGGTGGAGAAGGTGAAGGTGCTTCAATTTCAGAAGAAGGAGAGGAAGAAGTGGATGCTTCTGTTGTTGAAGATGGCACGGGAGTGGGAGGAACAAAGGCATTAATATAGTCAAGCCAGTCAGAAGAGCAAATCTTCGCCTTCTTGGCTAAAAATGAAGGGTTGTATCCTTGTGATTCTTCCAGACGTTGGGTAGGGTGCATTATCCTTGTGGGCATAGATGAGGTGTACCAGGCCACAAGTAGATTCTCCTCTAAACTACGTCGAAGGTCAATGGGCACATAAGGATAGACCACTGAGCTTCGAGCGTAGGAAGGAAAATCTAAAGGATCAGTGAACTCAACGAAATGGTGATTGATTCGTTCTCTCAACTCCCAGGACTCAGGTGTTGACCAGTTCGTCCATCCGGAAACTCCAGAAGATGAAGAAGTGGTAGCTTCATCCCAAGTAGAGGTTTGTGAAGAAGAGCTTCCCAAATCCATATTTGTAACTTGTTGAAACAAAGGCTTGGGAATAGTTCGTTCAAAATACAAGGGGAGTTTAGAGAAAGAACTTCTGGTGTCTGTAAGTTTGTAAACCAAAGGATTAAGGGCAATGTGTTCGTAGTCCAAAGGTTGATAATCTGCAAAGGCTTCCATGACCTGAAGATAAAAGGGCGGATAAAGGCGGCCAATGAATGCGTGCAGATTCTTTCGAGGAGAAACAGCATTACTCAATGGCTCTTCGTATGCTTGATCAATAGAGTGAGAGGTTGATTGAGTCATAGTCCGTTCGAATACTAAAAGTATTGGAATGTGTAACAAAATTGAGAATTAGTTCAAATGATCACCAAACAGATGACGGTTGTGTTTCCTGAAGATGGATTTTGTGCATGTTCCAAAAGCGCGGGGAAAACTTTTAGTCCACTAATATCTCCAAGTGTTGGGTATATTAGTGCGGGGGGTAATGTTGGCTACATATTTTGTAAAAGCCAATTACAAGTCGACACGTGGCAGAATAAGGGTATTATTGGAAGATGATTTTATTCTTGATCCCAATCGTACGTGGCAATAAATATTGGTTCTCAAAAGATCTGAGTAGCATTAGATCGCCATTAGATACGAGGTGACGTGGCTTTAACGGTTACCTATATTTAAATTCAAATACAAGAGGGAAGCTCAATTGCAAGTGATGGCGTAGTGGAACTATTTCTAAGGCAGCATGATCAGCGATCATGGAGGAAGCGATTCGGACGGTTCGAAGTATATTTCGAAGGTCATCCTTTACAAGTATAAATAGCAAGGAAGTCCCCAGAAAAGACCCCCAGACTCAGATCATACAAAACCAGTCTTTACTTCATACTTTCCTTTCCAGTTTTACCTTTCTTGTACTTTAAATTCCTGTACTTTAAATACTTGTTCTTTAAATACCCGCACTGCATTTCGATTCATAGGAGTAGTTTCAAATAGATTCAAGTAGACTGTTGCTGTGAACCTCCTCGAGGCTGAGTTTGGACTATTGTAAGTGTTCATTTTAATGAAATACTTCGATTGTTCTTCATATTAACTGTTATTTCTCTTAAATTCTTCTAAGTCAAGCCACCAAGAAAAGTCCTCTTCATTGAAATTTGAAAAGAACTAAAACACAAATACCGATAATTGATTGGCAATTATAATTTCTGTAAGGACTGATTGATCCTTACTGGCACGCTCGCATTTACAAATATACCCTTCGAAAAGCCAAAAAGCCAATAATATTATTTTATACTGTTAATCAAAATTTCTTTAAATTATTCACTCGAAAAATTTCATTAAATTAAAATATACATGTGACATAAAGTACACCTAGCCATATCTAACTTTTAAAAAAAAAACTATATATCTAAATTCTTCAACACAAGATGGATCTAAAAAATAAAAATTTTTGATATAATTAAAAAAAAAGAGAGATAATTTATTGTAAAAATATTTTTAACTAATTAAAAAATAAATCGATCATTGTTCAATCCCGCGCATACCCCAAGTTATAACTAATTCAATAATATGATAATCTATTAGAATATCTAATTACTATATCTCTTATATTTTTTTTAACCATTAATTAATTATATCTTTTACACATTTTTAAGTTTAGAAAGCTCGTAAAACAGTTATCAAATCACAATATACAGAGAGGGATTATGGGTTGTTTTGGGAAGTTGGTAAAAAGTTAACTTTTGACTTTTTATCAAGTTTTTTGACTTTTTTGGAAGTGATTTGGAAAGTTGATAAAAAGTTGACTTTTTGCTTTTTAGTTTAATATTTATTTATGGTGTCAAATCAAATTAAAATGACCAAAATACCCTTATCCAACATAAGAGATTTATTTTTTTATTTTTTTTTCATAGGCCCTAATTTGTAATTTTACGGCTGCATTTTTAGCACTTGCCAAATGACTTTTCTAGTATTTTTGACAGCCACGTTTTTAAACATTTTGTCCAAAAACGTGACTTTTTACTATGTTCCCAAAATGGCACTAGGTGTAAAACGCATAAACAGTCTCAAATTTTTGTGGGTTTTGATTGGAAAAAACAAACATTTGATGTATTTGATGGAAAATTGACGGGGAAACGTTGAGTTGAATCAGTGAGTTAACTCGCTAAAGTAATAATAATGATTTTATGGACAAAATATCATAAAATGAAAAACAAAAAATCACACTGGAATGAAAAATCTCAATAAATGCGCTAAATCGTTTTATTTTATGGTAAATTTTATTTTAAAAAATCTATTAATCCAAATAGTCAAGAAGATGAAATCTTATTTTTAAATTTTAATAATTTTTAGTGACTATTTTATCCATGATCCATCTAAATGGTGTGTTTATAATTAGGGGAGCAGTTTCGCTCCAGTCCTAGATTAGATTGGAGAGTGTTATTAGGCCCGTGAGGGCTCACTACGAGTTTCGTTTTGATAATTCGAACTGTTCAGTGTGTAGAACTCGTCGAGTATTCTATTCTTGTAAAAAAATCACGTTGATCAGATATCAATAGCTATCTCATCAAATCAGTTTTCTGTCAACCGTTAATTTATTCACCGTCAATTTTTTTTTTACAAAACTGATTTAATCACATAGCTATCAATATCTGATCAATGTAATTTTTTATAAACATATAGCACTCGACACGTTATACATATTGAACAATTTAAATTATCAAAACAAGACTCATAATAAATCCGTATAAATCTAACAACACCCTATTTGGTCGGATTTGAGTCCTGGAACTGTGAATCCTCCGGACTATTTGGTCGGATTGGATATGTATCCTGTGTTTATTTTTTCATGGGATTAGATGTCTGGAATGGACTATTTTCAGTGAATCTAACGTTTGGTTGGACGGACTGGATAGGATAAATGAACAAAAGACTATTTTGCCCTTTTTCAATTAATTATTTTTAATAGGATAATTATTAAATAAATAATTTTTGGATAGGATAATTATTTGGTCGCATTATTTTTGGACTGGATAGGATAATTATTTTTGGACAAATGAATCCAACGTTTAATTATTTTTAATTAAATAAATTTGTTTTTTTTAAATTAAATAAATAAAATATCAATAAAATTTGTTTTAAATCATTACTGTATAACCAATCATTATTTTTTTTACATACAAAACTTTACTGTGTGGTCCAACTTTACATACAAGTCATTAGTGAATCCAATTTATTTTTTTTACATACATAACTTTACAAAAAAAAAATTTTACATACACAATTAAATAAATAAATAACCACTAAATTTGATTTAATAAAATACTGTATAATCTGTATAAAAAATTTATATTATTTTTTTAATTAAAATTTTAAATAAATTTTAAATAAAACACCTATTACAATTTAAATAATGAAATTAAATAAATTATAAACAAAATTTTAAAATAAAACATCAATAAAATATCTATAAAAAATTATTTTAAAAAATTAAATAAATAAAACATTAATAAAAAGTTAAATAAAATTATTTTATTTTTAAATTGAGACATTTAAATTTTATTGAATTTTATTAAATATAATACATAATTAAATAGTAGAGGGTCAAAATGGTCATTTCATCATCTAATCCAAACAGTGATTAGTCCTCCACATTCTGTCCCACCCCCCCCAAGGACAGGATAGTCCCCCATATGGGGGACATGGAGTCCGGCCGGACTCCATGTTCGACGGACTAAAAAAAAATCAAACGACGGATTAGCAGCACTATTTGGACTCAAGTCCAAATAGTGAATAGTCCCCCTCCCAATCCCCCCAATCAAACACACCCTAAGACCATGTTTGTTTGGGTGGACATGAGTTTGGGATTGGACTAATAGTCCAATAAAATTATTAATCCGATATTTGGTTAAATAATTGAAGTACGGACTAATTATTTTAAACTTGACTATTAGTTAAGATATGATACATAATCCAACGGATTCGTAGTCCTAAGACTATTAGTCATAGAAATATTAATCCAATTCACCTAAACAAACATAGCTTAAGAGTACTGTTAGGCAGCACCTTCCAATCCGATCTAGAATTAGAGCGGAGCTGCTCTCTTATAATTAATATTTATTGTAAAGATTAACCCTTCCTTGTTTTATAGGGATTTGCATGACAAGACCCCAACAAAGTCTAATCACGTGGATGGAAAAAAAGCCTGTTGACTTGGACTAAGGGATTGTTTGGGATATCAACAATGATTCATCCTACTAATTTAGAAACATTAATTGACCATTAATGAGGTGAAAAAAAAAAAAAAAAAAAAAAAAAAAAAAAAAAAACCTTAAACTTAAGGCCAAAACATCACATCAGTAAGTGGGACCCATTTTCTAGAGCTTCTTTAGAGCTCCTAATTTAGAGCTCCCAAACATTTTTCTTGAGATATTTTAAATAAGTATATTTTTTAATTTTTTATGAAATGTGAATTGGGTTTAAAGTGATGTGATTTAAATAAGATAATGTGATTTAAATAGGATAGTGATTTTTTGACTTTTTTAAGGGATGTCAAACCTAACCTAAATCACTCAAATTTTTTTTGAGACGATGATTATGTGACAAAAATTAAATTTATATAATGTGAGATTCATAAGTATAATAAATTTAAATCATAAAATAATAATTCTTGATAATTTTTAAATAGTTAAGTTTGAGTTCATAGTATTACTATGCAGATGGTTTCCTGATTTCGAAATGGACTCTATTAGTTAATTTTTTTATTTTTTAACTATTTTATGAGATGAAAAAAAATTGTGGTTGGGATAATTTTTTTTTTTTTTTAATTGAATAGATGATATAAAGGGAAAAAAAATGATTGATTAATATGTTAGATGTGACATTTTTATCTTATTAATTATTTTAATCTCTCTTTTTTTATCTTTATTAACTATTTTAGTTAAAAAAAATAAAAAAGTTATAAATAAAAAAAGCTATTCACAAACATTGCCTCAGGGGTTGATGATGGATGTGCAAAAATAGTTAGATAGGAATTTTCAAATTCCGCCTTCGGGTGTGGTGACATAGTGGAAAAGGCATCTCTCTCTACAGACATGACCTAAGTTCAATTCTTAAAAAGGACAAATTCCGTTACTTCACAGCTAGCTCTTTTTAGAGACCTTACCTATACTCCCTTCAAAATCTAAGCTCATCAGCTCCAGATCATCATTTTTTGGTGTTCAAAAAAAAAAAAAATCAAATTCCTATTTAAATAAATCAACCAAACACATTCTTGAAATTTTTTAGGCAAAAAGCCTTGACTTTGATGGGCTTTTCAACTCAAATGCGGCTTGCCCAATTGTCTTTCGAGAACCCATTTGATGTGCAAAGGCTAGAATGAGGCCCAATGGTAGCTGGCAAAGGTAAACGAGTGGTCCAAATATCTGAAGATAGTCCATCAGATCAATCAGGCCCATCACAGCTAATCAGACGGTTTGGTCGTGGGCATTTCGGTGAGGACAAACTAATGAAGCTGCAAGTATTCTTAACTTTGTTATGTTAGTTAATGAATCTCAAATTGGAGGGGTTTTCAAAGGAGGATGTCCCAAAACAACCTCCTCAATCGCCATGAGAATGTTATGTTGGAATTGTAGAGGAATGGATAAGGTTGGTTCTAGCACACCTTAAAAAATTTGAAATGTATCATATATTATATTAAAAAATTTAAAATTATAAAGATTTGCATTCTCAAATATACTTCCACCCCCTCATAGTGATAATCCTAAATCCGTCCTTAAGAAAGAGTTATCCTCTAATAATTCGAACAGCATGCTTATTGACCTCGACTCATAAACCAAATTTAGTGTTTTTTTATGAAAACTAAAATTGTGGTGCAGTCGATACTACACCAAATGGAGGGGTATGCATGCTTCCTAATGCTGAGTATGCTTCCCATTTTCACATCATTTCTTCTCTCACAAGCAAATTATACGAAGAACAAAAACATATACTCGATACCCCTTTCACCACATTTGAAGTTAAGAGCACCCTTTTTGAAATGAAAGACCTTAAAGGGCTTTGGCCAGATGGTTTGCGTCCTATCAAAAACATTAACCCTTATTTTAACATGATTTTACAAATTCTGTTATCTTTATTTAAACCACGGTTATTTGCTCAAGGAGTGCAATCGTACGTTTATAGTTCTCATCTTGAAATGTTCTCGTCAATTGATGAATGATTATCACCCTATCGGTTTATATAATGTGCTCTACAAAGTCAGTTCTTAAGGCTTCGTTTGTCATTTCTTAAAAAAGTCAAAAAGTCACTATCCTATTTAAGTCACATCATCTTATTTAAGTCACATCACCTCTCTACCACATCACTTCGAACCCAACCCATACCCTACCTATATTTTATAATAAGTCAAAAAGTACACTTATTTAGATCATCTCAAATAACCCCTTAAATATTAGTTAATAAATTACGTCAAGTTTTACCCCTCCTTATTTCACCCTTTCAATATGCCCTCTTCAAAAAAAAAAAAAAAAAAAAAAGGTAATCACTCACACTCCAATTACTTTTTCCATTTCTTATTTTTTTGAAATTTCTTCTAACTGTATTTCATTAGTTGACTTTTTTCATCTCTCATTTGACTAATTGCTCAAATATTATTTACAAAATCAAACACAAAACTGATCACTTAAAATAATGGTAGTCATACATATTACATGATGAAATCCACTACCTAAGCATAGATTCTCTATCTCTAAATCTTTCTATCCCTCTTTTTTAAAATATTTATTTTTATGAAAAATTGAGATAGAACAATTTATAGACAGAGAATACTTAGACTAGCAGTAAAGAGATTACTTATATTGATCAATCTATGTCCTGATGTTGTCGATTATAGGATTAGTTTGATTTTATGTCAATAATATTATTGTCAAAAACTTAAAAGGGTATTTTGTAACGGTAAAAGTTTACGGCTAGGGCTTACCTCTAGTCCACCATCTGGACTGTAGGGTTTAGTTCGGCTCATTGGGTTCATTTTTGGGACCATTTTCTATAATCTGAATCGTTCACATTTTAGGATTTGTTTAGTATATTATCCCTATAAAAAAAATCACATCAATCGAATAACCGATATTATGTATTCGGATCACTTTTTTATGAATCGTTAATTTTTTGACCGTTAATTTTTTTCCAGACAAAAGTGATCCGAATACATAATATCCATTATTTGATCGACGTAATTTTTTACAAAAATAATATACTCAATAAATCTTAAAATGTAAACGGTTCTACTTATCAAAAAGAGACCTAAAAATAGACTTAATGGGCCAAACTGAACCAGACTATCTCAAATCTGGACTGGAGTCCGTTCGGACCCAAAATTTATAATGATTTGTGCAATTTTGGGTTCAACAAACTTCTATACAAGGTATGAACTTCTAAAATTTTAGTGGGGACTTTTTTAGCAGTCTCAAATTTTTTTTTTAAATATTTTTAATTTATGGTTGTCCATTTTATTCTCTACATACAACCTACCCAAATATTTTGTAATTTATGGTTATTAGTTTGTTGAAAAAGGTTTGTTAATGTTTAAATTAATGGGTAAATTACACTGAAGCTCCCTGAGATTTATATTTATTATAGTTCATTCCCTTACCTTTTAAAAATTACATCTCTCCCTTGAGGCTTAAAGTTTCATTATCGATTTCTCCCTTCAGTAATTTAATTTTTTTAAATACTAATTTTGCCCTCATCGGGTAAAATACATTGGCAACCCTCACATTTTAAAAATTACAATCTCCTCCCTAAGGTTTAAAATAGCATTACCAATTGCCTCCTCGGTTAGTATTACTTGGAAGAAAAATTCATTGAAAAAAAATTAATTGGAAAAAAAATTAATTGAAAAATTTTTTTGTTAGAAAGTATTAAATTTCTGTTGAAAAATCAACGTAAGCTCATTTTTTGAATTTACGTTTTTTTCTCAAATTTACAAACTGAGACAACCTTTTATAAACCAAAAAAATTATCAAATAAGTTTTTATAACAGTTTTTAAAATTTTTGTAAATATAAATTGAAAACTGAAAACGAAATGGTTACCAAACAGGCTTGATGGTAAAAATGTCGCAAAATTAATAAATAATTAAATAAGTTATCAACGTAAGAAATGACTTATCAAAAGATTTTTAGACTATATATAGTTTGATTTTTTTTAAAAAAAATTAAAAATTAAATATTAATTTGGTTCAGAAATAAAAAATAAAAATAAAAAATAATTATCAAACCATACATAGCCTAAGAATACAAAATTCTTAGGCTATGTACCACCAAATACATAATATTTTTTACTTTTTTATTTTTTATTTCTTAACCAAATTAATTTTTAATTTTTAAAAAAAATTTCTAAAAATCAAACCATACATAACCTAAGAATCTTTTGATAAGTCATTTATTATATTAGTAACTTATTTAATAATTTGTTAATTTTACGATATTTTTAGCATCAAACCTGTTTGGTAACCATTTCTTTTTCAGTTTTCAATTTTCAATTTATATTTACAAAAATTTTAAAAATTGTCATAAAAACTTGTTTGATAATTTTTTTGGTTTATAAATAGTTGTCTCAGTTTGTAAATTTGAAGAAAAAACGTAAATTCAAAAAATGAGTTTACGTTGGTTTTTAATCAGAAATTTAAAAACTTTACTAACAAATTTTTTTTCAAATAGTTTTTTTTCCAATTAATTTTTTTTCAATGATTTTTTTTTTCCAACTAATACCAACCGAGGGGACAATTGGTATTGCTACTTTAAACCTTAGGGAGGAGATTGTAATTTTTAAAATATGAGGAGTGTCAATATAATTTATCCAATGAGGACAAAATTGGTATTTAAAAAAAATAAATTGCTGAAAAGGAGAATTTATAATGAAATTTTAAACCTCAAGAGAGAGATATAATTTCTAAAAGGTGAGAGGAAAATTATAATAAACATAAATCTCTGAAGGTGTCAGGATAATTTACCCTAAATTAATTTAGGGTAAACTACCAATAGGTCCTACTTTGGAGGCTTATTACTCAATAGGTCCTACTTTGGAGATTTATTACCCATTAAGTCCTATTTGATAAATTTATTAAGTGATAAAGATAAATTTATCAGTCTTTTATTTTTATGAATAAATTTATAGTGATAAATTTATCAGTCTCTTTGTTTTTATGAATAAATTTTTAGTGATAAATTTATCACTCTCTTATTTTTATAGTGTTAAATTTATTAGTTAGGACCTGTAGGTAAATAAGTCTAGTTAATAGGACTAATTGATAAGTACCCCATTAATTTAAGGAGTTGTTAAAGAGTGATTTAGGCGTTCTATATGATTCAAAAAAATGCCGTTGAAACTTTGTTGGACCAAGTTTATCAACAAACAAAAGATGTTTTGACTCTACTAGTCAAAATATTTTTTGAGTTGGTCACATTTGTCCAAGTAATCTCTCAAATCCCAAAAATATAACATATAAAATAAATCTTACCAATTATATTAAAAAAGGTCCAGCTTGTTTCCAGTTAAAGATTAAGGCTTCGTTTGTTATAGGTATAGAGGATGGGATGGAATTAGGATGGAGGTGAGGCCCATTTAGTATTGTGTTTGTTTGTAGAGTTGGGAAGTGATCAGGATGGATGAGGGGATTAAGATGGAAGTTGGAAGGGGGATTGAGATGGAGGAGGCGGAGATGGTATTAGAAAAATAGTGAGAGGACTATAATTTATTTATTTTTTTTATACATGTTGGGCATTTTTTTTTAACATTAATGTTTAATTTTTTGTATTTTTTTATTTGTTTTATTATTTTATATAAAAATAATTTAACAATTCCTACACTAACAACTATCATCAAAACAAACACAATTTGACTTAATCTCCTCACTATGAATCCCCTCACTATGAATCCCCTCCATTCTACCTCTGAAAATAAACGGGGCCTAAGATTGAGCCGTCCAGTCCAGTCCGTAGGACCACTTTTGGGCTTCATTTTAATAATCTAAACCGTTCACATTTTATAGTTTGTTGAGTACATTATAACTATAAAAAATCAAATGAATCAGATAATGGCAACTACGTATTTGAATCAGTTTTTTATGAATTGTATATTTTTTTACCGTCAATTTATTTTGATATGAAACTGATTTGAACACGTAGTTACCGTTATCCGATTGATTTGATTTTTTACAAGAATAATGTACTCGACGAATCCTAAAATATAAACGGTTCAGATTATCGAAGCGGGCCTAAAAGTAAACCCACGGACCAGACTGAATGGTTTAATATTAATCTCCAATTGGAGACAAGTTGGACCCTACTAAAAAAAATACACCTCTTTTCATTGCTTAAATCCACCAATTACTCAAATAAACATAATAATGCAACACTAACTGTGTGTGTCAATTTCTGATCACACTGCCAACTTAGTACTCAACTAGAGAACACTGGCAGAATAGATGGCACCTGTCTGACCTGCAACAGAAAGAAGAGTCTCCGGTGGTGGCTCGTCCACCCGGGGGTATTCCGACGATCAAGTCAATACTCCATATCTCTCAAAGATAATCAATAGCTAAACTCATAAGCTTGAGCATAAAAGCATACCTTAGACCCATGGGGGTGCCTCTCTTTTATAGCCATTACAATCATAGTCCCAATAGGCAGCTAGCCCTAATGGACTTAGGATTACTGCTAATCTGGGACTCCCAGTGGGATTAGGATAAACTTTCTAAGAGTCTAATCTTTACCCAAACTGAAGTTGTCTCCCATTTTAGGACTCTTGTCCCTTATCCACTTATCTCGGATTCCGGTATTCTCGCAGATAACCTCGGCCTAGCCAAGATAACCTCGGCATCATGAACAGGACATGTGGCACATCGGCTGATACTTCGGTGTAACCTCGGCCATGTGTTGGTACTCAGAAAATATATCTCCGCAACTGCCCCCTAGGTTCTATTACCTCGGCATTCTGAGGTGATGAAACCTATATCAGTACTTTCCAGTATGTCGGCTTAAAGTATCGTAGCCGAGATCATCGTTAAGGCCGACATGTCTCTTTAAAGAACAAGAATTCCAAGAACCCGTTCACGCGTATGAGCTGTCATACATAATCTCGGTTTAACTTTAATTTTAACTTGTAAACTTTTCTCAAGTTTCAATATGTGTTAAACAATGATCTTGGTTTAACTTCAACTTGCAAATTGCTACAAATTTCAACAAGTGTTAAACATCATCTCGGTTTAACTTCAACTTGTAAATTGCTACCAATTTCAACAAGTATTAAACATCATCTCGGTTTAACTTCAACTTATAAATTGCTACAAATTTCAACAAGTGTTAAAGATAACATCGGTTTAACTTCAACTTGTAAATTGCTACAAATTTCAACAAGTGTTAAACATCATCTCGGTTTAACTTCAACTTGTAAATTGCTACAAATTTCAACAAGTGTTAAACATAACATCGGTTTAATTTCAACTTGTAAATTGTTACAAATTTCAACAAGTGTTAAATATCATCTTGGTTTAACTTCAACTTGTAAATTGCTACAAATTTCAACAAGTGTTAAACATAACATTGGTTTAACTTCAACTTGTAAATTGCTACAAATTTCAACAAGTGTTAAACATCATCTCGGTTTAACTTCAACTTGTAAATTGCTACAAATTTCAACAAGTGTTAAACATCATCTCGGTTTAACTTCAACTTGTAAATTGCTACAAATTTCAACAAGTGTTAAATATAATATCGGTTTAACTTCAACTTGTAAATTGCTACAAATTTCAACAAGTATTAAACATCATCTCGGTTTAACTTCAACTTGTAAATTGCTACAAATTTCAACAAATGTTAAACATAATATCGGTTTAACTTCAACTTATAAATTGTTACAAATTTCAACAAGTGTTAAACATCATTTATAACTCTCTGCCCCCTAATGTGGACTTATGTTCACATTAAGCTTGTGCATGTGATCTTGTTCGCCAAAGTTGGTTTCATGCCGAGATTGTTAGCCTTGATTTCTCTGTTGATCTTACTTGGTTTCAACCTGAGTTTGATTCTCGGCCTCGCATTGGCGAGCCGTTTTTCTTCTCGGACTTTAGTGCCGAGATCTTGTCTTCTGGAATCTTGAATCTGCTTACTCAGGTCGAGCTCTTCTTTTCTCGGACCTATTCATCCAGGTCGAGATCATGTCTTCTGGAATCTTGGATCTACTCACTCAGGTTGAGCTTTTTTATACTTGAATGTCATCTCCTTGGAAGCGCTCATGCCCTCTGTCTTCGCGTCCCTTCTAGAAGGGTCTTCATTCCATTTATGTCGACAGACTCTCCATCTTCGCTAAACTCGTCGTTTTCAACACGTTGATCTTGTACGGTGATGGCCATCTATTCTCCTTTCTTTCCCACAGACGGCGCCAAATTGTGTGCGTCAATTTCCAACCACACTGCCAACTTAGTACTCAACTGGAGAACACCGGTAGAATAGATGGCACCTGTCTGACCTGCAACAGAAAGAAGAGTCTCCGGCGGTGACTCGTCCACCCGGGGGTACTCGACGATCAAGTCAGTACTCCATATCTCTCAAAGATAATCAATAGATAAAATCATAAGCTTGAGCATAAAAGCATACCTTAGACCCATGGAGGTGCCTCTCTTTTATAGCCAATACAATCTTAGTCCCAATAGGAGCCTAACCCTAATAGACTTAGGATTACTGCTAATCTGGGACTCCCAGTGGGATTAGGATAAACTCTCTAAGAGTCTAATCTTTACCCAAACTAAAGTCGTCTCCCATTTTAGGACTCTTGTCCCTTATCCACTTATCTCGGATTCCGGTATTCTCACAAATAACCTCGGCCTAGCCGAGATAACCTCGGCATCATGACCAGGACATGTGGCACCTCGGCTGACACTTCGGTGTCACCTCAGCCACATGTTGGTGCTCAAAAAATATATTCCCACACTAACTATAGTTTATGAGTAAGTTGATTTTTTAACTTTTTCTAATTCAGTTTATTTTCGTCTGTATTGAATTTTTTTTTTTTTTTAAATTATGTCAAATTTAAGTACCTTTTTAGTTCCATCTCAATAGAATGATCCTAAAAATTTAATGAAACTGAATTTTTTTTAATAGAGGACTTACGGATATAGGTTTTAATAAATTAACTTATTATTTAATAGGTTTTATGATAATTAATGATATTTTATATCAAATACTATTAAAAAAATATCACTAATTGTTAATTTTTAGCAACAGTTTAAAAATTATCTCAAAAAATGTCACTAATTATAAGTTTTAGCGACAGTTTAAGAAAATCTTCACAAAAAAGTCACTAATTCAGCGATAATTTAAAAAATTTGTCATAGAAAAACGTCAATAATTATAAATTTTAACGATAATTTATAAAAATTATGACAAAAAAAATCACTAATTGTTAATTTTTAATAACATGTAAAAAATCGTCATAAAAAATTATTTTTTATCAACAATTTTATTAGAACTTATTTTTAATAGGATTTGATGAGAATTAAGTTCAACTATTAGAACTAATTTCTTTTTTTGGATAAATTTGATTTGTTTTCATTTTCAGTGAACTTTTTTGTAAAAAATAAATTCTAATTTTTAAAATTTTTAAATTCATCAAGTCAAAAAAGTATAAAATTTTAACTCAAATTAATTTTTAAAAAATAAAAAATAACACGAAAAAATAAACTTAGCTTTGTAGCTTTAGCCAAATGAAAGAGAATAAGAATGGAAGAGAATTGACGTTTAGCACAATTGGCATATATTGGACGAATGCAAAAAGACATTTGAGCTTTTTATTCAAATAATTATTATCTTTAAATGTAATTTTATTTACGCTGTATTTAGTTAAAAGATTTGAGTAGGAATTTAAAAAAAGAAAATAAAAAAATAAATAAAATATAAATAAAATATATTTATATTTTACTTAATTTTATATATTTTTTTTTTTTTTAATTTTTTTTTCAAATCTCCAAACTACATACAACGTTAGGGTTAGAAGTCTCATAAAGTCTAATAAACGTTTTGCGGGCAAAAAAAACAAAGAGGTATATTTAGAAGCAACTGGAGGAATCATTACGCATGAAACAATATCGACACATAGGGATGCTCCCAATACACGCACTACTATTATGTCCCTCTCCACCTGAATATGTAATACAATCAGGATTTTAAACGTCAGAATTTTAAACGGACGAATTTAAAAAGTGGCTCATATGAATTTTAGATACGGCTCCTATAATAGTATAGCACTTAGTTCTGCACAGTATTTTGATTCGCACAAAACAGAGGTATGGATTCAAGAGGTAACTCGTACGGATTCTAGTGGCTCCCATAATAGTATGGCACTTAGCTCCGCACAAAATAGAGGTCAATAGATCTATGACAAATAGAGGACCACAAAGTGGTCAAACAGAAGCCAATGGTTATTTAAGTCCCCCACGGCGTGGGACTCCGTGGTGGTACTTACAAAACATAATTGTTTATAAGGTCATAATCAAATATTCTTTAAAATATAAACAAATATATCTATGGGTTTCCTTTTAAGCAAATAGGGTTCAAATATAAAACTACGTAACTGACATGTTTATAAAGCATGACTTTTATTAATATCCTAATAAAATATAACTTGTATAAAATAGATTTTGGTAAGTCAAAATATACGTAAAATACATTTTGGTGACTCAATGTATAATATAACTCACATTAACCTTAATACCTTACTCTTTCTTTTCACTATCAAAGACCCTTTCGGCTTCCATTATTTTTTCTTTCTTTCTCTCCTCACTTTCTTTCCCTTTTTTTTTTTTTTCTCTTTCTTTTCTTTCTCTCCTTTTTCTTTCTCCTTTTCGTTTTCTCTCCAAGCGCCTCCGTATTTATAGGGGAAAAACGCGTTACGGCAGATTTCAATAATAATTATAAAGATTTGTTCTTATCCTTAATAGATATTTAAGATAATTACTTTTTGACCTAACTTTTTAATATAATTATATAAATAATTTAATTCTTAAGTAAATTACATTTTATTATACACTAATAGAAAATTAATTATTTATTTTAATACCACACCCATTATTATTATTATTTATATTATCTATATTATTATTATTTATATTTTGACCCCAAACTTTTAATAATTATATTATTTTACAAAATTACACATAATAATATATAATAAATTATATATTTTTCAAATTGAGACTAAATAATATTAATATAAATTCTACAGAATAATTAAAATCTGGGTTGTTACAATCGTCCCTTCTTTTAAAATTTCGTCCTCGAAATTTGTCATATGTAAGCTATCCGCTGTGTACTCTGATAAATATATATTAGATGATTAATCTAATAGAAAATGCTACCTAAAAAAATTTTTTACCAAAAATAAGTCACTACTAGTTGTCAAAAAGTAGTTTGGACCGAAATAAGAAATAATGGGTGACTTTAAAAAAAAATTCACTCGTTTTATTTACGATAAAAATAAATAAAATAAGAACACAATGACAGAATTATATGCAAGAATTGAAAATTTTGAGATAAACTTTTTATTGATGGAAAATAGTTTCAAAATTAGTATCTTTATAAATTGAACTCACTTTTAAAAAAAATCAAAATAAATTTTTTTTTTTAATACTGAACTGAAAATTATATGGATTTAATTATATTATAATTTTGGTGGGTGCTTGAGCTCGACATCCTTCTTTTCTTGTCCTTCTTTTACTATAACAAATATAAATTATATCTAATATTCTTCACAAATTAGGCACACTAAAAAAAAATTTATTATATATATATAATCATATAAAATTATAATATAATTAAATCAACTAATAAAATATTATATGTAGGTACTAATTACCCACTATCCTACTTCTTAAATGTGCATGTGTCCTATGCTCCAATGATGATTTTTTTTTTTCTAAAAAAAACCATTGCTCTGATACTATTTGTCATGACTCGCTTCCCGTACCCAAGGGTTAAGCATCGTGATGGCCAGTAACTAAGGTTACCTCCGGCCAATTCTAAAACAGATCAATAAACGCAAGCGAAAGTAATATTTAAATAAGGGTACCAAAATAATTATTGGAGTTTCTATTTTTATTACAAAATTTATTGACCAAAAAGGTCGATATTTACATATAAAAATATCATAAAAATACTGTGTGTGTATCTATTTCGCAGTCTCGCATCTAATACTTTCCAAAAGCTATTTCTGAATTGCATTATTTCCTGAAAATTGATAAACAACTATAAGCACGTGGCAGAGTGAGAAATATTATACCAAGAGTATAAGGGACACGAAATAACCATGGATAGTTAGTTAGGCCAAAACATTTAAGATAATTTAGTCAGAACAAATAATCTTTTAAGTAGTAAAACTGAGATTATTTTCATGTAAGTGGCAGAAACTGAAATACATAAATTATATAAATATATAGCTATAACCACGGTACTGAATAGAACAGAACAGAGGTCACTGAAGTGACAATTAGAACAGAGGTACGGATTCAAGAGGTGGCTCGTTCGGATTCTAGAGGTGGCTCCCACAATAGTGTAGCACTTAGTTCCGCACAGCACTTTGGTCCGCGCAAAACAGAGGTACGGATTCAAGAGGTGGCTCGTACGGATTCTAGAGGTGGCTCCCACAATAGTGTAGCACTTAGCTCCGCACAACACTTTGGTCCGCACAAAACAAAGGTCAATGGATCTATGACAAACAGAGGACCACAAAGTGGTTAAACAGAAGCCAATAGTTATTTAAGTCCCCCAAGGCGTGGGACTCCCGTAGTGGTACTTACAAAACGTAATTGTTTATAAGATTATAATCAAATATTCTTTAAAATATAAACAAACATATCCATAGGTTTCCTTTTAAGCAAATAAGATTCAGATATAAAACCAAGTAACTGAAATGTTTATAAAACATAACTTTTATTAATATACTAATAAAATATAACTGTATAAAATAGATTTTGGTAAGTCAAAACATACGTAAAATATATTTTGGTGACTCAAGGTATAATATAATTCACCTTAACCTTAATACCTTACTCTTTCTTTTCACTATCAAAGACCCTTTCAGCTTCCATTATTTTTCCTTTCTTTCTCTCCTCTGTTTCTTTTCTTCTTTTTTTTTCTCTCTTTTCTTTCTCTCCTTTTTCTTTCTCCTTTCCGTTTTCTCTCTAGGCGCCTCTGTATTTATAGGGGAAAAACACGTTACGTGACAGATTTCAATAATAATTACGAAGATTCGTTCTTATCCTTAATAGATATTTAAGATAATTACCTTTTGACCCAACTTTTTAATATAATTATATAAATAATTTAATTCTTAAGTAAATTACATTTTATTATATACCAATAGAAAATTAATTATTTATTTTAGTACCACACTCATTATTATTATTATTATTATTTATATTATCTATATTGTTATTATTTATATTTTGACCCCTAAACTTTTAATAATTATATTATTTTACAAAATTATACATAATAATATATAATAAATTATATTTTCCGAACTGAGATTAAATAATATTAGTATAAATTCTACAGAATAATTAAAATCTGAGTTGTTACACGGACTGTAAGCTATAGTGAAAAATACTGTATGCTCAAAACTCACGCCGACCTCGCCGAAGCGTGAGACTAATCCTCGCCGGCGCGAATTCTCTCGCCGAGCGGATCAGAGCTCATGCAATGTACTGGATGCCCGAATTTCACACTTGAGCGTCACTTTACTTGCTCGAGCAAAAGGCACGATCACAGAATGTACGCTCGAGCGTGGAGTTCCTCGCTCGAGCATGGGTCCAAAATCTGGAAATTCCAGATTTGAACCTCAATCTCAAAACCAAGTTTAAATGTACTAAATTCGATCCTCTTAGGCTAAATTTCTGGAAAACATTTGTAAACACATAGAATAACATGTTTCAAAACTCAATTTGTAAAATCAAAACCCAAGGGTAGTTTAATTAAATCCAATTTCAACCCGATCTTACAAGAACATGATAAACATGTACATGCATGAATTAAACCACTTTCAAGCTTTAAACACTTGCTCTAATGAGCCAATTCTTATAAAATCAAGATGAAATCATGGTCTATAACATGAACATGAACATGCATGCAAGATTTCCATGAAATCAAACCTCATAATGCAAGGATAAACACATGCATGCATGAATCCTAACTCAAATCAACATATGAAGCTATTTCATGACTCAAACCACTAAATTTGACATGAATCATGTAAGAACAAGCTTAAAGACACAATTAAGAGGTTGAATCCTTACCTATGGTCCTCTATTACAAGTGTGGAAGTTCAATTGCACAAATCCTCTACAATTTCTTCAAGTCACCAAATAAAACTATCAAGAACAACTCAATTCTCTCACACTCTCCCTCTCCTCTCTCTTGGTTAGTTATACACTCAAGAAAAATGGCTGAAACAAATGTTTTACAATGCAAGACTAAGTCTTAGACAAGTTTGGTGTAGTGGCCCACTCATATGGCTTTTTGGTAAATAATGCAACTTATGCCATTTATCAATATTGATCCAATTTAATCATACCAAAACACATTTTTTAATTAATGTGCCGTAAAATCATATAAATTCCAATGATCATAAATCACCAACTAATTTCAGGTTTGGCTGCCGATAAGGCCTTCAATTAGCAACTTAAACACAAGGACATGAACAGATAATTTGGCAATCAAACAGATAGAATTACAATTTAACTAACATACTCAATCAATTCAGTTCCAGATTTCAGTCGATTCAATTACTTATCATAATCAGTCTCAGTTTAACAGTAATCAGTAATTAATCGGTAAGCAGTGGTGAGGGTTGTTACAACCATCTCCTACATTCACATAAATAAGCTTATAGAGAGTACCCCTGTTGTCATGACCCGAACCCGCCCCTATGGGTTAAGGTCATAACCAGTCAGTATTTAAGAAATTACTTGCGGCCTCAAACCTGATTAAACATATAGCAATAGAAATAAGGGGCCAAAACGGAAGCAGATTTAAAAATTTTGTCGCTATGCTTACATGGCAAAGCAAAACATTCCATAAGTAGTCCATGATAACTCACACTTATAAATAGAGTTAACATCTTATACTTCCAGGAACTTTCAAATACGCAATCAGCTAACAAAAGTTTATATACATGGGTGATCCAATGTATTCATCAAAATAGCAAAAAGGGTAAACAAAAGAACAAAAACAAAGTTTCGTGCGTGAGACATTCGGGCTGACTCCACAAGACTTGACTTCCTCTCACTTTCTTCACTGAGGTTGGGTTTGGACATCTCTTTACTCACCTACATGCATATAAATGAGAGTGAGCGAAAGCCTAGTGAATAATATCAAAATAAAGAGGTTACATGAATGAAATTCGTAACAGACATATCAAACAGTCTTAGACCCATTCATGTTTCTGTCTAATACATCAAACGACCTTAAGCCCAACATATCAAACGATCTCGGGCCCAATTTATTCTTATCAAATGGCCTCGAGCCCAATTCATTTATATCAAATGACCTTTGGCCCAATCATTCATGTCAAATGGCCTTTGGCCTAATCATTTATGTCAAACGGCCTTTGGCCCAATAATTCATGTCAAACGGCCTTTGGCCCAATCATTCATATTTATGCACATTTCATACTTAAGATCATAAGCATAACATAATCATAATCATATTCCAACAGCCTTATTCATTCATTGGCATAACGAATATTTGATTCAAATTAATAAACCCATAGAACTCATATAGAAGTAAGCATTTAGAAAGTAGCATACTTCAACACATTCTTACTAAGATATTACTCACAGTGTTCTGCCGATGGATTTGCCCTTGCGCTCGACTCTACACATTTCACAACACATTGGGTCACAAGCGATTCAATCCGTTCTTAAGTTATTCATTTCTCTTAGGCCTCTTTCATAACCTTTTAGTTCAATTATAATGCTCCATGCATGCCTAAGAGTGCTTAGAAATGAAGGAGAACAGAAAACGAAATACAAAACAGCTTTTCAAATTTCTGAAACATGGTTCTCCACTCGAACGCAGCTTTGGTCGCTCGAGCAGACTGTAAAGCTCTGTAAAAGTTCTGGTTGCATAAATTTTATGCTCAAGCGAGACTTCTAATGCTCGGGCAAGGAGTCTTGTAAGAAAGGGTTCACTCGAGCACAAGGTTTGCCGCTCGAGCTACCGTGTAATTCACTGAAAAACTTTTGGGAGCTTGATTTTCACGCTTGAGCGACACTTTTCTTGCTCAAGCAGACAGGTCGAATTCTAGGTTTTCCAGAATTCTGTTTGAAGCTCAAAACACAATTCTAAGGGTCCAATTTGAGTATAACTCACTCAATTATGCAAGAATACTCTCAAAAACAAAAATTTGAAGAGAGCTTTCAACCATAGTTCAAAATTCTATGCGTTTAACAAATTTCAAACCATAAACTTATACATACACAATTCATATTTTGTATCTTGCATGGACAAGCTTCAAGGCTTGAAAGAAAGCTTTAACATATAGAAATTCTTACATGCATGTGTCAAATAACCCTCAATACAACATGATTAACATGCTTCATAGTCAAACATGCAAATTTGTAGCTAATCCTCACATGCATGTACTTATTAACTTCAAATTCATTGAAATCAACTCAATTCTTGTTCTTAATTACATATTTTGCTTGAATTTACTTAGTTATAGATTTCAACTCATGAATTTGAGTTCAATTAATCACCTAAGAGCTTCAGCCCTTGAAATTTTGGCTAATTCTTGAATTTACTTAGTTATAGATTTCAACTCATGAATTTGAGTTCAATTACTCACCTAAGAGTTTCAGCCCTTGAAATTTTGGCTAATTCTTGAGTCTAGCTTCCAAATGCTTCAATCTTGAAGTCAATTCTCCAAGAATTTGGTCCCTCTCTCTCTAAATAAAGTGTATAACTCAGCCAAGAGGTGAGAAGATGAGCTCCAAATGTGAATTAGGCCCCTAATTAGCATATATATATAGGCCTTACTAATCATATTGGCTAATTAAGGCTTAGGCCTAATCAAATGAACATAATTAAATCAGATTAATCTAATTATTTTGATTTGAATCGATTTTTAATTAAATTTTACCGTAAGCTCTAAAAATCATGCTAAATGCAAAAACACAGTCAATTTCAGTTTTTGTCGCCTCTACAACCTTTAATTAAATTTTTTATAACAGATATTCAAACAGATCTTCCTACAGTGAACAAATAGAATCTCAAAAACACATATAATCACATAATTAGCATTCAAAATCATATCAAGCTCATAATTATAGGCATAATTAGGATTAATTAGCATATCACGGGACAGGGTTATCACACC
The DNA here is from genome assembly GCA_025200525.1 of Camellia lanceoleosa. Classification (NCBI taxonomy): domain Eukaryota; kingdom Viridiplantae; phylum Streptophyta; class Magnoliopsida; order Ericales; family Theaceae; genus Camellia; species Camellia lanceoleosa. The sequence continues at coordinate 200,803,729 of CM045763.1, read as the reverse complement.
TGTAATTTACAGTACCCTAACAACCTAGTTGAAAGCTTATTAAGAGTTTGCAAACTCATGATCTTCTTTTCACATTACAAGTACCAAGCACTTCAACCACGAGATGAAAATGAAATAAAATTAAGTGCTTGTAATCACGACATATGGTGTACTTGGGCTCATTGAACTCAAGACTTGATACTTCTTCAAGCGTTAAATCGAATTTCCACCATAAGTGATTATGTTAAGTGGGCTTAAGACCCATCCCCTTTGATGTTTTCCACACCAAATCCCTTGCAAGTCCCTTTGTTCAAAGGTCAACCAAGTTTTCACTTGACTTTACATAACTAATGGTAATCACACCTTCTGTGATTAACTGTCTGACACAGCTATGTCTCAGTCCTATATGCCTGGACTTTCCATTATAGACATGACTATAGGCCCGTAATAGAGTTGCTTTACTATCACAATGCAAAGATATTGGTGGCATAAGTTTTGGCCATATCTTAATCTCTTACAACAAGAAGCCAATGCTACAAACTCAGATGCAATGGTTGAGTCTGTTATGCATGTTTGCTTCTTAGAACCCCACGAGACAGCTCCTCCTCCAAAAATAAAAATCCAACCACTCGTGGACGAGTGATTTTCATGGTCAATTATCCAACTGGCATCTGTGAATCCTTCCAGCATTGTTGGATAGCCATTATAGACTATTCCATAGTCTATTATTTTCCTCAAGTACCTAAGTACTCAGTTAATAGCATGTCAATGCACACTACTGGGATTACTAGTGTATCTACTAAGTTTTCCCACTGCAAATACAATATTAGGTCTAGTGCAAGTCATGGCATACATCATGCTACCTATCACTCTTGAATATTCTAGCTGATCAACAGCTCTTCCAGTATTAGGATACAATTTCAAATTTGAATCATAAGGGGTAGACATTGGTGTATAATTATATTGATTAAATTTCTTAAGAATTTCTCAATATAGTGCGACTGGGTAAAAATTAAATTATTGTCCTCTCGTTTGATCTTAATACCCAAAATTATATTAGCCAAGCCTATGTCTTTCATACCAAAGCTAGACGATAAGAAACTTTTAGTACTTTTAATGACATCATTGTCAGTACCAAAAATAAGCATGTCGTTTACATATAGACATATGATTACACTTTTATTGCCAATAAACTTACTGTACACACACCTATCAAATTCATGTATCCTAAAACCATTTGACACTATTACTTTATCAAATTTCTCATGCCATTGTTTTAGAGCTTTTTTCAATCCATATAGTGACTTCACAAGTTTACATACTTTGTGTTCTTGACCCTGTACAACAAATCCTTCCGGTTGTTGCATATAGATTTCCTCATCTAACTCTCCATTTAAGAAAGCAGTCTTAACATTTATTTGATGGATTTCAAGCTCGTAAATTAAGGCTAAGGCAATCAACACTCGAATGGTGGCAATTCTGGCCACCGAAGCATATGTATTAAAATAATCGATACCCTCATTTTGAGTAAAACCCTTAGTAACTAATCTTGCTTTGAACTTGTCAATTATGCCATCAATTGTCATTTTCCTTGTGAAAATCCATTTACAACCAATTGGTTTGGAACCAGGTGAAAAATTAGCAAGTATCCAGGTATTGTTATCTACGATTTAATCCATCTCATCTTTTATTGCTTATTTCTAGAAAGCGACATCTTAGACTTCATATCCTCCTCAAAGGTTGATGGATCTAAATCCATATTCGAATAAATCATTGTTTGCTTACAATAAGCTTTCCTAGTTCCTTCTACAAGGTAAACTATGAAATCAGGGCCAAATTGTAACAACCCAGATTTTTAATTATTCTGTAAAATTTATATTAATATTATTTAATCTCAGTTCAGAAAATATATAATTTATTATATATTATTATGCATAGTTTTGTAAAATAATATAATTATTAAAAGTTTAGGGGTCAAAATATAAATAATAATAATATAGATAATATAAATAATAATAATAATGGGTGTAGCACTAAAACAAATAATTAATTTTCTATTATATAATTATATTAAAATATTGGGTCAAAAGGTAATTATCTTAAATATATATTAAGGATAAGAATGAATCTATATAATTATGAATTAAATCTGAGCGAAAGCAACGTCTGAGCCACGTGGAGGCCACGGACTCGTCCTTCCTCCCTATAAAAGGAGGAGACGTTCTGGAGAGGAGAGGAAAGAAAAAGAGAAGAAAAGAAAAGAGAAAGAAAGGAAAGAAAGAGAAAAAAAAGGAAAAAAAAAAAAGATAAGGAAGTTGAAAGAGTTTTTGATAGTGGAAAGAAAGAATAAGATATTAAAATTAAGATGAGTTATATTATACCTTGAGTCACCATAAAGTATTTTACGTATATTTTGACTTACCAAAATCTGTTTTACACAAGTTATATTTTATTAGTGTATTAATAAAAGTTATATTTTATAAAGGTTTCGGTTACATGGTTTTATTTCTGAACCTTATTTGCTTAAAAGGAAACCCATGGATATGTTTGTTTTACTTTTAAAGAATATTTGACTATGACCTTATAAACAATTATGTTTTGTAAGTACCACCACGGGAGTCCCATGCTTTTGGAAACTTAAATAACCATTGGCCTCTGTTTGGTTACTTTGTGGCCCTCTAATCCATGGACCTCTGTTCTGTGCGGACCAAAATGCTGTGCGGAGCTAAATGCTACACTATTGTGGGAGCCACCTCTTGAATACGTACTTTTGTTCTGTGCGGACCAAAGTACTGTACGGAACTAAGTGCTACACTATTGTGGGAGCCACCTCTTGAATCCGTACCTCTGTTCTGACTGTCACTTCTGTGACCTCTGTTCTGTTCTGTTCGGTACCGTGGTTATGGTTATATATTTATATAATATCTGTATTTCAGTTTCTGCTACTTAAATGATTTGTTTATGTAAATGTTTTGGCCTAACTAACTATCCATGGTTATTTCGTGTCCCTTATACTCTTAGTATAATATTTCTCACTCTGCCATGTGCTTATAGTTGTTTACCAATTTTCAAGAAATAGCTTTTGGAAAGTCTTAGATGCGAGGCTGCGGAATAGACACACACAACATTTTTATGATATTTTTATATGTAAACATCGGCCTTTTTGATCAATAAATTTTGTAATAAAAATAGAAGCTCCGATGATTATTTTGGTACTATTATTTAAATATTTCTTCCGCTTGCGTTTATTAATTTGTTTTTGAATTGGTCGAAGGTAACATCAGTTACTGGCCATCACGATGCTTAACCCTTGGGTACGGGGAGCGGGTCGTGACACAAATGACTTCTCAGTCCTAGCCCTCTTACTCCTCCTTAGCTCAACATGCTCATTAGGTTCATTAGACTCAATGGGTTCATGTCGTTCACTTCATCTGTAGACATCAAAGGAGTTGATTCATATCCTTAATTAGAATCCAACCTTGGAATGGTTGTGAAACGATTCTCATAAAATACCGCATCACGTGATTCAATGATAGTATTTGTTTCCACTGAACCATTGGGCTCTACTACCAGAAACCTATATACTTTGCTATGTATAGCATAGCCAAGGAACATGCATTCAATTCCTTTTTTACCTAATTTCTTCCTTTTAGGTTTAGGCAATCTGATTATTGCTCTATAGCCCCATGTTTTCAAGTAACCTAGATTAGGTTTCTTATTTTTCCAAAGTTCATAAGGAGTAACATTTCTTCCCTTGAGAGGAATTCTATTGAGTATATGGCAGGCAGTGAGCATGGCTTCACCTTAAAAACTAGAACTTAAATTGAAGTAAGAAAGCATAGCATTAATCATTTCTATTAATATCCTATTCTTTCTTTCAGCCACTCCATTTTGTTGTGGTGTGTAGGGTGCAGACTTATCATGAATAATACCAACATTTTCACAATATTCTAGAAAATGGTATTCACTGCCTCTATCAGACCTAAGTCTCTTTATTTTGACATTACACTGATTTTCTACTTCTTTCTTAAGAATCTTGAATTTATCAAGCACCTCATCTTTTGAATGCAAAAGATAGATATGACAATACTAAGAAAAATCATCAATGAATGTTACAAAATATTTCTTACCACCTCTAGTGGGGGTACTATTCATGTCACATACATCATTATGCACAAGTTCAAACAGAGATGTAATTTTATCTACTTTAGGAAATAAAATGCGAGTAATTTTAGATTGCACACAAAATTTGCATTTTTCAAACATATCAATGTCATACTTAGGAACTAAATCTAAATTAACCATATCATGCGTTTTCCTAATATTAACATGACCTAAACGAGCATGCCATAAAGAAAGAGAATCAACAATATAAGCAGAAATAGATGGATTATTGATAACGTTAAGTTTAAACATTCCTTGATACATGTAGCACTTCTTAAAAAAAATCCCATCCTTAAACAGACAAATTTGTCGACTCAAATACTAACTTGAAATCATGCTTATTAAGTAGACTTCCAAATACAAGGTTTTTCCTGACATCAAGTACATGATAAACATCATTAAGACTTGAGACTTTTCCAGATATGAACTCTAGATCCACCGTCTCTTTGCCTTTGATAGCAACAGTTGAAGAGTTGCCCATATAGAGAACTGTTTCATCACTCACTTGTTCATAAGTAGTGAAACGGTTCTTGTCGTTGCAGACGTGCCTTGTTACTTCTAAGTCAATCCACTAGTCACCACCATCTTCGAGCACTTTCACCTCGGATACAACAGCCACGAACTTGTTCTTGGCATTTGATGCTTCTGGTTTCTTCTTATATGATCGGCATTCATTTCTAAAGTGCCCTGGCTTGCCGCAATGCCAGCAAGCGCCTTTCAGCTTCTTAGCATCTTTCTCAGGTTGGGGGTCGCGCTTATGCTTCTTTTTGTTGAACCTCTTGCCATCATCCACTATGTGAATCTTGGAAGTCTAAGCGAATTGGTTTTCTTTACTTTTAAGAAATCTTAACTCTTTCTCAACTTGGAGGTATTGAGCCAATTCCTCCAAAGTTAGATCTTCCTTTTTGTGTTTCAGAGTTTTCTTAAAATCCTTCCAAGAAGATAATAGTTTCTCTATTATAGACGAAACTACAATAGATTCATCTATGTTCATATTCTTTTGTCAAAACTGACTCAGAATATGTTGGATCTCATGGAATTGTTCCATAATGGGTTTTGTATCGATCATAGTAAAACGCATAAAATTACTAACAAGACAGTTCTTACTAGTGGCATTCTCGGTGAGGTACTTTGACTATAATATGTTCCATAGTTGTTTTGTCGTTTCCAGATGTTTATAAACATCAAACAGAGAGTCTAACAACGCATTCAGAATGTGTTCTCGACAAATGTAGTCGTCATTCTCCCATTTGGTTCTAGTACGAGTTTGCTCCATTGTCTCGTCTTTTTGCTCCATCGGATAGGGGGTAGTTAGCACATAGACCACTTTGAGAGTAGTGAACAAAAAATCTTTTGCGAGCGTCAAAAATTTCCTTCATCAATCGATCAAGCTTCATGAAATCTTGAGTTATTTTCTGAATAGACATTACCATATCTAATTATTGTCTTTAGATTGTTGGAACAAATTTGTCTTGAATTCTTCAGTTGGTGGTCTTCGAGTCTTCAAAACTTGGCGATGATCTTGTCTATGTGAAACAAAAAATTAGTACCTCAAGTCGCGTTACTTAGTATTTTCGTAAAGACAATATTTGTACCTTCCAAAAGGTGTACAAGGAGTTACAGCAAATTCGTCTCCAGGATACAATGAAGCCTGATCTAAAGATCAAGTATACCGGTGTCTGCACTGACGACAGGAGATCAGAATACTCTTGATATAATCAAGAAAACCAAGACAATGATAATCAAGGCTGTAGAATTTGATTACCAGTAGAAAAAGCAGAAACTTGCTTAACAAACTCTTGATCGAAAACTCTAAATCAAGAGGGAGAGAGACAAAATTGCAGAAATGATATCTAAATTTTTGGATGATTGAAATGGATATTTCACCGCCTATTTATAAGCCTTGATGCATCTGATTGAATGGTCATGTCCCTTGATCGCATTCGATCAGATCTGACCGTTGGATCGACGATCTATGGTGCAAATCATTTCCACACCGAACAGATACATTGACTAATCATACTTGATCACAATCAGGTGTCATCTCATCTGCACGATCGCGCGCATCTTCCAATCAACGGCTATGATCAAATTGTTCCAGATCGGGCACACAACCGTTCAATCGATTAGTTGACTCATCACCAACGGATGCCACATTACTACCACGTGGAGCTGACTATATTCCACGTCACCCATGCCACGTTGGATCCACGTCATCACTCCAACTTGTCCGATGCAAATAGGAAAGTGCTCTCATGGCACCTTGCGCACCCATGCCATGTTGGATTTACGTCATCGGCCCATCATGTACAAAGTGAAAAGTGCACCATCAAACGCCACACAGTTCACTGCCCACGCCATGCGCGCGTGTACGGATGGTCCTTACGGTGTGAGTGCATGTACACTAGCATCCATCCTATAATATCATATTCAAAGAAATATTCCATATAACATTTTATTAAGTACTCCATGTTTTGTTCTCTTTTCAATGTAGGACAAATTCCCCAAGCTTATTTCATGCTTTCCAAAGAAAAATATGTAAGGTTTCGAAAACACCAAAAACTAAACAATAAATTTTAAAAACTCATTTTGAAAATTCCTTAACAGGGGATACTGCTACACAGTATGCACAATAGTAACTTTGGTTAATTAAAATTACACCGTTTTTATCATTGCCACAAACATGCTTTTTATGCATAAATATTAAGGAGTTGTTTGGGATTGAATTTTTTTGTTTTTAGTAAACTTTATTTAAAAATTTTCAAAAAATCTTTCAGGTTTTACTATCCTAGATGAACCAAAAAATTAAAAAGAAAAAAATTAAAAAAAAAGTTACAAACCTAAATTTTTTCATCATCTAATAATTTTTTGGATGAAAATTACAAACAAGTCTGAGGTTTTAACTTTTATAACAAAATAAATCTTGAATTTTTAATTTTATCAATTTAAGCACTAATTTTTTTATTTATTTTCAATGTAAATCATTTGTCTATTTTCGTTAAGTAAAAACAACTGAAAATGAGCATTTTTTTTTTAGGAAATTGAATTTAATGATTAAAATGTTACTTTTTCTCAATTTTAGTTAACGAAAATAGACATATGTTTTCAACTGAAAACAAATATAAAAAAATAATATTTAAATTGATAAAATTAAAAAATCAAGATTTATTTTATTACTAGAGTCAAACCCTAAGTTTCTTTGTAATTGTCCTTCTTTTAGGTATTTTATCATTAATAAAAAATTCAAATTTTTTATTTTTTATTTTTACTTTTTTGGTTGATCTTACCTTTAGTTTTTTATCACAATAAGAGTTGTTTTAATTGTATTTTTTCATGTATATCGTTGTGTTGATTTATCATTGTTTTATTTATAGATATAATGCAATTATCGTTTAATTGAATTAGATCTATTATTGTTTAATTAGATTTGTTAATCATTATTTAAACAGCAATGCTAGGTATCATGAAAAAATTTTTATAAAAATAATCATGAAAGCTTTATGACTCTTGAATTACACTTAGAATAAAATACCACATACTAATCAAATTAATCCAAGGATCATAAATCTTTCATGATCATTTTCATGAAAAAAATTTCATAATCCCTAACTTTGCTCTTGTTTAAATTGAATTTTAATTGCAAATCAACATCTTGGAATTTTTAAGATTTCTCAAATATTTATTCTTAACTTATTTCATCATGTAATAAAAATAATTTCAAAAAAGAAAAAAATGCTAGACCAGAAGATTATAACCCAGTCACACCAAATACAAAAAGCATGTTTATTCATTGTACCAATGACAGAAATGGCGAAGTGACGGGGCCCATTTAAAGACGGGGCGGCTTTCTGCTCTGGTCCCCAGCCGCCGTCCCTTCTTAAGCAATGACTCCAATATCACGGTTGTTTAGCTTCATAAAATGAAAGGAATTAAGAATATACTGAGATTCGTAAAAAGATTATCAATGTGAAGATAATAAATTAAAAATATAAAATAAAATATATTTATTTATGTATTAATGTAACAACATTAGTTAATTAAAATTAAATGTACAAATTATGCAAAAACTCTTATTACATAGAAAACAATACTATTAATTTTATAAAATGAGAGACAAAATGATCTTTTAACCATTAATCTATAGGCGTGGACTGACAATCCCACCACTGCCATGCGTATGCTAATCTCATCATAGGAGAAGATTAATAGTCTCATAAGAATAACAATCTCATATCATTCCTCTACAAACAACATGATATAGATAGATAAGATCCATGAATTACTAAACCAATCCCATTCCCTAAACCTCCAAACAAACATGACCTAAGAGATGTGCATTGTTGGCTTAAATAGTTAATGTGGGTGCTGCACCCCCAATCCATAAAAACATGCAAATCCCACTCTCATAGCCAGAAGAACAAAATTTGAGGATAACTAATTGATAATTCAAATAAAGAAATTTCCATAAACTAAAGCAAGAACATGTTACAAATCAGGTTGCAAAGATATATCAAATTCCGCACTAGAGTCGGTCAATACTCAACAAATGATGAGAACAAAATCTTATAGTAAACCACAAAAAAATAAATAAACAAACAGAAAATAAACACATAATTCTAAGTTATGACACAGTACAAAGCCATCAAGGCCTTGAATAACTCAACTACTCAGAAGTCAGCCAAAAAATTGTCACCATACCACACCTCATATTAACACACCAGTCAGGGAAAAACAAAGTGCGAACAAACTGAGAATCGCATGAACTCATCAAACCAACACACTTTGAACTTCCCAGCAAAAGCCGATTCCTATGTTCAACCGTAAGCATCACTACTCTTGCACATCTTCAGCTTCATTAGCAAGCCCATTTTCAGCTTTGTCAGCACTGCATGTAAAAGAAAGCAATTAGTTGTTTCACATACAGCAATTGGCAATTAAAACATGGACATCTCTCTGCTTTTGTTTTCTGCTCCACCAGCTTTGGAGCATATCAAATATCTAAATACCAGGCAGATATATATATATATATATATACCACCACAAAATACATACATATATATAATTCTAAATGCTACTGGTGATGCCACATTCTAGGAAGCAATATCTATATATACCACCAAGGTGGACGCACATTTGGGCAAGTGGACCGATTGCCTCCACTGAGCACAGTATTAAATGTTGTGTTGGTTTCCCCTAAAAAAGTGTCATTCATTGCTAATTAGAACTCTCCATATGAATCAAATTTCAGATTTACTTTAGTTTTTAAATAGATTTTAAAATAAATAAGGGAACAAATTTGAAGTTATTAAATAAACAAGGGTGTAGGATTATAATTCAATTTGTTAAACATTATTGCTGTTGTTATTGCTATTCAATTTTAAAATTTTAGTTTGCCTAGGATTTTTGCCCACACTAAACTTGATCCCCTTAAATCCACCCCTATATACCCACTCAATATGTTAAAAAGTAAAAAACAAGAAGAAAAAGAATGTAAAATAAATAATGTCTCTGGAACTCTTTCATAGTGGAATCCAACTAATATTCTTTTACTTGAACAAGCCAAGTATTCTTCGGGATCTAAGAACAAGTGCCATACATGAGAAAGGAAACATTGTACAATCCAGCTAAACACTTCCTTAAATTCCAAGTCATTCTTATGATGCCAGAGAAATTTGGTTCAAGTAGAGTATATTGAACGAATTCAAATGGACAAGTTTAAGTTTGCGTTTGCATTTGCATTTGCACAACAAAAAAACTGAAGCGCCAAACAAAAGCTTGGGAAAAGATCTTAAGGTCACAAGTACATGAAAAAGATAATCATCAAATTGAAGTAACTCTCGAAAAATCAACAATGTATCCCAGAAAGGGCAGATCTGTTGCCCTATCAACAAAAACAATACAAAAGGCAATTCTTTCATGCTCAAATTACATGATGAATAAAGATAAAAAGAAGGGAATCATGCATGCATAATGCTACATGCTCATGCATATAGTAATATGACTAGTTAATTTCCTCCCCCATTCATACTCTCTATCTTAAATCATATTATTCAAAATACAATAATTATTTATAAAATTTCAAACCCAGGTAATGTATAATTGTGTACTACCAATCAACATAAAGAGGACAATCAAAAATTCAGGTATTAAGACAAGTTTCACAAGGAAACCAGGGTTGTTAAAAGGAATTCCAAAGTATGCATACAAACGCATTTTGCATTTGAGTCCATGCATGTTTTAAATGACATATGAGGTGGTTTTTCATATGATCCAACCCAGAGATCGACAAAGAAAAAACGTAAATGAGGAGGAACTCAATCGCAATTGCACCAAACATATGTATAAGCATGACCTTAACCTTAAGTAGTCCAGGACATTATGGAAGTCATAAAAAAATTCGTCATGATATCATTAGCGCCAAAAGTACTAAGGTAAAAAATGACTCTCCCTTCTAATAGTTTTGGAAAAGTAAAATCTGTATGCAAGGAATAAAATTCAATAGTTCATTCATATGCACAGTTGGGCCAACAAAGGATGCTTGTAAACCCACATTGCAATCTATAAGAATTCCTTTCCCCCCATATGCAATCTTCAGAGAATAAACTCAGAAGAAACCAAAAACAACATCCAAAAACAGAAAAGTTCTTTTTGATAAAATAAAGTGAATTGACAAAACAAAGCACAATTGATTCAGAATTGGAATCTAAAAACTGAAGAAGAAATTGGAATCTTTATGCTAAACAAATAAAATTGAATTCGACAATAACCCAATTAACTCTTGCAGAGTCACCAAACTAGTCATAAATCATAATTAAACCAGAATCGAGATTAAAACAACTAAATTTTACAATCTTTGCACTGCACCAGGCTCAATTCACAAACCTTGGAGGACGAACATCATCAGCAGCAGAATCAGTCTTCCTCCAGCTCTTCTCAATCTGACTTTCCGGCGAACTCAATCTTCCATTCCCGATCCCAAAACCCCTCTTCCCACCATCATTCGTAGAACCCATCTCCTTAATCTTCATCGACTCAAGTTTCTCATCGATTTCCTTCCAATCCTGCCCCTTCTCCTTCAAAACCTCCTCCCTCGGCCTCGCCGCACCAAATGGGTTCAAACCCTTGGGCTTCACCACTGTCACTGAACCATCTTGCTGACTATCTCCCACAGGCAGTGTCCGAGGCTGCAAATTAAGCCTACGCCTCTCGGTCCCATTATTCCCATCTTCCCTCTTCTTCCCCCAGTTATCAGAATTTGCAGCACCATTGGTTGCTGAATCAAACCCCCCTCGTCTCTCTCTCTGACTATCAAAAGCACCAAACTTTTTCCCCTCCTCTTCCTTCTTCTTCACCCAATTATCCGAATCTGCTCCTCCATTCGATTCAAATCCCACTCGTCTCTCTCTCATACTGTCAAATCTCCTTCCCTCCGAAGGAACAAAGCTCTTCTTCGATACCCAACTCTCAGAATCATCAGCCCTAGACTCAGACCCAAAAAACCCTCCTCTCTCTCTCCTCTCAAAACCATTACTAGATAAAGACTTCTTCGATGCCCCCCAATCATCAACCTCATCAGCACGAGACGGCCCTAATTCTCTGTTCGAATCTCCGTTCCTACGCGGCTCATCAGATGATGCCCTAGAAGACCCCCACCGCGATTTCGAAGACTCGTCGCCATACGATCTGAACCCACCGCCGAGCCTAGACCGGTCGAGCTCCTCGGCAGTTCGCTCGCGTGGACCGGTCGGAAGCAACGTCAGATCTACGATGGTGAGGCGTTTGGCAGGGGTAGGGTTGTTGAACTCGGAGAGAGGGATTTTTTGGGGCTTCTTCTTCTTCGTCTTCGCCGCCGCAAGAGAAGGGAAGTCCGCCGTGTCGCCGCCGTTGGCACGGTGGTTCTTGTCTTCGTTTTGAAGCTCCGATTCGTGCTCTTCAGAATCGAGTGCCCAGGCGCCTGGTTTCGCCCACGCACTAGCCACTGTTGCCGCCATTGTCTCTCTCTCTCTCTCTCTGGAATCTCAAACTCTCTCTCTAGAATCTCTCTCAAATAGCTCTTGCTGTTTGAGCTGCGTATGTAAGTCGGCAAGCGAAGAGATGGGTTTATATAGAGATAGGAAGGTGATTTTTGATCGGACGGTGCAGAAGCGCTTTCCTAATCCGGAGTGACGTTCGGAATTGGGGAAATCCAAGTAAATTAATTAGTATTACGGTCGAGTTTGGGAAGATTAATAAATGTATTTTTTGATTTTTTATGAAATATGAGTTAGATTTGGGTTGGGTTTAAAGTGATGTGTTAGAGAAGTAATTTGACTTAAATAAGATGATGTGAGTTAAATAGGATAGTGACTTTTTAACTTTTTAAATTTTTTGGAAGATGCTAAACTACAATCCATTATTAGGAAACTAATCTTATTAAGGAAACAAAATTTACCTTGCAGGTGTTTGTTTGTTTGTTTTTTAATAATAATAATAATAATAATAAAAGGTTTTTAAATGTTTGGGTTTGGATTTGGTTTTGGTTATGGTGTGCAACTTACACCTTACACCTTATACCTTATACTTACACCTACACCTTACACTTACACCTTTTGTGAAAAATTAAACCTTACACTTACACCTTTTTTGAGGTTGCACACCATATGCAACCCACTTACACCTTACACCTTACACTTACACCTTATACTTATACTTACACCTTACACTTATACTTTTTGTGTAAGTGACACATGGTGTGCAATTGCACACTTAAGAAAAGTCCTAAATGTTTATCAATTTTTATTTTTGTGTTAAATTAAATTTTAATTTTTTTTTTTAAGAGTGGATTGTTTTTTAAGAAAAATATTGAAAATAGTTTTCTAAAACACTTTGTCAAGTAAATTTTTTATTTTTTTTCAAAAATCGAAATGCAAAACAAAAACAGTACTAAACAGGCTTTGAAAACTATTTTTGAATTTTTGTTTATGAAATAACTCGTTTTCTTAACAAAACATTGAAAGTCCTTTTCGAAATTTTGAAAATTGTTTTCATACAAAAAAAAAAAAATTATTAAAAATGATTTTTCAAAAAAAAAATATAGTCAAACATTTTTCATGTTTTTGCTAAAAAAATATATAAAAAAAAATTCCTCATTTTTGTTTTTTGTTTTTTGGGCTCTTGGTTTAGTTTTCCAAGTGGTTGTGGCCCTTGGCAACATTTTAAACTCTCCTCAAAATTTAATTTTTCTTCTAACATAGACTTGAATCTTAACATGTGACACCATTTAATTTTCTGTTTCTCTTGTGATATCAAAATTATCCCATTGACACTTTTTATTCCTTTTTGTCAAAATAAAATAATTTTATGGCTTGTTAAAAATAAAATTTTCGCTTTTATTTCGAGTTGAATGACCTCATTTGAATTGTTGGTAATGTATTTAAAAATTTTCCTTTTAATAATATAAGTACGTGACTTCCTTCCGGTCTAGAGTGAGTGTCCAATTTAACTTATTGTGAACCTACTTCGTGAGTTGTTTAAGTTTGTCTAAAAAAAGTTATTATTCTTCTAATGTGTGTAAATTAATTTATTTATCTTTTTACTCAATTTCAAATGTTTAGCTTGATGAGTTTCTATGAGTGCTCAAAAGCCTCTTTGTCACGACCCAAACCCGTCCCTATGAGTTTAGCACCGTAACCGGTCAGTAATCTGAGACTACCGAAGGCCTACTTAACTGTAAAACAGTAATACAAAGTACAGGGGATGGCGAAAACCAAAACAGTAATACAAAGATGTCCAACGAGCTGTGACAGTCTGTATGCAAAAAGACTTTTCAAAACATATTCACATTCGAAACAAAACAGTATGTACATACATCATATACAGATATTCAGGTTAGGGACCAGATCCCCACCATATGATGCAGATAAGAAAGTGTCTATACAAAGATACTGTAAACAGATACAAAAATGGAAAAATCTAAAACACCCCCAAAAGCCCTAGCTTGAAGGACTTGGTACCTCTCAATGAGGCACAGTGGTTGGCTTTGACAAAACGAGAGCTTAGCTTGACGCTTCTAGCAACGGTCCGGTGTCTGAACACCTACATATATATATGAGCAGTGAGTTAAAGCCCAATGAATAACATATGCGTAAAGAGATTAAGAATAAATGTCCTTTCAGTATTGAAAACAGTTATTTATCAGTATATCAGTCATTCAGTTTGTGGCTCATATTTCATGCCATAACAGTCATTCAGAAACTATAATAGTCATATGTGGTACATCCAATAACAAAATAGTACAATAGGTCTTAACAGACCGAACAGTCAGTTGATGGCCATCATATCAGTAAACAGTTGTGGTTCCAAACATGGGAACCAACAGAGATCTCTGTGACAGTAGCAGTATAGTACAGTAACAGTAAATTGCTATGGATGCCACGAATACAGGTTACAAATAGGACAAACATTCCTTCAGTAAAAAATATCATTTCAGAAAGCAGTACAGTTGTTCATTCAGAAAATATTCATGATTGAACATATCTTTACAACATTGTTACTCACAGAGCATTGGGCTATAAGCAGCTAGAGCGTCCTCGAATGCCAACCCTACACAGTCAGAACGAACACACACTGAGCTACACAGTTGGGAAAATAATAACTTAATCCCTAATTTGCCTCGGTGTGGTTCTACATCAATATCCTCCTTAAGATGCCTTAAACATGCCCTAGGAATGCCTAGGATGGAAAGAGGATGCAAAGATGTACTTTAAAACACTTTTCAAAATTTTCATAAACAGGGGTATCGCTCGAGTGTGGCTTTCTACGCTCGAGCGGATATACAGACAAAGGATCTCCGCTCGAGCGTGACTTCCTTCGCTCGAGCGAACTGTAAAACATGGAAAAAGTACTGGATGCATGAAATTCACACTCGACAGGCGCTCGACCCCCCCTCGAGCGTGAGACACAAGTCCTCACTCGAGCGTGCACTCCCTCGCTCGAGCAGACTGTAAATCACATGATAATACTAGATACATGCATTTCCCGCTCGAACGTCACTTTCCCCGCTCGAGCGGACTGCATGAACTCAGAATGTACGCTCGAGCGTAAAGTCTTATGCTCGAGTGTAGGTCTAAATTCTGAAAATTCCAGCATCAAATTTGATCTTTTTGGGCTAATTTTCTGGAAAACTCTTGTAAACTCATAGTATAGCATGTTTTGAAGATCAATTTTGTAAAATCAAGCCCAAAGGTAAGTCAATTAACTACAAATTCATTTAAAACTTCAAGAACATGGTCAAACATAACATGCATGTATTCAATTGAATTCAAAGCTTCAAATACATGATCAAATACAAGTTCTAGCTCAAGAACATGGTGAATTCATGGACTATAACAAAATGTGGACATGCATGCAAGAATTTCCATGAAAACAACTTCAAACTTCATGATATGCACATACATGCATGATTTAAGCTTCAATTCAACATTGTGTGCCAATTATAGACTCTAAACTTCAAACTTCCATGAACTATACAAGAACAACTTGAATACACAATTTAAAGGAAGAACTCCCTACCTTAAGTCTTGAATTCAAGATATACTAGTTCAATTTGCAATCTACTCTTCAATTCTTTCAATTTTCCAAACAATTCTTGTTGAACTCAAACTATCTCCTATCTCTCTCTCTCTCTCTATAGTCGATTAGGCTCAAGAAATGGGCTAATGAAATGATATGAAATCAAGTCTCAAAGTGTTGTAGAGATAGGCCACTAAATGGCAAAAGGGTAAATAAGTCTAACTTATGTAATTTTAGCTTTATTTAATTTAATTCGGTCATACCAAATCACATCTCAATTAAATATACCATAAAATCACATAAATTCTAATTAGCATGAAACATTAATCAATTTCAGATTCGGCTGCCGATAAGGCCTTCAATTTGCAGTTTAAACATAATACAAGAACAGATAATTTAGCAGTCAAACAGATGCATTAAAACTAATACACTCAATCAATCAGTTCAAAATTTCAATCAATCAATCAGTTAACATGCTTAATCATAGATTAGCACTAATCAGAGGTGAGGGTTGTCACAGTCTCCCCTCCTTATAAAGAGTTTGGTCCTCCAAACTCGAATTATCTTCATCTCGGAAGAAAACAGGATTCAGTGGAAACAATTCAGGGCATCTCTTGATCATATCATCTTCTCTTTCTCAGGTGGCATACACGCCACCATGGTTTTGCCAGTCAACTTTCACTAGTGGGATCTCTTTGTTCCTTAACTTCTTAATCCGCCTATTCACAATCTGAATAGGCTGTTCTTCATAAGTGTAGTCGTCACTTAGCACTACACGGGTAGGTTCAATCACATGGAAGGGATCCCGGAGGTAATCCCACAACATTGAAATATAGAACACGTTATACATATGCTCCATTTCAGGAGGAAGCGCTACTTGATACGCCACCGGATTGATTTTCTCAATAATCTCATACGATCCGACATATCTCGGCGCTAACTTGCCTCTAACCCCAAAACGGGTATGCCCTTTCATCGGTGTCACTTTAACAAAAACATGATCACCTACTTGATACTCTCTGTCTCGCCTCCGGACATCCGCATAACTTTTTTGTCGGCTCTGTGCGGTTTTCAGTCTCTGTTGAATCAGTTTCACTTTTTCGGTAGTTTCAAGTACAATTTCGAGCCCAAGCAAAGGCCCATCTCCTACTTCTGCCCAGCAGATAAGAGATCGACATTTCTTGCCATATAAAGCCTCGAAGGGCGCCATACCAATGCTTGAATGAAAACTGTTGTTGTAGGTGAATTCAGCCAACGGTAGATGACTTTCCCAATTTCCCTGAAAATCAAGGACACACATTCTCAATAAATCCTCCAGAGTCTGGATGGTTCTTTCTGATTGACCATCTGTCTGAGGATGGTATGCATTACTCAGTCTCAGTTCAGTACCCAATGCTGTCTTTAGGCTTTGCCAAAATCTCGATGTAAATTTCAAGTCCCTATTAGAAACAATTGACGCAAGCACTCCATGCAATCTAACAATCTCATCAATATAAATTATGGCCAATTTGTCCTCATTATAGATTGTTTTGATAGGTAAGAAGTGAGCAGATTTAGTCAGTCCATCAATAATAACCCAAATTGAATCCATACCTTTACTGGAGCGAAGTAAACCAACAATGAAATCCATGGTGATATGTTCCCATTTCCACTCCGGTATCGGTAAGGGTTGCAGTAAACCTGCGGGTCGTTGATGTTCGGCTTTAACTTGTTAGCAATGAAGACATTTCGACACAAAATCAGCTATCTCTTTTTTCATTCCCAGCCACCAGAAATTCAATTTCAAGTCTTGGTACATTTTTGTATTTCCTGGATGGATAGACAATTTTGAATTGTGGCCTTCTTGTAGAATTCTTCTTTTTTCAGAATCACTCGGTACACATAATCTTCCCTGGAATTTCAACACATTATTCTCAAATTTGAAATCCGGCCTCAGCTTGGATTCCCGTTCTTCGATGATCTTCCTCAAGAAGTCATCATGTTGCTGTTTCTCTTTAATCTCTTCAATCAGTGCCAGTTGAGCAGAAATAACAGCCAATGTTCCACCTTGTTCACGCAAAACAATTTCAACTTCAAGTTTTTCAAGATCACATAGCAATTCTTTCTGTTCGGTGGGTAAACAGGCTAGGTTTCCGATTGATTTCCGACTCAATGCATCAGCAACGGTGTTAGCTTTCCCCGGATGGTACAAAATTTGCAAATCATAATCCTTTATCAGTTCTAACCATCTCCGCTGCCTCATGTTCGGTTCTTTCTATGTGAAGAAGTATTTCAAACTCTTGTGGTCTGTATACACCTCACATGTCGCCCCATAAAGGCAGTGACGCCAAATTTTCAGTGCAAAGACTACTGCAGCAAGTTCCAAGTCATGGGTCGGGTAGTTCTTTTCATGCGGTCTCAGTTGTCGGGAAGCATATGCAATAACTTTACCATTTTGCATTAAAACACATCCCAAACCCTTATAAGAAGCATCACTAAATATAACAAAACTATTCGTACCTGAGGGTAGGGTAAGAATCGGTGCAGTCACAAGTCGAGTCTTTAACTCTTGAAAAGCTGATTCTCTCTAATCAGTCCAGTCGAATGACATCCCCTTTTGAGTCAACTGAGTAAACGGTAAGGCAATTTTGGTGAAGTCTTTCACAAATCTCCTGTAATACCCGGCTAAGCCTAGAAAACTTCAGACTTCGGTAACATTGGTTGGTCTAGGCCAGTTCACTACTGCTTCAATTTTCTGTGGGTCAACTGTAATGTGACACCCTGAATGTTTAATTAAATACCACATAAATGTTTATAGTTATATAATTATGGGTGTATGCGATATATATTATTAAATAATTACTAATAAATACAGAATCTAATTTAGCACGGGATTATATGAGATTAATTAGGGATTTTTATTTAGGGCCAAAAAGACCAGAAATATGAAATTCTAATACTGGTTGGGTCAAATTAAAGTTAAAGATAGGAAATAAATAAATAATAATAACAATAATATATGGAATGAGAAGAATAATAATGGCAATAATAAAATGAATAAGTTATATGTGCTAGGCAATTTAATTTATCATTATTGTTATTAAATATATGACAAAGAAATTTATTAAGATAAATCAAATATCAATTTTATTATTAAATACTACTTTTAGTTAAGATATACTAGCCTATCACCCGTGCTATGCACGGGATAATTATAGATATTTATATTTATTTTAGATTTTTTTTAATATATAAATTATGTTTTTTAAGATTTTTTATAAAAATAATTTAACAATCTTATCACTAATCATAGTGTATGAGAGAAGTTGAAAAAGATACTACAGTAACTATACACAGATTGTATCTATAATTATTTGTATAAGGGGATTTTAAATGCTAATCAGGAGATTTTGACCAAATCAATAAATGCAGGCACGTGGAACGACATGTAGATTGAAAAAGTTAATAAATGCTGATCAGGGGATTTTGACCAAATCAATAAATGCTGAGTTTTTTTTTTTAATAAAAAATTTAGAAAATTCATATTGGGATATTGAAGCTCCACAGGTCTTGGGGTTAAAAATCCCCTTTTGTTTAATATATAGTAAGTATAGATATAGATAGATGTGTTGGACTTTTCAAGAAATTTTTTTTATGCTTGTTCTTAATGCATTAAAATGTTATTATGAGGAATAATAATCATATGTGTTGAGAATTTTCAAAGAATTTTTTTTTATGCTTGTTCTTAATGCATTAAAGTGTTATTATGATGGTAAGACTTGGGAGTTGTGAGAAGTTAATAAATGCTAAGATTTTTTTTTAAAATCAAAAAATCAAGAAATTTAGATTGGAAGATTGGATCTCCCACAAGGCTTGGGGTTAAAAACCCCATTTTGCTTAATATATAGTATAGATTAGTTGTGTAGATAAAAACAAATCAGTGGCTATCAAATACAATTTTGCCATATTATCCAAACAGATCAAGGACTATTAATGAGTTAGATTACAAATCTGCCGAAGGAGAAACGGAGAAGCCACCTGGACACTAGACTCGGATAGAGGGAGTGAGTACTTGGAGCTTAGGGTATTGAGTCATCACTTTTATTGTGTATAAATAGGGGTGGTAGTGCTGTATGTGAAGGGAAGAAGCAAAGAAAGAAAAAAAACCGAGAGAGAGAGAGTGACTCGTTAGATGAGGGTAAGGTACCTATACTAAGAGAGTTTTGAAAAAAAAAAAAGTGAGGCTAAGGGTTATAATTAAGGTGAGATATGTTATACCTTGATTTACCATTATATGTTTTACAAATGTTTTGAGTAACCATAGCTTATTTCAAAACAAGTTATATTTATTAAGTTATATAAATAAAAGTTATGTTTATAAATATTTCAGTTACGTGGGTTACTTTCTAAACTCTATTTACTTAAAAAGAAACTCATGGATATGGTTGTTTAAATTTTAGTATATATTTTACTATAACCTTATAAATAATTATGTTTTGTAAGTACCACCACGGGAGTCCCACGCCTTGGGGGACTTGAATAGCCATGAGCTTCTGTTTGACCACGTTGTGGTCCTCTGTTTGTCATGAATCCATTGACCTCTGTTCTGACTGTCACTTTTGTGAACTCTGTTCTGTTCTGTTCTGTTTTATACCGTGGTTATGATTATTTAATTACATGATTTCTATATTCTGTCACATTAAATAAAATGTCATTTTAAATTAAATTATGCAAATATTTTAGCCTAACTAATTATCCATGGTTATTTTCTATTCCCTACTCTCTTGGCATAATATTTCTCACTCTGCTGTGTGCTTATAGTATTACCTTTTCAGGTGACGAGATGTAAGGGAAACCCATAACCTCACAAAATGGAACCTGCTTATGGACCGATGTTGAACCACTATTTTATCTTTCTTTTTTTTATATTTTTGCTCCTTTTTGTTTCTATTCGGGGCTGGTCACTGAATAATAAAATAATAAAAACCCTAGAAATGTATTTCTTTTTTTTAAATAGTAGTATGAAATAAAATTTCTGTCTAAGTATATATATATATTTTTTTCGCTTGCGCAGTTTAATTTGTTTGAATAAGAATAAGTTAATAAGTCACGATTCCAATTCTAAGCCTCTGGGGTTGGATCTTGACAAAGGTGGTATCAGAGCAACGGTTCAAAAAAAAAAAAAAAGTTATAAATAAATCTATAACTAAAACCATATAGCTAAAAAAAACAAATAAATAAATAACTAAATAAAAAAATATAAATATATATATATAAATATATGTGGTAAAATAATAATAAATAATTACATGTGACATAAATTTTCTTGTGTAAAATCTCACGTTTATTCTGGTATTGTAGGATGTCAGAGATTTACCTTGACGATGCTTTTTGGAATGTCCTCCAGGCCATCAACTTAGATGAAATTTTAGCCGAACACCCTACCCCTGCCCCTGCCTCACCTGAAGGTTGAGGAGATTCTAAGGAGATAGCCAGGGAATTGCACCCAGGTCTTGGCCGGTTAATGGGTCGGCCAATTTATATCCAGGTTGACCCTACTGACGACCCACACTTGTTATGGAGACACAGCCTTGCCCATACACGCAGACGTTTTCTCGGACCATCTCGCGTCCTTGGCGTTGCCCTGGGTCATGACCACCCACATTATATTATAGGCCCCCTATCCCCAGAGTTTGCAGCCAGAAGGGGAAACGTGTACCTAGAGGATTACATTTTCACCACAGTCCCAAATCCATTAGAGATCATTAATATGCAAAGTGTTGACTTCGAAAATGATTTGTTATATGTTGAGACACCTGTTTGGATTGTCGACCGAACATTTGTGGGTCATATACGGTCTATCCCCATTTTCGCGGTCCACGTAGCATGGGTGTGTTTTGGTGTAATCCAGTTGGGGTGGGAGTTCGAGCTTTTTATGCAGCATTATTTCCCCTAGTTTTTCGGCCCATCTGACCCACCACTCTAGATCTGACTAGTAAAAAATCTTTTGTATGCTGATCTTGATATGTTCCAATCCCCTTTTTGTTGACTTTTGTTTTTGTTTACCACAGGGATGGGACACCAACATATTCTGACTAATGTAAAAATGTGTAATGTTGGCAGTTTATATAAATATAAAGTGTACTACATGTTGTGTTACATATATATATATATATGTTGCATTGAAAATATAATACCTCGTTTATTACTTGTAGAATGGCTAATGGTAATGGAAGTGAATCATCAGTTAGCGGTACGGAATTGATGGAAAGAGTAATGGAAAGAGCGGTTGCTAGTTTTCTACAAGCCTTGCAAGCTAACATCAACAATGGGACGCCGGGACGACAAGAAGGGCCGATTACCATAAAACAGTTCCAGGATCTGAAACCCACCATATTTATCGGCGGCCCAGACCCAATGGTAGCAGACGCTTGGGTTAAAGACATGGAAAAGATTTTTCGTGCCCTATCTTGCACTGAGAGGCAAAAGGTAACTTTCGCCACCTTCACTTTCAAAGACAACGCACAGGAATAGTGGCTTCTCACTCTGGCCAAAGAAGAAATTACAACTTGGGCAAGATTCTTGGAAGTATTCTATGAAAAATACTTTCCAGATTCATTGCGAGAACAGAAGGCATCTGAATTCATACATCTGAAGTAAGGAATCATGACAGTGGCTGAATATGAGAGCAAGTTCACACAACTCGCTCGGTTTGCAACATACGTCATCCCCACCGAAACTCGAAAAGAAAGAAAATTCGAAGTAGGATTGGATGCTGGAATTAAAAACAAGCTTGAAGTCTTGAAATTGCCAACCTATGCAGAAGTGGTAGACCGGGCGTACATAGCAGAAAAGGGAATTAAAGCCTCGCGTTCCGGAGAACCAGGCTACAAGAAGCGATTCTAGGAAAGAGATAACAGAAGACCCAGTGTTGCACCTCAAAAAAAGGTGAACATGGGCACGACCAGCTCAGGCCACCACGATCCTACCAACCCCCAATGTGGCACTATTCCAACTTGTCCCACTTGTGGGAGGATTCATTGGGGACAATGCCATCGAGACACGGGAGCGTGTTTTAGATGGGGACAGTTTGGCCACTTGCTAAGGGATTGTCCAAAGATGGCTAATCCTACAGCCAGCCCCTCTAGCCCAGTCAGGAGAACCACGGGACCGGGAGGAGAAAAGAAGGACCAAAACCGCCAAGGTCGGGCTTTCGCCTTGGTACCTGGAAAACTGGAAGTTACTGAAAATGTTGTGTCAGGTACACTCTCTATCTGTGGTCTTTTAGCTCATGTCCTTATTGACTCTGGGTCAACTCATTCTTTTGTTGCACCACACTTTGCTGCCAAGTTGACATCAACACCCGAACCATTAGGATATACATTGTCTGTGTCTTTTCCTTCTGGTAAGTCTGCATGTAGTACTGATGTGTACAAATCTTGTGTTGTATTCCTAAAAGGCAAAACCTTATATGTAGACTTGATTCCCCTCCGCATTGGAAACTTTGATGTAATCTTAGGTATGGATTGGCTGGCTGCCAACCACGCCTCTATTGATTGTAAAGCCAAAAAGGTCTCCCTCAAGTTACCAAACCAACCCAAAATTGTCTTTGATGGGGCTGAAATTTCTAACCCTTCCTGTATCATATCCTCCATGGCGGCCCAACGACTTTTAAGGAAGGGTTGTGGTAGTTATATTTGTTATGTGGTTGATACACAAAAAGAGGCCCCCACCATTGATGCAATTCTTGTAGTTCGAGAATTCCCGGATGTCTTTCTTGAAGATCTACCCGGTATTCCAGTTGATCGGGAGATCGAATTCACCATTGAAACCCAACCTGGCACGCAGCCTATATCAAAAACTCTTTATCGCATGTCAATGGCAGAATTGAAAGAGCTGAAGACTTAACTCCAGGAACTCTTGGACGAAGGTTTCATTCGGCCTAGTACCTCACCCTGGGGAGCTCCAGTACTGTTCGTGAAGAAAAAGGATGGCACGATGAGATTATGCATCGATTACCGAGTGCTGAACAAGGTCACTATCAAGAATTGATATCCTCTGCCGCGAATCGATGACTTGTTCGATCAATTTCAAGGCACACAAGTATTTTCCAAAATTGACTTACGTTCTGGCTACCATCAGCTAAAGGTTAAAACGGAAAGCATTGAAAAGACGGCCTTCCGAACCCGTTACGGGCACTACGAATTTCTCATCATGCCTTTTGGCGTCACAAATGCCCCAGCAGCCTTCATGGACCTCATGA
This sequence comes from Camellia lanceoleosa, assembly GCA_025200525.1. NCBI lineage: Eukaryota > Viridiplantae > Streptophyta > Magnoliopsida > Ericales > Theaceae > Camellia > Camellia lanceoleosa. The sequence goes on along the minus strand of CM045763.1, from coordinate 200,779,794 downwards.
ACAGAGTATTCAAACCCTATCTTGATGAGTTCGTCATCGTTTTCATTGACGACATCCTCATATACTCCAAGTCATCAGAAGCCCATGAGCAGCACTTACGAATGGTTCTACAAACACTACGTGATCACAAACTTTATGCCAAGTTGAAGAAATGCGAATTTTGGATCACTAGTGTACACTTTCTCGGTCATGTCATTAATAAAGATGGCATCTCGGTTTACCCCCAAAAGGTTGCAGCAATTGTGGACTGGCCACGACCTACTAATGTGTCAGAAATCCGGAGTTTCTTGGGTCTAGCTAGCTATTATCGACGCTTCGTGCAAGATTTCTCAAAGATAGCACCGCCCTTGACCCAGCTAACTCAAAAGAACACACCCTTTAAATGGACTGATAAACAAGAGCGTTGCTTTCAAGAATTAAAAGGTCGACTTGTGTCAGCCCCTATACTAGCACTCCTTACCGGAGCAGATGGGTTCGTAATTTATAGTGATGCCTCATACAATGGGTTGGGATGTGTCCTCATGCAAGACGGAAAGGTCATTGCTTATGCGTCACGACAATTGAAGATTCACGAGAAGAACTACCCGACTCACGATTTGGAATCGGCTGCGGTGATCTTTGCTCTCAAAATCTGGCGTCATTATCTCTACGGTACAACCTGCGAAATTTATACTAACCACAAGAGTCTAAAATATCTATTCACACAGAAGGAACTGAATATGAGGCAACGGTGGTGGTTGGAATTTATGAAAGACTATGATATAGAAATCCATCACCATCCGGGCAAAGCTAACGTGGTAGCAGATGCACTAAGTCGAAAGTCAACAAGAAGCTTGGCATGCACCCTCGTTTCCCGCAAGGTCAATGGGTTACTCGCCAACATAACCGTGGAGCCTGCATTGATTGGAGAAATTAAAGCACGCCAATGGGAAGATAAACTCTTGAAGAAAAGGTATAAGGAACAAGGAAGCATGCCTGATCCTGATTTCATTATAAACAATGGGATACTGAAATTTCGGAATCGAATTTGCATACCCGATATCCCGGAACTCAAGAAAAAGATACTGGAGGAAGCTCATAACTCAAGATTTGCAGTCCACCCTGGCAACACAAAGATGTATCATGATCTGAAAGAACATTACTGGTGGACCGGAATGAAGAAAGATATAGCAAACCATGTTTCTAAATGTCTGCATTGTCAGCAGGTTAAAGCAGAACATCAGAGACCGGCGGGGCTACTTCAACCACTCCTTATTCCTGAATGGAAATTGGAACACATTACTATGGACTTCGTGGTCGGGCTACCACAGTCTTTTTCAAAGAATGATGCAATATGGGTGACAATAGACCGATTGATAAAGTCAGCACACTTTCTACCAATCAAAATCATGTACCCTCTGACTAAGTTTGCCACTTTATATATCAAAGAGATTATTCGGTTGCATGGTATTCCAGTTTCAATCGTGTCTGACCGAGACCCTCGTTTCGTGTCTCACTTCTGGAATAAATTGCAAGAAGCGTTGGGAACTACACTGAAGTTCAGCACGGCCTATCATCTACAAACTGATGGGCAATCCGAAAGAACAATCCAGACGTTGGAAGACATGTTACGTGTATGCGTGTTGGACCTCAAAGGTAACTGGGATGAGCACCTACCTTTAGTGGAATTCGCCTATAACAACAGCTATCAGGCAAGCATTGGAATGGCACCATACGAAGCTCTGTATGGAAGAAGATGTCGATCACCCCTATGCTAGACGGAAGTTGGGGACAGGAAATTGTTAGGCCCCGAAATCGTGCAAATCACAAGTGAGAAAATTCAACCCATCCAACAGCGGATTCACACTGCTCAAAACCGCCAGAAAAGTTACGCGGATATTCGGAGACGAGACTTGGAATTTCAAGTAGGAGATCATGTGTTTCTCAAAATCTCACCAACAAGAGGAGTGATCTGATTCGGAAAGCGCGGAAAGCTAAACCCGCGTTACATCGGGCCATTCGAGATACTGGAAAGAATTGGTCCTGTGGCCTATCGCCTTGCACTACCTCCTGAGCTATCTAATATCCACAACGTGTTTCACGTATCAACGCTCCGACGGTACCTCCGAGATCCAAAACATGTCATCGTGTAGCACGTCCGCCGGGGGGGGGGGCCTCGCGCTACAGTTCGGACTCCCTTTGTGTCACGGTTCTAAATCTGAACCAAAGAGTCCAACTCTGGCAAATCGTTTTTGAGAAAAACTGATTTTTGAAAAGAAGCGCCAAACATGGACTGCTTTGCCAGATTACAGAGTCGCCACCTAAATATTTTTTAATTGGGAAATTTAGGAAACCCTGACTCGGTGCCGAAGGCCACATGTCCGTCATCACCAAAGTGGTCTTGGCTCGGGAGCTTGGGTACGATCGGGAAGGTCGACTATGAGCACCCTTTCGCTTGGTCCAAGACCGCCTCTACTAACCGTGATATCCGTTTTGAAAACTTTATGCGTTCTTATTCCAATTATTAGCCTAGAATTACTATGTGATGCGACAACACAAAAGTATAGACTAGATCGCCTAATTTGGAAATAAACATTGCATATCCGTTTGTCTCGAAAAATGTGTTGTTTTTTCTTTGCTACTGCAAGTAGGCTAAAAGCGGATTTCAATGAATTGTTCACTCAGCAATCCAACCTCCACCCACAGCATTCAAACAGGTTTATCATGTAAGCACTTAGCCGCATGGTAAGTATCTTTGTCATGGTAAGCATTCACACGCATGCGGTATGCTAAAGCCATAAACACTTACATCGTACTCGCGCCAAAAACAAAAGCTGGATAGCAAACATGCATGACCTAGTTCATGTTAAGTGGCTAATGCGACACAAGCAGAAATGCAATCTAGAGTAGGCTCGGCTAACCCTAAACATGGCATGTGATCAAATAGCATGTATTCAATTTGAATTTTGAAAATACAATGCAGTTTGTATGATGTACCGAGCCCGGTGCATGTAAACAAAATGCATGAATGCACACATGCATTGCATAAGGTATGCTAAAAATAAAATGCCCTAATCTACCATCATAAGCAGGTAAATAAAAGGGAGAAAGAAATGGGGGTTGGAAGACATACACCCACTCACGCACACTTATTACAATTGCGCCCTCACTTGGAGGGACAAAAATAAATATACAGAACCGAATAAATAATTAACTATTCTAGCTAATTAAATATTACAAATCAACTAAATTAATTAAATTAAATAATTAATCTAATTAAGCATTAAATGCCTCGGGATGAGGGCTAATGCATGCGCGTGCCCGGGACTCGCTCGGAATCGCACTGCCATGCAAGTGAGCCTCTGTTTCCTCTGCTCTCCTCCTCAGAAAATTGCCAAAATCTTAGGACTACCTTCCAGGACACTGGGGATCACCACCGGCTGGGGTAGGACACCACCGGCTGAAGGATGAGGCCATCGGCACTGAATTCCCTTATCGGCTGCCAAAGGGATGCCGGTCGGCACTTTTTAGTGCCGGTCGGCACAAAATTCCTGCAGAACCTGCAACTCACAGCAGCAGAGGGAAACAACAAGCATGGCAATACAATCCAAGCTATTTATGCACTAAACATACCCCTTATCATGTTATTGATTCAAGGGGGCATATGCCTCGATTCCCGGACCACCAATCGCGCATTTTCATGCATGATGGCCCTAAGAACCAAGAATGCAACTTCACTTTCAAATACATGCAAACCAAACAATCATGAAAGGGTGCCAAACCTCTATCATACTCACTTCAAGAAGCTTGGCATGCATGTTAATGTGATGAAGCCCTAAGCATGTCAACTAGGCATGCAACATGGATAATGAGATGCACTTATGCAAGCATACAAACAAGCATATAAGGCAAGCATGCAAACCAAATGGGGGGATGGATTTAGACCTGAATTAGGCAACTCAAATGGGCCTAAAAACAGTGGCCAAAGTGCCTAGAAATGGAGACTAAACAAACTCACACACATGCAAGTGTTAAGGTCCAAACCCAAGGCATACAAAAGCAACTCTCATGCACACTTAAGAGGCACAAACATGGGCTAATAGCATGCATGGAAATCTCTGAAATTCATGTCAAACATGATGCCAAATCATGCAATAAAGCATGCCAAACAAAACATGCAATTGGTCTTAGGCTAAGGCAAGTCAATAGGGCATTGAACTACACTTAGCATAACCACACATGGCAACACTTAACCAACCAAAATCAGAGTTTTAATACCTAAAACTAAGCCCAAAATAACACTTAGATGGCATCTAAATGACATGGATCTAAAGGCATGCAATATGACCAACACATGGAGCATACAACATATGCTTTCAAAGCATTAAAGAGGCAACTAAGGTAAGCATACAAGCACACCAAAGGGTCTGAAATAACATGTAAGAGGGTTCCAAACCCTTGAAATCATGGAGGCAAGGCATCCTACACATGCACCTACTTGAAGCATACAAGCTACGATACAAAGGGGGTATACAAAGCATGTCAAGATTGGCTCAAACAATCATGGACAGAGCTAAACCATGGCAAAATAAGCATACAAGCTTCACAAACTCAAGTCTAAAACATGCTAGAAATAGGGACACACTTCCTAGACATGTTAAGGCAATAAGAGGCATTACAAAGTAACTATGCAAATCATGCAAAGAGTACTAAAACCAACTTGAAAACATGTTATATCATAGTAATATAAGCATGGAAAACAAGCCCAACATGCTCAACACACACTCAAACATGAAGCTCCTTAAGGAAGCAAAATTTGTCCTTTTCAAGGACATCAAGGAGAGGGGATGGCCCTCTCCTTCTTGAGACTTCAAGGCATGCTCTTCACCACTGAAATCCCTCAAGATTTCAGTGGTGAAGAGATCCTACCACCAAAATCTCGGATCTCTCCAAAATAGCACAAAAAGGGACCCTTTCAAGGTCTAAAGGGGATCAAACCTCCCCAAACCACAAAACACTCTTAATATACAATAAAGAGGGTTCAAAAACAGAACTTTTTTGTGTTATATGCTAAGCACAAAAACAGTCCTAAGCTAGGTAAAAAGAAGGTGCAAAAATGGGGTAAAAAGGGAGGTAAGTTCTTACCCTTGTAGACCTCTTCACAAAGCTTGGTGTTGTGGCTTCTTTGAGCTCAAAACCAGCCAAGAATCACCAAAAACCAACCTCTAGAACCTCTGTCCCAAAAGAAAGGTGAAACACTAGGTGCTAGTGTGCAAAAGTAAGGCACAAAACACCTAGTTTAACAAGAGAATGATAGATATAGGATAGATATATATTCTCTAACCTAAACCAGAGCTTCCTCTCTGTCTAAAATGGCTGAAAACCTCTCAAGAATCCAACCCTTGAGCAAAGGGAAGAGCTTTCCCTCTTATAGGCCAAAAGCTTACAAGCTTGGCCACTAAGCAAGCTCATCCCTCCATACACGTGTATGGAGGGAAAGACAATTGCACACAACTGTCTGAAAATATCTCAGAAAGCAAGTGCACAGTGTCCGGCCGGCATAAAATGTCATTTTGACAAAATTTAGTGCCGACCGGCACAAAAGAGTGCCGACCGGCACAATAAAGTGCCGATGACAACTCTAGCCAGCCGGTGGCCTCTACCCCCAGCCGGTGGTGTGTGGGAATGCCTCACAAAGCATTCCCTGCCCTTCCAAGGCAGAACACAAGTGTTTGGTGCAAAACCAAACACAAACGGTCGAGTTCGGAGGTCCTGAGGCAAGGCGCGCGCAGCCGAGATCTCCGGGAACTCCAAACGAACACAAACATGGATAATCACCGAGTGTTCCAACGGTGACGTCCAAGTCTTGAGGACGGTCAAAAATGGGGTGTCTACACATCGACTATGAGAACTTGGAAGTTCGAGAAGATCTCTCTTACGAAGAACAGCCAGTGCAGATTCTAGATCGTCGTAATCAAGTTCTCCGAAACAAGACCATACCGTTGGTAAAGGTCTTATGGCGAAATCATCACATCGAAGAAGCTACGTGGGAAACGGAGAGTCAAATGCGAGCTAAATACCCACACCTCTTCGAAAATTGAGGTACGTCGAGTTTGGGGACAAACTCCTATTTAGGAGGGGAGAAATGTGACACCCTGAATGTTTAATTAAGTACCACATAAATGTTTATAGTTATATAATTATGGGTGTATGCGATATATATTATTAAATAATTACTAATAAATACAGAATCTAATTTAGCACGGGATTATATGAGATTAATTAGGGATTTTTATTTAGGGCCAAAAAGACCAGAAATATGAAATTCTAATACTGGTTGGGTCAAATTAAAGTTAAAGATAGGAAATAAATAAATAATAATAACAATAATATATGGAATGAGAAGAATAATAATGGCAATAATAAAATGAATAAGTTATATGTGCTAGGCAAATTAATTTATCATTATAGTTATTAAATATATGACAAAGAAATTTATTAAGATAAATTAAATATCAATTTTATTATTAAATACTACTTTTAGTTAAGATATATTAGTTGTCTAGATAAAAACAAATCAGTGGCTATCAAATACAATCTTGCCATATTATCCAAACAGATTAAGGACTATTAATGAGTTAGATTACAAATCTGCCGAAGGAGAAACGGAGAAGCCACCTAGACACTAGACTCGGATAGAGGGAGTGAGTACCTGGAGCTTAGGGTGTTGAGTCATCACTTATATTGTGTATAAATAAGGGTGGTAGTGCTGTATGTGAAGGGAAGAAGCAAAGAAAGAAAAAAACCGAGAGAGAGAGAGACTCGTCAGTTGAGGTTAAGGAACTTATACTAAGAGAATTTTGAAAAAAAAAAGTGAGGCTAAGGGTTATAATTAAGGTGAGATGTGTTATACCTTGATTTACCATTATATGTTTTACAAATGTTTTGAGTAACCATAGCTTATTTCAAAACAAGTTATATTTATTAAGTTATATAAATAAAAGTTATGTTTATAAATATTTCAGTTACGTGAGTTACTTTCTAAACTCTATTTACTTAAAAAGAAACTCATGGATATGGTTGTTTAAATTTTAATATATATTTGACTATAACCTTATAAATAATTATGTTTTGTAAGTACCACCACGGGAGTCCCACGCCTTAGGGGACTTAAATAGCCATGAGCTTCTGTTTGACTACGTTGTGGTCCTCTATTTGTCATGGATCCATTGACCTCTGTTCTGACTGTCACTTCTGTGACCTCTGTTCTGTTCTATTTTATACCGTGGTTATGATTATTTAATTACATGATTTCTGTATTCTGTCACATTAAATAAATTGTTATTTTAAATTAAATTATGCAAATATTTTAGCCTATCTAATTATCCATGGTTATTTTGTATTCGCTACTCTCTTGGCATAATATTTCTCACTTTGCTGTGTTCTTATAGTTGTTACCCTTTCAAGTGACGAGATGTAAGGAAAACTCATAACCTCACAAAATGGAACCTGCTCATCGACCGATGTTGAACCACTATTTTATCTTTCTTTTTTTTTTTTTTATATATTTTTGCTCCTTTTTGTTTCTATTTGGGGCTGGTCACTGAATAATAAAATAATAAAAGCCCTAGAAATGTATTTCTTATTTTAAAATAGTAGTATGAAATAAAATTTCTGTCTAAGTATATATATATATATATTTTTTCGCTTGCGCAGTTTAATTTGTTTGAATAAGAATAAGTTAGTAAGTCACGATTCCAACTCTAAGCCTCTGGGGTTGGGTCTTGACATGTAAAACCATCCTTACTGATCACATGTCCCAAAAACATCACACTGTCTAGCCAAAATTCATATTTAGTTAGTTTTGCATAAAGTTTTTGTTCTCTTAGGGTCTGCAGGGCAATGTTCAAATGACGTTTATGTTCTTCCGTGCTTTTGGAATAAATCTAAATGTCATCTATGAAAACAACTATAAATTCATCAAGGTATGGTTTGAAAACTCTGTTCATAAGGTCCATAAATGCAGCAGGTGCATTGGTAACTCCGAAAAGCATAACTAAGAATTCATAATGTCCATACCTCGTTCGAAAGGCAGTCTTTTAAATGTCCCCTGTCTTGACTTTCAACTGGTGGTATCCAGATCTAAGGTCAATTTTGGAGAACACTTGGGCACCCTGTAACTAGTCAAATAAATCATCAATGCGAGGCAATGGATATTTATTTTTCATTGTTACCTTGTTCAGTTCACGGTAGTCAATGCAGAGTCTCAATGAGCCGTCTTTCTTTTTCACAAATAAGATCGGCGCACCCCACGGTGAAGTACTGGGCCTGATGAACTTCTTGTCTAATAGTTCTTCGAGTTGAACTTTCAACTCTTTCAATTCAGTCGGTGCCATTCTGTAAGGAGCTTTAGATACTGGTTGTGTGCCCGGAATCACATCAATGGTGAACTCAATGTCCCTGTCAATCAAATCCCCTGGCAAATTATCTGGGAAAACATCTGGGAATTCTTTAACTATAGGAATACTGTTCACATCAGTGTTAGCATCGGTAGGTACGGTTAATACGGAACATAGATGCCCCTTACACCCCTTTCTAATCAGTTTAAAAGCTTTCATGGATGAAATCAAATATGGGGGAGGTACCACACCAACTCCGTTAAACACAAATTCAGGTAAACCAGGTGGACGAAAAACAACTTGTTTTGTTACACAGTCTATGGTAGCATGATATTTTGTTAACCAGTCCATTCCCAATATCATATCAAAGTGATCAATATTCAGAGGCTGTAAATCAATATACAAATGAACATCCCCAACAATAATTTCACATGCAGGATACATATAAGCACAAGTCATAGATCCTCCAACAGGTGAAGATACAGATAACAGATAGTTCATAGGTTGTAGTGGTCTATTTAATTTTCGCGAAAAAGCATGCGATACATATGAACGTGTAAACCCCGAATCAATCAGAACATAAGTATTTTGAGCACAAATTGAGAGTATACGACGGCCGACAGTCTCGGTATGCAGCCTCATGCGAAAAGTAACACTCGCCTTGCCTCATAGGCTCTTTTCGATGGCTTTGGGGTTGGGTTTTGATTGGAGCGATTGATCCTTGATGTCGCTAGGCTGCAGCTTTACTATTGCCTTGAGGAGCAGAAGGGCAATCTTTGACCATGTGACCCACCTTGCCACACCTGTAACAAGCATCTGAAATTTTATAACAAACCCCTTTATGTTTCTTACCACATTCAGAACAGGGCGGTATGGAACCACTTCCCTGACTGTAACTGGTTGCCAACCCCGTATTTTGCTTTTTATTCAATGAAATGTTCCGGCCTTTCTTAAATTTAACACCTTGTCTCTTACCACGCCATTCAGACGCTGGTGTTTCAGTCTATTTCAATGCTTTGATGTTCGACTCAGCCATTATTTCTCGATCAAGAACATCCACGTATTTCAGCAATTTCAAAACGTTGATTCTGTCAAGAATTTCTACATTAAGGCCGCCTTCAAATTTCCTGGCCTTTTTGTAATCAGTGTCAACCATGTGCGGTGCATATCTGGCGAGTTTAGTAAACTTTGACTCATACTCAGCCACGGACATGGTACCTTGTCTCAACTGTTCAAACTCGGTTTCCTTACGGTCTCTGACACATTGTGGAAAGTATTTCTCAAAGAAGGCTCCCTTAAACTGAGCCCAATTCATAGCAGTATTGGTGTTGCGGACCATCATCCACCATCTTCTAGCCTCTTCTTGTAAGGTGAAGGTAGCCAGTAGCACTTTGTGTGCTTCAAAACATGGAAACACTTCAAATAATTTTTCAGTTTCTAGCACCCACGCTTCGGCCTTCAATGGTTCAAGGCCTCCCTGAAATGTTGGCAGTTTCATCTTACTGAACTTCTGTGTTAGAGCAATGATGTCATCATTCACATTCTCGCTTATTCTGTTGTTGCCTTAAGGCTTCGGTCAATAGTTCCACTGTTCTTTCCAATCTTGCCATTCGGGCGTCAGATGATTCAGTTTCATCAGTAGTTCTTGCATTCTCCATTTCACTATAGACAATTATGGCGATTATAAACATAGACAGTTGCATACTTAATATATTAACACATTAGTACACATAAACATGTTATGGTCACACACACTTTTTCAATGTTCATGCAATGCCCTATTCCCTTTTCTAGGACATCCTATAGCTCATTTGGACACGTGTGTGCGGTATAACTTGTGGTTTAATATCGCTTTGATACTACTTTGTTACGACCCAAACCCCCTATGGGTTTAGCACCGTAATTGGCCAGTAATCCGAGACTACCGAAGGCCTGCTTAACTGTAAAATAGTAATATAGAGTACAGGGCTTAGCGGAAGCCAAAACAGTAATACAAGGATGTCAAATGAGCTATGACAGTCTATATTCAAAAAGACTTTTCAAAACATATTCACATTCGAAACAAAACAGTACGTACATACATCATATACAGATATTCAGGTTAGGGACCAGATCCCCACCATAACAGTACAGTACAGGTATAGTCTATGCAGTATTACAAAAACAGATACAAAAAGGGAAAAATCTAAAACACCCCCAAAAGCCCTAGCTTGAAGGACTTGGAACCTCTCAGTGAGGCACAGTGGTTGGCTTTGACAAAACGGGAGCTTAGCCTGACGCTTTTAGCAACGGTCCGGTACCTGAATACCTACATATATATATGAGCAGTGAGCTAAAGTCCAATGAATAACATATGCGTAAAGAGGTTAAGAATGAATGTCCTTTCAGTATTGAAAACAGTCATTTATCAGTATATCAGTCATTCAGTTTGTGGCTCATATTTCATGCCATAACAGTCATTTAGAAACTATAATAGTCATATGTGATACATCCAATAGCAAAACAGTACAGTAGGTCTTAACAGACCGAACAGTCAGTTGATGGCCATCATATCAATAAACAGTAGTGGTTCTAAACATGGGAACCAACTAGGAATGGCAACGGGGCGGGGCGGGCCGGGGACCACCCTCCCCGTCCCCGATAGTGAGAAATTCCCCGTCCTCGGCCCCGATCCCCGACGGGGACCCTATCGGCCCCTCCACCCCTGCCCCCGATCGGGGTTCGGGTTTCTCCGACCCTGAAAATCCTCGACCTGTTCGTTTTTTTTTTAAACACAAAAGCAACAATCTGTATATACATAAACACACACACACATATATATATATATATATATATGAATTTCAATCATCAACTTAAAAAATATATATATATATACATAAACATAAACATATATGAATCTATATATACACCCAACTTGTCACTACCAATCTATCATCATCAACTTAAAAAAAAAATTAAAAAATCTGAACCTGTATATATGAATCTATATATACATAAACATATATATATATATATATGAATTTCAATCTGTTGCATTGAATAGATTCATATATACATAAACATATTAATCTGAACCAGATCTGTCCATCTTCAAATCTGTTTCGATTGGCGGCGGGGAGCACAGATCAACATCTTCATCTTTATCATCTCCATCTTTCAGATCTCCATCTTCATCATCTCCATCTTCTAGATCTGGGACGATCGGCGGTGAGGGAGCACATCTCCGTCGTATGTGTGAGAGAGAGTGGGACGATCGGTGGTGAGGGAGCACAGCAGCGATGAAGGAGGAGTGTCGATGAGAGTGAGAGTTGAGGATAAGATCGACGGTGGCTGTGCTGTGAGAGACATAGAAGAACGAGAGGCGATTGCTGTGAGAGGGAGAGAGTTGAGAGAGAGAGAGAGAGAGAGAGAGAGAGAGAGAGAAGGACGAGAGTTGAGAGAGAGAGAGAGAGAAGGACGAGAGTGAGAGTGACAGAGTGACGCACGGTTTAGGGTTTGATTTATTATATATATATATATATATAAGGGGTATAAAAGTAATTTAATTTCGGGGAAATTTGGGGATGGGGACGGGGACGGGGACGAGGCTGGGGCCGGGCCGGGGCTTGAACACTAATCACCGTCCCCGCCTGAAACAGATCGGGGATTGATTTCCAAATACCGTCCCCTCCCCGTCGAGGGTATTTTTCGAGAAAAAACCGCTTAAATCGGGATCAGGGTCGGGGATCCCCATCGGTTCAGTTTCAAATTGCAATCCCTAGAACCGACAGAGATCTCTCGTGATAGCGATATAAGCGATGTGATGAAATTGCTATGGATGCCACGAATACAGTTCACAAATAGGACAAACATTCCTTCAGTAAGAAATATTATTTCAGAAAGCAGTACAGTTGTTCATTCAGAAAATATTCATGATTGAATATATCTTTACAATATTGTTACTCACAGAGCACTGGGCTATAAGTAGCTAGAGCGTCCTCGAATGCCAACCCTACACAGTCAGAACGAACACACACTAAGCTACACAGTTGGAAAAATAATAACTTAATCCCTAATTTGCCTCGGTGTGGTTCTACATCAATATCCCCCTTAAGATGCCTTAAACATGCCCTAGGAATGCCTAGGATGGAAAGAGGATGCAAAGATGTACTTTAAAACACTTTTCAAAATTTTCAGAAACAGGGGTCTCGCTCGAGCGGACATGCAGACAAAGGATCTTCGCTCAAGCGTGACTTCCGTCGCTCGAGCGGACTGTAAAACATGTCAAAAGCACTGGATGCATAAAATTCACGCTTGACGGGCGGTCAACCCCCCGCTCGAGCGTGAGACACAAGTCCTCGCTCAAGCGTGCACTCCCTCGCTCGAGCGGACTATAAATCACATGAAAGTACTGGATACACGCATTTCCCACTCGAGCGTCACTTTCTCTGCTCGAGCGGATTGCATGAACTCAGAGTGTACGCTCAAGTGTGAAGTCCTACGCTTAAGCGTGGGTCCAAATTCTGAAAATTCCAGATTGAACCTACAAGCTCAAAACTCAACTTCAAAGCATCAAATTCGATCCTTTTGGGCTAATTTTCTAGAAAACTCTTGTAAACTCATAGTATAGCATGTTTTGAAGATCAATTTTGTAAAATCAAGCCCAAAGATAAGTCAATTAACCACAAATTCATTTAAAACTTCAAGAACATGGTCAAACATAACATGCATGTATTCAATTGAATTCAAAGCTTCAAATACATGATCAAATGCAAGTTCTAGCTCAAGAACATGGTGAATTCATGGACTATAACAAAATGTGGACATACATGCAAGAATTTCCATGGAAACAACTTCAAACTTCATGATATGCACATGCATGCATGATTTAAGCTTCAATTCAACATTGTGTACCAATTCTAGACTCTAAACTTTAAACTTCCATGAACTATGCAAGAACAACTTGAATACACAATTTAAAGAAAGAACTCCCTACCTTAAGTCTTGAATTGAAGATATACTAGTTCAATTTGCAATCAACTCTTCAATTCTTCCAATTTTCCAAGCAATTCTTGTTGAACTCAAACTATCTCCTATCTCTCTCTCTCTAGTCGGTTAGGCTCAAGAAATGGGCTGATCAAATGATATGAAATCAAGTCTCAAAGTGTTGTAGAGATAGGTCACTAAATGGCAAAAGGATAAATAAGTCTAACTTATGTAATTTTAGCTTTATTTAATTTAATTCGGTCATACCAAATCACATCTCAATTAAATATACCATAAAATCACATAAATTCTAATTAGCATGAAACATTAATCAATTTTGGATTCAGCCGCCGATAAGGCCTTTAATTTGCAGTTTAAACATAATACAAGAACAGATAATTTAGCAGTCAAACAGATAGACATGCATGAAAACTAATACACTCAATCAATTAGTTCAGAATTTCAGTCAATCAGTCAGTTAACATGCTTAATCATAGATTAGCACTAATCAGAGGTGAAGGTTGTCACACTCTTAGGTTAACTTCAAGTAAAAAACATCTGACTCTCTCACGCTCTAAAAAAATACACTTTCTAAAATTTTAAATTAGGGGAAATTTTATTTTAGGGGTGATTTTGAAAAATAATTACAAATAAATAATAAATTTTATAAATATTAATAATTAAAAATATAAATTTTTTCATGAATCTATAATAATTTTCTAAAACTTCTACTAATTAATAATTTCCCCTTTAAATTATATAGCATATTCTTCATTCTGTTAAATAACGTTTGTGCTGATATTAGTAATTTTATTTTTTTAAATATTCATTTTACCCTTAAAGTATTTTCTTCACCTTTTATTTGCACAACCCAACACTAGAGGGAGATGTCCCTGTCTTTCTCCTCTAGTGCTCCTTCCTCTAACTTAATACATATATCAAAAAATGTTTAGGATCTCTAAAGGAGCTCTAAGTGTGTGGACTCCACAGTGATGGTGATGTTGTGGCTTTTCTTTTTTTTCTTTTTTTTTTCTATCACATCATTAGAACTCAATTGGAGCTCTAAAATTAGGGAATGTATCATTACTCCCCTCTACCTTCCTTGTTATAATGCGACATAGGAATGTACCGTTTCGCCTCTCCCTTATCTTCAAATGCTGAAAAAAAATTAAAATATAAAAAAAAATTCAATTTAGTTGAATTGGTACAAATTTTGTAAAATTGAAACACACCTTACATTATAAAAATAGATTAAAAATCAAAATATTGATTAATCTAGAGCACCTTACTTGGTCCTACATCCCTAAACTTTGATTGGAAACTCCTTTGTACTTCACTATTTTTGTACTTGTGAACTTTCTAAATAGTGAAGTGTATCCAAGGTGATCATCCAAGAGGACATCCGGGGGGACAATCGGCAACAGCAAGGAACAGTGATTTGATAAAAGGCACATTTGTTCTCAATTTAATGAAAGAAAAGTGAAATTCTCAATTTGATACCTATTTGATGCAACCGTTGGAGTAAGAAAAGAACTCATTTTTCATCAAATTCAAATTTGATGAAAGGTTTGAGTAACTATTAAAGATGGTCTTACATTGACAGGGGTGATGAGGGTATAGAGAAAAAATATTGAGTGTAACAACGTTATTGACTAATAAAAAATTGTAAATGAATTAAGTGGACAAACATCTCCCATTACCTTAACATTAATATGATTCCTACAAAATGAGAATATTCATTGGATGGTGATACTATTATGTGGTATTACTCTGATATCTAATATTTAATTGGATATAGGGGTTTAAGTGAGGGAGGAATGCGATAAGCATATTTAGGGCTCATTTGGCATATGAATTAAGGCTAAATTAATCTATTAAAAGATAAAATAGACTAATTTAATTAATAAGACAAAATGTCACATTCAAATTATAGGGTTATTTTGGAAAGTTGGTTAAAAGTTGTCTTTTTGGCTTTTTTTTTTTAAAAATGTGTAAAAAATAGAGAAAATTCTATTTCCACACACTTAATTAACTCAAGGCAAATCTTTTCTCAATACACACACTTATTAATTTAATTATTAACTAATTTTCTCAATCCACACCCTTAAAATTACAATTACATTATTCACTCATAACCATGGTACACACACTTTACCCTCAAATCCACACACTTTTATTGACCATAATTCACATTTCTGGTTCCACTCACAAAAGTGAAGACCAAATTGACTTTTGTTCAAACAGGAAAAAAGAAAAAAAAAAGTCTTTGAACTTTCCTCACCTGCATGGAAGACTTTGAAGACCTTTATTGAACATCCACTAAAAGCCATTGAAAACCCTTGTTTAAGGTAGGAAATCTTTCCATTTTATCATTTTGTTATTACATCATTGGCCAACAATTATAATTGGGCATATCGAAAAGGGACTCTATTGCTCAATTTATACGACCTGCCATATTGACATAGATCTAGATAAAATTGTAGAAAAAATCTTCAAAGAGTCTGTAACTTCTTCTTTCAAGTTTGATTCTTTCCATGATATCTTTAATCCCATCAAAGTTCTTGGCTAGAGCGAGCTTGTTGACGATCACAGTGTCGAGAGCTTCATTGGGTTAATAGTCTTTGCGATTTGAGAGTTGGGTTAAGAGAGAGGGTGTTGAATTGAGGTTTTTGAGAGTTTGGAAGAGCTTGAGAGCCTCATTTTGCTTTAACCAGTCTTTGTGGTTGAGAGTGGTGGGATTATTGGAATATGGAGATGACCTAGATCAAGAAGCAAACTGACAAAAAATTAGGGTTTAAATTTTTTTAATTTAAAAAGTGTATATTGAGTTTTTTTTGTTCTTAAAAGATGTATACAGATAATTTTTCTATATAATATTATGGGTGTTGCTGGATGTCTATTATGGTCATTTTTACTTAGGATATGATTGTCATTAAATTAATATTTCATTGAGTGTGTGCCCTGAGCTAATCAGCTGTGTGGAAATAGAATTTCCCAAAAAATAGAGAGGAAATGTGACTTTTTTTAACCATCTTCCCAAATTAGCCCATAATCATTTCTCTTTCTACTCTCACAAGTCATAACCATCAAATCAACTATAAAAAATAAAAAATTAAAATTAAAAATCAAAAGTTTATTCCAAACATAACTTTTTTAGACAGGCTAAAATAGTTAAAAAGTCAAAAATTAGGCTTAAAAAATGTATGCCAAACAGGACGAGACCTCAAGAAATTTAGCTTTAATATTGACTGCTAATTAAAGTAAGGGTAAATTACAAATACATTCCCTGAGATTTGATTAAATACGAATCACACTCTGTAATTTTGAAAATTACATTCCACCCCCTAAGGTATCTAATTTCATAACAAATCGCCCCCTTTTATTCATAAATTATCAAGTCAATTAACAGTTTTTAATGATGTTAGAAATATGTTTTAATTAATAATTTAGGTAATTTTATTATTGTATAGGAGAGTAATTATAAATTTCATTTTTTTAGTTAATTCTGTTAAATAAAAAATTTTAACAAGTGAGTATTTGTAATTTTCTAAATCACATAAGACAATTTGTACTTTAAGCAAATTTCAGGGGTGAATTTGTAATTTATCCTTAGGTCATGTTTGCTTTGCAAATTAGGGGAAATTCTATTTTCACACACCACATTATCTCTGTGCACACACTTAATGTACTTTATTTTTATTACAAATTTACCCTTAAATAAAATGATTAGATAGACATCTATCCACACACTTAAACATCCAAAATAGAGATCTCTTTACACATCTTTTTCTTGTAAAAGTTCTCTGTGCATATCTACTGTCCATTGCCTACGTTATTTACACTCATTCTCACACACTCTACTCTTTTTCACACTCTCCATTGCTACCTTCTTCCTCCACTTTTCTCACATTTTATTACGTACCTTTTTCCTTCATTCTTTCTTACACACTCCATTGCCTACCTTCTTCCTCTATTATTTCTCACACACTAGACTCCATTGCTAACATTCTTCCAATGTTCACTCATTAGGTTACCATTGTTTGTCAAAAAAAACTTGATGGAAGATTTGCCAAACAATTCAGAAAACCAAGAGGATATACAAAACAACCAATGCAGCGATGGAAATGTAACTTTTTTTGCTAAGAAATTATTTTATGTATTTTCTGTTCACGATCACCATTCGACAAACTAGTGCTGAATACATAGACAATATACTAAAAACAACAATTGAATGTGAATAATAGTTTTAGAAGTGCAGTACCGTATTAAGACTTAAAATTCAGAAGTATAGTATCGAACGGTCTAAAGTAATTCGATTGTTGGTTTCTGAATGGGTTAAAATGATTCAGCAAACCAGTACCGAATGGTTGTTTTTCGTCTCAATGTGTGCCAACTACAAACGGCTATCGAAAATGGAAAAAAAAACTAACCTAGATTGGATGTTATTTTATATAATGATAGGCAATATTCACTCACCTTATAAGTAATTTACGGTCAGAGAATGGCTGTCGAAGATGCCTGTTGATCTTCTTCAATGCCGATCTTTAATAAAGGAGGCTGCAAGCTACATGCTACCGGAGAATGCCTATCGGAGATGGAGAGGCTAGATGATGATGGAAAGGCTTGACCGTGCATGGTGGAGGGTGGGATGTGCAAGTTGAAGGGACGGCTATTTTGGGAATTTATGTGGGCTAGTATAACGATGTGCACACATTTTTTATTAAATAGGTATATTTGGAATGTGGGGTGTGTGGACTAAGATAAATATCTAAAAATCAAATTACTAAGTATGTGGAGTGAGAAAGGATGTGCACAGAGACAATATGGTATGTGGAAATAGAATTTTATGCAGATTAGGAGGTGTGATTGGAGTAGTAAGAAGGTGGGTCCCATTATAGCTTGTTTGGTGGCTTCCTTGTGGAGGGGGATTGCTACTCCATGTAGAGTATTACTCCCACACTCCAACATGATTAAGTTGCCCTCATATGGGTTACGATTAAAAAAATAGTGAGGGGATTAGGATGCACTTTTCTTCTTCTTCTTCTTCTTCTTCTTTTTTTTTCTTTTTTTTTTTTTTTTTTTTTTTTTTTTTTTAACCCAAGTGCAACCTATTATTTGTATTAAAAAAATTATATTTGTTTTAGAATATTTTTTAATATAGAAATATTTTATTTTTATTTTTATTTTATATAAAAATAATTTAACAATCTCATCATTAATCATCTCTCCCATTATAATTAAAATAAACACACTTTTATTTAATTTCCTTACTAACGATTCTCACATTAACAATCTCTTCACTAATCATCTCCTCACTAACAATTCTATCTAACCTAATCTACCAAATAAACGTGATCTTAAAGTAAGTAGGAATAAAGATGATAAAGTAAATACTAGTAGAGGGAAAAAATTACTTTACACCACATGTAGCAATGTCATTAATAGATCTTGATTGTTAATTTATGTGGGTTACACGTGAATTCCACGTTAATGGATGGTCTAAATATATTTGTGGCTACATCAATACCACATGTGACAATGAATACGCTCTGTTTGGAAAGTAAATTTGGGCTAAAATAGCTATCTATGACAAAATTAATTAATTTAGTTAAATAAAATAAAATGCCACATCCAATTCATAATCATTTTATTTTTTCTCTTACAAAAGTTAAAAAAGCCAAAAAAATCTACCACAAACGAAACTTTTAATCCCAAACTAAAATAACCAAAAAACCAACTCACATCTCAAACGAACTCTAATTGTTCTTTTAAAGGAGAATGCAACTCGCAGCTATTGACATCAAAGTACCTCTGACTAATCACGTCAATCAACAAAGATTCAGTGCATTTGTGATTGCAAGTTCAAAAATGTTTTGGAGCTTTAATTTGTGAGCTTTAATAGCTCTAATGTGTATGTGTGGTCCATCTGATATGATGATTTGATCTTCTTTTTTTTTTTCTTTTTTTTTTACTTTACACCTCACTAGAGCTCAATTAGAGCTATAGTTTTAGAGAGACGTATCATTGTTGTTGCAAGTTATTTGAGAATAACAAGAGTTCGTGCTAATGAGTAATGTTAGAGATTTTAAAAATTTTATCAAAATTTATATTAAATGTTTCATATAGGTGTGGAATCCACACCATGTGGATCCTATGTGAGTCTCACACCCATATAAGACATTTGATAGAAATTTTGATAAAACTTTTAAGATCTCTAATATTTTTGCATGCTAATTCATACTAAACTTTTTTTTCTCTAAGAGATAGGCTTGGTCTCTAGTCTCACGTAGTGGATTGAAACGTATTGTTGAGTCTATAGAATTTATTATAAGTTTCGTTTCAATGATTCGAACTGTTCAGTATGTAGAGTTTATCGAGTACTTTTTGGCTATAAAAAATCACGTTGATCAGATATCAGTAGCCCTTAATCGGAACACATTTTTGTTAATAATTTATTTTTTAAATCATATTTACTATTGACAAAAATATGTTTCAATCAAGATGTTACTGATATCTAATCAACGTGATTTTTTTGTAGGTGTAAAGTATTCGACAAACCCTACGCATTGACGGTTTGAATCATTGAAACAAGACCTGTAATGGACCCCAAGGGCCCAACAGTATGCTCTAGTCCACAGTGAACTGAAGAGATATATCTCCCTTTTTCTATACAAAGTTGGTTTAAGAATAACATTTTTAGTTTGACTTGTTGACTTTTTAATTAATTTAACCTAGTTAAATTAATGCCGTTTGAGAAGAATATTTTGGATTTCTAATTTTTTTGTAAGAGAAAAAGTGAAATGGTTATGATTTAAATGTGACATTTTGTATTATTGATTTATTTAACTTCTTTTTTTTTTGTGTTTTTTTAATCCCAACTAACTTCCCAAACAGGGGCACAAATTTGTATTTTCTAAATAGTCACATGTTTGCAAGTTTGGTATGGATGTATACAATTTGGTTGGAATTGAGAGAAGGGGAAAATCCCACTACGTAGCTAGAATTGGAGGCCCTCAAATGGCCCGAATGTGTTGGCAGGGCTTCCTTTTGTCTTTCGCCCAATTGACTAGACCTACGTGAAACCACACGTTTGCAAAACCAAAAAAAACAAAAAAAAAAAAAAGAAAAAGAAGAAGAGAGAGTAGAGAGAGAGACTCTCTCTCTGTGAAATGCCTCACATTTTTGTTCTCTCTCTCTCTCTCAAACCGCCAACAATCTTTCGCTTAGTACCACCGACCGATGACGATCTCTCACTCAGCACTGCCGACGAGAGTAAACACGAACCAAGAAGATATATTTTGCTTGAACCAATTGAAAATATTTTGATTTGGGACTGAAGATAGACTTTTTTTATTTTATTTTTATGAATTTGGGATTGTTGATTTTTATGAGATAGTTTTGATTAAAAATTGGGAAACTCGATTGTGGTCGGCATTTGTGATGGTATGGTAGTCAATGGTGGTTGGCATTCGCGATGTTGTGGAGTGTGGTTGTCGGCGATGGTCCGCTGCAAAGAGACGGAATAGAGAGAGAGAGAGAGAGAGAGAGAGAGAGAGAGAGAAAACAAAGCTTTTTTCAGAAAAAGGAAAAAGAGAGAGATCAACACGCAGAAAAAACACTTCGTACCCATTTCCATTTTACTCGATTCTTTTCTTCATTTAGTTGCTAAGGCCTCGTTTGGCAAGAGGCTAAAATAGCCAATTAGCCAAAAAGTTACCTTTTTAGCCAAAAAGCCAACAACCCATACCAAAAAGTCAAAGATTCCCTTTTCTCTCTACTTTTTGCACGTCGTTTCGTAATTAGCCAAAAAGTTGGCCCAAACATATAGGTTTTTCTTACCAACCTTTTTAGCCAATTAGCCAAAAAGTTACTAAATTAGCCTGTTCCCAAACGAGGCCTTAGAATCTCGCAATCTCCCCTGATTGGGTTGCTCTATGTTTTATTCTTGTACTAAGTTGATGATTGAAGCTTTTTTTGGGTTGATTCTTCATTGTTGTTGATGCTTCATTGTTGTTGTTACTAGGTCTGATATAATAACTGTTTTGTTGATGCTTCATTATTAAAACTTATTTGCCTTCAAATCATTTTTCTAAACAACAGAGCACTTCTTTTGTATTTTCCTTTGCTTTGCCAAAACATGAATACATTTGGGGTCTGAGAAAGAGAGAGATAGAAAGTAGAGAGAATAGGCATTGCGTGTGAGTCAAAAGAGTGAGACAACTTGGCAACATATTCGGTCCATTCAAGCATCTTTTATTGAAGCTACAAATCATTTTTGGAAAAGAAATTAATACAAAATTGAATTTTTGATTCTATTAGTTGACAAACTAAACCAATAGCATGCTATGGTTTAATTTTATTGATTTTATGAAGAGAAGAGGTTCACAAGAGGTTTTTAAAAAAATTTATGAAAAATTATAGAGTTTCACGTAAGAAATAAATAAATAAAAGGTAAATTACATTTTACTTCACTAAAGTTTTTACTATTTTCTCCCTATGCCACTTAAAGTAATTTTTTCCCCATTTTACCCCTTAGTGTTTGAAAATTTTCTCAATTTACTCCAAAACTAAATTTTGGACGAAAAATGCCACATGGCATAAAAAATAGGTAAATTACACTTTGTCTCCATTAATTTTTATCATTTTCTCACTTTGAGCCTTAAAGTATTTTTGTAGTTTGATTCTTAATTTTTGAAATTTTTCTAAATTTACTTCCAAGACAAATTTTCGTCCAATTTTGGATAAGAAAATGCAACTTTGTAGCCATAATTTTGGTTGAATTTTAAAAACTTATTTTTGGAATTTTTTTTTTTTGAATAATTAGAATCAAGTTTGACAAAAATAAGGATAAAAAAATATTTTTGAATTTTTAAAAAATATTTCCATCCCAAAAAATAATTAATGTTTTGATTATTTTGATATTTTTGCCAAGTTAGGTTTTGGAAAAAAAAAACAAAAAATGAATTATAATAAGATGTTTGGGTGTATATAAACGATGATCATGATACAAAGGTAAGAAGATGAATGAAATGGACTGAGATGAGCAATAAAAATAGAGATATGGAAGTTGGAGTAGAGGGGGGCGATGAAAGAGTAGTGGAAGTTTGAGGGTTTATTTGAGGAAAAGAAAGAGAGGCCAGTTGGAATTTAAATTTAGATTTTGGGCTTTGAAGTCTGTCTGTACAAACAATCTAAGCCTATATTTGGAGTTTCCCTGGGGTTGGTAAGGCGAAATGGAGCTACCCTAGCCCATTGAGTGCTCTACCTTGTGCCATCGACATCATACGCTCTATTGAAATAGATTTCGAGGAAGACCACTTAAAATTGGAAACTAATTTTTGGAGTAAATTAGGAAAAATATAAAATATTATTGGCCAAAGTGAGAAAAAATTTAAGGATCACATGACATTTTTCGTTCAAAAGTTAGACAAAAGTTAAATTTTGGAACAAATTGAAAAAAATTACAAATATTATGGGCTAAATTAAAAATTATACTTTAAAGGTCAAAATGAAAAACCAATAAAACTTAGTGGAGGTAAAGTGTAATTTACACATAATTAAATAATGATGAAAGTTTCCATCCACTATTTTATAAAGAAGGGTAAAGTTTTGAACAAGTGTCCGCTCCAGCCTACTTTGAGACTATTTAGTACTTTTACAGACCAATCATATTGCGTAAGGGACCAAAAGTCCACTCAAGCGAACACTCTATTTTCAGCAAACTTTTGAAGCATATACTCATGTGCATATTTTTACTCTCATATTCTTTTGAGCATTCTTATGCATTATTTAAGTCTCATTAGAGAAATAAGAAGCTAGAAACCTATATAAGGAATTAGATTAAGTAGTGGGTATTTGTTTGAGTGGTGTTTTACAATGTGTGTTTGTTATGTGTTTTGTGTAGGTTGGACACTCAAAGTCTAGCATTGTTCAAGAAACTGTGAGTAATATGTCTATAAGGATATATTCGAAACGCATTCTGAAATTGTTTATGAATGATATTATGAAATGCTATTTTATATGAATGAATGAAGATTATTTTTTTTAAATGTATTTATGGCATCCTTTAGTGAGACTGTGATAACCCAACCCGTACTATGCTTAATTATGCATGTAATTATGTGTTTGATATAAATTTACAAGTTTAAGTATATGAATTATGTGAATTTAGAATAGTATCTGTTGAATATAGGAATATCTGTTGCAATTGGAACTTTTAATTAAAAATTGAAAGCCTTAGAAATGCGATACACCAAAACCGACTTCATATCTGTGATTAGCATGATTTATAGAGCATGTAGTGAAATTTTAAAAAATTACAATTCGTAATGTTTAATTAGCCTAAATTATATATCTCTAGTTCTCTTGTGTTCTTCATTCTCGCTGGTACTTGTTAGAGGGTTGGGTTAAAGAGAGAGGAAGAGAGGAAGCTAGGATTTTGCTAGAGTTTCAAAGGGCAAACCCTAGATTGAAGCTAAGATATGCAAATTTACTTATAATCTTTATCTTTAACTCATCCTTGTTATGGAATCAAGAAGAATTTGAGAGTTTTGAGCTAAGGTTTTGAGTTGTGTAAAGGTTTGAATAAAATCATGAAATCTCTTCATTTTTGTTTGATTTGAGTTCATTCTTGTGATTGATCCATGAAACAAACTCTAGATGGTTTATACAACCAAGATTTGTTGGAAGATTCACCATATTTGTATGTATTTTGAGCTTGGGTATGACATTCATGATTGTATGAAAAAGATGATATCTTGATTTTGTTATTGAAGCAAGATTGATGTGTTTGAGATGTAATTACCCTTGAATCATGCTAGTCCACCATGTTTTGAGCTAGTTTTGCTTTGCATTTGGCTTGGAAATGGATTTGGAAAGTTTGCATTTTTGAACCATTTTCGAACTATCTGATTTGCCCAGACCACACAAGCGGCCACGAGTTCCGCACGAGCATAACATGAACAAAAATAAGAAATTGCATTATGATTAAACCACCGCTCGAGTGGCCCAGTCACCGCACGAGCGGTCAAAATGGGCACACATTCGGCCAGCCCTATTTCAACTTACACCTGGTAACTTCAAAAAGGCATATCTTCTTCATCCGGACTCCATTTTAAGTGATTCTTGAGCGTAAATTCAAACCTTGGAAGTCTAGTTTCTAATGGTGGTGGTCTCACATCCAAATTTTAAGTACACAATTAGATATGCTCAATTAGTGAAGGCTATTTATTTTCTTTTAACCTTTTCATGCCATTTCCTACCCTAACTTAGTTCTCTTTCGCTTCTTTCTATTTCCTTAAACCTTAAATATGTAAACATGATAGTTTCAATGGAAAACATATGAAGTTGTTTTAGGAAACATTAATTTAAGTCATGAACATTTAGGGTCGTTTAAAGTACATATTTGACACAAGCTTTGTACGTGAATCACATGTAGAGAAGTTTAGCATTAAACACTTGAAAGGGATTAAAGAATAGGGAATGATTGAACGGATATGTAATGAATAAATCAATTGAGTGAATTGAAAGCAATGTGCTTTGAAATGTTATGCTTGGTTATGTTTCTACAGGCCGAGTCGTTAAGGAGTATCATCCGACCAAGCACAGTGTGTAATTTCTTTGTAATGGTATTTTCATATGAAATACTTTGAAATTGTGAAACTTACGCTTTGCATAAATTATGTGCCTTGACAAGTGTTTTCAAAATGATAAAATATGCTTGAAATCTTCGGAGCAATTATGCTATGGCAAGTTTCTGAAAGAATGTTTTGATAAGAATGATTGAGGTTTTTTTTTTTTTTTTTTAATGATAAATTGGGAAAATGTACCTTGAACCTCAGTAACTGTTATTTGTCTATGATCCGTTTTAGACATTTTGCATGAGCTAATGATTCGCGATAAACGTTCTGTATGATGTCAACCTTTGATGATTGTCTTGTATGGTAATTCAGCAAGTTAATTAAGGCCTTCAGGTACTCCGCTACGACTTGGAGGTATGAAAGGTTTGATAAAAGGTTTGATAAGCAATATTTGATACTATGTGATTTGAAACAAGCTTTAATGTGATTTGGAATTGAACTTAAATGTATCGTTTGATCGAAATGAGGGAACTTCATTAATATTATATGACATGTGCAATATAGGCCCGTGGCCGTTTGTTATATGATTGGGCTCGAGGCCGCTTGTTATATGTTTGGGCCCGAGGCCGCTTATTATATGATTGGGCCCGAGGCCGCTTGTTATACGATTGGGTCCGAGGCCGCTTATGATATGATTAGGCCTGAGGCCGTTTGGATATATGATTGGGCTTGAGGCAGTTTGTTATATGATTGGGCCTGAGGCAGTTTGGATATATGATTGGGCCTAAGGCCATTTTGAATATATGAATATATGACTGTGGACATTGTGAGAATCTTATGATCATCTATTTACACTGTTTTACCATTTATTACTCACTAAGCTTTGTTCACCCAATATTATGTATGCACATGTAAGTGATCAGCAGCATGAAGCACACCCCTAAAGTCAGCTTCATGAGCTATTTTATAACCCAATCGAGTCATGCCTTTGAAATGGAGTTTTGTCTTTGACTCACACCACACCTTGACCTTGTTTTGTTTTTGCCATTATGGTCTTGGGTTTGTAAACAATATGTGTAAATTTCTTGTGGCATTTATATTTTTACTTGGGCATGTAAATATGTTAATGTGTTATGAGGTTATCTTCATAATTTTTGCTCATGTTTGGCATAGTTCAATGGACTTCTCTTTATTATACGCTTTTGTTTATGGCCCTATTAGCATAAATATTTTGTATGATCGTTTGATGCCTTCGGTAATCTACGGGTTACTGCCCAGTTATGACCTAAACTTTTAGAGGTGGGTTCGGGTCATGACAGAGATCCTGTTTAGGGGATATAATACAATGACCTTTCAACTATTTGGATTTACAGAGATCTCTAATGTTAGACCCGAGTGGTCCCTTCATTAGACCTATATGGTCCCTTCGATAGACCTTGATGGTCCCTTTGCTTAGATCTTGACTGTAACAACCCAAAAATTTAAGTTATCCCTTAAATTTTATATTAGTATTATTTAATTATAAATGAGAAAACCCTAAATGTTTAATTAAATATTCTGTAAGAGTAAAATAAAGTGTTGAATGATATAGTTATATGAGATAAAGTGAAATTTAATTAGGGAATAAAGAAGAAAAAAAATGGTATATAATAGTTTAAGAATTGAGTCAAATTAGAGTTAAATCAAGGTTTAAAAAAAAAAAGAGAGAAAAAAATGGATAAACATGAATTAAGGGATAAGGCTTTGGGTGCCACGTGTAGGAGCTGGAGGCAACCTTGTGGCTTGGTGCCCACGGTTGCTTCCCTATAAATAGAGGAGGATTTGCTTAGATCAAGCAAACAGAAGCAAGGAAAGGGGAAGAAATATTAGAAGTAAAGAAGAAAGAGTGAGGTATTAATTTTAAGGTAAGTTATATTATACCTTGATTCACCATAATATATTTTACGTATGTTTTGAGTTACCATAATTTATTTTACGCAATTTGTGCTTTATAAATTATATTAAAATTTTGATTATGTGGGTTATTTTTTTAACCCTATTTACTTAAATTGAAACCCATGGATATGTTTGTTTAAATTTTATTATTTATTTGACACATTTCATAAGCAATTATTTTTTGTAAGTACCACCACAGAGGTCCCATGCCTTTGGAGACTTAAATAACCATTGGCCCTCTGATTAGTCACTTTGTGACCCTCTATCTGTCATGAATCTACTGACACTCTGATTTCTGGTATGGAGCAAAGTGTTGTATGGAGCTAAGTGCTACACTATTGTGGGAGCCACCTCTAGAGTTTGTACAAGCCACCTCTTGAATCCTATTCTGGTGTAGAGCAGAGTGCTATATGGAGTTAAGTGCTACACTATTGTGGAAGTCATCTCAGGGTTCGTATGAGCCACCTTTTGAGTCCATACATCTGTTTTGTTCTGTACCATGGTTATGATTATTTTGTTTATATGATTTCTAGATTATATGTCAAATGATGTCCGTATTATATACTCTGTATTTTAAAATGAAGCTTTGTTTAGCCCAAGAATTATCCATGGTGAATTTTATGCCCTTATACTCTCAGTATAATATTTTTCACTTTGACATGTGCTTGTAGTTGTTTACCAATTTTCAAGAAATAATGCAATTTAGAAATAGCTTTTGGAAAGTCTTAGACGTGGGGTTGCGAAATAGACACACATAGCACTTTTATAGTATTTATAATTGTATTTTTCATATTTAGATATCGGCCTTTTGGTCAATAAGTTTTTGGTTATAAAAGTAAAAAATTCAATGATTATTTTAGTACCCTCACTTAAATATTTTTTCATTCGTGTTTAGTAATTTGTTTAAGAATTGGCCGAAGGAAACTTTAGTTACTGGCCATCACGATACTTAACCCTTGGGTACAGGGAGCGGGTCGTGACATTGATGGTCCCTTTGAATTATGCCTTTAGGCCCCTTCGTTACTCTGTTGGATGTTACCATATATAATGCTTTGATAATGGACTTTGTTTTGGCAAATGCTTTATTTGAACTCGATATATAATTCGTTTTGAAATATAAGACATGTTTTAAATATATTAGATTTTATTCATTAATCTCTTTATTTTGGTATTACTTATTAGGTTTTAGCGTATCTTCTTCCCTTATATATATGTAGGTGAGTATTTGGATGATCAAGTTTACAGTTGCTTTCGAGAACCCGCCTTTTTGTCAAGCACAAGA
This sequence comes from Camellia lanceoleosa, assembly GCA_025200525.1. Taxonomy (NCBI): domain Eukaryota; kingdom Viridiplantae; phylum Streptophyta; class Magnoliopsida; order Ericales; family Theaceae; genus Camellia; species Camellia lanceoleosa. Next base: position 200,751,655 of record CM045763.1, on the reverse strand, counting down.
GGTGGTATTTATGAGAAAAAAAATGATATGGTATGAGATAACAAATATTAATGAGTAATAACAATTAAAACAGAGATATGAAGTTAATATATATATAAATATCTTTTCGTGTTTTACACTAAATATATTTAACAAATTAAATATATATTTCTAAATATATAAATCTAACAAATTGAATTCTATCTATATCTAAATATATAAATTCAACGAATAAAATGGTTTAGTTTATTTTTTATTTTTTCTATTTTTTTATTTTTAGTATTTTTTTTATATTTTCAAGTAAATTTTTTTACTTTTTAGATATAGCTAATATTAAAATATATAATATTTGTGAAAAAAATATTTCAAAAATTTTAATAAATAGACAAAAATACGTTTTTTTTTTTTTTGTATATATATTGATCAAAAAAGTAAAAGAATTACGTAACATATTATAAAAATTGATAAATTATAAATACATCATTGAGGTTTACTTACAATATAATTTGTCCCATGTGATTTTCAAAATTACATCTCGCTCCTTGAAATTTCTAATTTTATAACAAATGTTTCTTTTTTATTAATAAACCATCAAGTCAATTAACAATTTTTAATATTGTCAGAAATTTATTTCAAATAATAATTCAGGTAAATTTTATCATTGTATAGGAAATCAATTATGAATTTTATTTTTTTAGTTAATTTTGTTAAATAAAAATTTTAAATAAGATATTTATAATTTTTTAAATTATATAGAATAATTTGTATTTTAAACAAACCTTAAAGGTGGTTACATTTATAATTCACCCTAAAAAAATTCACTTCAAAAAAATTCAAAAATCAATCTGAGCTAACCAGATTCTGCCCCCAAACATGGTTCGAAACTATTTTGTACTTCAATATTTCAAGACTTGCTACTTTTTAAATAGTGAGGTGTAAAGCAAATGTGATTCGGAACTAGGGGTGTAAAAATGGCTCGCGGTCTGTGGGCGTTCCAAAACCTACCCGTGGCCCGAGGTGGCTTTGGTCCGAACTCGAGCCCAGCCCAAGACCCTAGGCTATCATTTTGAAGCTCGTCCCATCTAGTGAGCTTGGTCCATCAACTCACTCAAGGCCCACTTAAAGCCCACCCTAAGGCTCAGCCTGCCCGAGGCCCAGTGTCATTATTGGTAGAAAAGAATAAAATTTTGGTGAAAAAAATAGAATAAAATTTTTAAAAAAATGTTCAGACCCACCTAGGCCCTGCCTAAGCCCAAGCTTAGGCCTAGGCCTGCCGGCCTGCCCAAGGCCCGAATACTCCATGGGCCTGGGCCTATTTTATGGCTCGTATGCTGACCCAAATTTTGGCGAGAGCCCGTGCTGCCTGACATGGCCTGGCCTAAACCCGAGCCCTAGTGGGTCGGGCCGAACTTGGCCAAACTTACACCCCTATTTGAAACTTTGAAATGGACACTAATAGGAAAGAATGACTTTTCTCCAATTGAAATTTTAATTAAATCAGACAATTGAGGCCTCTAATCGATAAGACTCATTAAGAAAAAGACTTTGGCTGGTAAAAGTCATTAAATGAAAAAATCTTACCGATAAGAATCTTTGAAAAAGTTAATTGGGCGATATTTTCATAAACTTTTACCAGTAAAAAACCTCAATTTAATAACTCTTACCGGTAAAAAATTTTCATTTAATGATTATTATTAGTAATAAATCTCAACTGTCTAATTCAGTTAAAAGTTCAATTGGAAAGAAACCAAATCCTTCTGCCAAATCTTCTTACCAAGAGAGGTTTTTGTGTGGACAGAGGAATGAGACAAATAGTACTATGATAGTTTTGCTTCAATATTGGCTTTGTTTGTGAAGTTGACTATTTTAGTTGGTTATTTAATTTTTTTTTGCCATAGTTTTGCTTCAAAAAATTATGTTTGAGAAGTTGGTTGATTTTTTTTTAGTTGATTTGATGATTATGAAATAAAAAATAAAATGATTATAGGTTGAATGTAACATTTTGTCTTATTAATTATTTTAGCCTATTTTATATTTTAGTGAATTATTTTAGGGTATTTTTTTTAAGGTCATTGGTATTAAGATTTTATAGCATAAATGACACCCAATATTTTCATAATGTCTAAGGTCCCTTAACATCAATTCAGAGAAAATTCAACCCAAAGAATTTCTTTGGACTTCTCATAGAAATTCTCTTCAGAGGAATTTTGGAAATTTCTCTAGACTTTCCCAAGATTTTCTCTCCAGAGAAATTCTGGGAATTTCTTTACACTTTCCAGAGATTTTCTCTGCACTTTCCAGAGAATTTCTCTGGACCTCCTAGAGATTTGCTCTCCAGAGAAATTTGTGTTTTGACTCAACTAGAGAAAATTGATCAAAAAGGAACCTCAAAATCAATGTATACCTAATCATTATCAAACTAGAGAAAATCCATTCAAAATCACATTTTTCATTTTTTTTCCCTTCCAATATCTGAGCAAGTAAACAAATTAATAGAGAAACTAAAGCAACCAAATATCAAAAAAAAAAAAAAACTAACACATCCCGAGTTTTCAAGAGAAAATTCGCACAGTGACTAAATCCAGAGAAAATTCACACAATCGCGAAATCTAGAGAAAATTCACACAGTAACTAAATCCATAGAAAATTCACATATAATCTACATAAACCTCTAGAATCTTTGAGTAAACATTCACTACTCTCATCATCTCCAAACTTGAACAAAATTGTTAATTTTTGAAACTCCAACTTGAACAAAATTCACAGAGAAAATCGCATCTCTGGACTTTCCAAAGAAATTCACATTACCCCAAAGAAATTCTTCAAAACCAGAGAAAATCTCACCTCCACCCAGAGAAAATCACTCAAACCAGAGAAAATCTCCCTTTCCAACCCAGAGAAATTCCCCTTCACAATCTTTTCTGGTTGAAAATCATAAACCTCAGGCAAAATGTGTTCCATGGTTCACACATTGGCTCCAGAGAGAAAAAAATCGATTTTGTTGAAAAAACCGCTAATGCAGAGAAAATTCAAAGTCAGAACCATAAATGCAATAATAACAATCAATTTGGAGTTGAAAAGTAGATTTCAAACCCAGTGAAATTCTCAGTTTCTCTGTAGAGAAATTTCGATTTTGTTGAAAAAATCGCTAATGCAGAGAAAATCCAATACCAGAGAAGTTTCAACAACGAAAGACCTACCAAAGAAATTTGAACAGAGAATTTCTCTAGGTTCAAACCAGAGAAAATTGAAATTTCTCTAAGTTCAAACCAGAGAAATTCTCTCCAGCCAGAGAAAATTCACAAACAATTATCACAATTAGAGAAAATGCAGAGAAATTTGACATCTTTGCCATATAAAATGCAATACAAGTTTTGACATCTTTACACCCTTATTTTACTCCTATTCAATATAGTAACAACAAGAGAGATTTTCCATTGGCAGTAATGACTTGAATTACATATCCACCATCCATCAAATTTCTATGGCCTTCTCCGCCATTTCTGCTCCGACGATCTCAACCGCTATTTTCCAATCTCTTCACAGCTCTCTGCATTTTTATATATCAAAACACAATGTTGTTATGCAATACGTATATATATATACACACACACACATATATATATATATATATATGTATCAAGTATGTAGTCCAGAATAATAATATTGAGAAATGAGAGCTTACATTTTGATGCTTTATACGTACAAGTAACCAAGTAGATGTGTGGTTAAAAGCGTTCGTCTGCAAATTACAATCGATGATGAGAGAGAGAGAGAGAGAGAGAGAGAGAGAGATGAATCTAGTGAGTGCCATGGTTGGTGATATAAATTGACGAAATGACGTACGGGAGGTCGACGAAAGGTGTAATGGATCTGTGTAGGGTTAAGAGAATTTTCTCTGTGATATATGGATGTTGGGTTAAGAGACCTTAGACATTACAAAATAATATTGTGGATCTCTTTCACCACAAAAAATGGAAGAGGGACTTTAGACTAATTTTTCCATTATTTTAACCCAACTCTCTTCCCAAATACATCCATTAAAAACTAATGAAAAGCTAGTTTAGGAGATAATTATTTTAGCTGATTTTTTAATTTTTTAAGAAAAAAAAATAAAGAAAGTGAGTGATAGGCCAACATATAGTTAAAAACTTATTTTCAATATTAGTCAAATGCCAAATAAAGTAAGGGCTCATTTGTTTGGCTCCATAGGATGGAAGAGATTGGCAGTATAGTAGGATTAAGTGAAGATTATTAGTGTGGTTGTATTAGGTTAGAGATGTATGATAAACAGTGTTTGTTTGTACACCACATGATTAGTAATACAGTAATACTATAGATAGTATCAATATATAAAATCAATATTTTTAAATTTTTAGTATTTTTTTAATAATATAATAATAATTATTTTTATAATTTTCAAATTTACTTAATTTAGAAACACTTAAAAAATATAAATTTTGCAAAAAAATTTACTAAATATTAAAAAAATCATATTTTTATAGTATTTATTACAAAATTTAAATAATTCTTTCACAAATAAATTATTTGAAAAAAATAATATTAAAAATATTTTAATCTATTTTATTTAATATTTTAATCCATTAATTCTATCAATAGATTTTTAATTCTGTGTGTTTTCTTTCCATGCTAGTCCAACCAAAATTGCTAGTCCCTTTGAAATATTAATTCCATCATAACCTTCCATAATCAAACATTTTCTATATGACCCTCCGTTACTATTAGTCTAATATCCTTATTCATGGAGCTAAACAAATATTTAGAAAACCCCTTTCTTAGAAAAAATAATTAATTGTTCATGAATATTATTCTACACCATTTATATTTGAACAAGTATTTAATAGTATCTCAAAGAAGTCAAACAATTAATAAAATCCATTACTTCAATCAATAATACTTTAAGTTAAGGCACACTTAAATTTGCTTATGGGGATAATGAATAATTTCTCCCTTCTTGGTGGGCTCGTTAGCATTTTGTCTGGTATTGATCTTTATTAGGATAGTTGATCAGACAGTTAATATAGTAATTTATATAATTGTCTCTTTAAATAATAATCAAAAGTTAAAGATTTGAGTCGAACGAGCAACTATAGATCTATTCGAGAATTTTTTTCGTGTAGATAGTATATGTGTTATATGATATCTTTCTTTTCTCTTATTGGTTAAAAGAATAAGGATTACATTTATGTATTGAGTGATAAAAAAACAAGAAATCATGATATTTGTGATTGATCGGAGGCACCATGCGACATGGTACCCTATTAGCACCCAAGAATTTTTCAGATTTATCCTATGAAAAAAAAAAAAATTTATTGGGCATTCCTAGTCCATCCAAAAAAAAAAAAAAAAAAAACAAAACAAAACAGAGGGTTCACGTTCACAACATAGATCCTAAACCCAGAGAATAATAGTGTTCCAATAAAAGACAAAATGCCAGCCCACGAAGCAATGGCTAATAGCAGCAAGCCAGCATTCACTTTGGGTGCCCCACATCTTGCTAATGTCAAAATAACAGGGGTACTATGGATAATCACCATCACCGCGCCAGCATCAGATTCCCAACCCCACTATACAAAACTATCCGCCAAATTGTCACTACCAAACAAACCCCTAAGTGGTGTTTTGGAAAGTACATTTTTTTGCTTTTTTTTAAAAGAAAATTTATTTTCATCTTATAAAAAAAAAATTTAATTTAATTTACAGATTTTTTTTAAAAAAAAAATTCAAAAAGATAAAAATAAGTTGAAATAAGTAACCCTGCATTTGGTTTAATTTTGAAATTATGATTCGAATAAAATTATTTTCAAAACTCATAATTTAACATACAATTTAAAAATTTTCAAAATTCATAACTAAATATACAATTCAAAACTTTTTTCAAAACTCAAAATTAAAGAGTGTTTGGTTTGTGTTTTGAGATAAATTTATAAAAAAAAATTGAGGAGATAGTTTAGGGCTCTATTTGAAAGAGCTTTAGAACTTTAATTTCACCCTTTGCTTTGCACGTGGAGGTTGTTTACGGTTTTTAAAAATTAATTCCACTCATTTTTGAAAACTATCCAAGGCAGAAAATTTTGAGATAACCGGACGTCCGACAAGTTGACCAAAACAATGCATTTTTTTTTTAACAATTGCAAACTGTTATTTTTTATATTTTATATAAAAAAAATTCAGAATTTTTAAAATTTCCTTATGAGCTTTGAATAGAATTTTGAACTGTGTGTTTAGTTATGAGTTGTAAGTTTTTGTATCAAATATCATATGTCACATCAAAAATTTCCCACTCAATTCAAAACTCTTTTTAAAATTCTTTTCAAAACTCATTCCCTAAACAAAATTTTCACACTCAAATCATAATTTCAAAACTCAGAAACTCAAAATACAATTATATTCTCAAATATATTTAGAAAACCCTATCAAACTTCACCTAAAATTTTTTTGGTTGTATATTTTGAAAAGTGCTGACTTCCTTCCGGTCCCAGATCGGACTAGAGGGTGCTCTTGGGCCCATAAGGGCCCACCACGGGTCCTGTTTCGATAATTTAAAATGTTCAATATGTAAACCTCACCGAATGCTATATGTTTGTAAAAAAAAGTCACGTTAATCGGATATCAATAGTTATTTTAATCGATCAATTTTTTGTCAATCGTTTTTTGTCAATCGTTTATTTTTTCACTCCTTTTTTTTTAATACAAAACTTATTTGATCACATAACTATTGATATTCGATTACCGTGATTTTTTACAGGCATATAATACTCGACAAATTCTACACATTAAACGGTTCGAATTATCGAAACGGGACCCGTGATAGGCTCCCAAAGGCCCAATAGCACCCTACCGTCCGATCTGGAACTGGAGGGAAGCGGGCCTATTTTGAAAATAGTTTTAAAATTTGAGAGTTTGAGATGATTTGATATTTTGTTGTAATTAAGTAGATGTGTGTAAGAAAAAAAAAGTAATTGAGACTCATTTTAGAAAGTGGATTAAAAGTCACTTCCTAACTTTTAACTTATGTCTCACATGAAAAAGTCAAAAAGTCAAAAAAAGTAAAAAAATTAAGCTTTTAACCATCTTTCCAAAACATCCTAAGAAAAAAGAGAAAAAAGAGAAAAAAAAATAATTGATTGAAGTATACGAGAGATAGTGATTTAAAAAAAAAAATTTCAAAAAATTTGAAATAAACAAAACTTTAAAAAAATTTCTCAAAAATTATTTCTTGAAATACAAACCAAACAAGTTTCAAAACTCTATTTTGAAAAAAAAACAAAAAATTACAAAATATATTATTTTATTTTATTTTTTAAAATTATTCTTATGATTTGAGTATGAAGTTCTCTTTTTGAAAAAAATTGAGTTATATTTTGGAAATTTTTTAATTTATTTTTTAAAATATTTAAAAATTTTCTTAGGTTTATAAATTTGTGTGCTGTAATTTTTAAAAATATTTTGTAAATATATAAAAATTTATAAAATTTATTTTATTTATTTTAAATATTTTTTATTTTTAAATTAAAAAAAAAACTAGATCGTCATATACATGTAAAACATAACAAATTATTTGACCTATACTTAAAAAAAAAATAACAAAAATTATTGTTCTTCAAAAATAAAAATAAAAAATATATTTTTTTTTAAAAATTAATTTTTCAAAAAAATAAAAAATAAAAAATAATTTTCAATGATAAAATTAAAAATTCTTTTTTGCAATTTTTTAAATAAAATTTTGAAAAAAATTTAATTATAAATTTTGACTTATATGTTTGAATATAAGTTTCAAAAATAATTTTAAATTATGTATTTGATTATAAATTTTAAAAATAATTTTTAAATTATATGTTTAATTATAATTTAAATGTAGAGTCGCATTTTTAAATTTAAAATATAAAAATATTTATATATTTACAAAATAAAATATTTAATATTAAAATATTAAAAAACATATGAATAACAATTATATATTTAAAATGAAAAATAATAATTTTTTCATAAATATTTAAAAAATATATATCTAAAATTTTTTTCCTTTTTAAAAAACTCAGCCCATTATTTTACACTTAAAATACACCACTATATTCAAATCATAATTTCAAAACTAAATTAAATAAAACTTAAATTTTTTAACTTATTTTCATTTTTAGCGATTTTTTATTAAAAAATATCCTTTTTAAATATGCCTCAACAAGATTAAAAAATTTTAACATAATTTTTTAAAAACACTATAGATAAAGAAAAATTCAAAAAAATAGTTTTTTTTCTCTCCACAAAATGGGTGCAATCAACAAAGCCACGGTTTTTTTTTTTTTTTTTTGAAAACCAAAAAAAAAAGCCCCTTTCCCATCTTTCCCTGATAATGACTCGAAAACCAATTCTTTAAACAAAAAATTGAATCAAATAGCCCTAAACATCGAATCGACCTTCACAAAATATGAAATTCAAACAAAGAACCAAACGATCACATTCACAGAACTCAATTCGAAGACGAATAACTATAGAATCAAAATATCGATGTTGAAGACGCAGTAAACCTTTTTATTTTAAGAGGAGCACTTTGTTTAAAACTACATAAAAAAGTCTCCATTGAACCAGCACACAAGACAAAAGCGTAAATTTCCAAACCAGAAACCCTAGATAGATAAACACTCCTCAAATCGATCTGATCAGATCAGATCAGATCACAGATTTGAGTTCCAGTTTTTAAGAAATCTGACCGCAATCAGCGACCGTAACGGTCTTCGAGGTCCTTCCAGAGCTCGATCCGACCTTCTCGATCGCCTTCACAACATCCATTCCCTCCACAATTCTCCCAAACACAACATGCTTTCCATCAAGCCACTCAGTCTTCGCAGTACAGATGAAGAACTGAGATCCATTAGTTCCAGGACCAGCGTTTGCCATGGAAAGCACTCCAGGACCAGTATGCTTCCTGATGAAGTTCTCATCGGCGAACTTAGCTCCATAGATCGATTCGCCGCCGGTACCGTTTCCGGCAGTGAAATCGCCGCCCTGGCACATGAATCCGGGGATCACACGGTGAAAGCACGATCCCTTGAAGTGCAAAGGCTTGCCGCTCTTGCCAACGCCCTTCTCGCCGGTGCAGAGAGCTCGGAAGTTCTCAGCAGTGCGAGGAGTGGTGTCGGCGTAGAGCTCCATCACGATTCGGCCCACGCTGTTGCCTCCGATCGCCATCTCGAAGAAGACTTTAGGGTTTGCCATTGTTGCAGATCTCTAAGGTCTTTTTTTTTTTTCTCTCTCCCTCTGACTTCGTCAACTAAAATTGCGTAGGGTTTAAGGCGAAGGAGACTAGTTTATATAGGGGATTAGGAGGGGCATTAAGGTTGATCTGGGACGTTGATGATGGACACGTGTGCAAACGAGGGAGTTGAGTTGGAAAGGATATGGTTGAGGTGACCGGGGTTAGATATTGTTTTAACCGGGGTTAATTTTGATGTATGCTTCCTTTTATTCGGATATTATGGGTATGTTTGGTTTGAGTTTAAGAAATGAGTTTTAGAGATAAAAAATACGAAAAGTTGTTTGATTTGGTTTTTTTCAAAAGATGTTTTGAAAATTTATTTTGAGAGAGAGTTTTAGAAAAAATGATTGATTTGATGTGTATAAGAGAGAGATTTGTTTGGAAAACTTGTAAACCAAACAAGTTTTGATAAAAAAAAATTGAAAAAATTTGTTTGGTTTGATTACTTTTGAAAACTTATTTGTAAAGAATTTTTCTCAAAAATTTTTGAGAAACACAAACCAAACAAGGCCTATGTATTTGTGGGCCCTACACATATGATTTATGCAGATATTTTTTTAAAAAAAAAAAAAAATAAGTTTGTAAATCATTGTTTGGAAATGTTTTTTAAAATATATAAAAACATTTAAAATTTATATATTAGAATTTTAATTTTATTTATTTATTTTTACTTTTGATGCTTATTAACAAAATTAAGAGTAAAGTATACTAGCTTCCCATTATTCATACCATCAAATCCGTTAATGAAATTATTGTATTAACTAATATCATGTAAAATATCTAATAAATAAAGAATAACCTTTATTCAAAGAATAGCCTTCTTTTCAAACTCTAGTCTTTTTGTGAATTATATATTTTAATTAAAAACTTAAAAAGTTATTATAAATTATCATATTATTTTTTTTTATTTCTTTGTATATATTTTTATAAAAAATTAAAAAATTATTAAAATAATTTATTCTCAAACGAGACATTAATTTTTGTTTGAAAATCTTAAGTTTTAATTAACAGTCCCTATAGTTTGGGGCTCATATTACTTTGATCCCTAACTTTTCAATTATGACACATTTAATTCTGAATTTTAAATCTTGTTGCAAATAAGAACAATTAAAGATACCATTACTCAGTTTTAAGGGCAAAATTGTCAATTCAATAAAATATAAATTAATTTGACAAAAATAAATATCAAAAAAATATTTTTGAATTTTTAAAAATAATTTTTACCCATCAAAGATAAAATTATGTAAAATTGATAAATCTTTTAGACATTTATTTATTTAAAGCTTAACAACCCCTCATTACATGATTATCATCTAAATACATAATAAAAATTAATAAATAAATGTCTAAAAGATTTATCAATTTTACATAATTTTATCTTTAATGGATAGAAATAATTTTTAAAAATTCACAAAATATTTTTTAACATTTATTTTTGTTAAATTAGTTTATATTTTATCAAATTGACAACTTTACTCTTGAAATTGAGCAATGATATCTTTAATTTTCCTTATTTAGAACAAGATTCAAAATTCAGGGTTAAATGTGTCACAATTAAAAAGTTAAGGATCAAAATGACACAAGGCCCAAACTATAGGGAATGTTAGTGTAATTCGTCCAAAAAAAAATTATTATTATTTTCAAAGAAAAAATTGACAAATTAATAAATATATTTTGATTTTATAATTATATTTTATTTTAATTATTAGAAAGAGTAATAAAATAAATTAAAAGAAAGGAGAGTAATTAATAAAAAAAAACCCTAAGCTCACTACTCGAAAATGGGGTATAAGACACGGAACCTTTTGCGACGAAAAATTATGTTGTTGCAAAAAGTGATTTTTTGCAACGGTTAATATCCCGTCGCTAATGATTATTTTTTGCGACAGCAATTAGTGTCTCAAAATGAGAGAAGGGTATGTTGGATGATTTTTGCGATGACAAACCCACTAGCCGTCGCGAAAGACCTATTTTTTGCAACAACTTTTTCTTCCTGTGGCAGATAGTTTTTTTTTTTTTTGCCATGGCCTTTGTTATGCCGTCACTAAAATAAAAACAAAAAAACAAAAAAACAAAAAGCTCCTTCTTTTCCTGAAACCCTTGGTGCGCAAAATCCCCAAATTTCATCATATCCTTGTTGCCTTTCTCTTTCCCTCCATCTGCAACTTCCATCTTTCCTCTTCATATAACTCAGAATCACTCCCATCACGCTAGCAAGAGCTCAAATTTGTAGAGCATCAATGTCGAAGCCACCATCGCTTGTCTCAATGTCGCACAAGACCACATAGCATTCGTTAATCTTTCACCGTCACTCATCGTTGTACATCGTCACATGGCCACCGCTGCTCACAATTGCCTCAATGACTACCACTGCCATTCATATCACCATTGCAAACTAGCAACCATTCTCTTCTTATCTCGCAGCACGATCCACTATCGGAGCACTACCCCCAGGTATGTTCTTTATATTTTGCTCTGTGTGTGTGTATCTCTATATCTCTATCTCTCTTCTCCCAATTTCAGCCTCTAGGGTTTTTTTAGCATACCTTCACACAAACTCACCCCCAAATCAACCCAACCACCGCCATTGACGAATGATTGGAATTTTGAATTTTTTTTATGATATGATGATCTTGATTCATGGATTCAAAATATGAAATGGGGTTTTATTAATCTTGTATTTTGGTTTTGTGTTTTTTACAATGCTTTACACATGTTTGCTTAAATTCCCTACTCAAACTACATATTATTTTTCTACTTCTCTAGGGTTTTTCTTTTTCTTGTTTTTGGCTTTGTGTTTTGTTTCCCACTCATAGTTTCCTTTCTATATCGAATTTTAGGTGAAATCCATTTTTTAGCAGATTGGAATTTGACATTGAAATGGTTTTTCTTTACTTTTAAGCTAAATTTTTGATAACCCACTTTCACACCTTTTCCACTTTCTGCTTCAGCAATCTGATTGTGGATATTGTTCCAAAAAAAAAAAAAATCTGATTGTGGATATCTCATCTCTTCTTGCTAGTGATTATTAGTTGTCCATAATGCAAATTCCAATCACCAACCTCAATATTTTCCTGCTATTATATCTTTATTTTCGAGAGCATTGCATTCTCAATGTTAGGTAATTGAAGTAATGTTGTGCTTGATTTCATTTGTATTTTGATGTTATAAATTCGATTCTAATTAGCTTTTTTTGTTTCATTCTTTGCTAATTAGAAGTGTTATGATCTAATTAGACAAAAGATAAAGTTCTATTCTAGTTAGCTTTTTTGTTTAATTCTCTGCTAGTTAGTTTTTGTTTGATCATTAGATGAGAAAGTGTTATGATCTAATTAGACAAATTGGCGTGTTTTCGTTTCGTGTTGATATATGCATCTTAGTTCAGATTCAAAGATAAATTCGATTCTAGTTATTTTTGTATTTGTTTTTTAATTCTCTGCTAATTAGTGTAGCGACCTTAATTTTTCGTAGGTCATTATTTATTTATTATTATTTATTATTACTTTATTTTATTTTTGACTTTATTAATTGTGTAGTTACATGAGAATTTAATGTGTTGTTTAATTAATTTAATGTGTTATTTAATTATAGGTAATTAATCCAAATATTGATATATTTATATTGTTTATAAAAAAAAAAGTTTTATATATTGACAAAATATATATCATATTTATATTTATATAAGTTGTATTTATATTATAAAATATAATGTTAATGTGTTATTTATTATATAATGTTATTAGGTTATTTAAACCTAGGTTGTTATTATTATAAAGGTATGGGTGAAGAATCCTCAAGTTAGTAGCAGCCACGAGAGGGGTTAATCAACAAAGAAAAGAAAGACAAGAGGGGGAGAAAGAGAAAAGAGAGGCAGCGGGGAGAAAGAGGAGAAAGGAGAAGAAAGAAAGGGTTAGGGTTTTGTTTTGATGGCTCTATTAGTTCTTTAAATATTTCTTTAATCTTTAAAAAATATTATGAGTGCAAAACTCACTTCCCTTTATTTATATTTAATTCGTTGTTTTTATTTATTTGATGTTAGTTTGATTTTATATTTTGCATGTAGATGATGGATTGATTTTAATTATTTTGATTAGTTGTGTATGCAAGGTTTAGGATTTTTATATAGATTTATTTTATGGTTGTAATCATACTCATGGTTATATGAAATTAAAATAATCTTGGAACCTATAGATAAATTCCTTATACTCCACCATGACTCCATAGATTGTTGTTTTATTTGAGCGATGGTGAGAAAAAGTATATAAGAAAAAAAGTGAGGATTATGAGATTTATTTAAATGCCTTAGGCTTGGCATTGTTATGTTTATTTTCATGAGTAGATGAGAGATTGTGTATATATATATTGTTTCCTTGTTCTCATGAGTAGATGAGTGCTTTGATTTACGCACGTACGTATATGCTAACCATCCGGGGAGTGTGGGTCAAACTCGAGACGATATCCCCGTGCAAGTTTGGATTCAGAGCGGTGTTAGGTATACGGGAGGCACATAGGATATGTTTAGGATGGAAGTGAAGGACCAAAGTGATGGAGTTAAGGTACAAAGAATTTAATTATGAGTTTATTGGTATAGTGTGAATTGTATTAATTTGTATATCTTGAAAAATAGTAAACGATCTCGATAAATTATAAAATTTGAGCAGAGGCATGTATACGTGATTCTAGACAACTTTTGTGTTTTAATTTTTTATTAAAAAGATTTATTAGAACTTATAATCGGATGATCTTGGTTATAGTAGTTTTGATTCATTTTAGCAATGTAGATTTTAGAGGTTGTTTTCACCAAAAAAAACAAGTTCATTTTTATTGGTTTTGTGTAAACTGAAGTAAAACATTATTCTGAACGCTTTTGTGTTTTGAACTTTTTCGAAAAAATTCATCTTACAGCAGTTTCTTTTCGTTTTCAGTTCCAAATTTTTCGATCGAATTTCATTTAGGATTTTCTATTAAGTTTTTCTTTCAACCTGTTCAGTTTCTACCAAATTTTTTCGCACTACCTTTTAGGAAATTTGATTATGTACAACTTTTGTTCTTTGAGTTTTGGTCAATTCGAATTATTTAAGTATGAAACGGTGCATTTTTATACTTCTTCAACAAGTTACTTATGATTAAATTATACTAACTTTATTTATTTATTTTTTTGTAGAATTGTGAGTCTTACTAACTTTTTATCTAGGACTGACTTACCATATTTTTATTTCTATTTCGTTTATTTTATACTCAATTTATATTTCGTTGTGTACGGGCAAGAAACTAAATGTCACCGTATCTCGGGAAACTATCCATTCATCTCGATGCGGATGGAACTACTTGTCTTATCCCGTAACAAGAATTAAATGTATTTTTGTTTGTGTCTGGTGGACACGTGGGTGTCAAGTATTTGTACTCATACCAGTATACTTGTATACTGACCCATTTTGTCTCTTGGCAACTCGGATATGTTCTATTTGAGCGCAACCGAGCTTCCTTTGAAGAATTAGTTGGGACTACAGTGGTGAAGAGAAATAAATATAGTTGTTGGACATGTCGTTTGGACTTCTTTTGTTTTTTTTGAGCTTAGGGTTGATATTAGTTTATGTATTTATTATTTTTTAAGACCTTAGTATTTTTGACAATTTGGCATTGTAGGTTGTTTTTCAACGTTACATTATTTAAGTTGTTTTGACTAGTTGTTGCTACTTTAATGTTGGAGGTATTGGATAGTTATGAATTTATAGTGGATGGTTTGGTTGGCATTTTGTTTTGTTTTGTTTTGTTTTTTTTTTTTATAATCCCTTGTAATCTTTTGAGGATGGAAATTTACTTAAATCCTTTGGAGATGTGAACATTTAGATTTTGTTTCACCCCTAAGATTTGGATGATGGAATATTAGTTAGGGTTTAATTGTAATTTAATATTTAATTGTCCAAATTTTGAGAGCTTTTGTTTGATCGCTACGGCATATTTGTCGAAATATCCATGCTTCATAGCATTCTGTGTACGGTGTCAGAATAAGTGGGTGTTTGTGGAACCAGTTAATTTCATTTTCAATCTGTGAGTAGCTTATTGGTTCTTTATACAATCCATTTTTTTCTCCCTAATAATTTCTCTTTTATATTGTGCAACTGTGTTCCTTTGTACAACTATAGCTATATATAAAGATATCTGATGGCTTCTCCAAATAGTTTTGTTGATAGGTAGATCGATTGCTATAGTTATTGATTTGCTGATAATAATAATATAAAAAATTGCTTCAGTTATTGATTTGGTCATCACTAGTTTTTTTCCATAGATTATACCGTAATTTGGCAAAAAGTTCTTTGCGACAACATGTGCACCTTTTGTGACGTTTGAGACCGTCGCAAAAGGTCCAATTTTTAGTGGTGGCTCTCTTACAGTTTGCAGCATCTTGTGGTTCTACAACGTTAAGGTATTGTTCTACTATAATATATTATTAGTAGGTGATCCGTGCCATGCACGAAAATTTATTTTTTAAAAAAAAAATTAATTTTGAGTTTTAATATTTTATATGTAGAAAATTTTAATAATTGAAAGTAAATACAAACAAATTTACTAATGATTGATGAAAATTTGTTATTGTGTGTGTGTGATTCTATATAAAAGACTCATAAAAAAAATTAAAAAAATTAAGAAGAAAAAAAAAGGTGTGTTCCCAACCTAAAATCAAATCCTCATTTATGTTAATTAAATTTACTAAAAATCATTAATTCTACTTGTATCGAAATATTTTTTTTTAAATAAAAATAAAAAAAAACAAAAAATTCTATAATATACAAATTATGACTTGGTTATAACTCATGGTGTATTATTATAGTAATTATTCGAAAATGTCTTTGTTAATTTCTTATATTTTTGGTTATGTTTAAAGTGATGCATCAGATCTTTAATTATAGTTCAAGTGGTATTTGATTATGATCTATAATAATACTTTTAGGGAAAATTATTGATAAATCTCATTTAGAAGTGTTTTAATCCAAGAAGTCTATAAATGAATTTTTTAACTCATTTACTCCCATGTATGTATTGTTTTATTCCATAAAGTCTTTTTTCTTGATTTACACTATTTTCTTAGACACTTATGGGTTTATATTTAATTTTGATACCATTATAAATATTTTTTGAAAGGTTAACAATTTTATGATGTGAACATTCATATTTTAAAATTCACATTGGTAGGAATGTAAAATTGTCAGAGGCGTCGAAACCCGCCATGAAATTGGGGTGGGCCCATTGTTGACAATGTGAATATTCACATTGACATGTTAACATTCACATTAATAGGAGTGTAAAATTGACTCGTATTCTGTGGTGGCGCGAAACCTGCCCACAACCCGGGGTGAGCCCGGTCCGGCTTTTTGACAATGTGAATATTCACATTGTCATGTTAACATTCACATTGATAAGAGTATAAAATTGGCCCGTGGCCCATGGGCGACAAAAGCTGCCCATGCGGCAGTTCGACCGACTCGGCCGTTGACAATGTGAATATTCATACTGACATGTTAATATTCACATTGATAGGAGTGTAAAATTAGCCCGCGCCCGTGGTCGCTCAAACCCGCCATCGCCATGGCGACGGGCAGGCTGACTATTAACAATGTGAATATTCACATTGACATGTTAACATTCACATTGATAGGGTGTAAAATTATTGTGGTGTGTGCCGCTTCAAACCCGCCTCTGACCCATGGGCGGCCGGATTGGCGGCTCTGTGACAATGTAAATATTCACATTAACATGTTAACATTCACATTGATAAGAGTATAAAATTGGCCAGCGGCCTAAAGCGGGCCCGACCCCGCCCGTTGATAATGTGAATATTCACATTGACATGTTAACATTCACATTGATAAGAGTGTAAAATTGGCCCATGGGCCAAGTCTGATCAAGAACTCGGCGGGCTTGGCCCGACCCGTGACAATGTGAATATTAACATGTTAACATTAACATTGATAGGAGTGTAAAATTTGTCCGCTACTCGAAGCTTGCCCGCGGCCCAAGGTAGGCTCGGCTCGGCCCGTTGACAATGTGAATATTCATATTGACATGCTAAAATGCACATTGATAGGAATGTAGAATTGGCCCGCGGCCCGTGGGCTGCCCGAAGCCTGCCTACGGCCCGGGGCATGCTCGTTTAGATCCAGGCCCGAGCATGTCCGAGACCCTAGGTTAGGGCCTAGGTCATCACTTTGAAGCCCGGCCCGGCCCATCAGCCCGCTTAAGGCCCATTCAGGGCTCGATCCGAGGCCCAGCCCGCCCGAAGCGCAATGTATTTTTTTGTGGAAAATAATAAAATTTTGGTAGAAAAAATTAAAAATTTAAAAGAATTTAAAAATGGCTTGCCCGACCTAAGCTCGAGGCTAGGCCCAGGCCTTGGCTCGACAGAGGCTCGATCCATTGGCCCATCCAAAGCCCAAATAACCCTTGTGTCGGGCTAGGGCCTAATTTTTGGTCAGGTGAGCCCGATAAAGGCTCGTTTGGGCCCAGGCTCGAGCCTAATCCGAGACCCTAGGCTAGGGCCTGAGCCATCACTTTGAAACCCGGCCCAGCCCGGCCCATCGACCCGATTAAGGTCCATTCAAGGCTCGGTCCGAGGCCCGGCCCGCACCGAGGCCTAGTGTCTTTTTTGTGAAAAATAATAAAATTTTGATAGAAAAAATTAAAAAGAATTAAAAAAAATGGTCGGGTAAATGGCGGGTTTGAGCGACCACGAGGCACGGGCTAATTTTACATTCCTATCAATGTGAATGTTAACATGTCAATGTGAATATTCACATTGTCAACGGGCCGGACCGGCCCAGCCCTGCGCCGCTGGCCAATTTTAAACTCTTATCAATATGAATGTTAAGATATCAATGTGAATATTCACATTGTCAATAAAGGGCCGCTGCCAAGTCGCCAGCGGCGGGTTTGAACGACCACAGCGGACTAATTTTACACTCATATCAATGTAAATGCTAATATGTCAATGTGAATATTCACATTGTCAACGGACCGGGCCGAGTCCGCCCCGGGCCGCGGACAGGCTTTTGGCCACCCATTGGCCGTGGACCAATTTTATACTCTTATCAATGTGAATGTTAACATGTTAATGTGAATATTCACATTGTCAGACCGCAGCCAAGTCACGCCATGGGCGGGTTTCGCACCGCCACGGGACGCGGGCCAATTTTACACTCCTATTAATGTGAATGTTAACATGTCAATATAAATATTCACATTGTCAATGGCCGGCCCACCCCGGCCCGACTCGAATTTTTCTGGGCACCCACGAGGATTGACATGGGCCGGGCCCCTACACATTGACGATATGAACATTCACATTGACGGTGTGAACATTCACATTAGGAGTATTTTGGTAATTATATCACCCATAAGACTTATTGAAACATAAGAAAATAATGTGAACTAAATGGAACATAAGCAAATGAAAAGGGTATTTTAGTCTTCTTATCTCAAATAGGACCTAATGGAATAGTCAAAAAGAATATGGGTTAGATGAAATAAAACTCTTAGAAAGTGGATTTATCAAAAAAGCTCCCATACTTTTATATGACAATATTCAAATATTTTACTAAATGAAAAAAGTGCTTAAGATGGTTTGACTCAAAGGTAAGATTTATCTTTATATCTGTAAGATCGTAAAAGTTATTCACATTGATGTACAAAAAATTACAAATTCAAATCATAAACAGTGTCCTCAAATGAAACCAGGTACAAAATCTCTATAACATTAATAATTTTAATTCTAAAAATGGTTTTGATTAATTATGCGACACATCATAATAACTGTAAATTTTTTATTCCAACTAAATTATTTTTGCATATCTCTTCTAGCAGAACTCATGAAGGTGTATTATCAATAGTACTATAAATTCAAAATGTTTATTTAAAAATTATTCAAGAAACATCAATAGGTGTCTTAAATATACACAATCATTTTTTATGAATCATTATTTTTTTAAAAGTACTTTACACTATTTATTATTTGACATTTATCAATTTATTTTCTAAAAACTTAACAAAAAAAAGTATTGAGTTCCATTATTTTAATCAATAATATCAAATTGGACGCTACACGTGTATGTAAATCACTTCTAAAAATATGATGCCTGACATAAAATGAAAAAAGAATTAATTTTAAATAATACAATGATATTTTATATTATGATATGTGTTAAAAAAGAATAATATTAAGGGCCCTCTATCCAATAGTCCAAATCCTTTTTTTTTTTTTTAATCTGAAGGTTCAGGCCCGAATATATTTAAAACCACACCTCTTTCTATTTTACGAAAAATGATTTGTCCCCCTAAAAAAGTCCTCCTAATCCCCCTAATGCCCAAAATGATGTCGTTTTGGACTTTTTTTTTTTTTTGCCTTGATTTGAAATTTAAGGGAATTAGGGGGCCAAAAATTAAGAGATGTAGCACAGCCCCTATTTTACCATTGGGCTATGCTACATCCCCTAATTTTTGGCCCCCTAATCCCCCTAAATTTCAAACCAAGGCCAAAAAAAAAAAATGCTTAAAACGACGTCATTTTAAACATTAGAGAGATTAAGAGGGACTTTTTTAAGGGGACAAATCATTTTCCTTTACCATTAAACCTGTTTCTCGTTCTCACTCTCACTCTATCTATTGTGTCTCTCCTCTCCCTCAACTGTGTTTCTGTTTATTCTCTCTCTCTCTCTCTCTCTCTCTCTCTCTCTCTCTCTCATGAGCATCTCTGACGACCGGTGTCTGGAGAGCACAGTGAAGTCGATCTAGGATGCGATGAAGCCATAAGCCGATGATAGCAGTGAAAAGGCCAACGAACAGACTGAGATCCAAATCCGAGTCTCCATATCTAAGATCTAAGATTGCGCCGACGAACAGCGGCGAGCTCGGGTCTTCTATGGTACATGATCTTTTCCTCCGCCGTGCGTCACTACCAAAGAAGTTAGTCACGAAGGAGGTGACTGCCCTTCTATATAGATCGAAAATGCTTACCCGACTGTGCTGTCGATTTCATCGTTGGCAACCACTCAGCCGTGAGAGTGTTGACGTTGACAAAGAGAGCGTCAACGCGTGGGGTGAAGTCGGGAATCTTATGACACGAGTGTATCATAGTTCGAAATGTGCTGGCGGAGAGAAGATGTTGGGCATGAGATCCATGGAGATGAAGTTGGTGATGTATTGGAAAAGGAGTTTATAGTATGTGCGGTTAAGGAGAGTTTGGTTGGGGGGAGAGTTGAGCCAGAGGAGTCTCATATGTTTTCTAGGTTAGTGTTAAATGGATCTTGAGTTTTCAATTCTCTCTATCCCAACATATATCTATATATATATATATATATTCATATGCATGTGTGTTTGATGCGTTGGTTTGAGTTTTTGAATATGGTGTTGCTTGAAATGTGTAGTTCAAGCTCTCCTCCTCAAGGTGTCTTCCTGTAAGAAATGGATATATCACACTCAGTGAGGTGAAGAATGTGGTTAGTGGAGAGGTCTTTGATTTGAAACTGAATGGACATCAATGTTTTTTTTTTTTTTTTTTTTGTTGTTGTTATTGTTCTTGTTGGTGGTGGTGGTTATCTCTCTGGTTGTGTGTGTTTGTCTATCTGTTGTGTTTTGGACAGAAAATGTTGTCTTGATCTAAAGAAAAAATATTTGGAGCTCTAAATAAAGAGGTCTAATAGTTTTAATTTGTGCGTGGGTCTCATGTGATGTGATGTTTTGGCTTTGATTTTTTTTTTTTTTTTTGATTTCACATTATTAGTGCTCTTTTAGAGCTTCCAAATTAGAGAGATGTATCATTTCTCAATATATGATCAAAATTTAAACAGATAAAATCAAAGAATTGAACAGATATGATCAAAATTTGAACAGATAGATTAAAAATAAGCTTAATAAATTTAATAGATAAATTCAAAAAAATTTACCAGATTGAGAGAGAAAAGAGAGAAACAAATAGAGAGAGAGAGAGAGAGAGAGAGAGAGAGTTTGAAAATAGTGTAAATTTGAAACGATAGAAAAAATAAATTATAAAAATTCTATAGTTAGGTTAAAAAATTCAACAGATAGACACAAATTTGAATAGATAGATATAAATTTGAATAGATAGACAAAAAATTTAAACAGACAGAAAATAATTTGAATAGATAAAAAAAGTTTAAACATATAGATATAAATTTGAACATGTTATCCCACGTACGCAATCCAAGAGGGGGTGAATTGAGTTATTTAAAAATAATAATCAAAATATTCAAATTTCAACAAGTAAAATAATAGAGCAATAATAATCAATATAAAAGTAAAAGAGATAGGGAAAGAAAATCAAACACAGTAATTTATAGTGGTTCGACATACCGGGCCTACGTTCGTTCCCTAAGTATCCTCCTCAGCAATTTCTCCACTGTTCTTTAAATAGTAATTAGACTACTAGTTTCACGGGTGCTAGTGAACCTTTACAATGAGTGATAAATTAGTATCGGTTCGACTAGTTTAGAATCCGGTGCCTACTCAAACGTAACCCAAATAATTTTATCCCAAAAAATCACTCACAAAAACTCTCTCTTTTTACAAGAATAATATAAATAAGGGATAGAGACCCTTTTACAATTTTGCTCAAACTCTCGACATATTTTCTCATAGAAAATACAACTCCATAAAGCACAATACATTATTTGACAATATCACAAAATTTTCTCTTCTCCACTTCTTATTTTTCTCCAACCAAAACACTTCTATATATATCCCAAAATATATCTGTTGGAGAGAGACGCTTATCTTCTTGACTTATCACGTTGCGCCGCTCGAATCACATGCCAATTTTCCTTTTCAAATTTTGCAGGCAGAGGATTTCATTAATGTCTATTTTTCTTTTGGTATGGCATTCCATTTACAAGAGCTGATTGTATAGCTCCTGTATCTATGAAAACACTGAGGCTATAGGGTTTATAACTTGCAAAATTAAATGTTCCCAATACATATGTGTATCTTCTTTTTTCTTGGCTAGGAGAAAAAATAATATCATCATTTTTTGTTTGAAAATGATACATATATATATATATATATATATTTAATATGTTCAGATTGTCTTCTTGTTCCTAAAAAAATAGGAATCTAAATATTTGTTGAACTAATAGATTCTTGATTAGAATTATTACTCGATTCACCAATGCTTAATTTTGAAAATACTTTGTTAGCAAAATCTTTTTCAAATACAGAAGTTGATCTTTTAATTTTTAAAATTGTATTTTGAACATATAATTTTTTTCCTGATGCTTGCATTTGTATTTGTGCAAGATTTTTTTGTTTTAGAAGCTTCTCTTTGTTCCACTAGGTCATGGATTAACCATTGTTGGGGGACTTCTAAATCGCTTCAATTCATTAGACGCGGTTGGATTACTGTGTCAAATGGTCTAGGTTCAAAGATTTCAACGATTTTATTATCGTTTGATCTTGTTTTTGTTTCAGGAAATTTGGTCAATTCGTGAATTGTTTTCCAACGAATAGCCAAATCACGGGAATTCGATTTCATTTCTTTTTTTTTTTTTTTAGGTCTCCCCAGGGTATCCCCCGCCGACCGCGGAGACTAATCCCTTCCCCAGGGTCTCCCCAGGGTCTTTTTTTTTAGATTTCATTTCTAATCCTTGTGTTTTAATTCTTATTCTAACTATCTCTTCAAGATTAGGATCATTTATGGAAATAAAGAAATTTGGTCTAACATTAAACCAAACTACTCCATTAGCTAAATTAGATTGAATTCCTCCAATGATTGCTTTCATTATGTCGGAAAATCTTTTATAAAAAATTATTGCCAAAATATGAGTATCTATCCCTTGGCGGAATAAGATTGTTATGGTTACCTATATTAATCCAATATGAATATATTGAATCTTAGGATATTTTTTTCCCATCTTGTAACATTTTTCTTATCAAAAAAATGAATATCAATATTTCCTTCTTTTGACCATTTTTCTTGAGTGTTACTACTCTATTATTCAAACACTCTTGCTGAGAAGAAGTTGAATTTTGAAAGTTTGTAAATTTCTGGCACCGTAACTTTTTGCATTTTTTCGAATTTTGCTAATTCCTCTTTGGTAAAAGTTTTTTCTTCTTCGATTACATCTCCGAGTTGAATGGATTGTAATTCTTCTGGAGATATACTATCTGTTTCTTAAGATATTTCTTGACTATCAGTATTAGTCATCATGAAGATTAGTTCTTCATCTGAACTTTATTCATCACTAGAAATTTCGTACAAGATTTCTTCTTCATCAGAAATTTATTCGCCATACATTATTTCAAAATCTTGTTCTTCAAGAACTTTGATAAATTTTTTTTTTTTGCACCTTTTTCCCTTTTTGGGTATTCGGGTGCATAGTGACCCTCTTCGTTACAAATGTAACATTTACAAGTTTTCTTTTTTGAAACACTTATTGGTTTCTTTTTTCGAATATACTTTTTCTTTTTTGAAAAAATTTTGTTCTTTTTTCAAGGTTTTCATTTATGTTTTCTGCTTTTTTTAGAAAATCCTTTTCGCTTAGGAAATGTATTACAACCAATTTTTCAATTTTCTTTCAAATTTTATCACAACATTTTTGACCATATTGTGAGTTGGAAATTTGATTTTTTTATATGTTTTTTCGCTTTTGCTTCTAGACACCAATCTGCTATCAGTCTTAAAACATAATTAATACGAAAACCAAGATTATCATATTCTTCTTTCTCCATTTTTTTTGAGAAAGTCAGGATATGTTTTAATACATAACTCATCCCATGGATTAGGGAGTTTACGAAAAAATTGATCTAAATAGGGTTGATTTGCTAGTAGATCAATAAGATAATAATATTTTTTAAAAGTTTGAACATGGTCTTCAAAAAGACAAATATTACATAATTCTAATTTAATCAAAATATAATTTGCATCTTCTTGCAAATTAGTATTTCCTGCAAAATCACATAAATTTTCTTTTAGGATTTTTGCAAACTCAGCTAATATTGTGTCAAGTGTGAGAAAATTTGCCAATAAAGCTATTTTTTGACTTTTTTTTTCAATTTCAGATTTTTTCCACTGTCTTAACCATTGCAACACATCTCATTGGAGGGTTGCTGCAATATAATCAAGGAATTTTTCCTTTGACCCACTATTTTTATAATTGATAATTATGATGGACAATGATTGTGCCCAATCATCAATTGCTTGTGGTTGATCCTTAAATGGAACACGAGACAAGTCTAAATAACTACCACTTTGAGCTATTGGATACTTATTATTATTATCTTTTCTAGATATTATTGGCTCAGGTGTAGGATTGGAAGTACTTCCAGTGTTAGTATCATTTTTAATTTCATTTGTTTGAATAAAGTCAAAATTTTCTCCATCTCCCTAAACAATTCAAGATCAATTGGCTCTTCTACCTTTCTTTTCCCCTTATTTATTTCTGGTGAAACATCTTGATCTAATGCTTCTTCAGATGAAGTTGATTGGCTATCAGCATCATTAGTTGCCATATTAATATCATAATTAAAGTGATGTAAAAGGGCTTCATGTTCTAAATAAATTTCTCTTATCTGATCTAGTAATCTATTTCTTTCATCAATACCTAAATCTAGATCTTTATATAATTTTTTCCAATAATCCAATATTTCAACAATATTTTCATATTCAGTCCTATTATAGGTATTGGTTTGAAGTATCATAATATCTTGTGTACCATAAAATAGCCTAGGAATGAAGTTATCTCTTGGACTATTCATTCCATCATTGTTTATGAAGGATATAGTTTCTAATTTTGTTACCAAATTGTTTATTTGGGTTTTTGCTTCTTTGTTTAAATCAATATTTATTATAGAACGTAAATTGTCTATTTTAGATTCTATAGACTCCACTTTGGATTCTAGATAATTTCGATTCATTTTTTGATTTTTATCTAATTTAGAAAACTAATAACACATAATATCAATAATATTATTTAAATTAGAACACACACTATTTATATTTGCAGATTCTTTAGTAATATGCAAACTATGGTCATATTTACTATTAACATTATTTTTTGTATTTCCAAAGTATATTATATTTTCAGGGTTAATTGCCATTATAGATTGTTGTTGGTACCTAAGACCCTCCTAGTGTATTTATCTGGTGCCTAAAACCTCTCTTTATGATTTTAAAGACTTAAAAATGCCTAATTATGGCCAACAGTCAAAAGATTTAATGAGTATGTGGGCTTTGACATACACTAAGCATATATGTTTTACAACAATTATAAATGAAACAAATAATTATGAAGATATAAATTACAAAGGATACACAATTAAAGACTAAGCTTGACGATTTTTTATTTTTTATTTTTTATTTTTTTTATATATCATTAAGAACACCATAAACGCTTACATATATATCAAAATTTATACATAGACAGAAATACTTACATAGCTTGATCTTGTTTTTAGAAGTTCTTCACCAAGCTTTGATACCACTTACAAATAAGGAAAGGAAATGAGTTTTCTACTATTTCTATTCTACTATTTTTTATCAAGTTAAGCAACAAAAACAGAACTAGGAAAAGTTTAGGCAACGAAGATGGAGAGAATTTATATTTTTTTATTATGTTGGCATCAATGCCAATTTATAGACTACAACTTTGTAGATACAAACAAAAGTCATTAAGCCTAACCGTAGGCTTTTTTGTTTTTCCAAATACTAGAAATCAACAAAGTCCTAACATAATAAATACAATGGAATACAAAAAGTCTAAACAATAATAATAATAATGACTTTCTATTCCATGTCTTCTGACAACCTCTACAATTATATACACTGTCTACTCTCCCCGTTGTTCAAAGGGATAGACTGATATAGATAAGATTTAACTGATCTTATTTGTCGTGTGTCGTCGGCTGAAAGGATTTGTTTAACCACTTTCCGCCTAATAATGCAGGTTGCTCTACGTGTCCTGGATAAGGTTGGAGTTAATCATGAGACAACTGTATGTAATAGTGGGGTCCACTGCGCTTCCATCATGTTGACGAGATTGTGATATTCTTCATCAGTCTCTGATGAAGGGGAATCAGGATCCTCGCTGTATCACTCATTCCGAAATTGTTCTGCATCATCTGCGGTCATGGCTAGTTCCAACAGAAAATCCAAATTATTTCTCTTTTTGAGATTTAATAACATGTCAAGAGCTTCGTTAATTTGTGTAGGAGAACTTTGATATGTTATGGAAAAATGAGTTACAAATAGTATTCTAACATCTGTGACCATGAATGGTAATTTGTTGAGCTATGGATATTAGAAATTGCCTGTAAAACAGTTAATAGACTGTCTATCCAATATTATGTCAAAAGAAGTTTTTGAATATTTTCCAATCGGGTCCTCCTGTGATTTTCATCCAAATAATCATCTTCGAATTCGAAATCTTCAATTTCTTTGAGATACCAAATTTGGTATGGTTGGAAATAATGTTCTCGTTCTCGCCAACCAATTGTCCTGGAGATTCAGAAAGTAAAATATTTACTCCATCGGAAGCCTCTTACTACCGATGAGAGTATTGTTTTTATGATTATTGGATATTCTATCCACTGGATTGGATCTAAAATTTGAAAAATAACTTGATTAGTTATTCCCCAATCTATATCTTCAAAATACCACATGTCATGATTTTCCATGATGGTTATTTTGGGAATTCCATCTATAAAATTTAATTTATCATAGGATCGTTCTAAGATTTGTCTAATCTTATCACGATGACCCTCAACTCAATTTTTGATTAACAGAAAATTTTCTTTTGGTAGCAAATTTCTTGCTTTTTCAAAAAGACAAATTATTTTTATTTGTTCAAGAACTGGATCAGAAAACTCATCTGATATGAGGTCTAATAGCTGAAAAAAATTATTTATTTTTTCAAAATTAAAA
The DNA here is from genome assembly GCA_025200525.1 of Camellia lanceoleosa. Lineage (NCBI taxonomy): Eukaryota > Viridiplantae > Streptophyta > Magnoliopsida > Ericales > Theaceae > Camellia > Camellia lanceoleosa. The sequence goes on along the minus strand of CM045763.1, from coordinate 200,724,476 downwards.
TCTTCATTCCAATTCATTTGTTTAAGGATATTGAAATAAAGATTTTGCAAATATTTTAATTTAGCTGTTTGCTCAGCTAATTTTTTGCCAAAACTCCCATGTGTTTTCGAAATTTCACTTTGTTGTCTACAATGTGAGTTTTCCAAACTCCATTGAGTTCTGTATAAATTTCTCTGCATATTCCAGGATTGAAAAAATCTTTTATTTCAAATTCATCTGGTTTAGATGTCTTAATATTAGTTGGAACTATGTTTGTTCTCACTTGACAAAAATTATTTTGATAAACAGGCATAGTTGGTGCACTATAAAAAGCTTTTTTAGCTTGTTTATCAAAAATTATTGCACTCATTCAGGCATAGCTAGTGCACTGTAAAAAGCTTATTGCACTCATTCCATTCCGTGTAAATTCCAAGTTGTATTCCTACAAACACAACATAAACTTTTTCTTGTCTGGGGATTGCATTTTTAGCAATTGTTACCCAATCTCCTTAAGCGGATTGTTTACCCTTGTCCATTTTTTCCTCTTAGCCTAGAGGTCTTCTGCAAAAATTAAAATTACTTGTTTAGTAATTTAATTTTCTAAAACAAATCTTACCAAGAAAATCTACAAGAAAATTGTTAGTACCTTTAAGGTATTCTACCTCAAAAGTATATTCAGAAATTTTATTATACCAGGTTAATCTTTTTCCTTGTTCAATACGTTTTTTATTGATAAAAAAATCTCTTACTGCCTTATTATCAGTGTGTATAATAAAAATTTTTGGGGCTAAATAAATATGAAAACTTTTTATTACCAATTTTATTACAAGTAATTCTTTTTCAAAAATAATATATTTATGTTCATTTGGTTTAAATGTTCCAGAATTATATCCACAAGTTAATTCTTCTTTTTGTAATTTTATGGGTATGAGATTTTTTCTTGATTTAATCCCATTTTTTGATAAAGGTATCTCTTTATCATGCCATAAGTTACATGATATTCCTTTAAGAACACATCCCTGAATTTGGATCCTCTCCTTGAGCTTGGTGCTTGAGCTCGGTCCTTGAGGGCTTTCGGGGTCCACTTTGAGGCCCGATTTTGATAATCTGAACCGTTCATATTTTAATATTTATTCAGTATAAGATACCTGTAAAAAATCAAGTTGATCGGATATCAGAAAGTATGTGTTCAGAAAATTGGGACTACAAACTATTTTTTAATAAACAGTTTTTCGAACACATACTTTTTGATATCCGATCAATTTGATTTTTTACAGGTAACTTATACTGAGTAAATATTAAAATATGAATGGTTCAGATTATCAAAATCGGGCCTCAAAGTGGACCCGAAGGCCCTCAAGGACCGAGCTCAAGCACCAAGCTCAAGGAGAGGATCCAGATTCCACATCCCCAGCATGCTTCTGAAGGCATCTATTTCTAAAATTAATTTATCACATGTTTTAAAAAGATAAACATCTAGTAAAGTTTTACCATTTTCTTTAATTTGTTTAATTAAAGCAACATTCTCTGTTGTCCATTCAAAAATAACATTTTCCCTTAATTTGGTTAACCAAGGAATTTCTATTTTTGAAAGATTTTTGATAAAATTTCGTCCATAATTTAAAATACCTAATAAACTCAGTAATTGTGCTATATTTTCAAGAGTATCAGGAAAATCTCGTACTTTGGACAAAATATGTTCTTGTAATTTTAAACCTTTCTAGTCTAAAATTATTCCCAAAAATTCAATTGATTCTCTTTCTAGTGCAATCTTTGTTGTTGATAACATAATTCCATATTTTTGGAATTTTTCACAAAGTAATTTTAAATGTTTTTTATGCTCCTCCTAGGTTTTAGAGAAGATAAATATATCATCAATATAAATTACATGACAATCTTTAAAATCTTTAAAAATTGTATCCATCCACCGTTGAAATACCCGTGGTGCTATATTTAACCTAAAAGGCATAACATTCCAGTTGTAATGTCCTCTAGGTGTACTGAAAGCTATCAATTTTTTTGACTCTTCAATCAATTGAATTTGGCTAAAGATTTTTTATCCTTTGGTTAAGTTAATCAAAACATCTTTTCTTGGAATAAAATATCCATCAAATTCTAAATTTTCATTTAGCCGCTTATAATTGACTACCATTTGGGCATTTCCTCTTTTAATTTCAACATGGTTTCTTATCATAAAAGCTGGACTAGAGTGAGAGCTTCTAGTTTCTTCAATTAACTTTTTGTCTAAAAGTTCATGAAGTTGAATATCAAATTCATCTGTATCTTGTCTAATATAGATCATTGGTCTTACTCTAATGATAGCATTATGGTCTTGTAATTTCAAACTACAATAACGCAGACTACGTTGCCATAGTTTTAATGGATTTTCACTAAAATTTTCTTTTAGAATTTTAAAAATCCAATGTGATTCATCAATAATTTTGATGATGGGGGTTAAATCACCATGCAGAATAGGCGCAAACTCTATATCACAAATATATTTATATTGTTTTAATAAAGAAATATGAATTAAGAGATTGTTTATACTTAAAGAAATGACTTTTTCCTGTATTTGCATTGGAATGTATATTTATATATAAAATTATTGCCAAGAAGGAAGTCTCCATGCATATAAGGAAAACATAGAATTTTTGGTATAATGAACTTATCATTTAACCAAATAACTATTTTTTTAGCCTTGAATTGTATGGAAATATGGTTGTCATCAATTCCAGTAACCAAAATGGATGTTTCATTAATGTCCATTTTTCTTTTGGTATGGCATTCCATTTACATGAGTTGATTGTAGCTCATGTATCTATGAGAACACTGAGGCTATAGGGTTTATAACCTGCAAAATTAAATGTTCCCAATACATATGTGTATCTTCTTTTTTCTTGGCTAGGAGAAAAAATAATATCATCATTTTTTGTTTGAAAATGATACATATACGTAGATTTAATATGTTCAGATTGTCTTCTTGTTTCTGGAAAAATAGGAATCTGAACATTTGTTGAAGTAATAGATTCTTGATTAGAATTATTACTCAATTCACCAATGCTTAATTTTGAAAATACTTTGTTAGGAAAATCTTTTTCAAATACAGAAGTTGATCTTTTAATTTTTGAAATTGTATTTTGAACCTATAATTTTTTTCCTGATGCTTGCATTTGTATTTGTGCAGGATTTTTTTTGTTTTAGAAGATTCTTTTTGTTCCACTAGGTCATGGATTAACCATTGTCGGGGGACTTCTAAATCGCTCCAATTCATTAGACGTGGTTGGATTACCGTGTCAAATGGTCTAGGTTCAAAGATTTCAACGATTTTATTATGATTTAATCTTGTTTTTGTTTCAGGAAATTTGGTCAATTCGTGAATTGTTTTCCAACGAATAGTCAAATCATGGGAATTCGATTTTATTCCTAATCTTTGTGTTTTAGTTCTTATTCTAACTATGTCTTCAAGATTAGGATCATTTATGAAAATAAAAAAATTTAGTCTAACATTAAACCAAACTACTCCATTAGCTAAATTAGATTGAATTCCTCTAATGATTGCTTTCATTGGATCAGAAAATCTTTTATCAAAGATTGTTGCCAAAATAGAAGTATCTATCCCTTGGCAAAATAAGGCTGTTATGGTTACATGTATTAATCAAATATGAATTTATTGAATTTCAAAATATTTTTTTTTCCATCTTGCAACTTTTTTCTTATCAAAAAGGTAATATCAATGTTTCCTTCCTCTGACCATTTTGCTTGAGTGTTGTCACTATATTATTCAAACACTCTTGCTGAGAAGAAGTTAAATTTTGAAAGTTTGTAAATTTTTGGACCAGCAACTTCTTGCATTTTTTTTGAATTTTGCTAATTCTTCTTTGGTAAAAGTTTTTTCTTCTTTAATTACATCTCCGAGTCGAATTACTTGTAATTGTTCTTGAGATATACTATCTGCTTCTTGAGATATTTCTTAACTATTTATATTAGTCATCATGAAGATTAGTTCTTCATCTGAACTTTATTCATCACTAGAAATTTCGTACAAGATTTCTTCTTCATTAGAAATTTTTTCGCCATATATTATTTTAAAATCTTGTTCTTCAAGAACTTTGATAATTTTCTTTGCACATTTTCCTCTTTTTAGGCAATCAGGTGCATAGTGACCCTCTTTGGTACAAATGTAACATTTACAAGTTTTCTTTTTTGAAACACTTATTGGTTTCTTTTTTCGAATATACTTTTTCTTTTTTGAAAAAATTTTGTTCTTTTTTCAAGGTTTTCATTTATTTTTTCTGCTTTTTTTAGAAAATCCTTTTCGTTTAGGAAATGTATTACAACCAATTTTTCAATTTTCTTTCAAATTTTATCACAACATTTTTGACCATATTGTGAGTTGGAAATTTGATTTTTTATTTGTTTTTTCGCCTTTGCATCTAGACACTGATTTGCTATTCGTCTTAGAATATAATTAATGTGAAAACTAAGATTATCATATTCTTCTTTTCCTATTTTTTTGAGAAAGTCAGGATATATTTTAATACATAACTCATCCCATGGATTAGAGAGTTTATGGAAAAATTGATCTTACCAGGGTTGATTTGCTGGTGGATCAATAAGATAATAATATTTTTTAAAAGTTTGAACATAGTCTTCAAAAAGACAAATATTACATAATTCTAATTTAGTCAAAATATAATTTGCATCTTCTTGCAAATTAGTATTCCCTGCAAAACCACATAAATTTTCTTTTATGATTTTTGCAAACTCAGCTAATATTGTGTCAAGTGTGAGAAAATTTGCCAATAAAGCTGTTTTTTGACTTTTTTTCAATTTCAGATTTTTCCCACTGTCTTAACCATTGCAACACATCTCATTGGAGGGTTGATGCAATATAATCAAGGAATTTTTCTTTTGACCCACTATTTTTATAATTGATAATTATGACGGACAATAATTGTGTCCAATCATCAATTGCCTGTGGTTGATCCTTAAATGGAACATGAGACAATTCTAAATAAGTACCATTTTGAGCTATTGGATACTTATGATTATTATCTTTTCTAGATATTATTAGCTCAGGTGTAGGATTGGAAGTACTTCCAGTGTTAGTATCATTTTTAATTTCATTTGTCTGAATAAAGTCAAAATTTTCTCCATCTCCCTATGTGCCAAACAATTCAGGATCAATCGGCTCTTCTACCTTTCTTTTTCCTTTATTTATTTCTAGTGAAACATCTTGATCTAATATTTCTTCAGAGGAGGATGATTGATTATCATCATCATTAGTTGACACATTAATATCATAATTAAAGTGCTATAAAAGGGTTTCATGTTCTGGATAAGTTTCTCTTATCTGATATAGTAGCCTATTTCTCTCATCAATACTAATCTAGATCTTTAAATAATTTTCTCCAATAATCTAATATTTCAACAATATTTTCATATTCGATACTATTATAGGTATTACTTTGAAGTACCATAATATCTTTTATACCATAAAATAGCCTAGAAATTAAGTTATCTCCGGGACTATTCATTCCATCATTGTTTATGAAGGATATAGTTTCTAATTTTGTTACCAAATTATTTATTTGGATTTTTGCTTCTTTGTTTAAATAAATATTTATTATGGAACCTAAATTGTCTATTTTAGATTCTATAGACTCCACTTTGGATTCTAGATAATTTCGATTCATTTTTTGATTTTTATCTAATTTAGAAAACTAAGAACACATAATAGCAGTAATATTATTTAAATTAGAACACACACTATTTATATTTGCAGATTCTTTAGTAATATGCAAACTATGGTCATATTTATTATTAACATTATTTTTTGTATTTTCAAAGCATATTATATTTTCAGGGTTAATTGCAATTATAGATTGTTGTTGGTACCTAAGACCCTCTTAGTGTATTTATCTGGTGCCTAAAATCTCTCTTTATGATTTTAAAGACTTAAAAATGCCTAATTATGGCCAACAATCAAAACATCTTAATGAGTGTATGGGTTTTGACATATACTAAGCATATAAGTTTTACAACAACTATAAACGAAACAAATAATTATGAAGATATAAAATACAAATGATACACAATTAACAACTAAAAGTGACTAATTTTTTTTTTTTAATTATATCATTAAGCGCACCAAACACACTTATCAAAATTTAGACATAGATAGAAATACTTACATAACTTGATCTTTCTTTCAAAAGCTTTTCACCAAGCTTTGATACCAATTGCAAATAAGGAAAGGAAAAGGAGTTTTTTACTATTTCTACTATGCTATTTTTAATCAAGTTAAACAACAAAAACAAAACAAGAAAAAGTTTAGGCAACGAAAATGGAGAGAATTTACATTTTCTTATTATGTTGGCATCAATGCCAATTTATAGATTACAACTTTGTAGATACAAACAAAAGTCATTAAGTCTAACCGTAGGCTTTTTTGTTTTTCCAAATGCTAGAAATCAAAAAAGCCCTAACAGAATAAATACAATGAAATACAAAAAGTCTAAACAATAATAATTATAATAACTTTCTATTCCATATTTTCTCACAACCTCTACAATTGTATTCACCTCATAGCCCGGCTTGACGAAGCCCGGGCCACTAGTTATGTATCCTCATTATCATTATTATCATTTATGTAATATGTTGGAAAACATAAATTTTATGTAGAATTTGTGTCGTTTTTTCCTCAGTTTATAATATTTTTATTATTATCTCTCGCTGCAACATATTTCTAAACCATTCTTGTACATCCTCTGAATGGCAGTTCGAAATTGTTTCTAATCTTATCTAACTGTCAAACCATGGCCAATTAAACTATCAATTGGAATTTCTGGGCCAACATATTTCTAAACCATTCTTGTACATCCTCTGAATGGTAGTTCAAAATTGTTTCTAATCTTACCTAATTGTCAAACCATGGTCAATAAAACTGTCAAGTGGAATTTTTGGGCTGAAAATTTCGGTTTCTTCCCTAGTTCTTGTTAGTTGACGTATTTAAAAAAAAAAAAAAAAAAAATTAAGTATAAAATAAAATTTAAGTATTTCATACAAAGGAAGGCCCAATAGACAGATTTGGTAAATGTGTTTCCCAATAGGGTTGGGTTTAAGTTGACTATATATGTACGATGTTTAGGCTGTGCCACACTTAGGCAAACACAAGATCTCTTACTAGGTAGTGCAAGCCCAGCCCAAAACCAACTCCAACAATGTCCACTCCTATGAGGAAGTGAGTTGCAACAAAATCAAATTTGAGTAACTCTTTCCAATGTGACCATTGACAACCAAAGTTAACGTGATAGTCTGAGACCGTCAAAAACGGACTCTGTAAGAGGGGTGTCCACGTTCAAAAAGAGACATATGAATAAATATCTAGAAGAGAGGAAAGATCATTGAAGTCTACATTCAATTAACCATGTATGGCCACAAATTTGATACCCAAGAATATTTCGTTGCCAAAAACAAAGTTTGTCATTTTAAGATAACATCCAAGAATGGCCAAGAGAACATGTCACAGCTGGAATTAACATCTAAAGCTTCTACCCTTAATATACATTTTAATCTATATAATTATCTTACATGAAGCCTTCGGTTTGTAATAATCCAGGATAGACAAATGATATTATGTGATTTAAGGACTTTACTGACCCTTTCAAAAATGCATGCCCCTCCGTCGCTGCAAAAATAATCAAGAAACAACTTAGGGCAAATCATAAAGCATGAATAACAGTAATATCCAAATCATAAAAGCCTAAACTGTTCTTGAACAAAAATGAAAATGATGTGTATGCAATATGAGAAACTTTGAACTTTTACTTCTTTTTTTGTTTTTGAAAACCCAAAAACCCAAAAATGAAGAAAACAGAAATACAACCATATAGTGCCAACGTTATGAGTGGCTGTTAGCAGAACAGAGATGGTGATTACCTTTCATCAAGAATTTTAGTTCCTTCGAAAAATCTTCAACATGTCCTAACGCAGGTCTTATCCCACAAATTTGTGAAACACAAAATTCCAAGTATAGGGCCATCTCCGTAATTTGTAGCAGTAAGATACACACCCCCTGAATTTGAGACGGTACTTGCTTCAACTTGTTGGCTCCACACAATTCAGTGACAATTGCAATTCCTTGATCCTGCATTCCAAAGAATTGAACTTTGAAAACATGGATTTCATCTGAATTAGAAAGCAATACGCCTATTTGATTCTGTTTTCGATTTCTGTTTTTATTTATTTGTGTTTTAAAAAACGAAACAATTCAAAGTTTGAAAACACTTGTCATTCTTATATTAATTTTTCATTGTGTAAAAACAGAAAGCAAAAATTCGAAAAGTTTTTGACGTATTTAAAAATTCAAAAAGTTCCTGAAAATTGTTTTTGAATACAGTTCCTAACAAATTATCTGTGATTTCCAAAAAATAAAAACCTTAAACCAGAACATGTTTAACGTGGTCCCTTTTAGATTTTCAACTGAATGTCTTCTACTTACTCGATGTGGTGGTAATAGTGACTTCATAACTAGGTAGCTCAGAATCACAAGGCTGTGTGTGTACACTACTTCCCATTATCCAACATCACACACTTTTGAAAGTATGTAAATACAAGAAAGAGAGTAAACATTTACCTGCAAGCCATGTAAGATCTCAGGCATTGGAAGCTCAGGAAAGTGAGCAAGATCAACAAACCCCACCTCCTCTGCCCTTTTAATTGCACCTTCAGCTTGTAGACACAGAAATTTCAAAAGAAGAAATGCAAAACGATATATTTGTGTTGCAATGGTGTCTGAGAAATATGTTTGAGAAGCCGGATCAGTAGTTTCAGTTCCTTGATCCTTGGCTACTAGCGCAGTTGTTTTAGATGATACAGCCGAAAACCTAGGATTTAACCCACATCCAAGAGGAGATAGAGCAAACCATCCGCTTCTGCTGTTAACCAACGATGGCTTCTTGTACCAATTAAACTCCTCCTTCAGAACAGGGTGACACAAGAGAGGTGCAGCTCCGCTATGAGATTCGCCGAGGCGTTGTGTTCCCCTGCTAATGAATGCCAATAAATGAATACTTCTTTCCCTCAAGTGTGAATCCATTTCTTTCATGGCCTTCATCCATGAATTCCGATGTTTTGCTAGAACACAGATTAACATCAGTGTATGTTCTGTTTCTTTAAGAGCACTTAGAGAAGTTGGTACTTTCGGAGACCGAGCCCTTTTCTTGTCATTATCATCAGATGGAAACTCTGGTGCACTAAGATAATAAGAAATTAGATAAGCTTTCTCTGATAAGAAGTAAGCGATCACATAGTCCACAATATCAGCACACGAAGAACTGTCTCCCAAAGAATGAATCATTGCAGTGACTACAGCCAGCCAAGTCCCCAGATGTCCTGGGGCTTTTCAATTTTGTCAGATGAGTTAACGACGTTCATTTCACTTTGAATCGCTGAAAAAGAGTTTCCTTCTGATAAGTCAGCAAACAACACTCTCAGAGAAGGAAGAAAACCAGCAGCGAAAAGCATCTCAGCACCCTCTCTAACTCGTGCAAGAGTAAGAAGAAACTTCAATATTATGGAGATGGAAGTACGAGAATTGTTGTCTTGAAGCTTCAGAACAAGATGTTGCAATTGGAGATGTTTCTGTGTGATGGGGAACCATGTATTAGGCATCAAGAAACCTTTCAGAATTAAATCAATAATAGTCAGAGAGAGGGTGCAATGTTCAGCAGGTTCCATGCAGTTGCAAAGAAGGGGTAGTAGGCCCAAACTCGCATTCGATGCCTCGGCAATGGCTTCAACAGATTCCATCTTCATTGCCCCACCAAAATTTGAATTTTTGTGACTTGACTTAACAGATAAGAGAAGCAACATAAGTAAAAGCTTCATTGCATCTTTAACACCCAACACCAATGGCCTGAAGTCATTCAACACTTTAAGGACAGAACCAGAAGTTTTTAAGACAAGTACACAAGAAGATAAGGACAGGTTATTCTGTACATATCTAATAAGATGGAGTAGCAGTTCCGCTTGAGCTACAATGAAATCAAGGATATCTTCAGAAGCATCGGGAAGTGGAACTAATGATTCTATAGTGGCTTGGAGACACTGACATACTTGATCTATGCATGAGAGAATTAGTTGCTGTGGAATCTCACGATCATTTATTGCCTTCTTCTCACTCAACTGCATGAACAGGTAAACATTGAATCAATAATGTATCAAATAAGTTCATTGCAGAATGAAAATTCAGCATCCATAGTTATTAAAATCTGTTTATTCAAACTATAATCAGTATGCTAAAGAACATGGCCTTGACACAAAGGTAATACATAACGAGCAGCCAGCTTTATGTTTCAGTGGTGCACTTCTTGGATAGGGTTTTAATCCGAGACAATAAACTTTCAAGAATCTTTAGCTTTATAGCAGTTTTACCATTTATCTAATGTTTTTAGAGTTTTGTGACAACTTTCAGCCTCTTGTTTCATTATTTATGTAATGTTTTTAGAGTTTTGCAATGACTTTTATTCCATGCTTTAATTATAAAATTAAAGATTCTCAAAAGTTTATTGGCTTGGATTAAAACCCTATCCAAAACAATAAGCTACCTTGCAGTATGGTTCCGATACTTCTTTGCAAGTGCAAGATGGAATCAAGATGCAGTCACCAAAATTTTAAAATTTACTGGAGATGTATACATAATTGATGAGTTACACAGACGCACAAGATTTTGTAAGTGTATTCAAGTCTGGTAAGCATCAATGGTTAGACCTCACAAATCTGTAGGCCCTAAGGCCTCACAAGCACCTAAATTTCCATATACTGTTTTCAAAAAAAAAAAAAAAAACCTAAGCAGTTTATATTATTTTATTAACCTAGGATACACACTCTGGGCATAACAACTCCCACAAAACTTCATTACAATATAAGAAATAATACACACTGGGAATTGAATTATCAAAAAAATTCAGATAGAGCTCAACTCGCATTTGTCCCAATTACTTTGGGTCGATTACTTGGATGGTGGATCCGATTTGTCTCTGAAAACCAATGCCCGCATAACCGACCATTATTTCTTTAGGCCCCTCAACATGAATCAAATCACTCATCCTTAGAGGCTATGAAGCACGGACACTTCAAAATGGAGACATATCCGTATTGCATCCGTATCGGATACCGCTACTCCTTGGATACTCACGGATACATATCGGATATTTAATTTTAAGGTATCGGATACTCCAATTCACCTATTACTCCTAATACTTTTAGTTATTTGATAAGAAGAACATAGTGAAAGTCAAAGTAATAAAATTTGTTAAATTGATGTATCCGTATTGACAATATTGTTTCACACGTCCTCTTTAACTACATAGAAAGTAAGGATTGACAAAATAATATAACAATAGCAAAATTAAAAATTAATAAATAAATAAGCAAGTAAACTTGAATATAATATTTTTACTAATACCAAAGGGAAAAGCATAGGAACAAATTGTGGACTGTTCTATTAGTATAATATAAACATATTAAACTTGATATAACACATTAAAAAATTTAAAAATAAACAAGCAACTGTCTTAAATTAATACCTAATTCTTAAAGGTTAGTGTTTTGCATTATAAAAATACAATGTGGTCTCTCAACATTCTTGAGTTTATGTGGAACTCATTCACTACCAATAATTTTTTTAAAATATATTTTTTATAAATGTAACCTAGCCGTATTTGTATCCTACTTTTTTAGAGTTTTTCCTATCACCGTATCCGTATCGTATCATATCCGTGCTTCCTAGCATAGAGGTGTGTCAGTTGGCCTACATTTCACATGGCCATACCATCTCAAATAAATAAGACTTCATTTTATCTTTAATTGGTGCCACTTCTACCTTCGATGCATTCATTTGTTCAATTCTTGTAACACCACTCATTCATCTCAACATTTGCAGTTTAACTATACTCAATTTATATTAGGTTGGTTCTTAACCACAACATTATAAACCAATTAGAAAATTACCCTACATTAACTATCTTAGTCCTACTTTAAAACCTTTAGATTCTAAAGTATCTAAAAAATTATAGTTTAGAGTTCACTGCTCCTCTTGTTTCATTAACTAAAATTATATATATATATATATATATTCTTGAATGTTCACAATATGTTTATCAATAACTAATGTTAAAAGGTAAGGACTTGTTGATCCTTGATGTAAGCCTATTGTTATTGGAAGACTCTCTTATTTTTCTCACACTAGTCACGGTTCCACCATACATGTCTTTGAACAATTTAGTATATGCAATGGAAAACTGTTTATTTCCAAAACTCTCCACATTATCTCACTTCGAATCTTATCGTACGATCTTCTGTCATTAAATACCATATGATGAACTATTCTCTTTACACTTATGTTTTACCCTATTCTTACACATAGCAAATTTGCAACCAATATAACTTTCCTCCATTCATCAGGCACCTTATAAGTATGCAAGATCTTATTAAAAAAATTAGTTAACCAATCATCACCCAAACACTTCCAATCGAAACTTCAATAAAAATTCCATTTAGTCCCACAGCTCTCCCTATTTTCATTTTGTAGCCTCTTTTACCTCAACTACCCCCAATTTTGCAAAATTAAAATACTAGTAAGTTATATTTTACCAAACAACATTTCAAAATAGCAACGTCGTTCTTCAGTCTAGTCTTAGTTTAACTAGTAGTTTCTCATCCTCACCTTACCACATTTTAACATACTTTAAATTTCTCTCTTATCCTCACAAATCATATATTTCTCTCCATCCATTGTACTGTACATAAAATAAATATTATCAAATTCACAAGCCTTTTGCTTGGCTTCCTTAACTACCATTTTAATGTCTCTTTTAGCTAATTAATATACTCCAAAATTTCCTTATTCCTACATGTGCGTAAAGCTTCGTGACAGTCTCTTCTTGTCTTGATTGCAAAAAAATCTCAATAACGTTTTGAAATTTTAATTTTTCAATAATTAATAATTATTAATATGAAACATTTTGAGATTTCAGACGACTCCAATAACAGCAAACTAGTTATAGGTCCCAAAGGTCCAATCATGATAACTGCAAGAATGGAAATCCGAATTCAGAAAACTTACATCTTCCTCATTGATGGATAAGATAGTTATCAATGATTTTAATGCAGAAAGCTTAGAACTTGCAAGCAACACCATTGAATTCGCATCCTGCAAACAGAGCAACATTGTTTCTGCTACTGCCTTAGATGCTTTCCACTCAGAATAATCCCACAAATCAATTCCCAAATCTGCTCGGAAACGTAAAGAGTCAAACAAGTAGACATCCTTGGCATGTGCAAAAAGGTCTCCATTGTACTTATGCCGATACATTTGCAAAAATTTTGACTTGACCAGATACTGGCAGAGCTCTTTGAACGGTCCAGGATCAATCTTACGACCATCAAGCTCTCCTTGTAGATGATAGTACAGATCACTAAGTATTAATCCGTGCAACTCTTTTCCTTCACTGAAACAAAAGGAAAAGGAAAATAAAAAGAAATTAGAAGACAGCACTTAAAGAGAAAATGCAATGCCTTGTATAACGTGGATAACTGAAATAAAATGTATGAGAATCTTGAAAACGGGGTAATAAACTAGATGAAGCAAACTGCATCTAGTTCATATGCAAGTTAAGCTTAGAACACAAACCTGTAACCATGCTGTGTATATTGAGCTACCAATTCCAAAAAAGCAGGCAGCTCACTCAACTGTAGATAGGAAACACAGATGAATTGAAACGAAACTAGTAAAGTGATCTTGACAAGAGAAAAAGAGGGGGAAGGGGGTGTTAGGGAAAAATATGAACCCTCCTGTTATGATATCAATTTGTTACAAATCTCGAAGGAGTAAACAATGCAGAACTTTTTTTTTTTTTTTTTTTTTTTTATTAGTACAACTAAACATGCATAACTATTATTGAGACAAGATAGCAGAAATGTCAACAGAGCATTTTTATCCCTTTTTGTAGGTAATTTGGGAGTGTGACGAGGAATAAATCTACACATTAGAGAGGATCATACCTTTTTCAACAAGATGCGAATCTTCTCAATTAAAGAGACAGACAAACTCCCTGTATCACCATTTTTTAGTTTCTCCATCACATGCACAGACAATAAACCAGCAGCAATCTGCAGAGTTGCTCATAAGCAAAAACAAATTTGAACAAATGTATTAGAAATATTAGAAGCCAGTCTCAAATTGCCTCTGCATTGGAATAAAAGCAGCAAAACAAACTTTAAGCCCATAATAACAACCCACAATAGCTGTCATTCACAACTAAATAGCAGCCCAGGGATGCGAGAGAACAGAATGAGACATAAAATGAAGAATCCAGACGATCAAAACTTTCTACAATAAGAACATGTATGAGAACTTTGACATACAGATAAGTCAAAACAGAAATGGAAAAAGATGTATGCATTCCAACAAAGTCTTAATGGTTAAATGAATGGTAGATCTTTCTTGGTACATGTTTTGGGAGAAGGCAACACTTTCGCAGTCCAAGAAAGGCGGCATGGAGACAACTAATTAATTATTAAAACCTCTAGAAGATCATACCCAAAACCTCATCCAAGTGCTCCATTGAGCATCAACCCGTTTTTACCTACTGACATTAATGGTACACATCAAAAAGTGGCACAAGCATTTCAAATCCTACCAGAACTATGTCCGGTGTTGGCATGAACAAGAACAGTCTTAAAGATTGAATATGAGTTCAAAATTTGTTTTTAATTCATCAAAATTTGAAGGATCAATTCACATTTAGTGCAAAAAATAGACAAGATTTTCAAAAGAAAATAGGCTATCGGACTCAAAAGTCGTTCCATATTAAATCTCGTTCAAGGAAATTCTTCAAAATTCTCACTCATACCATCATCATACGGAACAAAGACATAATTTACAAACTCAGAAATTCACAAATTGCAAAAGTGCCTAACTCAACATCACAATGCTCAAGACTCGCGCTTTACAGCAGGGCCGGGGACGGTTGATACATAGGCAGCCTTACCCCTGCTATTAGCAGGGAGGCTTGTACTGTGTTTTGAGTTTGACCAATAAGAAAAGGAATTTATATTTCAAAAAATAAAATAAAATAAAATAAACAAAGGGAAAGGAATATTAGTCCCACCTTTGCACGAAGATATATGTCATTATCATATTCACATGATGCATATGACTTGATCAGGTTGGCCAAAACTAAGCCTTCACGCAAGGTTGACAAAATATCCTTGAGACCAAGAAGACTTGCATCTTTTGGTTTTTCAGTTTCAACTGCTTTCTCTTTTCTATCATTCAATGATTCATTAGTTTGCTTTACAAGCAACTCTGCACGTAATAACTTCTTCTGCAGGAACGTCTCATAAGCCATTATTTGCAGAACAGCAGATTGACATTGATGCCTGTATGCTATGTTTAGAAACTCCCTTTCACTTAGATTTTCGGACAGACTACCTTCCATACTAGCATCTTGCAGAATAGAGTTGGACAATTGTTTCCAGAAATTTTTTGAGTTTCTCAACCAGTCCAAAATATTCATAAACCGGGCAGCTCCTTGCCACAATGCCTTGAGGAAATTTAGCACATTCAACAGTACGCAGGGATTGCTGGAAATAAAGAACACTCCATCATCCATTGAGAAATAACAGTAACACACTGACAAAATCAAATTAATGGGACTTCAGACACATGGTAATAATGAAAGCAGTACCTTTTGACAAGATCAGTGGATTGCCCAACATATTGCAGAACTGCAACCAAAAGATTTGCATCTGAGGAGCCCAATGACCCAACAGTAGCTTCATTTGATTGCTTCACACCAGTGGCATCACTTAATTTGACATCTGTATTTTCCTTGGCAGCAATTACAGCAACAATAAAAGCAGGCTGCAATAGAAAACTGTTAACAGGTAAACAATGCCAAGAAAGCAAAAACAATGGCAAGCTATTGAGATGAAAGACTGATTTTGCAAGAAAAGTGACGCAATTGGCTATCAGAGACATAATTATGGCTTAAAGGGAGCTGAGCTTCTGAAAGGTAAGGGCTCGTTTGGTAATGTTTTTATTTTCTATTTTCACAAAAATTTCAAAAACTGGAAACAAAAACATGCTGTTTTCATTTCCAAAAAATGGCAATAGTTTTCAAATTTTTCAAAATCTGAGGGGGAAAAAAGTTGTTTTCACCTGAGAAGCATGGACACAAACAAGGACACAGACAAAAACGTGCCAACACAGATATTTTCAAAAAAAATGTAATACACGTGACACATGGGAGACACAAAATATATAATTTTACATATATTTATATAGGCCATATATGTTATTACTATTATGTATCATGTATATGAATATTTAATTCAAAGCAACTTGAGCTAATTGACTGAGCTTCAGCTTGAGCAAGAATGAAAGCAGACATCTCTTTTTTGTACTGAACTGCTTGATAATAACAAAATGTAATGTAACACTAATTTCTAAAATCTAGAGGAGGAGAATAGGTATAAATTCACATTTTTTTTCTTTTATTACTGAATTCCAAGTTATTTTATTCAAACTTGTAATGTGTTTCATGTGTGCTTAGGCGCTCACACTTTCATGCTAATGTGTTGACCTACATTGCACACGGTAAAATAATCATAATTGACTTTCCCTAATTTTATCTTTAGTCAGTGTTAGTGTCACTTATAACTTCTTTAAAAAGTACAATGCCATTATTAACCATTCTTTTTTTTTTTTTTTTAAATTCTATTTCTGATAATTGATATATTTTTTTTAATTCTATCATCTCTTTTAGCACCATCTATCCTTCTAAACATCCTTATTTCGAATAAATACATTTTTTTGAACATCTTGTTTCTTACATGCTCAGTTTTTAGCACTATATAAAATAACTTGCATTATAGTTGTCCTATAGAACTTTCTTTTCCACTCAGAAGGAATTTCAAGATTACACAATACTCAGAAAGCACTATTCATTACATCCATCCTGCTCTAAGTTTATGAGAAACATCCATGTAAATTTCCCCTTCCTGATATGAAATGAACACTCTTAGGTAAAAGTAAAACCTTCAGATTCTAACTTGTCTCATCAGAATTCTAAATTAGAATTAGCCCCCATCTAGTTTTCTCAATTCAAACTATATTGTCAACAAACAACATGCACGGCTAGACATCTTTCTAAATATGCCATCTAAATCAAAGTAAACTCTGGTCCTTGACCTATTTATCATGAGCAAGTACATATACAAATTCAATATGCATGGTTTTCTCCAAGATGGCAACAGAATGCAATTGTAAAGTTCCAAAAAAAAAAAATATGAAGTTCGTAATATTTCTCAAACCAATTGCAATTAAAATCAGAACAAAGTAACTCAGATACACAATTGTGGAATTCTAATTCCTTTGTTTACTCAGCCATTTAAGCAACAGAGATTATATTCAAGATGCAATAAACATCAACAAACCTGGTAATGTGCTGCTGAAGTGAGCAGTTTAAATGTAGCAACAGAGAGATCTTCATTTGATGGAGACTGGTCACACAGAATGCTATTAAGACAATGCCTAAGATATGTAATCTGGCAACAAGATTCAAGAATTTAAATTAGAAACAAATAATCTAGTCATTTAGTTTGCAAGTCAACAAGGGTCCTTAAACAATGCCCTAAACCTGCTTTTCATCCAGACCAAAACATGCATTCCCAAACACATATGGTTGTGAACAATCTGCGAGAACAAACAAAATAGACAGTACTTTTGCAGCTCCCACTTGTATCGTCTGCATGGTCAAGTAAAAAACTATTACGTAAGAAATGCAATAATTAAATTAGTAAGAAACACAATAAAGGAAATGACGAAAATACAATGGGCGAGGAAGACATCGGGTAGCAACAAAGACACAGGTACCTCTCACAAGACAACACACTAAAAAACCAAGAAAAGACATATTTGTCATGCATGCCTATCTGCAAATGTCTTCATATAACGTAAATAATACCCTGCTCGACAATCAGCCATGCTAGTGTAAGCCTAAAGTGTCCCAGCCACACCCCAAAAGTCCCAAGAACTTAAACCACAGTTAGCCTACGTTACACGGACTTGGGTGCAGGCATCAGGTGCGGATACGTATCTAGGGGTCGGACACTTCAAAACTAAAAATTGAGGATACGTGGATATGGATCCAAACGAGAATACGGGTACGGGGATACGTTAAATATTTAAATTTTAAAATATTTTTATTATATAAAGATAAGTTAAATAGTTTTTTTTAAATATATTTATTATTTTTATCTTATGTATTACTTTTATTGATAATTTTTTTATATAATTTATTTTTTTACTTTTAATTGATATATATTATAAATAACAAAAATATAATAACTAAGGAATAACAAATTATGTTAAATTAAATTATATATTATTTAATAACAAAAACAACAAATTGACATATATATTATTTATATATTATTATATAAATTACATATAAATAACAAAAATATAATAACTAATTGACATATATATATTTATATTATTTATGATAAATTATACTATATATATTATTTATGATATAATTTATATTATATATTGTATATTGTATATGATATAATCTATATTATATATTATTTATATGATAGGCACCGATTAAAACAAAGAGAGGAGAGAATACGGTCAAGAGAGAAGAAAACAGAGAGGAGAGACGAGATCGAACCAGAGAGAAGAAAGAGATGAAGATGATCGAGAGCGAGAGAAGAGACAGACGAAGAGAACGATCGAGAGGGAGAGTGAGAGAGAAAAGAAGATAGTTCGAAAGAAGAAGATCGCATCCCTAATCGCAGGATTGAAGCCCTAATCGCAGTTTTCATAGCCCTAATCACAGGTATGCCATCTTTCTTTTTACTTCCATATGCCATATCCTCTTCTTCTATGCCGTATCCACTTCTTCCATACCGTATCCCGCTCGAATCTGCACTGCATTCGCAGTCGTGTCGTCGTGTCGCGGTCGTCGACACGGGTACTTCGCCAAAACTGACGAGTCCGTGTAACGTAGCAGTTAGCATACTGCATATATCCAAAAACACTAAAACTTCGACTATATATTTGTGCATTATGGGCCTAAATTAATGGGGATGGATGTTCAAAGGTATCCCATGCAGATGTGCCCCCTTCACACCACTAAGCTCTAGCAAAAGGTTCATGCACATACAGACACAACACCTATTATTTACCACATTCTTCTATATCTAAAAACTTTGATCCTATCAGCCACAATCTTATCATGGATAATATTTTCATGAAATTCCTAGATAGAATTTATAAATGCTTTTATCTGCCCCCCTTGAGAAGTAATTAGTTATTCCTAATGCATTAAAATAGCAAAATTTATGTGAAGAGTACACAATTATCTACTATGCACATTCTTCATGAGCTTTTTTAGCTATTGAGAGGCATAGGATAGAAGCTGGCATAAAAATATATAATCTTGAAAAACAGTTCATGACATACTCATATTGAACAGTATAGCAGCACTATACAGATAAAAACATTAGCAGGCAAAAAAACACAACGCTGAATAAAAAAGTGGTTGATGAGAGAAGTACAAGGGAAATGTATGTTTATAATCTAGAAATAGTGGCTATATGAGAAAACAGTCACATACAGGATTGCGAAAGTACGACATCAAGGACAACATGGCAGTAACAACAGGAATCGGTTTGATTGCAGACGACAGCACAGCTTGGTGAAAGACAGGAAGGCTGGGCAAAATATCCTGAAAAAGAATAGTACAACTCAGTACAGATATATTATGTCAAGACCTCATAAAACCATCCTCAATAGATCTGAGAGAGAAAAAGTGTCACAGAAGTGAACAAGATTCAGATATACATCATGTACATAGTTGCAGTGAATGCATATATAAAAATATAGACTATAGATGCGCAGGCACAACAAATAAATCATAGAGTGAATACTTTCTGAAGATAATGAATATACATTGTTTACTGAGAAACAGAAAATCAAGTGCACATGCATGCCTGAGAGAGAGAGAGAGAGAGAGAGCGGGGGGCTATTTTTTCTCCATTAACTTCACAAAAACTGTAGACCAACAGATATCCACAAGAGGAAAGAAAAGAAATGGAAAGATAAAAGCTGGATACATGAGAATGCATGCATTTGAGAAAAACGAGATTACCTCTCATTTAGCCAAGAAAAATTAACATGGTACAATAATGTGTGACAATCATTCCGACTTAGCAAGGATCACAATAATCAATGTTTAAACCTTGACACATACCTGAGAAAGATCAGAAAGCATGCTGAAGAGAATATCTAACACAGAACATATAGACAGCTGTAATCCTTCAATCTCCATCAACTCACAAAGACGGCTGACATAGAGTTTCTGTAAAAAGATAGACCAAATTTAATGTGGAAAACAAAATGATCAGGCATCAATAATCAATTATGCAAATCACCAAGTAAGGAAGACAGCAAAACTGACCTCTAAGGCCTGTGCAGTTGTACAAACAATTCGAAAGAGGGCACTGTGGATTGAAGAATCACAAAACAAAATATCGCGGACCACCTCACCCAGTTTCTGACAGTAGGGGATTGACCAAATGCACTCCTTCATCACTTCAAGCACCTATAACAACAAACACATCATAACAGATTGATATTTCCAACATTACACATCCATTAAATCATTTTCAAAATGGCAACAAAATCTAAAACTGAGACATTTTATTAAATCTTGCAAGTGCAATACATAATAGTGGTAACACCTACTTTCCCCATCCAAAGCAGTTTGTGGGACCATAAAACCAATATTTCATGTCTGAACCAGGTCATAAAATGAAGATCCAACAATGAATTAACGTAAGAAGCCAACTGTGTCAATCAATATCCACGAATCACAATTTTTTACAGTAAACAAAGTTGCTTGGACATTTTGTACAAAAATTTGTATGGATTTTCATTGATTAGGAGTTAAAAATCCCCTCTGAACTCTAAATCCAGTCTTTTCAGGCACAATTAAGTAGGTCAATGTAGAATCATCACCCCTAGAACACAAATATCACTTCAGCATGCAAATGTGGTTGTGAGCTTCAATAAGATGCCAGCAAATAGATACATATTAACATGCATGCAAGAGTACAAGTCAATAATACATTATCTTCTGCACAGTTCACATTTTTGGTTTACAAGGAAATTTCATGAATTATCTTTTATGTTGTTGGGGTAAGAAGCACGAACACAAACATGCTAACACAACCTATGTTACATGGACTAGGGTATGGGAGTTCGGTGTGAGCATGTATCTAGAGGTCAGACACATTAAATCTCAAATTTAAGTCTACATAGACTCAGCATAAAAAGGTCATGTTTTTATATTTCTAATATATTATGTGAAATAAAATGGTGTTACCTGTAACGTATAGTGTCAAAAAGGCATTTTACTGATTTTAAAACAATTGCACAACAACATATGCATATAATGATAATATTAAATACAAATCTATTAGAAGTATCTGATGAAAAGTGTTCGACACATCCCACACCATTGTTGGTTATACATATTAACTATATGTCATATACGTGTATTCCATTCATATAAAAAATAATAATAATATATAAATAAAACCAATATTTCCTAAAGTCTGATAAAAAAAAAGAAGGCTTAATTGACATAAATCTTCTTTTTTTTTTTCTTTTTTTTAAACATTAGAACCTAAGTAAATTTCTTTAAACTTGTAATGAGTTTTATGTGTGCCTAAACGATGAACATGTTTATCCCCAATTGTCTAATGCCTGTCTTGATCTAAAAAAAATAATAAGATGTTTGGATTTGTGTGTTCAACGAATGGTATCCATGCTTCTTAGTTGGTAAATTTTATTGGAGATTTAAAGTAGGTTTGACAGAATTTAGCTTTTTTATGTATACCAGCGTACAAAGGTTGTGCCCTTCTAGTGCCTTAGTGTATATTTTTAACACATTCACCTATGCATACCATAATAACTGGACATAAAAACCACAATTAGTACATGAAGTTTACTGGCTTTCTCATAATTATATTGTCATAGCACCTTGCAGCAAGGCTAACAATAAACAAAACTGACAAACTAAAATAGAGCAAAGATAGCTGTGTCATGTCCATTATCCACAGAAAAAACAGGGAAAGCAGACCCATCGTATTCCTAACTGTATTTGCACGCCCATGGACGAATGTGGAAAAGAAAATAGGTAACATTCATCTCATAATTTATTGTTTGATGAGAGTAAAAATAAATTCCATTCAAAGAAATTAAGTAGAATGGGAATAAAAAGATAAACCGCTACTACACTAATATATATATATATTTGATAAATAAAGTATTAAACTAATATTTTTATCACAAACAAAGCCCTTGAACAACCATGCAAAAACCCACACAAAGATCTGAAAATGATATCAACCAATGAGATTGGTATTAGTCTTTCCAAATGACTCCACTTTCCCCATGGAAACTAATCATGAAGATATCATACAGAGAGAACTTCAGGGTCCATTTGGTTTAGTTTTCAGAATCAATTTTGAAAGAAAACTTTTTGAAAAGAGTTATAACAGTTGAAAATTTGTTTGGTTGTATATTTTGCAAATAGTTTTTAGAAATTTGAAAATCCAAAACAAGTTGAGTTTTTTATTTTCCGTGTTTTGTTGTCTTTAATAAACTTATTTTGTATTTTAGTCAATTTTTCTTTTACTTTTTAGATGCACCTTGTCTAAATGTACTTTTTGTATTTTAGTCAAATTTTTTACTTCTTGATTTTTCAAAAATTGTTTTTGAGTTTCAATCCGTATTTTACTCATTCCACCACACTGGGCGTCAGAATTTAAATTTAACAAATTTTTTTCACTATTTTCACAAAAAAAAAATATATATATATATTAATTTTGAAATACAAATTCATTTTGGTTTTAAATTTTTATATGAATTGACAAATAATTCCTTACAAAGTTTCATCTAAAAAATTTGACTAACTTGAAAATATGATGTACCACAAACTTCAACATACATATTGGTTCAATTAATGTAACTTTGGTAATAGAGATAAATTTGATTTGAAATAGTTTTGGGAATAGAGATAAATTTAGAATAATTTTGAAAATAGTTTTAGGAATAGAGTTCAACAAATGAGCTTTCAATTTTGGGTGCTCAAAAATTGTTTTGAGAGCCCAAACCAAACAGGGCCTTAATTTCTCACTTTTTTATGACTGTCACAGGCTGTTTGGGTGTTATGTACCATTGTACCTTCACTCCACTTTCTTTGATATTAATGCCCGTAGACAAAAATAACTACAGAAAAATAAAATAACTACCCATATAGTATTTTAGATACCCATCCCAAAGTTGAATCAAATGGAAAATGGGAACATATTCCTACTTTTCGTTACCTTCAATGTCACCTTCCAGCGAGCATGCTTCACCTTGTATTTCCAATACTCATGATTAACTAAAACATACTGAAGGGAAAACACAACAAGGGCCAAGACGACATCATTTTCTACTCCTGTCTTGACAAGCTGCATGGTGAAGTCCAGTACTGAAGAATTGAAGCCATGCAAGTCAAAACACAAAGCAAAATTACAAACAATATAAAACACATTCAAGTAAAACCAGCTGGAGAAACATGACTGCACATCACCGGAATCTAATAAATACTAACAAGAACAATTAAAATTAGTATGTCAAAGACATTAAAATTCTTAAAACACCAAAAGCTAGACCACCTTGACAATATAAACATATTTTTTTATCTGAAAGTAAATGGTGTCAGGTGTACACATGAGCTAAGATCTAAAATCGGCCTAAACAAGTATTACTCCGTGTCCCAAACTTGAAGTCAACATATCTTTTCTTCACATGTCCCAAATCCATTCCCCATGGTACAAACAATGATTAATTATTTGTTAATTTCCAACCAGCCCATTAAAAACACCCCTTGTTTGTCATAGAATGCTCCTAAATATGGCATGAAACTTTCTCTGAATTTGTGGAGTGCCAATAGATACACAGATTTTGTTTCATAGATTATTGGAATCAGATATAAATAGAAGATAGGGATAGAAAGAGAACAAGTGTGTGCACACGCACGCATGCACACACAAAAACACAAATCATCAAGAAAATATTAGAGTAATAAAACAACATGCCTGAAAGAGTTAATGGGCAGCAGCTGTCATTGTTTTCACAGTCAATCAGAAGCATATTTGCTAGTCTTCCAGGAAGTAACCATGATCCACTGGAATCATCACATAAAAACAAATAGAAAAATAAAATTACACGTGATATACTATAGTAAGTCAGAACACATGCAGACACCCTTCAATAGATAACATATCCGAACTGCAGTTATAATCCCACAATAATTGAAAAACCCTTTCCAAAAACAGATGCAGCCTAAAACTTTTACCCAAAACAATGCTCCATACCAAGAATAAGAAATTCCATGCACATAACAAGTAGGCAAACACAAAGGTAGCGTTTGGTTGTGTTTTCAAACTGTGATTCCAATCAAAAAATTTCAAAACTCATAACCAAACATACAACTCAAAACTCAATTCAAAAACTATTTTCAAAACTCATAACCAAACACACGACTCAAAACTCTTTTCAAAACTTAAAATCAAACTCTTTCCAAAACTCTATTTTAAAAATTAAAAAAAAAATCATAAAAATATTTTTTATTTTGTTTTTAAAATTATTTTTAGAATCATAATTTGAGTGTAGAGTTGTATTTTGAGCTATAAGTTTTGTGTTTAGTTTTGAAAATAGAAAATTTGTTTGGTTATGAGTTTTGAAAAGAGTTTTGAGTTGTATTTTGAGCTTTTTAAATATTTAAAAATTTTCTTAATTTTATTTTTTAGGATAGATATTTTATATTTTAAATATTTATTTATTTTTTTAAAAATATTTATTTATTTTAATATGCACTATATTTTATACATTTGTGTGTTGTATTTTATTTTAAATATTTTAAATACTAAAAAAAATTTAAAAATTAATTTTTTATTTTAAATATTTTATTTTATTTTATAAATATATTTTAAAATATTTTAATTTTTCTGTTATGTGTTTGGTTATAATTTGAGTGTGGAGTTTTGAAAGTAATATGGAGTTCGAGTTATATGTTTGGTTATGAGCTTTGAAAATAATTGTTGAATTGAGTTTTAAATTATAGGTTTGGTTACGATTTGAGCGTGAAATTATGTTTTGAGTTTAAAATATTAAAAAAATTAAAATATTTACAAAATAAAATAGAATATTTAAAATAAAAAACTTTAAATAAAAATTATATATTTAAATTAAAAAAATAAAATTTTCTTAAACATTTTTTAATATTTTAAAAAAGTAAATCCAAAAAATTTCAAAATACAACTCAAAATTCAAAAATTCAAAATACAACTCAAAACTATTTTCAAAACTCAAAACTCTTTTGAAAATTCAAAATTCAAAAATCTTTTCAAAACTTAATTTACAATTCCACACTTAAATCACAATTCCACACTCAAATCATAATTCCAAAACTAAACCAAACGGAGCCAAAAATAGAGGGAGTGAAAAAGAAATTCATAACTAGCTCCAAATCTTAATATTAGATTAGTGATATCCAATGAAATCAAGGATGCAACTATCACAGTTTCTCAAGTATGAACCTTTGTTTCGGGACATCAAACTGCAGTAGAGCAGTATAATATAAAGTAAATTCCTACAAATGATTCACCTTGATAAACCATCGAAGCGAACATTGAAGGGATTCATCCTTAAGGCCACATCAAATATATTTGTGTTTAGAGCCACTGCAGCAATTCGAGATGGCGAGCTGCAATAAAGAAAGAAAAGGGACCAAAGCAAGAATTATAGCACACAATCAACAAAAAGAACACACCGGAGTAAATAACAAGACAAGGCTACACCGAGATTGGTGAACATGCACAGGAATATGTGTTGGTTACGCAGCAGATGTTTTAATTTAATGAAGAAGATATTGATTGAGCAGACAAGTGGATAGAGTCATTTTAAGAAATTGCAAGATGTCAACTATCATGGCAACATCTGTATACCAATTATAATTCTGTCCAAAACAATGCAAAGCCAAATTTAGTGAGGATTATTGAATGAAGTACCCAATGGTTGCAGGAACACCTGAAGCATATTAAACCACATGATTGTAAAAACTTTGAGCTCTTTTACCACCAATAACAATTATTTAAAGAAAACTTTTGAAAATCAATTATGTAGTAAAGAACCAACACAAGTCCGGTAACAAAACAACTATTAACCCCAAGTCAGTAAACTAGTCAACTAAACACAAGTAGTTCATCAGTCTTTCCTCCGATGCCTCCCGTTCATATCCTGTATTAGATCGTGTTGGTTGTGTTTTCAAATTTTCAAAACAAGTAAGATACAACCCATCAACATAAGAAAAACCCAGTTATTAGAAAATATGTTACACCACCATAACACCAGTGATTAGAAAATGTCAAATAAACTAATGCATGTGGATGACTCTGACATAGTTAGAAATGAATTACCATTTTAACATCTTTGCCAAGATATTAACACCCATGGACATCATTAGTGCACCATTGCTATTAGGAGAAATTCTTTTGACCAAAGTGCAAATGATCTCAGCCACATTGACACTGCAATCAGAAGACAGGGAACTATCATACAAAGACAAACCACCAAACTAAAGCCCTTTTAGAATAACAAACATTCAAACCAGTCAGAAAAGAAAAAAGGAAAGTATTGAACCAATATTACCTTATATACTTTTCTATGTGCTCGTTCATGCAAGTGCCTTCTCTATGCAGAGAGTTGCCAATTTCCAACAAACCATAACATACAGCCTACAACATGATGAAATAATAAATACACAGGAAAAGGCCATTGAAATGAATAAAAAGTTCATGTTCATTTGTCACATCAGAAGGAAATCACTGGCGAAGAGAAGACATAAACGTATGGGCATGTAGACAGAGAAAGATCTTAAGCTCTCTCACCTCCTTCGTATGAGTGTTCATACTCTTGCATGAACTGTCATATGTTAACATACTAATGAAATGACATTTCATGTAGGTTCACAGCAGAGGTCAGCCACATCAATTAATGTTGAATTGCTTAGGGAATACATGACAGTTCCTACAGGAGAGGTGACCCATTCTTTCATAATATTTGCAGACACTTCGAGAATTCTTTTTTTTTGGGGGGGGGGGGGGGGGGGGGGTATGAAAGTGGCAAATAGATGTGGCACAGACATGAATACAACAGGACACAGTGGCACACATATTCAAGAAAAGGACAGAGAGCCAAGCCAGAACGCAAAAGCATAATATAGTTTTTTATTTTGTTCATACGATGTCTCAAACATTTGAATGGTGCTAAAGAAAGAACATACATGGTTTCTAACATCAAAGAAAAAAATTTCTTTTCCAAATGCAATGCACAAAAATTTTGTTTCACATTCAAATTCATATTTATTCAAAGTTCTATGATCAATTTATATACCATTTTTTGTGGTAAACCGTTTTCCCAAAATTCATCACACAATGGTTAGCATTCTAGATGACACTAATAAGGATCATGTCAATTTTCCATCTTAACAAGTTCCCTCTCATGTTGTCCCCCATGTTGCTATGTCTGACTTCTAACAAATACTATCACTAATAATTTCCCTTCATTCCTAGTTGTAGGTACATGTGTGTCTGAATTTCTTGTGACAACCTTCTCTGGATCACCCTTTCTGGATCGCCCCCTCTGGAGCTTCCTTTCCAAATCGCTCCCCCAGATAGCCTTACTTGGGCACAGCCAAAATCTCCCCGAGGGAGCAATCACCATTAGTCGATCTCCAATAAAATGGTTAGCATTCTAGATGACACTAACAACGATCATGACAATTTTCCATCTTCACGAGTTCCCTCTCATGCTGTCCCCCATGTTGCTATGTAACAAATATTATCACTAATAATTTCCATTCATTCCTAGTTGTAAGTACATGTGTGTCTGGATTTCTTGTGACAACCTTCTCTGGATCACCCTTTCCAGATCGCCCCTCCAGATCTTCCTTTTCCAAATCACTCCCCCATATCGCCTTACTTTGGCTCAGCCAAGATCTCCTCAAGGCAGTAATCACCATTAGCCGATCTCCAATTGGTTAATGATCTCCACGATTTCTCCAAGGAGATCACTTGGTGCACCTTATGCCAGTCAGCCTAACACTTCCTTCTAATCAGAAAAAAAAAAAAAAAAAAAAAAAAAAAAAAAAAAAAAAAAAAAAAAAATCCTAACACTTCCTCAAAACAAGTCGCCTAGGTTGGGAGTAGGGTATAGGATCTACACACGATCATTGGAGGATTGTGACTTAGAGGCTAGAGTCAATAGATTGTTAAGTTTGCTTGAGTTGCCCCTTTGGAGTGGGTAGTCACATTCAATGAGAGTAATACTAGAGAGCCCAGGGTGGAACCAAACATATGCCTTAAGTGATACATCATGAGGTCCCTATTGGTACCCCCTTGACCAGCCATAAAGAGAGAGATGATGACCAAGAATTCTTCTTCGTTTGGTTGTCCGGTTTTCTTTATGTTTGGTTCTTTGTTTGTCTCTCCACATGCAACACAGGTTTGCACTTGAGGGAGAGCATTGGATAGCTTGATACACATTGTTGGACCCATTTCCTAACAACTAAAGCTTTTTGAAGAATCGGTGATCTAACATAGGGTACAGAAGATCTCCAGGAAAGCTGATCCCTCAGGCCAAGAGATGTCCTTATAAAAGGGATCCTACCCATGCATGGAAGACAATTGTTTATTCCTCTCCCCGGAAAAATCACAATCCTCTCTCCCCACTGTGATCTCTTTGTCTCTCTTAGGGCTGCCCTAACTCTCTCCTCCGCCTCTGGCAGTCCCTTGCCAGCTGAGTGCCTCTCATCTTCCTAGATCATCTTGTCCCAACGATCCTAGACACCATCATCCACACTTGCCAACATCTGCATTTGCACCACCCCCATTTTGTGAAATTTTAGCTTTGCTAAATTGCAAATCTTCTTTTCATGATAATTACCCGTTTGGGAATTGGCTATTTTAGTTGCTTTTTTGGCTTTTACGAAAAGATGTGCAGAAAAGTAAAGAAAGTGATGTGACAATTTGTAGTGGGTTTTTGACTAAAAACCAAACTTTTACTTGAAGTCTAAACTAGCCAGCCATTGTTTGTAAAGTTACATTAGGTCCAGTTTCAAATTATCTTATCATGCTATGCAATTGACTACGAGATTTTACTTATTTTCTTATTAGTGAATCAAGGAAATGGGAAAAACAACTAAATATCCTGATGATATTTTGAACCATTACCCTCGGGGTATCCATGTTGCTCTCTGCACCAAAAATAATTAGGTTAATCAGGCAAAAGCCACGCCAGAAATGAGGTCATTTAATCCAGCAAGTCCCTTGCACAGAACAACAGGATTTGAACCTCAAGGTTAGGAGCCCTGCGAGATAAAAGCCAAGTATGACCTGTTCCCTTTCCTAATGTTCAAACAAAAAGCACCAGAGGGCCTGCCAACCTCCTCCCTCCTTTGTTCCCAGCCTCCCTATGACCAATGTGGTAAACCTTTGGATTCATACAAATAACGTAGTGAAGGCCACAATACCCATGCAATCAAAAACCTATATAAATAGAAATTGATGCAAAACAATATGATGATACATAGTTGTTAAATCATGAATCAAATTGTGAATTGAAATGGCTTTTTACCAAATCACGAATCAAATCGAATCGTAAATCGTAAAGATTCAGTCACATATTCTAAATTACTCAAAATAATATATCTATACATTTGGATGTTAAATATATCTTACAAATATAAAATATTTAGACTTAAAACAATGAATATGTTATTTTGAATGATGATCACATAGTCTAATAGATAAGAAATTGACACAGGTTCCCATATAAGATCACTATCTTACCTTTTCCTTTTTTAGATATTGTTTATCAACAATTCTTAATAAAGAATGTGAACAAAGACAAACTCCCAATTTTCAAATAACAATAACTTAACAATGATGTTGATATTTCATAAGCATACATACTTTTACAAGTAACAATGACCCAACAATAAGAAAGAATTAATTATAATATGCTTTAAAACTTAAAGCATTTTAAAAGGTATATATGCTTATTGTTCAAAAAAGAACTTACAGAACCATTAGGTTTAACTGACTTTACCCATGTAATATTAAAATATATTTATTTTAATAAAATAGCAACAGATATTTCATCCTACAAGTTACTTTAACCTTAAACATCGTTAGAATATACATTATGATTTTTTTTCCAGGAAAAAAAAAAAAAAAAAAAAAATGAAAAGAAAAGGTCAAAAATATGTTGGGTCTGACTGAACCTAATTAGATCCTATTGAAAACTCTTGATATCCAAAATAGCAACAAATCATGTATATATATTGATTATTTTCGTACTAAACACTATTACAAGTTGTATTATGTCATTTTAACTACAAAAAATGGAGAATTTTTTTTAAAAAAATATATCAAACATGAGAGTTTCAAAAATTGCATGAATCGAATCGTGAATCGATTGTGAATCGTGCGATTTACTAGAGATTTGCTTTCAAATTAGATTCACCCATAGATTCGTATCGATTTTGCAATAATTGCAAATTGAATCGTGAATCCAATCACAAATCGTAAGATTCTTATAACAGGGAGATAGAATAGTATAATTGACAACTAGCAGCCAGATAGACAGGAATTCAGTTGCAACATTTATCAGAGGGCAATAGAAAAATAGAAAAACCAAAAACTGATTTTCAATTTTCAGCTGCAACATCATTTCAAGTGGTTTAGGTTCTGGCATAAAATTTCACACAACCGACATTTCAAATTCTTCCCCATAAAGCATAAAGTAGAAGCAACTTCATCTGGATCAGCAGATGCAAGCTAAAACTGTTAGAATATAATATGTTCATATATATTAGTATATATATATTAGCTGTCCAATAATGTACCTTTAATAATGTTGTTTAGTTTGTGCTTCTACTTTCGGTTTGTAATTGTACTCCCTCTCCTCTATAAAGGAGAGAGCTCAACATAACATTCAAGATCAATCAATAATACATCAATACATAATTGATTCTCTCTCTTTCCCTATACATTAAATAATCTGCATGGTATCAGAGCAAGGTTGAGAACCTAGTCATTCTGCTTCACCGGCGGGCGGCAACCTCGCCTTGGCCGCCCGCCAGACCTCTACACATACCTTGACTCCGCTTAACTCCGCTGCTACTAAACCCAATTCAACATTCACTTTCAAGCTCAGAGCATCGTCACCATCATCCATCTTGGTCAGCTCCAACAGCTTCCTCATTATAGCCTTGGCGTCAGAAAAGGAACTTACGCTAGCCGCCTCTCTTCCTTCCTCGCCGTCCCTCACATCGCCACCGGCGATCTCGTCCGCGAAGAGCTCAAATTTCTGCCCCTCCTGGATTTTCAGCTCCCACTTCCAGCAGAGCACCACCCCCAGGCTTTCCTTCTCATGAGAGAATGGAACTGACTTTTGATGCCATGTCTGGGAATCATTTGCTTGATGCTTCGTCCTTGTTGAGAAATCCATATCAGGCACCACTAACAGGTAATATTGGTAGTGCTAGGGACATTGAATTTATGGATCCTGCGATTTTGGCGGTAGGCAAGGGGAGACTTCCGGGTGGGCTTAATAATAATGCTGCCGGCTTAGACATGAGATCAAACTTTCCTCCACAATTAAATGCCTTTGAAAATGAGGCTAGGCTTCAATTGTTGATGCAAAGATCTCTTTCTCCACTACAGAACCACCGATTTGCTGACATGGGTGATGGTTATAATACACATAGTGATGCTTACAGAGTTCCCTCGAGGATTATGGAGCAAACACTAGCCAGCAATCTATCCCCATTTCCATAACTCTCTCACACTTTACACCCTTATAACATCTCTGTGATTCAAGTCAGTCAGATCTTGAATTCAGCCGAGGCCGAAGCTCCGATTCTTGGACCATCCCAGCTCAATTTGACAGTTCTAATGGCGAAACAGGGCTGTAAATCGTTCGCAGATCTATTGAAATCCTCAGGAGCCGAATCAACATTGAGGCTCTCTCTCTCTCTCTCTCTTTCTCTCTCTACAAACTTTTTTTTTGGTCACCTTCATGCCCCATGAGAGAGAGAAAAGATCTGTCATGTGCCTTGTGTGTCTTTTCTAACATTCTATATCACCTACCCACTCAAAACAATAATACAATCTTCCCCCTACCAAAACCACCCATGCCTCTGTCCACCAGCACCACCACCAACTTTTCAATATTTTCTTTTTATTATTTTCTCACCCTTATCATTATGCTCCAGCCCATTCCCACTTTTTCTTTATTTATTTTTTTCTTATTCCATTAAATTGCGCTACTTCCAGCAATTATCAATTCTCTTTTACATCATACCCATCTGCAATCCATGTTACCCACTTTTTCTTTATTTATTTATTTTTTTTCCATTCTTCCAACACACTAGACCTCAGAAACCACTTCTGATTTTTACTTTCTTTTATTTTATATATATATGTTTTTATACATTACCCATCACACCTGCTTCAGAAACCACCTCTACTTTTTTTTTATATCTTTATTTTATTTCATTCCACACACAAAAAAAAAAAAAACATTCACTCCACTTGAATTTTCTGCTCAGTCTTAGTGTCATACATGCCATACAGATTTGCACAACACACTCGTTTTATTCATGACAGGGATCACACCCGATCACCATTTTACACCCAAAAAAAAAAAAAAAATCCAACAATCCAACCACCAAACATTTTTCGTTTCACTTCTTCGCCTCTTCAGCTGTTCTCTTCTTTTTGCCTTTGTCTTGGGCGTCCCTTGCCGGTGCTGCCTCCGTGTTTCCCACGCCGCCGAGCACATTCACTTCCCGTTGCTCCTCAATTGTCACATATGGCGAACCTCCAAATCTGAGCATCACGGTGGCCTTCCGCTTCAGTTCCTTGTTTTCTGCCTTCAGCACACATATCTCTGCTCGGGCATCCGTATACATGCGCTGGAGCAGAGCCAGTTGGGCTTTTACCTGTTGCACCTCATTTGTTCTACTCTAAAGCCGGTGCGACAGGTTGTTGACCGCCATCATTGTCTCAACACATGACTTCAAAGTATAATGATTGGCCTCAATATCAGATTGAGCAGCCATTAGCTGCTCAACTGACAACATAGGAAAGTTCAACAGCGCAAAATCAGGGGCAATTGGTCCAGAGGCGCTTGGTTGAGGTTCAAGGGCAACTGCCCCGGCTATCTCTCTTGTGGCCTCGTTGAGATCGGGAAAAAGAGTGAGCAGACCACGGGACGAAGAGGCTATGTTCTGGGTAGCTGAACGGGAAGAAGATGCCATATTCTGGGTTGCAGAGTGTTTCAGAGAATCAGAGCTTTCAGACTGGTAATGTCAGAAAGGGTCGGCTGTAGAAGAAGGGTTGGTTGTAGAGTGTTAGAGAACGAAGAGATTTCAGCTGGTTTGTTATGCCTCAGCCTCAGCCTCAGCCTCCGCCTTGGTTTAAATAGCCAAGGCAGACATCGCCAGATCACATACGGCCGGCCGCCAACGACAAAATGGGCGCAAGCCAAAGGCGATCCAAGACGCTATAATGTCCGGCACGCCTTTTGATAGATTGGGCACGCCTTTTGAAGGTGCGACTTTTGAAAGTCCGACAAGACTTTGTAAACTGTCCCGACATTGATTCCGGTTAGCTCCTACATGGGTCCGACAAGATTCGGTAAACTGTCCCGACATTGATTCCGGTTAGCTCCTTCATGGGTCCGACAAGACTCTGTAAACTGTCCCGACATTGATTCCGGTTAGCTTCTACATGGGTCCGACAAGACTCGGTAAACTGTCCCGACATTGATTCCGGTTAGTTTCTACAAGGGTCCAGCAAGACTCCGTAAACTGTCACAACAACTGTCACAACATTGTCTGCTACAATGGTCCGACATGACCCCGTAAACTGTCTTCTACCACGGTCTGACACGACCATAAAATGTCTCCTATCCTATTTTATTTTATTTTATTTTCCTATTTTGTTACTCTCTCCAAACTCAAGTTGGTTGGTTCCTACCCCCTTGAGTTTGAGGGGGGCTATTAGAATATAATATGTTAATATATATTAGTATATATATATTAGCTGTCCAATAATGTACCTTTAATAATGTTGTTTAGTTTGTGCTTCTATTTTCGGTTTGTAATTGTACTCCCTCTCCTCTATAAAGGAGAGAGCTCAACATAACATTCAAGATCAATCAATAATACATCAATACATAATTGATTCTCTCTCTCTTTCCCTATACATTAAATAATCTACAAAAACCCATATAAATATCAGTCCATATTAAATAATGTCTTAAAAATAAACAAAAATAACTAAAAGAAAAAAAATTAAAATGTCCAATAGTGGGGTAAAACAAGCAAGTCACTAGGTTTCCAAAATCATGTACGTCCCAAATGTGATTCACCAATCAAGTATATGTGACATGACATGTTAAGGATGGTCAGTTATTTCAAATATGCACGACTCACAACAGTGACCAAGTGTGCGAGGCTCCCGCTAAATCCAAATATGGGGAGAGCAAGATGTATGCAGCCTTACCCCCATTACTGGAGCTTTTGTTTCCATAATTACAATATGTACGTAGTTTGAAAAAATTATGACCTAAAAACAAGCTGAAAACTTAATTGGGGCCAACCAACCATTACCATAGCTTTTATGGTTGCTTTTTGATGATTTGAAGTGATTAACATTGTACCTAAAATAACACGAAGACTCTAGCACTTATCCTCTCGATTGATTATATTAACTCTTCAATTAATTTGATTAACCAAAATAATTAATCAAACTACAAGAACACCGTTTGATCTAGTCACAAGACATAAGAAAACCCCACCAGTAACACGACCTCCCCCTAACCCCACTATGTTAAATGCATTTTCACATTGCACTGTCTCACAATTGATTGCTCCAAACAGGCACTCATGCGTAGCCTAATTTGTAATGAACATAATAACAAAATTAAATAATTAACCAATACATCAATAAGCATTATTTGACAAGAGAAATCATCAAACTACACGGCAATCTGTAACTTAAGAACTCAGATTTTTCATCTCATTTATCAATGCAAAAGAAACAATAGGAGCATGACTTATTGATCAGCCATAAGCCATTAATCACCCTCAGCGCACAAAAATGCGAAGAGGGATTACCCAGAAATGATTACCGTGTTGAAGGATACCAATCGACTAAGCAAGTCTAGAGTGACAAGTACTTCCTCAGTGCTATTCAAATACAGCTCCTGGGCCAAACGCAAGAGCAACAGAAGCACCCCAGATTGTGTGTACTGCACAAGTGTGATGGACACATCAACACAAAAGTGAATTAGTCAAAAAGTTGATGTCTGGACACTAGATTTACACAGGATAGAAGAAGTTGCACCATGTCCACAAAAAACACAGGTTCATCATCTATTGGAATATGCCAGTCATAGCACTCAATCAAATTATCTCAACAAAGAGTTATTCCAGTAGCTATCAACAACATTGAGATACTTATATACATACAACGAATACATAAAATTTAATAAGCAGTGCAAGTATCCCAAAGGAGTAAAAAAAAGTGCAAACTGGCAACTATCAGATACATAATATGAAGGAAGCTATAAAAATTTTGTTACAGAGTAAAACAATTTAGGTAAACATTTTACCACCAAGTGGTTTGGGTTTTTCCACTTCACCTCCTTGACATTTATAAAAACAAAAAAATAAAAAAAGGCAAAATGGCCTCATGTGGTTTTTAAGTTAGGAATAAATTGCAATCCTAAGACTATTAATGTTACTTGTAAAAAGACATTTTTGTTACTTGCAATCCTAATCCTATAACCAACTTCGTTTACTTTTTCAGAGGCCCTCCACCACTGTTACTTGCACATTTATTTCCTTGATATTTGAACAGATATATTAAGCTTCGTACGAGAGCATTCCACCCAACAACACCAAATGCATTAATCCACAGATTAAAAGAATGGGAAGGGTGAAAAAACATGAAAAGACTAACACAGTACCAGTCGCTAACATCAAAAGATACAGTGCGTTTGCAACAAATGCACTCAAGCATAGTTAAAAGCCAAAAGTAGAAAAATCAATTTACTGCCATAAAAAGATGAGAACAACGAAATGAGACTATAAGGTCAAAACATAAAAGAGGTGGGGGGGAAAAAAGGAATGATTGTCCATTTACCTCCCACCGTATAAGGGCAGTATTCCCATCAACCACTTTCAAAATATGACCGCGAGTATTACTAGGAATTAGCAAACCTTCAACCCCAGGTATGTACAAAGGCAGGCGGGTTTCAACAATCTGAGAAACTTCATCAATCAAGGAATCATTGCTTATCTCAAACAAAGATGATATACCAACAGACTTATCAAGAAAATTGTACCTGTTGACAGGTTAAAAAACATATCAACTGAATAAGATATTGTTGAAAAATAAGATCATATAAAAAGCCCATTTCATATATTTCTCAAGAAAATGGTTTGGCAAAAGACTTCGAATTAAAGGTTTTAGGCATTGTGGCTTGAACACTGGTTCTGATTTACAGTCTGATCCATTATCTTCTTTTGTTCTTTCTTTTTTTCCCCCTTTCACAAACAGTAAGAATTATACCCAAACCCTAACCGTCCTAGATGCATTACTTGGACTTTTTTTTAACCTCTGTGCTAAATTGGTTTTGGCATACTGCAACAAACAAGTGTTAGCAACTAAAGAGTTATACTGCATATCTGATCACTTCAGATTCAGTAATGAGAAAAACAAAATGACTATGGGAATTTGGTTAATTTGTAATTTGCTCATTATGAAATATACAATTTTTTTTTTTTTTTTTTTTTGGTGGGGGGGGGGGGGGGAGATAAATAATCAAACTTTATTAGAAAAGCATCAAGACAATGCAAAGAATACAGAAAGATGAACAACCCATATCAGGCCCAGCAACTTAACTAATCACGTCCTCCACAAAATCTACAAAAGCCAAGACATTGATGACATTTACAATTAGCACAGAACAAAAACAGTTTGGACTATTTTCATTTATTTAACAAAGAAAGACAAGGACTGAATATAAATTCAGTGATGCAGTCAAAAAGAATTTGCCCACATGTAATATACAATTACTAGCAGGAAGCAGATGTGTTACTTCAACATTCCAAGGTGGCTGCAGGACGCAGTCATACGACTTCAACAATCCAAGGTGGCTATGTATTCATCGACATCGTTGTTGAATCGTGAATCGATTTGTGAATCGTAATATTCACTTTATAGAATATACTATATAATTATATATGTATATACATATAAAACTACACACATTGTATTTAAAATGGAATAAATATGAATATACTAAGTTTTATATGTATATACATACAAAATCATATATATCTATACAACTAATTTAACTCTTTTTATTTATTGATAGAGAGGCGAAAACAGCATCACTTCATGCATTATGCAAACAAAAACAGAACTGAAGTGAACTGAATGCAGTGAATCACAGTGAATCGCACAATTCACACTCAATTTCCAATTCAACAACACAACTTGAATTGTGTTGGTTGAAACTCATATCAAATCATATGAATTGAATCATGAATTGCACGATTCTAACAACCATGAATCATGAAAAATTGCTTAAATGAGAAGTAATCTTTCAAAGCTCTAAAATATTTTGAGTGCCACTTTGTCAATTGAAATAGATACATGCAAAAAAAATACTTTCTTTTTTAAAAAAATTGAAACTGTTCCGATAAACATTTACCAAGGATGAAAGTAGGTGATGATCCTAACAGTTTAGAGGTTTCACTGAGCCAAGTACAGAAACTCCATTCCGATACTCATTGTATGGCTCCTTAAATTGCTTTTAGAAACAGCAAATAGTCATGCAAACCAAAATCACTACAATCAATCATTAACCCATACAAATTTACAAGTTAAATATTCCCCTCACTGTCAAATAACGATTCATTTGGCACAAGGAAAAGTGACACACATGAAGCCTAGATGATGACCAAGAAAAGCACAAGAACAGCTTACACGCATTCTGCAGGCCAAGTTCCTTCACAGAGAGCCGATAATAAGCGTACAAATTCCATAGTCCTGAATGGGAATTCACCCTCTAAGTTGCAAAGAAGACAACGTATGGGACCATCAATGAAACTGTCCCTATCCCAAAACTGAATACAAAGTGACTCCTGCATCATTCATGGTCATGCCTCAAATAAACAAACTATAATGTCAAATAAAGTATACATCAATCAATATCATAAAAATGAGATTTTACATCCAAACCTCTCCTCGATAAATTTTGCAAAGGATATCCAGTATTAATTTAAGGGTATTATCCTCCAACTGCAATGCAAAAAGAGAAAAATAAAATAAAATAAAATAAAAAGAAGGAATAAAATGCCAATATGTTCTCAAGACACTTCTATAAATCCTTTACAAAAATGATTACTCCCTTCATCTCAATTTATTTGTCCATTTTGAGAAATCCAACTTACTAAGGAGACAAGCAATCATTCCACATCAATTCAAAATTTAAAATACTTTTACCATAATACCCTTTGATTTTGAATTTTAAAATGTGTTTATATTTGTGTATAATGGGTAATTTTGGAAATCTAAAAAATTTCAATACCCAAAATAGAAAGTGGACAAATATTTTGGGACGGACCAAAATGGAAAGGTGGACAAAGAAAATGGGACGGAGGGAGTAATAAAATTACCTGAAGACTGATCTCATAAGATGCAATAAATGCTGAGATAAATGTTCTCAAAACACTTCTATAACCAGCAATAGGACCCTGGCAAAGATCATATGCACAATTAAAGAAAAGAACATCAATATGTCACAACGGAATAAAACTCCACCCAGTTTAGTCCCAATTTGATGGGGGGTGTTGGAGGAGTAGATTGGATATCAAAGCATAAATACACTACAACCATCAATATAAGCAGAAGGATACACTACTAATTACACATGTAACATTAGGTGGCACAGGTGACCAGGGATCTTAAATACACTCATCACTGTCAACTGAGAAACTCACATCTGAATGCTTCAATATGTCACTTTGAAGAATTTCAAGAAAATAACTCAAAGCTGCAGCCTCAAATGCTTGACGTACATAGCCAACATGATCAATGTCCTGAAATATAGAATAGAAT
The DNA here is from genome assembly GCA_025200525.1 of Camellia lanceoleosa. Classification (NCBI taxonomy): domain Eukaryota; kingdom Viridiplantae; phylum Streptophyta; class Magnoliopsida; order Ericales; family Theaceae; genus Camellia; species Camellia lanceoleosa. The sequence continues at coordinate 200,685,098 of CM045763.1, read as the reverse complement.
TAAAATAAAAAATAAGACTAAATTTTTGGAGTACGTAAGACAAAATAGGAAGCAACATTCTAACAAAGCAATATACCATTAGCACGTTATTTTCCTGTTTTCCTGGAAGAGATGAAAGGAGACAAAGAAATACTGCCCATGATAGAATTAGTGGGCCTGAATCTTTTGCTTCAAAAGCACTGAAACTAGATATTATTGCGTCTATTTCTTGAATGTCGCTCAAAGAAAGAGCAGTAGAACCTTGCCTGAGCAAAAATAATAATTATAGAAAGCACATTAAAAATTAAAAAATCCAAAAAAATATGGCATCCTCAAAAAAGGAAAGAAACAAATAAATATCTGATTCAAAAATTATGGATGTAAAATATTTCTCCAAATATTAAAAGCAAGTTTTAAATGAGGACAACGCTGTGGTTTCTCAATTGTCCTCCAGCATTTAATCAACCCATTGTAGGATGATAGGCATTGATTTGGTCACCCCCTGGGGATTGCCTTTTCCTTGATTTTTAAAAGACAAGAGGTAATATTATATACAGTGCAGGGAAGCTGACAATTACTTGGCATAACTGGGGCAAAGAACAAGAATTATTCAGAATAATCATCAGGCCATTTGCTTCCATTTGAGACAAGTGTTACTCTTCTTGCTTCCTAGTAGACCTCATCAGCTCATACTTCTCTATTTAATTTCAAAAAATCAGGATGCAAATTTATGGAATGATTCACGCAATGGTAAACTTGCTCAATATGCCACACAAAGCAAAGCAGATAGTTGATAACTTTATGCATGAGCCTTAACACTAGTGTTGAGATCTTTCATCAATAAAATGGGGATGTGAGGTGAATGATATGTATCTTACACAATGGGCCTCTAGTATAAACATTTTGTACTAAAGTTCTTTAAGATATTTGTCCATGACCAAATAACTCATGTAACAGTAATACCTTACAAAAATAAAAAAGAAAGGAAACTAACAAGTTGCTAAAACCTGAAAGGCATTTCGTCATGGATCATTTGGAGAAGATTTTCCAGATCCAACGTTTCTATCAGAATAAGTAGCAACTGAACTTTAGCATGATAAATGGATTGCAGTGCTTCAGTTGATATTGCCAGCCTCCCAAAGTTAGAAGAGCCCGATACAATGCCCTGCATTACGTGCTCTTAAGCAAGGATTAGGATAAGAAAGGTCACAAAAACCAATACCAGCAGAAGGATAACACCATACCTCATAAAGTGAGCATAACTTTTTCCATTGTTTGCCATTACACGTACAATAGGACTCATAGTAAGCAAGGAAAAGAATGTCAAGGATCAGATTATCCTCAATTAGTGTCTCCTCAGCCCACAAAGTAAAAAGGTCAACATCCTGCAAGGGACACCTCGCGTAATACAAATCAAAGGTCAAATGCAGAAGTAAAAAATAAATAAATAAATAAATAGACGAGGACCAAATGGATGGCAACAGCATATAAAACAATCAGACATTACCTTTTTCCTTCAAAAGAAAGCATATGTTACAGAATGTTATCGGTGGCATGCAAAGCATTATTATGTTTATAAATATAAATGTGTATATACGTATACACACATAGATATACTCATCCCCACATTGTGGCACGCAAAGCATTATGCAACTATTAATCATATTCAGAATAACTCTTCATTAGAAAACAACATTCTACATTATTTCCAAAAGATTTTAGTGGGCTGAAATTATATAAATACCTAATTTTTCAGAATATAGATAGACCTAATTTTGATTTTGAATTCAATGGGGTCATTTAACTACACTGGAAGCAATGTATTCCAACCGTTCTTATATGTCACCTGGTTGTGTAGCTACCGCAATCCAGTGTTTTAAAAGTTCCAGGCGCATTGAGGTGCTAAGGTCTTCTGGAGCTTAAGCGTGAGACGCAAGGTGAGGCGCAAGTTGTTGAAGATAACCAAAATATTAATATAGGCGAAGTTTTTAACATAAAACAAATATTCTTAGAATTTTAAAAAAAAAATTTAAAAAAAAAATAGAACGACATTCAATATTCCAAAAATCATGAAAAATTCAACGTTTCAAAAATTTCTCAAAAATAACATTCAATCTTACTTTGTCCTATACTATTTATCTTTCTTTATCAATTTATTAACGTGATTTATTTCTTTTTTTTGGGCAAGAAACTCACACCATATAATACCTTAGTGGTTTTAATTTTAAATTGGGACCAAATTGCCTAATACCTTCAATCATTGGCCCAAAACTGCTGTAATTTACTACATTGAAAGGAATCCCAAAGCCATATATCCATCTTGCAATCCTAGAACTTTTGCTTAATGCCTAGAGCTTTTTTTGATATGAAAATTGGGGCTCAAAGCATGTGATTACATTTTATATTAAAGGGGTTGTAATTTCATATGGTTACACACACAAAGGATAAGGATGTAGCAAAATTTTAAATGAAGCACATGTGTGCCTCGCGCCTAAGCCTCTATGGCGCACACCTCAAGCACCTCAAATGTGCCTTTCCTACTGCGCCTCACCTCAAGCTATCTGAGGCGCCTCAGGTGCACCTCACGCCTAAGCTCGCGCTTAGGCATGCCTTTTAAAACACTGCCACAATCATTCCCTTCCTTCAACCTTCAGAGATGCTGTGCAAGAGACTAAGTACTTAACAGACATATGAATAGTAATAAACCAATAAGAGGAAGTTGCACTTATACCAACCAAAACCAACCTAGTCTACAGTATTGACTGTGGTTTTGAAAACACCAATCAGATAGCGAAGCCTGAAAGATCTGACAACATCGCCAAAGAACTGACAAGGCCCTGCAGGATGTTGGGATTTTGTCATAAGTTCCCATTATCCTTTTGGTCCTGATGTATTAAATAGAGACTCCATCAACCATAACCGAATGTGTAACAAACTCAGATCAAGGCCAAAAACACCCAAAACAAACTGATTTCAGTCAGAAAGCTACGCTTGAAACCATGGGCCATGGGCTCCAAAAAAACCCTAGGAACAGATAAATATGTGAAATAAAAAGACAAACATCATCTGAATTTTTGTTCACGCCAAAATTTTCAAAAATCTTCATCACATGAGCTGTATATGAATAATTTTAATGAAATTTGGCCTTGAAGCAATTAGCCTCCAAGTAACTGTCTTTGAATACTAACTAATTTCTTCACCCGCAAATAACTTCACCGTCAGGTAACCTTAATAGAGAAAATGACTTAGACCCAAGTTATAGTGAATGGCCCATAGGAAAAATAATCCAGTAAACTGACTCAGCTCTAGACTTAAATAAAATTCCTAGAGTACCTTGAGACTAAAATAAGATAAGTTGTCCTGTTTTTTTTCTCTTTTTTTTCTCTTTTTTTTTTTTTTTTTTTTTTTTTTTTTGGGTTCCAAGACAATCATTTCCTTTACACCAGAATATTTCATCAATTTCAATTACATCAGATTCCATTTCAAGAGTCCCTGATCGGAAATACATCATTGACTTTTTGTCCTTGTCCAACAAGGAAATTTATACTAACCTCCATAGAAAAGGAGATGCTTGTATGAATTTGAGTGAACAAAAGTGGAGAGATGACTCTCCCTACCCACTCTGGAAGCAAGTTTGTTAGAAAGCAAGAGTGATCACCTAGATGGCCATGGAGAGTGTTTTTTTTAAATTTGTTTGGGATATTCTAAAAAAGTCAAAAAGTTAAAAAGTCACTACCCTATTTAAGTCACATCATCTTATTTAAGTCACATCACCTCTCTACCACATCACTTCAAATCCAACCATACCCAACTCATATTTCACAAAAAGTCAAAAAGTACACTTATTTAGATCATCCCCAACCACCCCATAATTCAGATATACTCGAGTCATATCTTGTTTCAATTCCACTCTAGGTGCTGTATAATTAATATAATTTAGGTTTTAAAAGTTTCAAAAGGCTGCTGCAAAAAATCCATGTTAATTACAATATCCTACTGAATTTATTGATCTCTTTTGCATGCAAACATAATTATTATCAAGCATGAGCACCAATGTTTGCCTGTCGATTAAACCTTAACTAATAAAGCATAACTACACTGGTACCAGTGACTCTACTCATGGTCTAACAGATTCACAACACAAAAAAATAACCCAAAATCAGATCCTATATTACAAATTAATATATATATTGATCATCCACTTGAATCTAAATAATGCCCAATATCTTCTCCTTCTTCAATAAATACTAAATCCAAGCCTATATAACCAAGCCTCTAAAGTTGTGGATCTTCTTCATCACAACGCTCCAGATCATAGAGATAGGTAGTCAAAGAGAAGTCACCAAAGGAACCACAGAAGTTAGCCAACCAATCAGTTCTGTTGTGTCATATTGTTTCCACCTTGCCACATCACATTTATGTTTAGAATACTTTGAAAACTTCTGTTTAAAATAGTTGAGACCTTTGAAATAGTGCTTGATAGTTCAGAAAAACAACAGGAGGTAATTTCGACAGATACCGTCTTATATTTAGTTAAAGACAGAAAATTTTTAAAATAAAATAAATAACTAAAACTAAAAACTGTTTCCACCACACTAAGTAAAGCCAAAAATGCAGGCTCTAATCCCTGCAAAAACTTACAATCTGTTTGGTTTAGATTTTTCAAAATTAGTTTTCTGCATTTGTAATCCATATATTTTTTTTTTTTTTAGTGATTTTTTTAACATTTTAATCAAACTTTTTAGATTTATTTAATTTAGTTTTTATATTTTTTTGTATTCAATGAATGTTTGAAAGAATTTAGTACAAATTTTATACTTTTTAAGTGTATCTAGATTAAGTGGATCTAAAAATTTTAAATAAAAAAAAAAAAATTTTGATTAAAACATTTTTAAAAATTCAGAAAAACAAAAAATACAAATTAAAAACTTAGAAAACTATTTTTGAAAATTCCAAATCAAACAGAGTGTTCAATACTTTGCAAGAATCAACTTAACCACTCATTATATTTTCCATTAACCAATTTCACACTGACCACTAGCTAGCCTTGTTAGAAGTTCACTCATTGAATAGCAAAGCTTATCCATCACAACTCTCTTGTACAAGTTGTCTCCTTTAGCACCCTCAAAAGCCACTTATCTTGTCAATATGTCTAATGCACACAAACGTATGTGACAAGTGCAGAGCATATGAACTCAAATCACTGAACCAATGAACTTACCATGTGATCTGGATGACAGGAAGACAAAAGATTTTCGAGGACAGATAGTAATCGGCCTTCTAGTCCATCAGAAATCAGCTTCTGTGCCTCATCCATTACCGCACTACCTTCTTTAGAAGTTCCAACATACACTGCATCAAAATAAATGTTTATTCAGGAATCAAAGCAGCGATGAATTAGATTAGACAAACTAGTGAAAGTCTGAAATCTAGCACATTCAAACTTTACCAACAGTCATTGAACTTAGACAGAACATTCAAGTCCTAACTTGCAGGTGCACACTATCATCTACCAAGTAATGCAGACATGGACACTGAGAGCCAACACAACACAGATACACTAACATAACATGAGCACGCCAATATGACATTTTAAAAGAATGGAAACAGTCTAGGTGGGGATGTGGTGTCCATGTCTTGTTCTAAACCTGTACTATGAGCACAGTTCAAGCAGCTTGATCAACCATCCAAACATAATGGTTTGGCAGTCAAACTTTGATAAGAGTGTTCAAGGCAACCCAGCATCACCCATAAAATATTAAGAAGCTTCAAAAGGTTTTTGAAGGGAAATTTCACTGCATTTAAAAGCCACGACGGAAGTAAAGCTTCCCTCAAATGGTCACACTATCGCTTATAGATTTAAACAAGGTGTAATGGTGTAAAAATCAAATCAGAAGTCATCCCTGTCCTTTCCACGGATTGAAGGTCAAGCCAGCGTACCAGGAACCAATAGCAAATAGGATATTTCCCTAAAGGCACCAATGGGCAGAATCCAGGAGCTTAAGGAGCATCCAGTAAAATTCTAAAATCAAAGCAAGTTTCTCCATCTCATGTTCCATGGCTGGCGACAGAGAGGGGAAATAATAATTTGAAGCATTTCAAGATAAAAGCAGTGTTTAAAAAGGGATGTAGAAGAAGAGTAGAAAGAGAAAGTGAGACGAACAAAAGAAAGGACTGACGAAAATAAGAGAGGTAAAGAAGAAAGGGGGAGAGAGGTCTAAAGCGTAAAATACAATTATATTCCTAAAACCTGAGAACTTTACAATGTTTAAAGTTTAGCAGTACTTTAGCAAAAAAAGAATCTTAATAAGACTAGAGACTGAGTTCATCAAATGCCACATCATCCTCTCATGGGGCTAGCATCAAATAAGCCTTGACACTTCCGTAACTGTGGCAGGACGCATCAGGTACAGACCTTATCTTAAGTACTTAAAACATACACTTTAGTATAAATAGCAACAAATTTAAATTACCAGGATGCTGGATAAGGAAAGCATAATGTAAGGGTATGAGCAATAAATGCCAATGCTCATCAGTGATTGCCAAATGGAAAAAAATACGCACACTGTAAACACTGTTAATATCTACCTCACTGTCAAAGATATCAGAATTCAGAACACTTCCAGCTATATATAATCATATCATATGATAATCATAGATTATAGGTTGCATTTAATCTTATGTTATAAATGATAGTACTTCCATGAATTGACATTGGAATGGGAGATGAGATGAGTACTAATAACTGATTTGTTTTTATAAAATCACAGTACTTGTACGCATACAGTTCAAAATACTATATGAAGCACATGGCAAATGTATATCCCAAACCTCTATCAAAGTGAATAAACAGAATAACCTGAGTTTAAATATAAAAGAAGTTCATAAATATATGCATGTATACATTTATATATATATATATATAGAGAGAGAGAGAGAGAGAGCACAAGTGTAAAATGGAATTAAACCAGCTGCATAATGGACTTACATGCATGCATGATAATCTGACGGGTACACTTCAATAAGCATTGCCGCTCAATGTAGTACTGAAGCATTACCTTCATAACAAAGAGAAAGTAAGAACAGAATGTCATATGGGTCGCTTCGGCATATTAAAGCTTCCACATATAATTGATGTTCCATAACAGTATACTTTTGACAATCACAAGTCAACTAAATATACCTTTATGAGATTCATGTGTTTCTTCTTCTCGTTGAAAGAATGTAGAAAACCCATGATGATTGGGTTTGGTTGTGATGAATGAATACAAACAAGGAGATGGGGGTAGAATTGAGGAAAAAGATTCTAGAAGTTTTATGGGTTAGTTGACAGTGACATTAGTTGACAGTGACAATGCCGGGTTTTGAAACGACACGATCATTGTTATGATGATTCTCCCTCTGCACTGTCCAAACCTCCCAATTCAACCTTTGCATTGCCTCCCGATCACACCACCCACCTCACCATCATTATTAAAAACCCCAACAAACAAACTTGCAATTACAAGTGGTTTTCCAATCATTTGAAAGTAATGCAATGAATACAAAATCAATTTGTTATTCATTGTCAGTGACACAGCAAAGATCAAATCAGAATTTGTCATTCATTGTCAGTGAAACAGCAAAGATCAAATCAGAAGATAGGGTACTTGTCCCCATCACTGACATCAGGACATTGAGAGTGGGTGTTTGGGAATGGCAATGAAGTCAGGCAAATAGTGGTTGTGGAGTTCACCAAGAAGATCAAGGAGGCCTACAACTATTGTTTGGGTTACAGTAGATGCTCCGTTAGATTTACTATGGTGATGTGGCGCAATGGGATTACTTTTATGCATCAGTAGCCTGTTTTTAGTTGAATTGCAGTCAGACCATAAGGGAATGGAAGATATTGTGCATTTTCATAGACTTCAATAAGGCTAAAATCACTGTGGTGAACTATTAACATATTGACATTTTTTCTGTTGTGGACCTTATGGTTATTTATTGACAGTCAGTTAGCAAAGGGAACGGCTCTGCATATTGTGAGTAACAAAAAGGGACTGCCCAATAATGGAGGCCAAAACAATGTGCAGCCTTGGAGAAGGCTAGTCTTGGGGGGGGGGGGGGGGAACTAATAATAAAAAATAAAAAATAAACAAAGCAAAAAAACCTAGAACAATAAAAGTGCGTGTATGAACAGGTTGTGATGAGTGCATTAGAGTTGGAAACAAAGACTATAGTGAATGAGAGAAAAATTATGGAAAGATGGAAGGATTATATCTGAATGGGGCCTAACTCACCCTACCTCCTCAGCCAAGATAACTCATTATTTCAATCTTTGAAGGGTAGGGATAAGTTTGCAATTATCAAAGTTATCATCTAACATTTAGTTAGTTGGTACTTCGCAAATTTTCATATGCAGAGAATGGTAACAAGAAAATGATAAGAACAACAAATACAACAAAAAGAAATATCAGATGAACCTGGCTTGCATGACAACACATGATTGTGACAACAAATGTTTTTCTGTCCCACAAAGATTGGCACCCTTGTAGAAAAGTAAGTCCATGAAGATTTGTCATTTTTGCAATAACCCATGGCATGAAATAATAGTGACAAGCATTCAAGCTGTGATGGCATTAATTAGGCCATCTGATAGAAAGGTGAAATGAAATAACTAGTCTTATAAGGTAGACAATCATGGGCCAGAGGGGGTTATACATTGCATTTAATATCAATACAAACCAGAACAATGATTATTATAACATTATGGATCTAGCAATGATTGTTTATACATAACGCGAAAAATAAATCTGAGGTCACTAGTTGAGCATCAAAAATTAAAGAGAGTGCAGTATAAAAAAAATACAATTAGTGAATAAATGAGGAACGAAGAATCAAAAGAGAAAATATACTAACCGAATGAAGAAGCTCATTAGCTATAAGATCAATGGCTACAGTATTGCGCTCAATCACCCTTTTGACAAGAATATATGCCTGAACCTCATCTAAACCCTGGAAGGAATGAAAAGCTATTTCATTTCCTCAACAAATAGATGAGAGTTGACACATTGAATGTCAAGAAATCTAGCAGGCATTATTCACACAATGAAATCCCACCTACAAAGTTAAACATCTAATAAATGGGGCCTATTTGTTTCACAACAATAACACATCATTAATGAGAAAGCATGTACTTCTACATTTGCATTTGGTTAGAAAACCAAGAACATATTCTAAACTTTAAGCTAAATCCATTAGAATCTAAAACTTGTAACAACCAAGAACATATTCTAAACTTTAAACTATAGGGTGTGTAACCCTAAGGAAATGGGTAGGTTGAGGTTGAGGAAATTGGTCTTTAACAAGGTTTTATTAGAGAAGAAGCTTTGGTGGTTCGCAACAGAGGAGCGTTTCTAGGATAAAGTTGTAGCAGGTAAATATGGGGTTGGGTGCAAGCAATGTTATTAAAAGCGCACCTAGGCGCAAGTCCCAGCCATGCCTGCCACCTTCGCCTTGCAATGGTCAAGGCGAGGCGACTTCATTAAGGCACGATTAAAGTGCGCGACTGGAACAAGGTGCAGGCCTTAAGGGCTTTTTTTTTTTTATTCCAATTATACCACTGAAATTATATGTGTTAGCTACAACAGATCATATACTTCAAATATACATGCTAATATTGTCAATTTAGCCCCAAATCAACAAACAACAGAAGAAAAAACAAGCCCTAATCCAAAGCTCCGAAGAAGTCGAACTCGTTGTCCAATCCAGGAGCTTCGTAGGTATGTTCTTCTTCTCATTGTTTCTTTGTCTCTTCTTCCCATGCTCTTTGTCCGTTCTCTTCGTCTCTTCTCTGCTCTTTGTCAGTCGTCGTCATGTTCTTCTTCTTCTTCGTCTCTTTTTCTTATTCTTCATTTGTACTTCTCTTCTTCTCCTCTTCTCTTCTCTTCTCTCTGTTTTTGTTTATAGAGTTAGGCTAAGCTGAGATTTTTAGGGCTTCAAATATACCCATGCTATCTACTTCTTCTCTACTTTTCTTCTCTGCCTTCTTCTCTGCTTTTCTTTTGCTTTTATTTTCTACTTTTCTTCTTCTTTTTTTTTTTTTATTTTCTTCTCTGAACTGCCTTGTTTATTAAATATTTATTCTGAATTGCTCTATTTCTTCTCTACTTTTAAAATGTTCAATGTTTCATTTTGTTTATGGTATACCAGTTAGTTAGTTGTTTATATGCCTCATATTAAATTATATTATTTCAACATGCCATGGTGCGCCTTACTTCGATGAAGCCTGCGCAGTGTATCGCCTTGCGCCTAAGGCCTCAGGAGATCTTGGCGCTTTGGTGCGCTTGTCGCTTTCAATAACACTAGGTGCAAGGTTGTTAAAATTGGGATCCTAGGTAGGATTGGTGAGAGGGTCTCGTGGATCGTATCGTAGGATCAGATCGAGGATCATAGGATCCTACTTTCTAAAAAAGATAAAAATACAAATTAGAATGATACAAATTAAAAATAAGGTGAAAAATCACAAAATCAACGATCCTACTTGCAATTCTATTATAACATCGATCTTACAACGATCTAAATCATTTTAGCAATGTAGGATCGTAGAATCGTACGATCCTACAAACCGGATCGCGATTTTAATAACCATGGTTAGGTGGGGGGATTAGAGTTCACAGGTGGTGCTAGGAACTCATAGGAGGGGTTTGTGGAAAGGTATTTTTTCTAATACGGGGGAGTTTTAGAGCTGGGTTGGCTTTTGAGTGGGTAGCGAGAATACGGTGCACTTTTGAAAGTACAGGTGGCGTGGTGACTAGACTTTGGCAATTTGGTTTCCTATACTTCGCATAGCGGTGGATCCATGGTGTTAACTACGGGCCAAGTGGTTTAGAATGTGAGACTTCATCGATAGATTTTTTATTGGCTGGTTGGTCAATTAGTGGATTTGTTGGCATTGTATGATGTGGTGTTGTAAGGGTGCCAAAGGGGTTTTTTCCATCTCTTCTTTTTATCATGCTCAGGTGGAAGGAGGGTCTGCGCCTTCTCCTTGGTGAAGTGTGTGGGTGTTTGCGGCACCATCTAAGGTGGCTTTTTTTGTGTGGACGGCAGAATCTAATCGGATTTTGACATTAAATATTCTTATTCGATGTGGCCAGATTTTGGTAAATTGGAGTTGCATGTGTAGTAGGGATGCAGAGTCTATCCCTCACCTTTTACTTCACTACCCCCATCACATATCAGTTTTGGTCGTCGAGTTTTTCGGTGTTTGGGGTAGTCTGGGTGTAGCCGAGTTGCGTGGAGGGTGTGCTTTCCAGTTGGAAAGAGGGTAGGGTTGGGAAGAGATGCCAAAAGGCATGGGATCTGGCATCGTAGTGTTTGATGTAGATCTAGTTGGAACGTAATCAGCACATTTTCCAAGGGTGGCAATCACTTTGTCTATCTTGAAGAATAATTTTCTGAGGGTCCCGTATACTTGAGTCACGGGGAAAGTGTCCAGATTTATTTTCTTTTTTTGGATTTTGTAGATGCTTATTTGTTTAGTTCTTTTTGGCAGAGGGTGTATTGTTTAGCATCTCCTTGATGCTCTTTAAAGTAAAAGTTTACTCCTTATTTATCAAAAATAATGAGAAAAACTATTGAAACAAAACCCCTTTACTTGTTGAACCACTTGAAAACACGCACCAAAGTAAAGTAAAATAAATTTTTCTCATCTGAAAAAAATGAAGGCCATTGTCTTCGTCACCATCAAGATCACCAATCATCGACACCCCAACAATACCACAACCACCATTGTAGCCACCTCTGTTATTAGAGTTGTACGATTCACGATGCAAATTGTATGATTCGATTCGATCTAGTAGATAATCGATTCAAACAAGTTGTGTGAATCGCAAATAACTATAAATCGTGGGTGAATCGATTCGATTCGCTGAAATAGATGTTTTGACTTTTTTTTTTGGTTTTTTATTGCTGGAAAAGAGTTCACACAACCTTTTTAAGGTCTCTAGGATTACTATATGTTGTCTTTTGACTTTCTCCCTCCCTATTTATATACTCAAACCTTAGCAGAAAAAAATAAACTTTCTCTCTCTACAATATTCTAGGCTTACATATTCAATTTTATCTAAGTATTTGTATTTACAAAATGAATTTTTTTGAAGGCATCAAGTGAGATTGTTTAAAATGTTTGAAGATTTTGATTTTTTTAACCTTGTAAAAAGTTAAAAACATTATTGTTGAGTTATTGTTACTTGAAAATTAAAAGTGTGTCTTTATTTGCTTTCTTTATTAAGAACTGTTGATAAGGAATAGTATCTAAAAGGGAAAATGTGAAGTGCTAAACATGGGAACCAGTGTTAACTTCTTATCCAGACCACATGATCATCATTTAAAACAATTTTTTTATTGAATTAAGTCTAAATATTTCATATTTATTAGATATATGTAAGATGTAAGCGTGTAGATATATTTTCTATCTAATTAAAAAAAGGTGACCAAATCTTTATGATTCACTATTCAATTCAATTCGCAATTCGGTACAATATCATTTTGATTCACGATTCGAATCCCGATTTGACAACTATGGTAGCCACCAAGGTTTTCAAAGGCGTATATGAGGCACAACTTGAGGCGCGACTTGAGGCGAGGTGTACGAAAAATGCACAGATGCGTTCTTTTTTGGGCGAGACACCAGATATGCGTGCGTGTCAAACGCAAAGGCGTAAGCATCTGTCGTGCTTTATGCACTTTTCACGCTTTTGACAACGAGGCGCAAGCCTTTGAGGAGTTCGATTTCAAAAATCAAAAAAGGGAAACGATAGAGTAGTTGATGGAAAATTGCTATAAACGACTTCAATTGAAACAAAAATTGCTCAAAAAGATGATATAAACATCCTGTAAGTCGATCTTCTTCAAATCAGAGTCCCAACAACTTCGAATCAGTCTTCTAATCGTTGTCTTCTAATCTTCTCCAATGAACTAGGGTTTTCAAGGTACGAAGTCTCTCTCTCTCTCACATCGTGTTGGTTCTTTCGCTCCAACCGTGATGTATATATCTATCTCTCTGTTTCTGTACAAACAAATATCTCTCTGTTATACTTATCTACATTGTAGACTAATATATTATTATTATTATAACTTAGTTTCTCCTTCTTTCATTTATTATTATTATTATTATTATTATTATTATTATTATTATTATTATTATTATTATTATTTTTGATAGACTTTAATTTATTATTACTATTATTATTGTTAACATTCTATTCTTCTTTTTGCCATCCCATCTAACCAGTATCTTTATTGTTTTTATTTTTTTATTTTTATGCAGTGCTACTGTTGATAAGTTTGTGGGGGGGAAAAAAATGATTGAACCCAAAGGCCAAAGAAAAGATTTTGTCTAGAAGTATGTAAAAGAAGTTGATGGGGAAAAGTATTTTAGATGTAAATTTTGTGATCAAACTTGTAGTGGTACTGTAGGTCGATTTAAAAATCATTTAGCCGGCACGCATAAAGGCATTAAACTGTGTTCAAAAGTTACTGAAGATGTAAAGTTGGAATGCCAACATGCATTAAAAAATTTCTTTGAGCAAAAAAGTGCCCACAATGAGATGCTATATGAAATTGGGATGGGTGCTGGAGCAAAGGGCGAGAGTGGTGCTTCTCAATCTATTGAAGGCAATACTAGTGGTATAACAACCACCAAGACCGAGGGGTCCAATGGATAAATTTGCTAGTTCTCAAGTACAACAATCTACACTAAACTCCAAATGGAAACAAGAAGAAATAAAAGATGTGTGCCGAAAGATTGGGCGTTTTATATATTGTAAAGCTCTTCCATTTAATTTGGTGAATGATCCGTATTGGGTAGCTGCAGTTGATGGAATTGCAAATCATGGACCTGGTTTCAAACCCCCTTCTATGCATGAATTGAGGACTTGGGTTCTTAAAGCAGAAGTAGAAGATATAAATGTCATGATGAAGGAACATAAGAAAGCATAGAAACAATATGGATGCTCAATTATGTCTGATGGCTAGATAGATGGGAAAAGTAGAGTTCTTATTAATTTTCTTGTGAATAGCCCTGCTAGAACTTGGTTTTTAAAATCAATTGATGCATCTGATACTATAAAAAATGGGGAGTTGATGTTTAACTATCTTGATAGTGTCGTAAATGAAATTGGGAAAGATAATGTTGTTCAGGTTATTACTGATAATGCTTCAAACTATGTCAATGCCGGGTCGAGACTTACGGAGAAGAGGAAGAAGTTGTTTGCACGCCATCTGCTGTGCATTGTATTGATTTAAATTAATGTTGGAGGACATTAGAAAATTGAAAGTTTGTGACCAAACTCTCTCATTAGCTGGGCAAGTGGTCAAGTTTATATATGGACATTGTTGGGTTCTTTCAATGATGAGATCATTTACAAAGAACAACGAACTACTCCGTCTAGCAGTAACACGGTTTGCCACTGCTTATCTTACTCTCCAAAGTCTTTACAAACAAAAGCAACCACTCCAAACTATGTTTTCTTCAGAAAAGTGGGCTTCTAGCAGTTGGGCAAGAAAAGTTGAAGGGGTAAAGGCTTGTGCAACTATGTTGTTTGATCCAAAATTTTGGCCTAATGTTGCTTTTTGAATCAAAAGCACAATACCTTTGGTTAGGCCTCGTTTGGGAACAAGCTTTTTTAGTAACTTTTTGACTTTTTTGCTAAAATGTGATGTATAAAAAACTAGTATGTTTGGGATGACTTTTTGGCTTTTTACGAAAATATGTGCAAAAAGTAAAGAGAATGGAATCTTTGACTTTTTGGTATGGGTTGTTGGCTTTTTGGTTTATTTAGTACCTTTTTGGCTTTTTGGCTAAAAGGGGCACTTGCCAAACAAGGCCTTAGTGTTTTGCGAGAAGATGATTCAAATGAGAGGCCTGCTATGGGTTACATTTATGAGTTGATGGATTCAGCTAAAGAAAAGATTGCTTTCAATTGTGGAGGAAATGTTAGGAAGTACAGACCAATTTGGAATAAGATAGATGCAAGGTGAACACCACAACATCATAGACCTTTACATGCTGCTGGTTATTATTTAAACCCTCAGTTGCGATATCAAGATACCTTCTCCAATGTTGAGGAGGTGAGACAAGGATTGTATGAGTGCATGGATAGAATGTTGAGTTATGATGAGCATCTCAAGGTAGATATCCAATTAGACTATTATGACCAAGCAATAGGGGAATTTGGAAGCCGTGTTGCAATTGATTCCAGAGCAATACGCTCTCCCGGTAAGAAACTAATATGAAAATAATTTTCCAATTACATTCTTTAAAATTAAAATATGAGATTGAAATCATTTGTGCATTTTTCAAATTATGTAGCAGATTGGTGGATTCGTTTTGGAAGAAAAACAACAAAGTTAACAAAATTTGCTATTCGAATACTTAGTCTAACTTGTAGTGCTTCGGAATGTGAAATGAATTGGAGCACCTTTGAGTCGGTAATATATCTTTCTTTCCTAAACTTTCTCATGCATAAAATAAAATATTCATGTTTCTAACTTGTTATATTTCATTTCTTATATTATTATATTAGATTCATACAAAAGAGAAGAATAGGCTTGAGCACAAACGTTTGAATGCTTTGGTCTATATGAAGTACAACACTAAACTAAGAGAGAGGAGTATCAGAAAAAGACAAAACATCGATCCAATACTTATTTATGAAATTGATTCGGATGATGAATGGATTGCTGAAAAAGACAATCCTGTCCTCTCCCTTGATGCTTTTTGGCTTGATGAAGAAGAATTGTTCGATGCTGAAGCAATTAGGACTATGCCTATCACTACCTATGATCGAAGTGTGGAGAATCGATCAACTACAACTACGATTAATGTTGACTCATCTTCGAATACAAAGAAAAGAAAAGTTGGTGAAGGTTCAAGTTGTTAAACAATTATGGACTAGTTGCATATATATTATTATATATGCCTATTTAATTAATTTGAAATCCTATTTCTTGTATAGGAAATGATAGAGGAAAAGGCAAGGCAGCAAGATGCACCCTTGTGGATGAAGATATGGAGTTGGAAGAAATTGGCAGAATAGATGATGGAACCTATCCCATTATAGATATAGCGGACGAAAATGATGACAATATTAATGAGGATGACTTAGAGTAACCAATTATTTATTTATTGCTTTGTTTATAGAGTATTAGAGTTTTAAGTTATTTTGTTTATTGAACAACTGGACTTTTAAGTTATTTTGACCATCACTTCAAGTTATTTTTTTATTATAGTATTAATGAGAATGACTTAGAAACCTCTTATAATACTTGAAATTATTAATTAATTTTGGTTTTATGCTTAGAATGGCTTTTAAGAATTTTATTTGGTAATTCTTATTTTTTTTTACTCTTTTTATGCTATATTTCATTGATTTTGTATTTTATAAAAATAAAAAAAAATCAAAATTCAAAAGGCTTACACCTTGCCTCAACAAGGGTAAAACGCCTCACCTTGCGCATTCGCCTTTAAAAACACTGGTAGCCACCACCCTCTCATAGCCACTAGTACAAGCATTAAAACTATTACCATTGACACTTGGACCACTGCCAACATTATGGGTTCCCTCTCTTTTCACTTTTTTTTTTTTTTTTTTTTATTAATACATTGTGGGTTCTCCTCTTGGAAGACTCAAGTTTAATTATGATAGATGTTCTATAGGAAAAATGCATGATTGGAGATGGGGGCATTTTTAGAGACCATAGAAACAATGTCATTCTTACATTTTCAAAGCCAATACACACTGGCAATGCCATTAAAGTTGAACACTCACTTCATGGGAAGGCCAATGAAGTGTTCAATGGGGTTTCCAGATATTTTGATTGGAAGAGATTTTTTGGTCATCAAGGGTTGGTTGCAAAAAGCAAGGGTACTTCAAGCCAAAGTTTTTAAAGGCAAATGCATAACGTGAGACGTTTTACCCTTCGTGAGGCGAGGCATAAGCATTTTGAATTTTATCTTTAGTAAATAGATAAAACATTTTAAAATAATAAAAATATTAAAATTAAATATAAAGGTGTGCTGGAAATTTGATTATTATTAATATGATAGTGGTGCTGGTGGCAGATAGTGGTATATAATAAGATAGTGGCATGTATATAATATGATAGTGGTGCTGGGGGCAGATAGTGGCATGTATATAATATGATAGTGGTAGATAGTGGTAATATATAATATGTAAGTGGCAGATAATGGGTTATAATGATGTTTGTAATATCTCCTATATAAGGAGTGTCATTTGGTCTTGTAAAATAAGAAGTTTTGAATCTTCTTCCTCATATTTTCTGAGTTCTTCTTCCTCATATTTTCTGAGTTGGTATTAGAGCAACAAAAAACACAGCAGCCCTAAAACCGTCATAGCCATGTCGGAAGTCACGTCCGAAACCACTTCAACCCCTGCCGCTGCCATTCCGGTGAAAACATCCAACTCTCACTCTGTCCAAATCACCACCATCCGCCTAAATGGTGATAATTTTCTTCGCTGGTCACAATCTGTCCGGATGTATATCCGTAGGCAAGGAAAGATCGGTTACATCACTGGTGACAAGAAGGCTCCTAGCATTAATGATCCGCCGTTCGACGGTTGGAGATGAAAACTCCATGGTTATGACATGGTTGGTCAATTCCATGGAGGAGGATATAAGCTCTAATTACATGTGCTATACTCTTGCAAGAGTTGTGGGATAATGTTAGTCGGATGTATTACGACCTAGGAAATCAATCTCAAGTTTTGAATTGACTTTGAAGTTGGGAGAGATTCGTCAAGGAGATGATTCCGTCACTAAATATTTCAATTCGTTGAAAAGGTTGTAGCAGGATCTTGACATCTTCAAACACATACGATGGGAATCGGGTGACGTCTGCAACCACCACAAGAAAACTGTGGAAGACAGTCGTATTTACAAGTTTCTTGCCGGCCTCAACATTGAGTTCGATGAAGTGTGAGGAAGAATTATTGGCACCTCCTCTCCATCCATTGGCGAAGTATTTGCGAAGTTAGAAGGAAGAGAGCGAAAGGGCGTCATGCTTAAGAAAAAAAGTCTTGGTGAGTCAATGGAAATTTGCTTTAATTAGCGATCTGCGGCCAACAAAGGCGCAAATTACGATCTTGAGTTTGATGATAAGCCACGGTGCAGTGTGATTTTT
This sequence comes from Camellia lanceoleosa, assembly GCA_025200525.1. NCBI lineage: Eukaryota > Viridiplantae > Streptophyta > Magnoliopsida > Ericales > Theaceae > Camellia > Camellia lanceoleosa. The sequence continues at coordinate 200,666,935 of CM045763.1, read as the reverse complement.
ACAACAAGCCTCGCCATACACGCCAAACGTGTTGGAAGATCCATGGCAAAACTGTCAGCTGGAAGCGACAAACAAGGAGAGAAGAATCGTGGCTTTCCTACTGCTAATGAAGCCGATTCAGGTCCCTTCAACAAAGAGCAGATTGATCAACTCTTAAAGCTGATAAAATCCAACTCCTCATCCGGTACTCCTAGTGTTTTTTTGGCACAAACAGGTAGAAATCCTAAAGCCTTCTCTTGCCTAAACTTCTCTTCGTGGATTATAGATTCCGGTGCCTCCGATCACATGATTAGTTTTTCCCATTTATTTAGTACCTATTTCCCTTGTTCTGGTCATGACAAAATCAGAATAGCCGATGGTAGTTTTTCACCTATTGCAGGAAAAGGATTTATTAAACTAACTGAGAAAATTAATCTCAATGCTGTTCTTCACGTCCCCAACTTAGCCTGTAACCTTTTGTGCATCAAGAAACTATCTAAGGATTCTAATTGTCGTGTTACATTTTTGAATCCCATTGTGAATTTCGGGACGAACTGGGGATGATGATTGGGCGTGCTAGGATGCTTGAAGGTCTTTACTACTCGATGAAATACCATTAGTAATAAAAAGCTTAGAGCTTTAATAGTACTAGTTCAATCTCTTAGAAAAAATAATGCTATGGCACTATAGGCTAGGACATCCTAGTTTTCTTTATCTGAAACATTTATTTCCAGAATTATTTAAAGGGATTGATTGTTCTTCTTTTCATTGTGAAAGTTGCATTTTTGCAAAATTTCATCACTCTACTTATTTGCCAAAACCTTACCAGGCTTCCAAACCTTTTTATTTAATTCATAGTGATGTTTGGGGCCCTTCTAAAATCACTACTCTTTCTGGTAAAAGATGGTTTGTTACATTTATTAATGACCATACCCGCTTATGTTGGATTTATTTGATGAATAAAAAATCTGACGTGAAAAATTTATTCACAAATTTTTACAATATGATTGAAAACCAATTTCAAACCAAAATTGGTATTTTACATTCTGATAATGGAACAGAATATTTCAATGAGCAGTTGGGTGAGTTTTTGGAAAAAAATGGGATTTTTCATCAATCTACATGTCGGGATACCCCTCAACAAAATGGCATTGCAGAACGAAAAAATAAACATTTACTTGAAATAGCACGTGCTATAATGTTTTACATGCATGTTCCTAAATATTTATGGGGTGAAGCAATTTTAACAACCTCTTATTTGATAAACAGGATGCCTACAAAGGTGTTAACATACAAAACACCTTTTGATTGTCTCAAAACTTTTTTTCCTGACACGAGGTTGTTTTTTGATTTACCATAAAAGTTTTTGAATGTCGCCTATGTTCATGTTCGATCAATTTCGTTCAAAACTTGACCCCGTGCTATAAAATGTGTTTTTTGGGTTATTCCTCATACAAAACGTGGTATAGGTGTTTTGACCCTCAAACCAAGAAATATCATGTGAGTAAGGATGTGTCATTTGTGGAAACAAAATCCTATTTCCCCAACACTTCTCTTCAGGGAAAGACAAGTGGAGTAGACGACAATATTTGGGATATTTCTATCCGCTCCCCAATGTCATTTATCCTACACAAAAACCACATCTATCGATAATGATCACTTAGGAGAACCAAGTTCTATGGTGCCTAGTCAAGAAGATTCTTGTTTAGGGAGAAGTACTACAAAATGATCTAAATTCGAGCTTCAGGTTTATACTAGGAAGCGATTTCATCTGAGGAATAATGACCCGAATGTCCATCCTAATGACTCGAATGTCCACCCGAGTTCTGGCATCGAAATTTTAGGTAATCCTATTCCTTCTATTTCCGACCTTGATGTTCCTATAGCAATTAGGAAAGGTGTCCAAAATTGCATTAAACATCCTATTGCAAATTACCTCTCCTATCAAAGACTGTCTAAAAACCATAGAGCTTTCACATCTAGGATTTCACACTTGTTTGTTCCAAGGAATATCTGAGAAGCATTGGATGATCCGAATTGGAAACTAGCAGTCATGGAGGAGATGAATGCTTTAAGGAGAAGTGGTACTTGGGAGATAGTTGATCTACCCAAAGACAAGAAAACAGTTGGGTGTAAATGGGTGTTTACGATAAAATGTAACGCAGATGGAAGCATTGAGAGATACAAGGCGAGACTGGTGGCTAAAGGCTTCACTCAAACTTATGGGATCGACTATCAAGAGACGTTTGCTCCTGTTGCTAAAATAAATTCCATCAGAGTACTGTTATCTCTTGCAGTAAATTCAGATTGGCCTCTACATCAACTTGACATTAAAAATGCTTTTCTCAATGGTGATCTTGAAGAGGAGGTATTCATGAGCCTACCGCCGGGATTTGAAAAGAGACTTGGTAGCGACAAAGTATGCAGATTGAACAAGTCATTATACGGACTCAAACAATCACCAAGAACGTGGTTTGAACGCTTTGGGAAGGCAGTTATCAGTTGTGGCTTCTCGCAGAGTCAAGCAGATCACACAATATTTTATAAACATTCAAAAGACAGTAAAATTGCAATTTTGATTGTTTATGTTGATGACATCATTTTAAGCGGTAATGATGAAGCGAGTTAGCGACCCTCAAAGAGAAACTCGCAAAAATTTCACATTAAGGATCTGGGAGCCCTCAAGTATTTCCTCGGAATGGAATTTGCAAGATCCAAGGAAGGTATATTCGTTAATCGGAGAAAATATGTTCTTGATCTCCTTGGAGAAAGCAGTATGCTTGGTTGTAAGATGGTGGAGACTCGTCGAGCCTAACTTGAAGTTACAAAATTTGCTAAGAAGTCAAAGAGAGGAACAATATCGGCGACTTGTAGGAAATTGATTTACTTGTCTCATCTGGCGGCTTGATATTGCCTTTGCAGTCAACATGGTAAGTCAGTTCATGCACTCACCAGAGGCAGAGCACTTTGAGGCCGTTTATAAGATCTTAAGATATTTGAAAGGAACTCCAGGGAGAGGCTTACTGTTCAAGAAACATGGACATCTTCAAGTTGAAGTATACACAGATCTGAGTAGGCGGGAAGTGTTCTGAGACGAGATCAATATCCGGATACTGCTCCTTTGTAGGTGGGAACCTAGTTACATAGCGGAATAAAAAACAGAATGTGGTAGCTAGAAGTAGTGCAGAAGCAGAGTTCAGAGCTGTTGCCCATGGAATCTGTGAAGTAATGTGGATTAAAAGAATTCTTGAAGAATTAAAGCTTTCTCACCCGACACCTATGAAGGTCTATTGTGACAACAAAGCAGCTATATCTATAGCTCATAATCTAGTTCTACATGATCGCACAAAACATATAGAAGTGAATAAACATTTCATCAAGGAGAAAATCAATGCTCGCATAATCTGTATGACCTACCTTCCAACAGGTGAACAATTAGCTGATGTGCTAACGAAGGGACTACACAAGAAGCAATTTGATAAGCTGACTAGCAAGCTGGCTATGGAAAATATCTTCAAACCAGCTTGAGGGGGAGTGCTGGAAATTTGATTATTATTAATATGATAGTGGTGCTGGTGGCAGATAGTGGCATGTATATAATATGATAGTGGTAGATAGTGGTAATATATAATATGTAAGTGGCAGATAATGGGTTATAATGATGTTTGTAATATCTCCTATATAAGGAGTGTCATTTGGTCTTGTAAAATAAGAAGTTTTGAATCTTCTTCCTCATATTTTCTGAATTCTTCTTCCTCATATTTTCTGAGTAGGTGTAAATATTTTTTAGCTCAGGGAGTTGAACATTTCACTGCTAAAAAAGGAAGCTTGTTCTCAATGAAGGTAACATTGACATTTTAAGCTTTAGTTATCGAGCTTCTCGCTTGAGTATGAGCTTTGTGTTTTTTATTTGTTAATCATTTACTTTATTTTGCCCATGGAATATATTTACAAAAGAGAGGTCCTTTTTTTTATTTGAGCCATGTATTAGACTAAGTTTAAAAATAGCTCAAGACAAGCTCTCCATATGTGTAATCCCCATATGCTTATACGAAAGAGAGGTACAAAGCGCACCTTAGGTGCACGTCTAAGATTGGGATCTTTTAGCGAGTGTCACCTAAAAATCAAAGTCTCGGTGGCCTTTGCCTTAACCTTGCCTCAAGCCTCAATGTGATTCTCAATATAGCCTTTTACAACGTTGCTTTAGTCTATAATAACCGAAGTTTTCAAAGGCAACTTTAAGACATGCATCAAGGCAAAAACAACTAACAAAAGATAGACATAGGGAAGCCACCTCTGATTCCAAGCACGGACACTTCGAAGAAGGTGACGCTCGTGTCAATTGAAGCAGGCCGACACTCTTTGGACACTCTTAGGACACGTGTCCGACACTCTTCAAAACGTGTCCTATTTTTTAAATTTCTTTAAAGACCCAGACACTCTTTGGATACTTTGAAGACACACATGTCAATTGCTTAAACACACATATCTATCGATTAGACACATGTGAAACTAATTATAAGATTGAACAAAACAACTTAACATACAATAATAAAACAAAATCCATATAAATTTATAGGAATTAGTGTCATATTGTATTTTTTATTATCTTTGAATAATATATTTATATATATAATATATAATAAATATATAAAATTATATATTTTATGCGTGTCCCCACGTGTCGTGTCTTGCATTTTTTGAAAATTAACGTGTCGACGTGTCTGTGTCGTATCCATGTCGTGTCACGTGTCCGTATCCATACTTCTTAAATTCCAACAAAATCCCAACACAACAACAGTCAACAAACAAAAGAAGAGCAAAAAGCTTACCAAAATCAAACTAATTTTGAGCGCCGCATCTTTCAATTCAGGCTGTATAGTCAACTGATGCGACCCCATATTAACTCGGTGTGAATTCAAAACCTCTCTTGATTTCTCATTTGGGGGCTTGAAACGAGAAACAGTGTCCAGAAACCACGCGTGATTAGCATTCATCTTCTTTACCTAAACAAATACACAACTTTTTTTTATTCAAAACAATATATTTAAAAGCATATACTACTCTGGTATGCAAGAACCTAGTTTCAATCACACAATAAACAAATAACAAGAAGAACAAGTGCACACACAAGCACAAGATATATATAGTTCGGTGAAATGATCAGATCAACTATACACAATAAGGATTACAAAACACTCCGCAGCTCTCTGTTTTTTCTCAATAACCCTAAAACGTATACACTGAGCCGGAACAAACATTACGGGCCCATAAATATCAATTTCGGCCCCGGATTGCAACGCAAATTCAAGTGCGTCGCGCAACCTGGGCTGGGAGTTGAGTAAATACTAGACACCTCACAACATACTAAAAATACTTGATATACTGATTTACAGTCAAAATACATCAAATACTGATATACATTTGGGAATTTTGGATTGAGAGGAAGGAATTGTACCAGATGAGGAGGGAGGTCGGAGGAGGGAGGAGAGTTCTCGAGGTCAGTGAGTAAGAGAGAGAAAGAGTCCCACCAGAGGGAGGGGTCGACGGAGTTGGTGGTGGTAACAGCTTGATCGGTGGAAGATGGAGTTGTGGTGGTGGCCATTGAAGCTGCTTTTGAGTTCCAGAATTGGAAATTGGAAGAGAGAAGTTTAAATTTGAAACCCTAGAAAAATACGAGCCCGCGCTTTTGTGCTTCGAAGTTGAAGATAACAGAGAGTGTTGGAAGAGTGCGAGGGCTCAAAACTAGAAACTAGAGAGAGAGGCGGAACGCAACGCTATGGTCAAGGTTTTGTGCTGTGTCGGCCGAATCAGTGATAAAGTAAGAGGGTGAGGCCAATGTTCGGTTTGGTTAAAGAAATTTGAGGTGAAAAAAGAAATGATAAAATAAAATAAAATAAAATAAAAATAAGTTAAATGTGAATAATATATATTTATATTTTATTTAATTTTATTAACTTTTTTTTTCTTTTTAAATCTCTCTCAAAATCCTCCAATTAAATACAGTATAAGAGGGTGATTCGCATGTGTTGAATTATTTTTTTTTTTTTTTGACTTTTATGAAAAGATATAAAATATGAGTTAAATTTAAAATAACGTGCTAGAGCGATAGTGTGACTTAAATGAGATGATTATTTTTTTTTTTTTTTTTTGATCAGTAAAGTAAAAATTTTATTAACAACATGAAATTAAAGGTACAGGAAGACGGCATGCATCGAGAGATATTCGGAAAGTACAAATTACCCCTACTACTACTACTCGCATCCATACAACCAACCCCTCGGCCTCACGATTTTTTTTTTATAAATAAAAAACCAAAAAAAGTTAAGAAGGACTTAACTATAAAATGAAAAAACAAGAAACCCCACAAAATCAACCCACAAAAACCAACCTAAATCACCAAACACCAAAACTTTCCCGCCCACTTGCTAATTTCAAACTAAAGCTATCCACCTGAGCTGCCTCAACTCCCAATGCCTACCTAACACACACCCACGCCTGACAGCACCCAGCACCCACTTGTGTTACACACCCACAACCTGTGCTGCACGCCCACAACCTGTGATATTCACCTGTGCTACATAGCCCAAAAAAAACCACTCTTGAGCCCCACGTCGTACACCCAGCTATACTGGTACACTGGAACACTCAACCACCACAGCAACAGTTGCCGAACCTCATTTTTGCTGCAGCCTCCTCTTCTCCGAGACCCAAACAGCTCCCTCCATTGCAGACTGATACACAACTACACTGATGCACTCTACCTCCAACAGTCAGACATTCATCAACACCCACCGAGACCTAACCTCCCTTCTACAGATCCTCCTTGCTCCATTCACTCTCCTCTTACTTCACACTCCTCTTCTAACTCTTTGCAATCACTTCCAAAGCCCCCACGACCTCACCCATCCCAAATGACCACGCCATCTCCAAGCAAACCTACTACAACCTAAGCTGCTGAACCGACCGAGCACCGAAACAACCCAAACACCAAAAACACACCACTGATGCACTCTCCTCTTCTAACCTGCTGCAATCACTCCACACCTATGGTCGAAACAACCCAAACACCGAAAACGCACCACGCAACTGAACGGCGTTCACCCCTCAAAACTCCCATACGCGTAGAAGCGCTCGAATGAAATCTTCCACAGACGCAACTGGACAGCGTACACCTCCGTAAATCTGAACTGAGAAAACACCTCTCAAACTTCCATTCGCACAGAAGCGCCCGAGTGAACAACCAAACCAGATTTGGGTCGTCCTCTTTGCCGGCCCAGTGAACAACCAAAGCGTTCACCAAAACACCCCAAGACCAAGCCAAAACGACGGTAGCCCGCACAACACCGGTGGGAAAATAATGGGGGAATCAAGTTTATTAAAACGGAAATCTAACAAACAAACACAAAAGAGTCACCGAGCCTCCATAGCCAAAGGCCGGCCCCAAAGTGAGGCCTGGGGAAGGAGGTTTTTTTTTTTTTTTAGAGAGAGAGAGAGAGAATCATAGACCCTCGTATGTCTGGGAAAACCTATGATGTTTAAATGAATGAGATGATTATAACCTAAATAAAATAATGTGTTAAAATAATATGCATTATTTTAGCACATGCCAAATACTCCCTAATTTAATTTAGATAAAATAAATAAAATAAAAATCACATTTAAATTATAATAATTTTATTTTTTTTTCCTTATAAAACTATAAAAAAAAAATAAAAAATTCATCTCAAATAGAACTTTTTTAGTTAGGCTAATAAACTAAAAAATTTTCCCCCAAATGAAGCCTTAAGGTTCGGTTTGGTTTCAATTTTTTAATAAGTTTTTGAATTCTTTTTTTCTTTCTTTTTTTTTTTTGAAAAAACATGAATTAGGTTGACAAAAATAAACAATAAAAAGAAAATTTTTAATTTAAAAGAACTATTTTTATCTCTTAAAAAATTTATATGAAATAATTAGTGTATTTAATTTATTATTATTTTATTAACTTAAATTTTAAAATTTTATTTTATAAACAATAAGTTCTTAAAATCAAATCAAACAATGCTTAATTTTGTGAAAAAAAAAATAATAAATAAATAAATAAACACTCATCAATTTTATATAATTTTTTTTAAGATAAAATGATTTTTAAAAAAGTTTTAAAAATATGTTTTTAGTGTTTATTTTTATTTTTATTTTTAATTTCAGGAAAAAAAAATTCAAACCAAACATCAGTTAGTTTTTTATTTTTTTCCAAAAAATTTCAAAAACAAATTTTGGTAACCAAACCAAAAATTTTAATCACCATACATGTTTTGAACTTTCAAAAATCTGTATATTGTTTTCTTTTTAAATAAAAGTAAATTTGGTAAACCAAAAAAAAATCACTTTCATGTGATTTTTTCTTTTTTGGTAAATTTTAAAATATTATTTTGGTGTTTATTTTCATTAAATTAGTTTTTATTTTGAAAAAAAATATATATATATATTGAAAACTCAACAGAACAATGTAAATGTATTTTTTACATAATTTTATAAAATATATATATGTATATATATATATTTTCTATGTGTACACATTTTTTTTTAAGATAGCCAAACACAAATAAACTAAACAAAAGAAGCTTCACTTCTAGTTAGGGACCGCAAAGTTAGAGGCAACTCCTCCATCCAAATCGTGCAGCCATCATGTTCAATCGCCATACGAGCCAAAGAATGCGCCATCAAATTTCCTTGCCTTTTCACATGCACTACCTCTCACAAGCTGAACTATTGAAGTATGGATAGCCCACACTACACCATAAGAAGATGACAGCACTTCTGTCGAGGACTGATACGCGCATATAACTGACAGCGAATCTCTTTCGACAATGATCAAGTGCAAGCCCAAATCGTGAACAAGCTGAACCATAGATAGAGCTACAAATGCTTCAAAACAGTCTACCTCTATAGATGACTTCCGAGCTGCTGACATAGCTGCAATAACCGCTCTCCAATGGTCTCAAACAACTACGCCCACGCCATTCAAGCCTTTAGATTTAAAACAAGCCCCATCAAAGTTAATCTAGAAAAAAACTTCTGCAAGAGGCTGCCAATGTTGGAAAAATGGTGAATATATAGGCTTATTTTGGGTCGACTTTGAGCCCAAAATTAAGTGGGTCCCAAATATCTTTTGGGATGGGTCCGACGATGTAACGTGTTCCTTGCCGCGTGGTAAGTCACACGGTGAAGACGGAACGTCAAAACTATTTATGAGTGAATGTGAAGTTGACGTCGTTTTTCAGGTATGACATTAATTTTGTAGACAAAATTCTTTTGAATTTTTTCAATAGAAATTATTGCGGGAATTTAATTTAATTCTAAATTCAAAATTTGGGTTCCTGAGTGGTTTCCTAAAATTTGTAATTATAGAAATTTAATTTAATTCTAAATTCAAATTTTAGATTTATAAGTAGTCTGCTAAAATTTGTGCATGTTCTTTTATTTATTAATCTATTCAAATAAGTTTAATATATATATTCAATTAGTTTAATAATATATATATATATATATTTCAATGGTTTAATAAATAAAATTCTACAGGTTAATTGTTCCACCAATGGTCCTATTTTCAAACTATTTGAAAATATGTTCCAAGAAACAACAGTGAGATTCAGTTTTCTTTTGTACCTGTTCAATTACAAATTATACCTGTTCGGGTAAAGTTTGATTGGTCACCTAGTGCCTATAAATAGAGGTTCTATTTCAACAATCTTAAACATTAGTTTTTGAGAGATCCGAGAAGAAATCAGTCTAAATTTTTCTTTCTGTCCAGTTTGTAATCTTTAGTACATTATTCTTCATTTTAGATTTAGAATAAATAAAAGAGAGTATTAGAACACGGGTTTGGTTCGCCAAACAAATTGTTTGGAGTACTATTACAATTTGTGAAGATCATTGTATCTTGGGAGATAGACGCCACTCAACCGTAAGTACCGTAGCGGGGCGAATCTGTCTTAAGGACAGAGTGTCACACACTCGACTTGGTCTTAATTTTATTTCGGTTCGATAAATAAATCCGGTATGTTATTTATTTATTTTTTTTGAATTTATTACGAGTTATTTTATTTACACAGAAGATTGTTCCAACAATCTTAAGATAGATTCGAATTATTCTGTTTATAGAATTTTTTGTTTGTTTCCCTTTTTCATTCTTCGTAAATAATTTCGGAAGAAAATTATTTTCTGTGAATTTACAAAATAATATTCTAGTTGGAAAAATAAATAGTGATTATATGCTATTTGACAGATAGTAGTAATATACTGTCTCTTTTCTTTAACAACAACTAGTAGTACGATACTGGTGTCATTAACAATTCAGAATATATTTTGTGAAATTTTTTCAGAAATTAATTTTGGGTTTTAGAAATTATTTTCTAAGTTTTCATTAATTAAATTCTGCTTTCAGTATTTTAATTATTGAAGTGTTACTAAAATTAATTTTCTGTGTGGAATTAATTTGGTTAAATAAAATTTTATTTTATTTCCAAATTAATTAAAAAATAAAAGTTATTTTCTTATTTCTTTTATTTTACAGAATTTAATTTCTTGTGTGGAATTATTTTGGTTAAATAATATTTTATTTTATTTCCAAATTAATTGAAAAATAAAAGTTATAGTTTTATTTCTTTTATTTTACAGAATTTAATTTTCTGTGTGGAATTAATTTGTGTAAATAAAATTTTATTTTATTTTCAAATTAATTAGAAAATAAAAGTTACATTCTTGTTTATTTATTTTTACAGAATATAATTCTGTAAATTTGGTTTAATTTTCTGTGTAGTGTAAATTCTAATTATAATTTTGTTTTATATATTAGAATTGATGGCTACTAAAAATAATGCCCAAACAAGTACTGCTGTGGTGGCTGCAATTGCACCAACCCCCTCTCCTGTGATGACAGTACCGGTAAATCACGGTGAAAAGCTAAAGAAGTTCTCAAGAACTGACTTTAAAAGATGGCAACAGAAAATGTTGTTCTATCTTACAACTCTGAACCTGGCTCGTTTCTTCCGTGAAGATGCTCCTATTCTAAAAGATGATGAAATCGACCGGCAAGTGGTGCTGCGGTTGATGCTTGGAAACATGCCGATTTCCTTTGCCGGAACTACATCTTGAACAGACTTGACAACACATTATACAATGTCTACAGTCCAATCAAGACAGTAAAGGAACTTTGGGAATCGTTGGAGAAAAAGTACAAAATAGAAGATGCCGGCTCAAAGAAATTTGTGGTTGGTAAATTCTTAGATTTTGTAATGGTTGATTCAAAAACTGTGATCAGCCAAGCTCAAGATTTCCAACTCATTCTGCATGACATTCACGCAGAAGGTATGTCTCTCAGTAAATCCTTCCAAGTTGCAGCTTTAATTGAAAAATTACCAAAATGCTGGAAGGAATTCAAGAATTACCTCAAACACAAGCGTAAAGAAATTTCTATGGACGAATTAATTGTGCGTTTAAGAATTGAGGAGGACAACCGCAATTCTGAAAAGCGGGTTGGTAAGCATCCTATGGAGTCTAAGGCAAATGTGGCGGAACATGCTTCAAAAACCAAGAAACGAAAGTCTTTTGGAGAAAGTTCATCACAAGGCTCTAAAGGAGAGGATAATAAAAAGTATAAGTTTAATGGCAAATGTTACATCTGTGACAAAGAGGGACATCGGGCCAAAGATTGTCGTAGCAAAGGCAAAAGCAAAAGAAGAACAAGCAAGAAGCCTGCTCAAGCCCATATGACCGAAGTGGACAATATTTCCAATGGTGTCGAAAACATCAATCTTTCTGCAGTTGTTTCTGAGGCAAATCTTGTCGGAAATCCTAAAGAATGGTGGGTGGACACTGGTACTACTCGCCATATTTGTGCCGACAAAAAGATGTTCACATCTTGTTCTACAGTGGACAATGGTGAACAACTGTTTATGGGCAACTCCTCAACTTCCAAAGTTGAAGGACAAGGAAAGATTGTACTCAAGATGACATCTGGAAAGGAACTCACTCTCAACAATGTACTGCATGTACCGGACATTCGCAAGAATCTTGTTTCCGGATCTCTGCTGAGTAAGAATAGGTTTAGGTTTAGGCTTGTATTTGAGAGTGATAAATTTGTACTTACTAAGAATGGAATGTATGATGGAAAAGGTTACATGTCTGATGACCTTTTCAAATTAAATGTAATGACCGTTGTACCCTCAGTTATTAATAATACTACATCTTCTTTTTACTTGCTTGAGTTTTCAAATTTATAACATGGTAGACTAGGACATGTTAATTATGGATCTTTGCGTAAATTAATTAATATGGAATATTTACTTAAATTTAACATTGATTCAAATCATAAATGTGAAATTTGCGTTGAGGCAAAATTATCTAAAACTCCTTTTCATTCAATTGAAAGAAGTATGGAATCACTTGAATTAATTCATAGTGACATTTGTGATTTTAAATCAATTCAAACTAGAGGTGGGAAAAAGTATTTTATCACTTTTATAGATGATTATACTAGATATAGTTATGTTTATTTAATTCGAACCAAGGATGAAGCTTTGAAAACTTTCATTCAATATAAAAATGAAGTTAAAAACCAACTTGGAAAGAAAATCAAGAAAATTAGAAGTGATAGAGGTGGTGAATATGAATCACTTTTTTGGTGAATTTTGTAAAGAACATGGAATAATTCATCAAACTACTGCTCCTTACTCACCTCAGCAAAATGGAATTACTGAAAGGAAAAATAGGACTTTAAAAGAAATGATGAATGTCATGTTAATAAGTTTTGGATTACCTCAGAACTTGTGGGGGGAAGCAATACTTTCTGCTAATTATATTTTAAATAAAGTACCCCTTAAAAAAGTGAATCAAACACCTTATGAAATGTGGCATGAAAGAGTACCATCCTACAAATACTTAAAAGTGTGGGGGTGTTTGGCTAAAGTGGCTATTCCTAGTCCTAAAAAGACTAAGATAGGTCCAAAGACCATTGATTGTATTTTCATTGGTTATGCCAAGAATAGTAGTGCATATCGGTTTTTGATTCATAAATCAGAACATTTCGAAATGCATGTAAATTCTATTATTGAGTCTCGGAAGGCATCATTCTTTGAACATGTATTTCCAAATAAGACTGGACAAGAGACTAGTAATAATAAGAGATATTTTGATGCTATTACTAGTAATGATAAAAAATATGAACAAGAGCAAGAGTTAGACCAAAATGAGGAAGATGAACCTAGGCGTAGTAAACGTGTTAGAACCTCAAAATCTTTTGGTCCAGATTTTCTAATATTTTTGTTAGAAAATGAGCTTTTAACTTTTAAAGAGACTATGTCCAGTCCTGAAGCTCCTTTATGGAAAGAAGCTGTCAACAGTGAAGTTGAATCCATATTGCAAAATCACACTTGGGAATTAGTGGACTTGCCACCAGGTTGTAAACCTCTTAGGTACAAGTGGATTTTCAAAAGAAAATTGAAAGCGGATGGATCAATAGACAAATACAAGGCAAGACTTGTAGTCAAAGGTTTTAGACAGAAAGAAGGTCTAGATTACTTTGATACATACTCACCGGTTACTAGAATAACATCCATTAGAATGCTAATTGCCATTGCATCTCTATACAATCTAGAAATTCATCAAATGGATGTTAAAACCGCTTTCTTAAATGGTGAGTTAAATGAAGAAATTTACATGGAACAACGGAAGGGTTTTACATTCGAGGAAAGAAAAGAAAGTGTGTAAATTGGTTAAATCATTATATGGTTTAAAACAAGCGCCAAAACAATGGCATGAGAAATTTGACAAGGCAATGATGTCAAATGGATTTAAAATTAATGAGTGTGACAAATGTGTTTATATTAAAAACACAGATAAGGGTTATGTCATTGTATGTCTTTTATGTAGATGATATGCTCATCATTGGTAGTAATAATGACATAATTAAAACTATCAAGAAAATGTTGAATAAACATTTTGACATGAAGGACATGGGCATTGCTGATGTAATTCTTGGTATGAAAATTACCAAAATATCAGAAGGTTATGCTTTGTCACAATTTCATTACATTGAGAAAATACTTGACAAATTCAGCAAAAATGATGATCATCTTGCTAGAACACCTATAGATGTTAATTTGTATCTTTCTAAGAATGTACAAGAAAGTATTTCTCAATTAGAGTATGCCCAAATTATTGGAAGCTTAATGTACTTGATAAACTATATTCGCCCGGATATAGCTTATACAGTAAGTAAATTAAGTAGATATACGAGTAATCCGGGAGTAGAACACTGGAAAGCAATTATAAGGGTTCTTAGATATCTCCGATTTACTCGTAACATTGGGCTTAACTATACTAGATATCCAACAATACTTGAAGGATACTGTGATGCAAATTGGATATCGAATACTAGAGACTCGAAGTCCACCAGTGGGTATGTCTTTACTCTTGGTGGGGCAGCTGTATCTTGAAAATCTTCCAAACAGACTTGCATTGCTAGGTCACTATGGAATCAGAATTCATAGCTTTAGACAAAGCAGGGGAAGAGGCAGAATGGCTTCGCCACTTCCTTGAAGATATTCCAATTTGGCCAAAATCGGTGCCTGCTATATGCATACATTGTGATAGTCAATCAGCAATTAGTAGAGCACAGAATCATATGTATAACGGTAAGTCACGACACATTCGTCGTCGACATAACACCGTAAGACAACTACTCTCTAATGGAATTATTTCCATAGAATATGTTAAGTCTAAAGATAACATAGCGGATTCACTAACCAAAGGGTTAGCAAGAGAGTTAGTTGAGAATTCATCGAGGGGAATGGGACTTAAGCCTATTAAATAAGAGTTACCACAACGGCAACCCAACCTAATTGACTGGAGATCCCAAGATCTAGGTTCAAAGGGACAACCGAGTTGTGAATAACTCAGAAGGATCACTGGGGAGTCTAACTGCTACCCATTTCTTTGATGAAATAGTGATGTCTGCAGCGTTTGAGGTTAAGTAAAAATTTTAATGATTCTTATATCTAGCGAAACCTAGTGGAGTATGGCAGGATACTCTTCATAAGAATCACCTATGTGAGTGTGAACTGGGCCAGTTCTATAAGATTTGTGAAGGGCTACAAGTCTTTAGAGCACTCATGAAAAACCAGGTTGTTCAGAGCCAAAATGAACACAATAGTGAGAACTAAACTGTGTCTGGGATATACTGTGTGAGTTCTATTGTCTTGGTTTACACAAACGGCTGAACAGTTCAAGACATCATGTTCACTAGTTAGCTAGTAAATCCGATAGTATCTCATAAGGGAAGGTTCAAAGCCAAAAGTTACCTATCCTTTGCAGAATATTTCCAATTTCTATACTCTCTGATATTAGATCATGTTGTTACATTTTCTCTCCGTCAAATTCCATTCATGTGGGGGATTGTTGGAAAAATGGTAAATATATAGGCTTATTTTGGGCCGACTTTGAGCCCAAAATTGAGTGGGCCCCAAATGTCTTTTAGGGTGGGTCTGACGAGGTGACGTGTTCCTTGCTGCGTGGTAAGTCACACGGTGAAAACGGAACATCAAAACCATTTATGAGTGAATGGGAGGTTGACATCGTTTTTCATGTATAACATTAATTTTGTAGACAAAATTCTTTTGAATTTTTTCAATAGAAATTATTGTGGGAATTTAATTTAATTCTAAATTCAAATTTTGGATTCCTGAGTGGTTTCCTAAAATTTGTAATTATGGAAATTTAATTTAATTCTAAATTCAAATTTTAGGTTTCTAAGTAGTTTCCCAAAATTTGTGCATGTTCTTTTATTTATTAATCTATTCAAATAAGTTTAATATATATATATATATATATATTCAATTAGTTTAATAATATATATATATATATTTCAATGGTTTAATAAATAAAGTTCTACAGGTTAATTGTTCCACCAACGGTCCTATTTTCAAACTATTTGAAAATATGTTCCAAGAAACAACGGTGAGATTCAGTTTTCTTTTGTACCTGTTCAATTACAAATTATACCTGTTCGGGTAAAGTTTGATTAGTCACCTAGTGCCTATAAATAGAGGTTCTATTTCAGCAATCTTAAACATTAGTTTTTGAGAGATCCGAGAAGAAATCAGTCTAAATTTTTCTTTCTGTCCAGTTTGTAATCTTTAGTACATTATTCTTCATTTTAGATTTAGAATAAATAAAAGAAAGTATTAGAACACGGGTTTGGTTCGCCGAACAAATTGTTTGGAGTACTACTACAATTTGTGAAGATCATTGTATCTTGGGAGATAGACACCACTCAACCGTAAGTACCGTAGCGGGGCGAATCTGTCTTAAGGACAAAGTGTCACACACTCGACTTGGTCTTAATTTTATTTCGGTTCGATAAATAAATCCGGTATGTTATTTATTTATTTTGTTTGAATTTATTACGAGTTATTTTATTTACACAGAAGATTGTTCCAATAGCCAACACATCGGCGACTGTACACCCGGCATAATCTGAACACGAACTCTAATCTGGGATAGCTCAACATAGAATTCCTGAGCATACCTTGCGAACTCAATCCCAGATCTCCATTTATCATTGAATACCACCTAGTTCCTATTCATCCAAACGCACTGACAAAAAACAAAGAAGAGCTCCCATGTTTCCTCATCCAGCTTTGAAAGGGGATCCACCATCCACCTAAAAAAACCACCACTTATCCTTCTTCCCACAATTGAGTCGAAGCGACTATTTTCCCACACCTCTTTGGCAAAATCACAATCTACAAAGCAATGTTGAACAGACTCAGCTTCCACCTTACACAGTGGGCAAATGTCAATAAAGAGCACCTTGCACTTTTGCAAATTAGTTTGCACAGGTAATATGTTTAAACACATTTTCCATCCAAAGATTTTAATCCTACCCCAGAGACCCATTGCCCAAAAATTCCTCCAAAACCTTTCCATTAAAGTTCTAGCCTCTGATGTCTATGAGTTCGCACTCCCATCTTAAGATGATAAGCTGATCATCCCGAGAATAGGCCATTTCTGGTATAGTGCCAAACCATCATCTATCGGATATGGGCAAACTAGTATAGCTTGGATTACCTCCACCTTAGATGGAGGAAAGCATTGATTTAGAACCTCTACGTTCCAATTCCCAGTATCATTATCAATTAAGGCACTAGCAAACTCATTGTCCCCCAGTCCGCATGGGGCAGACCAAATTTGTGATGAATATGGTCGTGGCACCCACTTGTCGTGCCAAATTCAAATGTGTTGCCCATCTCCAACTCGCCATCTCAGGCCTTTCATAAAGAGAGATTTTGCACCCCAAATACTCCTTCAAGAAAAAGATGGATTTGACCCCAACGACGCATCAAGAATTGTAGAATGTGGATAATATTTCGCTTTCAAAATCTAAGCCACAAGACTGTTGGGGAACTTGAGAAGCTGTCATCTTTGTTTAGCTAGTAAAGCCCGATTGAACGTCGATAGGGAGTGAAATCCCATTCCTTCCTCACTCTTCACTTTGCATAAACCATCCCAACTACGCCAATGAATTTTGCTCTTCTATTCCTTTTGTCCCAACCAAAACCTTGCTATAAGCGCACTTATCGCATGACACAAGCCTTCTGGTAATTGGAAACACGACATGATATAGATTGGGATTGTGTAGTGTTGTGGATTGAGGGCACACCAGGGAACACACACAAGCAATAACACAAGAGATTTAATGTGGTTAGGCAAGTCACCTACGTCTACGGGCAGCGAATTTCACTATATGGAGAAATGGAAGAATTACACCATTCACTCACTTTGTATTCTCTCTTGAACTCACCACTCACTACTCACTACTTCTAAACTCTGCTCTCACCCTCTCTATATATACACATTACAAATGAAGGTGGAGAGGCTGGCCTTGCACATGGCCAACTCATTTCTTCTCCTTTCGGTGGCCGTCTTCACTCTTTGCGGCTTGTCGGTTGGCAGTCGCAATCCTTGAGATGCTGCAGCTGACTTCAGTTCGTGTGTTCCCATTGTTGTGAATCCCCTCACATGGAGTGATATCAACAAATCACCCCTTCAACCCATGTGAGGTGATCTACTGCACACACTGCTGCTAATCTTGTCACGCCCAAATCCAACATAGTCTGCATCTCCTTACTGAGACGCTTGCATCCCCTGAAGCTAGATATTAATACACCAGAGATACAAGAGGAGGAGGGAATTCTACATCCTCAACTCAACTCATACCACTATCTGATTTGGAGAGAGCCTCTGCTCCTATCTCCCACAGATCTCTTCTATGCTTCTTGCCTCGGATGTCTTCACCTGCTATGCTTGAACTTGTGTAACCAAGATATCATACACCCCCTAATTGGATGTTCTGCACCCCCTACTGGGATGCCCTTGACTATCATGCCTTTGCCCTCTATCCATAGTGATCGATCAACATTGCCTTGCACTCGAAGGTGCTTAGTTCCGAGAGATGTTGACCAAGTCCAAACAATATTGGAACTTGATCCTAGAAACCACTTTTGTGAGCATATCGGCCGGATTATCTGCAGTACTAATCTTTTGAAGCAGAATATCCCCTTTATTCACAATTTCTCGGATAAAATGGAAACGGACATCAACATGCTTGGTGCGGGAATGATGAACCTGGTTCTTTGCCAAACAAATGGCACTCTGACTGTCATAGAGCACCTCAACGTGCTTCTGAACAATACCCAAGTCCTCAATTAACCCATGGAGCCAAATAGCTTTTTTAAAGGCTTCTGTCACTGCCATGTACTCTGCCTCTGTAGTAGAGAAAGCCACCATTGACTGAAGCGTTGACCTCCAACTCACCGACCCTTTAGCAAGCGTAAATAAATACCCTTTTGTTGATCGGTGTTTGTCCAAGTCACCAGCATAATCTGAGTCCACATATCCAACCAGATTCTGTCTAAATCGGTTATCTCTCTCGAACTTCAATCCCAGATTAACCGTGCCATGTATATACCTTAGGATCCATTTCATTGCCTGCTAGTGATCTTTTCCTGGATCATGCATATACATGCTTACCATACTCACAGCATGTGAGATGTCAGGCCTTGTACAAACCATAGCATACATTAATGCACCAACTGCATTTGCATATGGAATCT
The DNA here is from genome assembly GCA_025200525.1 of Camellia lanceoleosa. Classification (NCBI taxonomy): domain Eukaryota; kingdom Viridiplantae; phylum Streptophyta; class Magnoliopsida; order Ericales; family Theaceae; genus Camellia; species Camellia lanceoleosa. The sequence continues at coordinate 200,647,802 of CM045763.1, read as the reverse complement.
GTGCCATATGCTTTCGTTCTTCTTCTGTATGTGGAGACATCGAAGCACTGAGCTTGAAATGAGGGGCCAATGGTGTACTCACAGCTTTTGTTTTCCCATTTATGCCAAATTTATCTAACACCTTTTTTAGATACTGGGTTTGTGTCAGACAAACTGTGCCCTTCTTCCTGTCTCTCTTGATCTCCATACCAAGAATTTTCTTTGATTCTCCCAAATCCTTCATTTCAAACTCTTTTGCCAACTGTGCCTTGAGTTTGTCAATCTCCATCTTGCTCTTAGATGCAATTAACATATCATCCACCTATAAGAGCAAATAGATGAAGGAATCATCTGGAAGCTTACAGAAATATACACAATGATCAAATTGACTTCTTGTGTATTCTTTCTCGATCATGAACCGATCAAATCTTTTATACCACTGTCTCGGGGATTGCTTCAACCCGTACAACGATTTGTTCAGCTTATAGGCCCAATTCTCTTTTCCAGCAACTTTGAAACCATCTAGCTAGGATATGTATATCTCCTCTTCAAGATCCCCATATAAAAAGGCAGTTTTGACATCGAGTTGGACGAGCTCGAGATCAAATTGTGCAACCAAAGCTAACAAGATACAAATAGACGTGTGCTTTACAACAGGTGAGAATACCTCATTGTAGTCTATTCCTTCCTTCTGAGCATAGCCTTTAGCTACCACTCTAGCTTTGAATCTGACGTTGTCTCTGCCTGGGATGCCTTCTTTCTTGGTGTAAACCTACTTACACCCAATTGCTTTCTTGCCTTTTGGAAGTTGCACCAACTCCCAAGTCTAGTTCTTGTGAAGTGACCCGATCTCTTCATCCATAGCCTCCTTCCAATTGACACTTTCTGCATGCTGCACGGCTTCTTTGAAAGTGCAAGGAACATTGTCTTCAATGATTGGAAGTGCATAGGCTACCATATCGGTCATCCAACCGGGTTGTTTAGTAACCCTTTTTCCTTTCCTGATTGCAATGGGTTCTGATTGTTGTGGGGCCTCTGGATCTTCATTTTCATCTGAACTATCTTCAGAGCTATCCACTGAGACTTCTTCAGGATGGTTGATTGGCTGACTAGTCTTTGCTGGAGTCTCAAACTCCACCTGCACTGACTTCTTCAATGCTTCATCATTTTCTTAAGGATTTGGTTGCTTCAGCATTGTAGACTCATCAAAGGTAACGTCTCTTCTAGTGACAACTTTCTTTGATTCAGGGCACCAGAGTCTATATCCCTTGACACCGTCACTGAAGCCCAAGAAGATGGCTTTCTTGGCTCTTGGATCCAACTTAGATTCTGTAACATGAAAATAAGCTGGACATCCGAAAATACGTAGCTGATCATAATCAGTAGCTGGCACTCCTAACCATACCTCTATGGGAGTCTTGCCATCTAGTGCTGCAGTAGGTAGTCTGTTGACAAGATGAAGAGCATAGTTCAATGCCTCGCCCCAAAATGCCTTGCTCAATCCAGAATATGACTGCATACACCGGACTTTCTCCACCAAAGTGCGGTTTCATGCGTTCTGCAACTCTATTTTGCTGCGGTGTTTCAGGAACTGTGAAATGTCTCACTATCCCTGCATTCTGGCAAACCTCTAAGAATGGATATGATGTGTATTCCACACCATTGTCAGATTTGAGCTTCTTGATCTTTCTGCCTGTCTGGGTCTCAATCATTTTCTTCCATATAAGAAAGATGTCTAAGACTTCGTCTTTGTGCTTCATTGTGTAAATCCAAACTCTTCTTGAGAAATCATCAATGAACGACACAAAGTAGTGTTTACCTCCCAATGAAGCATTCTTGGAAGGACCCCATACGTCGGTGTGAACGTAGTCTAGAATCCCTTTGGTACGATGAATAGCAATACTAAACTTGATTCTCGCTTTCCTTCCCCAGTACACAATGCTCGCAGAACTCAAGCTTTCCTGTTTTGGCGCCTTTCAACAGGCCTTGCTTTACCAATCCTTGTAAAGCCTTCTCACCGACATGCCCTAGGCGCATGTGCCAAAGTCTGGAAGTGTCTGATACATCATCTTCGAAATTGGTGGAAGCCACTCTCCTTCAGTTGTAGAGCCGTCTAGGAAATATAAATTTCCCTGTCGAGTACCTTTCATTGCAACAAATGCTCCTCGAACAACTTTGAGGACTCCACCTTCCATAGTTACTCTGTAACCTTTGGAGTTTAAAACTCCCACTGAGATGAGATTCTTTGTCAAAGCTGGTACATACCGAACATCTTCAAGAATTCTGATTGTTCCATCATGTATCTTCAGTCGAATTGTTCCAATCCCCTTTGTCTGGCAAGCTTGGTTATTGCCTATCAGCACAACTCCTACATCGAACTCTTGTAAGCTCGAAAACCACTGCTTGTTCGGGCACATGTGGTAGGAACATCCGAAATCTATAATCCATTCATTAGACTGGCCATATGATGAAACTGTGAAGACTGATCCTTCACCATTATCTCCATCTCGTGCAACGTTCACCTTTTCTTCTTTCTTGTCTTTAATGGGACAATCTTTTGCCCAATGCCCCTTCTGGCGACAAGCAGCACACTCGTCTTTTGCAAGATATCTTCTGTCTGATGATTTTCCTCTGAATTTTGAGCGAGACTTTCCTCGCCTATCTCCTGTTATTTGATCTGCCTCTGACTATCAATGCCTCAGATGCTGAGTCCCTGTTTGCAGATTTATCTTTCCTTCTGAACTCATTATTTACTAAGGTGTTTACAACATCAACATACTTGATCTTTTCTTTACCGTACAGTAAAGTGGTAGTGAGATGATCATATGAGTCAGGCAAGGAATTCAACAATAACAGTGCTTTATCTTCATCACCAATATGATCATCCAAGTTCTTCAAATCAGTGAGAATTTTGTTGAAATTGTTTAGGTGTTCGTTCATCAAAATACCTTTCATGTAGTCGAAACGAAACAACCTCTTCTTCAAGTAGAGCCGGTTCTCAATGCTCTTTGTCATGAATTTATCTTCCAGCGCCTTCCAAAGCTCCTTCGCAATATCATATTCTGTGAAGGCATACTTCTCCTCTTTTGCAAGGCAAAGTCGGACGGAACTGCAGGCCAGAAGATTCACCTTCTCCCATTCTATCTCATCCAGGTCATCTGGTTTGTCTCCCAGAGTGAAGTGCAGGTTCATCTGGACAAGCATATCTTTAACTTCACATCTCCACATGCTGAAGTTGTTGCTTCCATCAAATTTTTCTACTTCACACCGGGGTCCAATGCCTAGAGTTGCTTGTAGTCGTTGGATTACTTACGGACTCGGTTGATCTCATTTCTGTAGATCCTACCATTAAGATTTTTTTTAGAAACTCCTATTCAAAAAATTGACTGTACAGATGTGTCTGGAATACTCTAAATAGTTGGAAAGTACTATTGGATCGTCAGAAACGGACTCCGAATGGCTCTGATCAAGCCAAAATAGTTTTGACAGTTTAGATCTGCGGAATCTGGTGTGCCTGGGATGCACCGGATGATTTCCCCTGATCGGCTCAGTCAACGACTTAGTCAACGGCTGGTCAACGCGGCTTCAAAGCGGAGCAGCTCTGGTCAACAGTGTGGCTTGGAGGCTTGGCGGTTCAGCGCGGCCAACCTGGCTGACGTGTTTGCCACATGGTCGATGATGTGGCGACACGTTGCTGATGATGTGGTGACATGTGTCTGCCGATGTGTCAATACCTGGCTGCTGATGTGATGACACGTGTCAGTGACGTGACGATGACGCGTTGATGACGTCACTGTCACGCGCAGAGTGACTCTCCTTTCTCCTTCAATCGCGCGTCAGGCGCGTGTGTGCGTCCGAGATAACACGCTGTAGACGTCCCCGAACGCCCCGGGAGGGTTAAGTCCCGTTCCGTTCATATTGGGGTCACTACAGTTCGGACTCGATTGTCACGGTTCTAAATCTGAACCAAAGAGTCCAAATCCGGCAAATCGTTTTGAGAAAACAGATTTTAAAAAGTAGTGCAACATGGATCTTTGCTGATTCTGAGTCGCCATCTAAATATTTTAAAATGGGAAATTTAGGAAACCCTGACTCGGTGCCGAAGGCCACATGTCCGTCATTACCAAAGTGGTCTCGGCTCGGGAGCTTGGGTACGATCGGGGAAGGTCAGCTATGAGCACCCCCTTTCGCCCGGTCCGAAGACCGGCCTCTACTAACCGTGATATCCGTTTTTGAAAACATTACATGCTCTTATTCCAATTATTAGCCTAGAATTACTATGTTATGCGCACGGCAAAAGTATAGACTAGATCGCCTAACTTGGAAATAAACATTGCATATCCGTTTTGTCTCGAAAAACGTGTTGTTTTCTTTTGCTACTCGCAAGTAGGCTAAAGCGCGGATTTTAATGAATTGTTCCAACTCAGGCAATCCAACCTCCACCCACAGGCATTCAGACAGTTTATCATGTAAGCACTTAGCCGCATGGCAAGCATACTGTCATGGTAAACATTCACACGCATGCGATATGCTAAAGCCATAAAAACTTACATCGTACTCCGTGCCAAAACAGTAAACTAGTTAGCAAACATGCATGACCTAGTTCATGTTAAGTGGCTAATGCGACACACACAGAGATGTAATCTAGAGTAGGCTCGGCTAACCCTAAACATGGCACATGAGATGCAACAACTATCACATATTCAATTTGGAATTGAAAGTACGATGCAGTTTGCATGATGTGCCGAGCCCGAATGCATGTAAACAAATGCATGAATGCACGCATGCATTGCATAAGGTATGCTAATTTAAATGTGCCCTAACCTACCAACATAAGCGGGTAAATAAAAGGGAGAAAGAAATGGGGGTTGGAAGACATACACCCACTCACACACACTTATTACAAATTTGCCCTCGCTCGGAGGGACCAAATAATAATACAGAACCGAATAACTAATTAACTACACAAGCTAATTAATTATTACAAATCAACTAAATTAATTAAATAAAATAATTAATCTAATTAAACAGAAAAACGCCTCGGGATGAGGGCCAAATGCATCGCGTGCTCGAAACCTGCTCGGAACCGCACTGCCATGCGCGGATTGCCTCTGTTTCCCCTGCTATCCTCTTCTGAAAATTGCCAAAGTCTCAGGAGTGCCTCTCATCAGAGTACCACCGGCTGGGTAAAGCACCACCGGCCGAAGGAGGAGGCCACCGCAGTAATTGTTCCATCGGTGAAAACATCACGGTCGGCACTAAAAAGTGCCGGTCGGCACAAAATATTCTGCAGATCCTGCAACTCACAGCAGCAGAGGACAAACTATGCATGGCAAGGCAATTCAAAACATGTATGCACAAAACACATTCCCTATCATGTTATTGACTCAAGGGGGCGTGTGCCTCGGTTCCCGGACCACCAATCACAAGATTTTCATGCATGATGGCCCTAAGAACCAAGAATGCAACTTCACTTTCAAATGCATGCAAAACACATAGGCACAAAAGGGTGCCAAACCTCTATCAAACTCACTTCAAGAGGCTTGGCATGCATGTCAATGTGGTGCAATTCTAAGCATGTTATCTAGGATGCAAGATGGACAATGCAATGCATTTATGCAAGCATACAAACAAGCATAAGAGGCAAGCATGAAAACCAATGAAATGATAGACTTAGACATGAATTAGGCAACTCAAAAAGGCCTAAAATCAGTAGCCAAAATGCCTACAATTGGGGACTAAACACACACACACACATGCACATGTTAAGGTACCAAACTCAAGACATAAACAAGCAACATTCAAGCACACTTAAAGAGACCAAACGTGGACTAAAAGCATGCATTAAAAAAAAATCTGAAATTCATGTTAAACATGATGCCAAATCATGGGATAAAGCATGCCAAATAAAGCGTGCAAATGGTCTTAGGCTAAGGCAAGCTAATAGGGCATTGAACTACACCTATGCAAGGCAATTATGGCATGCACTTAACAACTCAAAACAGATTTTTAGCATGTCAAAACAAAGCCAAATGGCTACTTAGATGGCATCTAAGAGTCATTAAATCAAAGGCATGCATTGAAGCCAAAACAAGGGGCATACAACACATGCTCTTAAAGCATTAACAAGGCCACTAAGGCAAGCATACAAGCACATTATAAGGTCTGAAATGGCATGCTAGGGGGTTCCAAACCACCAAAATAAAGCAAGCAAGGCATGCTACACTCTCATGCTCTTAAGGCTAACAAGCCAAATGCAAAGGAGCTATAAGATACAAGTCATGATCGACCAAAACGACTATGGACAGAGCTAAACCATGGCAAAATAAGCATACAAGCTTCACAAACACAAGTCTAAAACATGCTAGAAATAGGGGCACACTTCCTAGACATGTTAAGGCAATAAGAGGCATTACAAGGCAACTATACTAAGCATGCATAGGAGACCAAAACCAACTTGAAAACATGTTATATCATGGCAATATAAGCATGAAAGACAGCCAAGGCATGCTCAACACACACTCAAACATGGTGTTCCTTTGGAAGCCAAAACTTGCCCTTTTCAAGGACATCAAGGAGAGGGGGTGGCCCTCCCCTTTTTGAGACTTCAAGGCATACTCTTCACCACTGAAATCCCTCAAGATTTCAGTGGTGAAGAGATCCTATCACCAAAATCTCGGATCTCTCACAAAATAGCATAAAAAGTGACCTTTTCAAGGCCTAAGGGTGGTCAAACCTACCCAAACCACTAAACACTCTTAATATACAACAAAGAGGGTTAAAAATCAGAACTTTTTCGTGCCAAACACTAAGCTCAAAAACTATTTTAAAGCAAGTAAAAACAAGGTACAAGAATGGGGTAAAAAGGGAGTTAAGTTCTTACCCTTGTAGCCTTCTTCAACAAAGATGGTGTGATGGCTTCTTTGAGCTTCAAACCAACTCCAAAGCTTCAAAACAAACCTCTGGACCCTCAAGAACCAAAGAAAGGTGAAACACTAGGTGCTTGTGTGCAAAAGTGTGAACTAAAGCACCTAGTGTACTAAATAAGCAAGAAAGGAGAGAGATAAGATAGATATATGATTTAACCTAAAACCAGAGCTTGGTCTCTCTAAAATGGCTGAAACCTCTCAAGAATTCCAACCCTTGAGCCAAGAGAAGAGAGTTCTCTTGTATAGGCAACCAAACTTACAAGTTAAGTTACCAATCAAGCTCATCGCTCCATACACGTGTATGGAGGAGCAAAAAGGTCAAACAGTGAGAAAATATCTCAAAAAGCGGCAAATGAGCGAGGTTGCCTAAGCAAAGAGTGTCATTTTGACAAAACTTAGTGTCGGTCGGCACAAAAGAGTGCCGATCGGCACAATAAAGTGCCGATAGCAACTACAGCCAGCCGGTGGCCTCTAGCCCCAGCCGGTGGTGTGTGGGGATGCCTCACAAAGCATTCCCTGCCCTTCTAAGGCAAAACACAAGTGTTTGGTGCAAAACCAAACACAAAACAGTCAAGTTCGGAGGTCCTGAGGCAAGGCGCGCGAGCCGAGAACTCTGGGAACTCCAAACGAACGCAAACATGGATAATCACCGAGTGTTCCAACGGTGACGTCCAAGTCTTGAGGACGGTCAAAAATGGGGTGTCTACACACGCCGTTTGTGTTATGGGCGCGTGTAGGTGCATGTCGAGCGTGGGCTTCACTCTCAAACTTCAGGAGGCGCGTGAGAGCGCGTGACTTATCTTCTGGGGTTGGGCTTTGCTGTTCTGGACTCCTCTTCTCAAGGGCTTTCTCCTGGTGTGCTCAAAAGTTGATTTCGAGCACTTTGAAATCTGGGCACTTTCGGAAAAAATTCAATTTTTCACCACCCGAGCTCTGATACCAATTGTTATGGATCGGGGGCACACCAGGGAACACACACAAGCAATAACACAAGAGATTTAACGTGGTTCGGCAAGTCGCCTATGTCCACGAGCAGCGGATTTCACTATATGGAGAAATGGAAGAATTACACCATTCACTCACTCTGTATTCTCTCTTGAACTCACCACTCACTACTTCTAAACTCTGCTCTCACCCTCTCTATATATACACATTACAGATGAAAGTGGAGAGGCTGGCCTTGCACATGGCCAGCTCATTTCTTCTCCTTTCGGTGGCTGTCTTCACTCTTTGCGGCTTGTCGATTGGCAGTCGCAATCCTTGACATGCTGCAGCTGACTTCAGTTCGTGTGTTCCCATTGTTGTGAATCACCCCTCACATGGGGTGATATCAACATGTAGGCCACTGCTTTGATTAGAACCTCTCTTCCTGCTGCTGATAATGACTTCTCCTTCCACTCATTGAAACGCTTCCATACCTGATCTTTAATGTGATTGAAACCCATATTCTTCGACCATTCCACAAAAAATGACATTCCCAAGTGCTTCCCGTCACGAACAAGTTGACCCATCCCAAATAATGCTGAAATCCGATTCAGCTCTTCAATCCCCATATTCTTACTAAAACAAATTCTGGATTTCTCGAAGTTTACTTTTTTCCCAAATGCTGCCTCATATTTCTGGAGGGTTAAACAAATATAATCCACCACCTGGTCACTAGCCTCAACAAACAATAGGCTATCATCATCGAAAAATAGATGAGAGAGACACGGGTATCCCCGACCGATCAAAATTCCTGAAATCAGGTTCTCAGCTTTAATTTGATGAATCAGCGCGGATAGGGCCTCCGTACATAGCAAGAATAAATATGGGGATATAGGATCACCTTGTTTAATGCCTCATGACGAAAAGAACTATTGTGTAGGTCGTCCATTCAAGAGCACCGAGTAAGAAACACTAGATAGACATTGCATCACCAACCTATTGAATATTTGTAGGAAACCCATTTTGACCAAAATCACTTTCACGAACTCCCATTCAACCCAATCATATGCCTTGCTCATGTCCAATTTTAACGCAAAATAGCCAACCTTGTCTCTCATCTTATTCTTCAAATAATGGAACACTTCAAAAGCCATAAGAACATTGACATTAATAGCTCTACCTAGGACAAATGTACTTTGCGTCGGAGACACCACCTCATTCAACACTTTTTGCTGTCAATTGGCCAACACTTTCAATACCAGCTTGTAAATCACATTACATAGACTGATCGGTCTAAATTGATTCGGAGATCTTGGTTGCTTCACCTTCGGAATGAGGACAATGTAAGTATTACTAATTAAAGATACATCCTACCCATCATTAAGGATACCAAGCACTTCCTTACACACATTTGGGCGAACCAGAGGCCAAAATTTCTAGAAAAAAAGAGCTAGTTTTCAATCAGGGATTGGAGCCTTAGTAGGATGCATTTAGAAAAGCACATGTCTAACCTCCACTGGCACAAACATCCTATCTAACCTTTGTGCCATCTCATTAGGGACCGGACGAGTCATACTCTCCACCACTATCTCCATGTTACTCAGTGAACTTGTTATCAACAATTCTTGAAAATAGTTGGCCACGATTTCGTCCGGCTCATTCGACTTTGTGCACCAAACGTCCCTTTCATTCTCCAGCCCATTGATAGTCTTCTTCTTTTGCCATTAGGGTGCTATGGCATGGGGAAATGTCGTGTTTCTATCCCCTTCCTTGAGCCAATTAGCCCGTGCCCATTGAGCCCACATAACTGACTCTTTTTCTAGGAGCTTATTCGTCTCTACTTGGACCCTCTTCACCTCTATCATATCATTATCCAACAAACTTTGTTGAGCTTGCAACTGTTGAAGAAAAGACATCTTCATTTGAATTTGTCGTTGAACATTCCCAAGAACCCTCCAGTTCCAGTATTGTAACCCGGACGTAGCTGTAGCCACTTTACTCAAAACTAACTCCATCCCAGATAGATTGTTATCCCGATTCCACATAGCCTTTACTATATCCTCACATTCGGCCTCACACAGCCACATCGCTTCAAATCGGTATAACTTTTAGTGCTTTTGGGGCCTGTTGTGCCATCATTTTAGCCCTTTCTACATCCAACAAGATAGGGATATGATCTTAAGATGTACAACCCAAATGATACACCTTAGCCAAAGGAAATAAATTTAGTCAACTATCATTTGCTACTCTTCTATTGAGCCATTCTCTAATCATTCCCTCCCCATGTCTACCATTACACCAAGTAAATAGGGCCCCTTCAAAACCCAAATCAGCCAAATTATATTAGAAAGTGCCCTTCGAAAACCATCCATTTGAGTTTGAGAGCGAGCCACCATCCCAGCTTTCTCATGAGCAAATAAAATTTCATTAAAGTCCCCGATACATACCCACGACATACTCATCTACTCGTGAAGTCTACGCAATAGTTCCCATGAATCTTTTTCATTTTGCTGCCTCAGGATGCCCATACCCACACTACAAGAAATTTTACTTTTGGCGACTAAATTTTTAGTCGCCAAAAGGTTTTCCCGACTAAATAGTTTGGTCGCTGACTTGGTTGCGAAAAGACGGTCGGTGAAGGTATTGGCGACAAAAAAAATTTTAGTCGTCAAAAGTCTTATAAATGGCGACTAATATTTTTAGTCTCCAAAAATAATATTTTAGTCGCCAAAAATCTTATTTTCCGCTACTAAAGCTTTGGTAACCAAAACTTGAAGTATATACGGCAACCAAAGTTTTATTCGCCAAAGGGTTTTTTTCCATCTTATTTATTTATTTATTTTTAGCTACTAAATTCTTAGTCGCCTAAAGTCTGCTTTTATTTTAGCTACTAAATATTTAGTAGCCAAAAGTTTTTCTCCATTTTATTTTTATTTTTAGCTACTAAATATTTAGTAGCTAAAAGTTTTTCTCCATTTTATTTTTAGTTTTAGCTACTAAGCTTCACACACACATCTCTATTTGTGTTTTTATCCAAAAACGCACTGAATTTTTTGGTTTCTGGAAAATGAATGATATGTTGAGGGAGAGAGTAACAATTTTTGCTAGAGCTTTATAGTTATGTTTAAACAATGGGGGATACAAAATAATCTTTCCAGCATAGATGGTAGCACATAACAATAAAAATTGAAAATTAAAAAAATGGCACACATAACATCAACTCTTCCATGGTAAATTTTGTAGTTCACAATGTTCAGATTCTCTATGTGCTCCCCCAACATGCAACAGACCTCACCTTGTTAAGCTTTATGCAGCAACAACTGCAACATCAACTTTCACAAACTTTATGCGGCTCAATGAAATGCTCATATTCTATCTATAGTACCAATCTTGGAAAAAACTGCCTATTTTCATTTATTGCAACTCATATGAAGAAAAACTAAAACCTGATCTTCCTTCATGAGTTGATTTCAGCTCGAGTTTCTGAAATGGGCTGCAGACAAAGTTGAACACGTCTTCATCAATCACTTGAATAGGTTTAGGAGAATAGAAACTAAAATGCATAAGGTACAAGGCGTAACATGTTTGGTTCATGAACATACATACAGTTCAATTGAAAAAGGAAACGAAATTGTTATCATAACAATTTTATATTTTCAAGAATTAAAGGGGAGTCGCAATGTGGGTTGTGAAGCACTCTGATAAGGAATTATGAATAAGGAGGCAGCATACCTGCTATTAGGATCATAATAAAAGCCATTGATGGAGGAATCACTACAAGAGAAGTAAACATAGTAAAAGCCAGCTATAGTTAACCCACAATCAGTTCCAACATTCACAAACTATTGCTCTTTCCATCTTTGCAGAGTAAAGTCAAAGGTAATATCATTACTTAAACTAATAAAGGAATCTCCGAATACTGCCACCAAACCAAATTAAACTGAACTTAAACAAAACTAAAAAGCACTCACTCCACAAGTGATTTAGATGAGAGCAAATCAGAGTTATATATTATTAAGGTTTTTGAGAGAGATACAGATATGGTGACTCACGGTGGGGAAAGTGTTGTTGGTGTAAGAAATGAGAAGACAGGTCTTGATCTCACAATTGGTGTAGAGATATAGTCTGAATTAGTTCTGCCTCACTATGACATCTAATCAATTATCAAATTTCAATAAACCAATTCAATGTTAAGAATTTTCCAAATCAAAAGCATTTCAAAAAATTTACAGCAGCAAAGCAACCATATAATTGAGAAAATTTACCTCAATTTAGCTAAACAACAACATACAATTCTGCAAAAACTACAACAATTCACCTAAGCAACAATACAGTTCAACAAAATTGCACCTTACCAAAGCTGTAAGTGATGTGGATCTGAAAAAACAAAGCTGCAAGTGACAGAAAGGACAATGTCCCATCCCAGTTGGTAAAAAATAGAGCAACATATGATTCAAAATCGTAAACATTAACACATTAGTCACACCATATGAAATATATATATATATTATATATAACAATGGAAGGCTTGATTTGAATTTAAGGACTCAAAATGTATATGTGTCAACATATGGACTGCTAGATTGATTAAATCCAATGGCTGAAAATATCTTACCCTCATTTGTCCTATTTGGACATTTCAATGGTTGAGATCAATTAACTTCAAGATCTAATGGTTCAAAATGTAAGTTCCAAAACCTCTCTCACACCTACTCCTCTCATCTCAAAATCTGTCTCTCTTCTAAATTTCAAAATTTGAACACAGACCCTCTCTCTCTCTCTCTCTCTCTCTCTCTCTCTCTCTCTCCATTGGAGCCCATTCCTGTGCTCTTCTTCAGTTCCTATCGGAGCCCAACCCTTGCCGAAGCCCAACCCTTGCCAGTGACCCAACCCCGAACCCTCTATTACTCTCTTCATCTTCTCTCTTCCTCCTTCTCTCTCTTTGTCATCTCAATTTTCATCAACAGTGGCAACGACAATCGAATAGAGCCACTGCAAAATGATGAATCTAAAGGAAGAATCTGGTATATTTAACCCATCATGGTATATTTCCATCAAGAGAGTAAACCAAAAGAATCTGGTATATTGTTCAGGTGAAGAATCTTCTTCTATATTTCCAGTAAGTATGTTTTTTTTTTTGAGTATTTATATCTTTAAACCAAGTATATTTTTCTGAGTTTCTTCTGAATTTGGTAGTATTTTTTTGAGGTGCCTAATTTTCTTTCTTGAGTATTAATTTTTTTGGGTGAAGCATACATATTTCCAGCAGTTTTGTTACTCTAATTCTTTTTCCAGTAGGTTTGTTTCCATTTGGCATTGTGTTTGATTAATTATACAATCAATTTTATTGATGAAGGCATAATCTCGAATTTATTTTTGTTGATTTTTGTCTTAAAGAAACTCCCATAGTTCATATTCAAACACCTTCAGACTTTTTCCCAAAGTCCATGTTTAGGAATGTATTTGTTTTTTCCTGTGTATAATACAAATATTACAAATAGCCAAATAAATTGGACCAACCTTATCAACCATGACAGTTGACAGTGATCACCTAGGGTGTGTTTGGTAACGTTTACGTTTTTAGTTTATATTTACAAAAATCTTATAGACTGGTTTTTGTTTATTTTTAGAAAAACATAAACTACAAATGCGTTTGGTAATTGACAAAATGTTTAAAAAAATTTAAAAATATAAAAAAAAAGTGAGAAATGGCAAGTGGCGGCGGAAGACGGTGGTGGAAAGTGGTGACGGTGGGTGGTGGGTAGCTGCTGGTGGTGGGTGGTGGCGGGTGGGTGGGTGATGGTGGCGGGTGGTGGGTGATAGCAAGTGGGTGGTGGTGGTGGTAGGTGGGTGGCGAATGGCGGGTGGTGGTGGATGGTGGGTGGGTGGAGTAGCAGTGGCGGTGGTGGCGAATGGGTGGTGGTGGTGGCGGCGGGTGGTGGTGGCAAGTGGGTGGCGGATGATGGGTGGAGGTGGGTGGTGGCCGGTGGGTGGTGGGTGGTGATGGTGGATGAGTGTGGCAGTGGTGGTGGTGGTGGTGGTGGTGGTGGGTGGTGGTGGTGGGTGGTAGCGGGTAGGGTGGCGAGTGGTGGTGGTGGTGGTAGGTGGGTGGGTGACAGTAGCGGGTGGTAGGTGGTAGCTAGTGGGTGGTGGTGGTGGTGGTGGTGGTGGTAGGTGGTGGTGGCAGGTGGGTTGCGGGTGGGTGATGGGTGATGGTGGTGGTGGTGGCGGTGGCGGGTAGGTGGCTGGTGGTGCTGGTGGTGGGTGGGTAGGTAGGTGTGTGTGGTGGTAGTGGGTGGTGGCGGCTGGGTAGTGGGTGATGATGGTGGGTGGGTGGGTGATAGTGGCGGGTGGTAGCAAGTGGGTGGTGGTAGCTGGTGGTGGGTGGCGGGTGGTAGCGAGTGGGTGGTGGTGGGTGGTGGTGGTGGGTGGTAGGTAGTAACGAGTGGGTGGTGGTGGTGCTGGGTGGTGGGTGGTGGTGGCAGGTGGGTGGCGATGGGTGGTGGGTGATGGTGGTGGTGGGTGGTGGCGGGTGGGTGGCTGGTGGTGGTGGGTGGTGGATGGTGGGGGCGGGGGGGTGGTGAGTGGTGGTGGCAAGTAGGTGGCAGGGGGTGGATGGTAGTAGCGGGTGGATGGTAGGTGGGTGGTGGGTGGTGGTGGTGGTGGTGGCGGCGAGGTGTGGATGGTGGTAGCGAGTGGGTGGCAGGTGGGTGGTGGTGGCTGGTGGGTAGTAGGTGGCGGCGGCAGGTGGGTGTTGAGTGGTGGTGGCAGGTGGTGGTAGGGGGTGGGTGGTGGTAGCGGAAGACGGTAGTGGAAAATGATGACGGGTGGTGCTAGTGTTGGGTGGTAAAAATAAAAATAAAAAACTAAAAACTCAAAATAGAAACACATTTTTTGTGTTTTCATTTTTTGGCCAAATTTATAAACTGAGGCCACTGATTTATAAATCAAAAATTTTACCAAACAAGTTTTTATTTGAGTTTTTAAAATTTTTGTAAATATAAACAGAAAATTAAAAACGTAGTGTTACCAAACGGCACCCTACCAATCCTCTTTTCCTTCTTTAACTCCAACGACACAAACCAAGTCAAAGAAAACAATCTCAAAAGAAAGAAAATAAATTTGTATGGGCAAATTACACATACCTTTTACATTTTTTCCTTTGTTGTTTTATGATTGATTTTGAGATAAACTGTGTTTGATGAAATGGTTGAGAGTGACACACTGTGTAATATGTTCTTTTATTTTATTTTGAGGAAAGATCAGTTATTGTTTGTGCATTTAACAATGCATATAAGGTGTTTGAAAAAATGCATGTGAGAGATAGAAATTGGTAGTGGTGGCTGTTGGGGTGGTGGGTTTTAACTGGTTCTGGAAGGTGCAATTTGGTCAATTAATTTTTTATTTATTGTTTAAAAGTACTAAAATAAACTTTGAAGGATAAAATTTTTATTTTTATTTTTATTTAAACTTTGATGGCATTATTAATTTTTTTACATTTATCTAATATTGATTAACATAAGATTGTAAGTGTACTATAATTAAGCTTTTAGCAAAATTTGTTATAATGTTTTATAACAATTGTCTTCTTTTTTTTTTAATTATAAGCAGAGGTCCATAAAATATCAAAAAATGGTTATTTCTATTTTGGACACCATATGACACATATCATAAACCAATCACAAATCATTATGCCTTTTGTTGTCCCTTATTACCTAACAAAAAAATCAAGGGTTCTACCTTCTCTACTAAGCCATGCAATAACACGTGGCTGTGCCGTTGAGACACGAGACAACTATTCTAAAATATCCTTAAATTGTTTTGACTATCTTAATGTGTTATTGAAATGAAAATCAATGGTTGGACCTAGGATGAAACCTCTTACCTCACAAGCTATAGCAAAAACAAATTGCATAGTAAAAAAAATTACATGTGTCAACATGTGTCAAATCTATATAACAAGGAGGCTTTGTTTTTGAATTCTGATGGGACTTTTGTCCCTTTGTCAAAATATAGACCATTAGATTGATTCAATCCAAGGGTTGAAAATGTCTCTCATTTGTCCTATTCAATCAGAAGATCTAATGGTCCAAAATGTAATCTGATGGCTCTATTTTTGAACATACACCCTCTCTCTCTTACATCCTCCTCTCATCTCTTTCTAACTTCAAATTTTCTTTTGGAAGACACTATGCTGTGTTTGGCAAATCAACAATTTTCTTTGCGTTTGTTGCTTTCAAAATTTCAAGATTCAAACTTTTTCATCACAGCTCTTCATTTCTTCGGCTGAATCCTCTCCTCTTATCCGTAAGCTCTCTCTCTCTCTCTTCTTCACGTGCACACATATCTTGGCATAGATTTCCTTTGGAGAAATTTTTTTTCCTTTTTGTGTTAATTTGGTCCTCTGTGACTTTTTATTGAAACACCCATTATTCATTTTCTTGATGCAAAAAATTGTGTAGATCTGTTAACCCTAAGTTGTGTTCGTATTAATTTTGGTAAAGTTTCTTTTGAATCTGTTAAACCCATGTTCTATTTTATTTTTTGTGCAAACACATGTTCTAATTTTGGTTTGATGAGAATGCTTTTGTTTTCTGTTATTGCACACTTTTTTAAACTTTGTTTGTTGCAGTTAGTAATTATATTATGAACCAATAGGTAAATTTTGTTTGTTGCAGTTGGCTTTAATTTGTGATAATCTGTTAAACCCATGTTTCAGTTTGTGAAAGTTTCTTAGACGTATCTTTATCTCATTGTTTTGGATCTAATATCTACAAATCTTTCTTCTTCTTCTTTTTTTTTCAAAGATTCAACTTGGAATTTTACACAAATTGTTAGTGTTATTGGGACAATTTTATATGTTGTTTAATTATTATTTTGTTTTTCTTTGATTGAATGCAGTAACAATAGTTGTTCTTTCTTCAAGTAATCTATATAACAATGGAAGGGTTAGTTTGAAAATATCTTTCAAATTAATGGTCCAGATCTATCTAGATTTAAAAACAATGGGCTCAGATTTACTTTTACAAATATCTCTCTCACAAACTATCTTCAATGGTCCAAATATCTTTACCTATCAACTCTTACCAACCCACCCACTGCACTTTACCTATCACTGTGAAAGAAAGAAGAACGAAGGAAGAACAAAGTTCTGAAGGAAGATCAAAGCTGTGAAGGAAGAACAAAGCTCTTTGCATTCCTTTTCATTTTTTCTCCACCATCACCAAGTAAGGCATTCTTATCTCCTCACTTTCTTTTTGTTTTTCCATTCAATTTTTTTTTTTACCTTCTTCATTTGTTTTTTTAATTCATAGCTCTGTTTTTTTCCCTCTGTTTCTGGACATGGGTTTCATCCCGTCATGCATTAAAATGACATATTCCAGACATGCATCATTTTTTTTTTTCCAGCTCATGCATCATATAATATGCCAAACAATAAAGAAGTGGACTATTGAAAGCTAATGTTAAAGAAGTGATCTTGGGACGAAGTGGACTATAAAGAAGTGAAGTAATGAATTTCCCATGTACGATTTTCCTCAAAAACATCAGTAAACAAATCCATACAGAGCTAATGTTAACTTTAAAAATCTAAAGCAAAAAAAAAAAAAAAAAAAAATTACGTGTTGTGTTGTGTTTTGTTCTTAGTTCTTTTTTTGATTTTATTTTTTCAATTAAATGAGTTAATGTTAACATTAATTAGGTTGAGATTTTCTTTAATAATCAATGGGGTTTCAACACCCACTTCACTCTCTATCAAATGGGAAAAATGGGTTTCATGTTAACAACAGGTTAAGGGAAAATGGGTCTCATAACTCTTTATTAACACCCATTGTTTGGTTCTTAGTTCTTTGTTAATAATCTGAAGCAAAACAATAAATAAATAAATAAATAAATAAATAAATTTATGTGTTGTGTTTTGTACTTAGTTCTTTTTTTTTTGTTTTTTTTTCCAATTAAATGAGTTAATGTTAACATTAATTGGGTTGATATTTGATTACATTTATGTGTTCTCATTGCCTAAAAATTTTGTTATGCTCACATTAATTTAATTTAATTTTTTAATTCTACATTGATTTATTTAACACTTTGTTTTTTTTATTGACAAATAGTAACATTTTATCAACAATCCCATGATTCTTTGATTTTGAATAGAGCTGACTATCTCTGTGTGGTTTTTTTTTGTTTTTGTTGACTTAAATGTTATTTGAGAGAGAATTTGTACAGCCATGACCATATTCATTCGTAAATGGGTCAAAGAAAGGTAAAGATTGATTTTTTTGGGTCCAACATTATCATCCAAATTCAAAAGAATATGTATAATTTAGGTCTATATTTTGCATATTTTTTAGTACAGGGATAATTCTTCTACTTTCTC
Source organism: Camellia lanceoleosa (assembly GCA_025200525.1). Taxonomy (NCBI): domain Eukaryota; kingdom Viridiplantae; phylum Streptophyta; class Magnoliopsida; order Ericales; family Theaceae; genus Camellia; species Camellia lanceoleosa. The sequence continues at coordinate 200,629,595 of CM045763.1, read as the reverse complement.
CACTTCCCCCCTCTCCCCCGGTCTCATATGCAAAATCTGCAACCACCTCAAACTGAAATCCTATTGTTGAAGCATATCATGCAGTCCAATCCTCTTGATTCATGAACAATCCAATAATCACCTCCTATGGTGAGTTGGCTTTAAAATAAAGTGCTAACCACCCTCTTCCCAACTTTGCCGATTTACTCTAGCCTTGCTCGATCTCCCTCCTAAAGCTCCGACTCCCTCTTTCCAGTCCCTAACTCGTCCTTCTCTCTCAGGTACAATTTGTGTTCTTTTTAGTATTATTGTTTGTATAATTTTGAATATTTTTATGTGGTTTATGAAATCTGTTTGTATTTTTTTTTGTAACCATTCCTATCTATTACTTATATAATTTTTTTTAATCTATTTTCTTATTTAATTGTATTAAAGGAGAATTTGTAATGTCCCTTGGTTCTTTAGTCGTAGAATGGTGAAGCTATGTCAAAGGTATGAAAATTAGGTATGGATTTTTCTAAATCCATTTATGAAATTTGATTTCTTCTTGCTTAAAGTTTAACAATGTTTGGTGTTTCTAATATAATCACTATATGTAAAAATATTTTTATGTGATTCATGATTTTTTTGGATTTTTTCTTGCTAAAGGTCAACAATTTTTGAGGTTTCTAATATAATCACTATTTGTAAGAATATTTTTTATGTGATTCATTATTTTTTTTCCTATGCATTTTTTTTTATATCATTTGAATAGTCATGAAATTTGTTTGTATATTTGAGGTTCATGTCATTTTAAAAGCATTATAACTACACTATTTGTTATTTTGTTATTTCCCAAGCCTATTTCACAATATTTCCTGCACATTTAAATGACAACTTCTTAGTAATTAGCAATACATTTTATTGCTTTGCATTTTCACATTCAAAATTTGTTGTACATGGTTTTCTAGAATGGAATCACCTCTAGATGATCTTTTGCATTATTCTGCGAGAAATAATTGAAGTAATTCTGATTATGCTTTTACGAGATCGTCCAAATAATTGAAGGTATTCGTTGACATCTACTTTTCATATTGTCGGGATATATTTTCTGAGTACCAACACGTGGCAAGGTGATGTCGACGTGTCAGCCGAGGTGCCACGTGTCCCATTCTTGACGCCGAGGTTATCTCGGCGAGGCTGAGGTTACCTCTGAAGATATCGGAATCCGAGATAAGCGGATAAGGGACAAGAGTCCTAGAATGAGGAAAGACTTCAAGACGGATAAGGATAACGTTCTTAGGGAGTGTATCCTTATCTCTTGCGGAGTCGAAAGTAAGCTTGAATGGGAGTCCATAGAAGTCGCTTCTATCGGGACTAGGATTGAGTTAACTATAAAAGAGAGGCACCCGTGGGTCGGATGCATAATTTATGCCTTGAGCGGTGAATTTAGCACTTGATTATCTTTGAGAGATATCTTGACTTGATCGTCGAGTGCTCCCGGGTGACGAACCACACGGAATCTTCTTTCTACATGGAGTTAGCCAGGTGTCATCTATTCTGCTAGTTCTCTCCAACTGAGCACTGAGTTGGCATGGTGATCGGAAAATTACTCACACAATTTGGCACCGGACAGATAAGAGAATAGATGGCCAGCAACGGACAGAAGGAAAAGATGGGGAACGACACTCCTGCTGGGAGTGGGAGACCTATTGACCTTGATGTCACAGGAGACGAATGCAACGCAAAAACTTGTGACCAGAATCACGGAGTGAAGGACGTCAGCCAGACTAGCGACGCACCAAAGAAACCAGATCGAAGTGGCTACTACAACGAAGATAGCCTCCAAGTATGGAAGGATAGATGCTTGCGGAGGGACGAAGAGGTAAAGGAGATGGCAAACAAATTGGCAGACCTGCAGTCGGTCATCAATTTCATGATGCAAAATAACGTCATGCAGCCACCGTTCCAGCTGCAGGACACGTCGATTCCAGCGGCCAATGCCTAGAAGGGAGGGCAGAGAACAATCCCCGTAGCCCCTTAGCACAACGGGAGCGAAAGACACTCTCACCGACCTTCTAGGGAGGTCAGACGAAGGGAGCCAAGAAGAGAGGAATCACGGAGGACGCATCACATAAAGGAAGCAGACCCCAAGGGACGTCGGCATGTTCAAGGGCAGACGCTGTGCTTCGACACAACTCATGGAGAGGGGTCGAAGAGGACTCACTACGAAGATGAAAGTAGTGCACTGAAAAGACTGAAAGCAGGAGATAGCCGAGCTCCTGGAAGGACAAAAGAGGACTTAAGAGATTACCTCAAGAGGAAGCAACAAAATGCCTACGTCGAGTTAAACTCCCCAGATAAGCCGAGGACACCATTCTCGGTGGAATTGGACAGATTTGAGGCACCGAAGAGATTCAGTATGTCGAGGTTTCAAATATAAGATGGTAAGTCAGACCCCCCAACTTCCATGTCGGATTATATTTGAACTCAATGGCATTGTATAGTGGGAACGAGCCGTTGCTCTGCAAAGTGTTCCCCTCATCCTTCGGGGAGATTGCATCAGATTGGTTCCACAAACTACCGAAGGAAAGCGTGAAGACTTGGGAAGGCCTGGCCGAGATGTTTGTGGCCAGGTTCGTGACAAACAAGCTGCAGCCATTAAGGGTGGACGCATTGATGGCTCTGAAGATCAGTAAGGATGAAGGCCTTAGGGCCTATGCAAAAAGATACTATGAGGTATTCAACCGAATACCAGAATATAATCAAGAAGTGGCGGTCGTGTCATTCAAGAACGGCCTGAAAGACAACTGCCCACTACGAAAATCTTTGGCAAAAACTTTGCCAAAAAGCATAGAAGAGCTCATGGTGAGAATCGAGAAGTATGTCAGAGCAGAAGAAGACACATCGGGGACTAAGGAGATAAAGCAAGAGAAAGGAAACGGCTCACCGAAGCGAGGCCGAGGTAACAACGGATCGAACAGGCAAGAAGCAAAACTGAGGACAGTACAGGCAGTGACAACTGTGTTCCGAATCCCAATTCACAAAGTCCTGGAACAAATTCGGAATCAACCCTATTTCAGAGCGCCAGAGAGAGCTCCAGGAGAGTTCATGGGAAGAAACATCGGCAGGCATTGTGCCTACCACAATGAAGATGGACATCCAACTTAGGGTTATAGAGCCCTGAAAACACACTTGGAAGACCTGGTGAGACAAGGACATCTGAGAGACCTTGTCGATGAGACCAGGACAAGAGAAGAACGAGCAAGATTGCCCCAGGCGCCAACAGCTCCGCCTCCCCCAGTACAGCAACCTCAGGCAGGAGGACCTCGGGTAGTCAATGTGATTCACTCAAAGGTCAACGAGAACGAAATCAGAGGGAAAACCCAGAAGGTAAAACACCTACAACATGTCTATCAAGTCAGGGAGAAAAGACATCGGGCAGAAGAATGCCAGGGACCGATAATAGCCTTTACTGAAGCTGACCTAGAGATGGTCCAGCATCCGCATAATGATGCCTTGGTAGTATCCCTCCAGGTTGGGGAGTGCCAAGTAAAACGCATCCTGATTGACCAAGGCAGCTCTTGTGACATCATGTACGTCCGATGTTACAAAGAGCTCGGCCTTCATCCAGATGATATGGAACAATCCAATGGCCCAATGGTTGGGTTCAATGGAACGCCGACATGGCCACTGGGAGCAGTAAACTTGGAGGTGCAGATTGGCACCAGGAAGATCAAGACAGAATTCACCATCATTGACACACCCTTTCCTTACAACATCATCTTAGGAAGGCCATGGTTGCATGCAATGGGGGCAGTTCCCTTAATATTACATCAACTATTGCGATTCCCAACAGAACATGGGATAGAGGAAGTCAGGGGCGATCAGCTGCAGGCGAAGAATTGCTCCATGGCAACAATGAAATCTACCTGCAGCATACGAGAGCTAGAAAAGGCAGAAATTGAAGATGAGGATGTAGAAGTCCTAGAAGACGTCGGCAAGGAGCCAGCCAAGAAGAGCGAAGAGGCACTGAAGAAAATCCTCGTCCAGGATGGAGATGAAGAATGCTTCTTTCTTCTCGGCTCGGGCTTATCCGAAGAAGAGGAAAGAGAGTTGGAAGCTTTTTTGAGAGCAAATATTGAGGTGTTCGCTTGGACACCTTACGAAATGCCTGGCATTGACCCCGAGGTCACTTGCCTGGCCCGAATGTTGACAGTCGGCCAAACAGAACTCAACGAGCCAGAAGATCGACGTTGATGCACGTCGAATCAGTAAAGGAAGAACTAGACAGACTTCTGGAGGCCAGGGCCATTAGAGAAGTTCACTACCCGACATGGCTATCCAATACAGTGGTGGTAAAGAAGAAGAACGATAAATGGAGGGTCTGCGTAGACTTTACTAGCCTCAACAAAGCCTGTCCCAAAAACAGCTTTCCTCTACCCAAGATCAACCAGCTAGTAGATGCCACTTCAGGGCATGGAAGAATGAGCTTCTTGGATGCCTACAGGGGGTACCACCAGATAGCTATGTACCCCCCAGACGAAGAGAAGACTGCGTTCATCACCCCAAAAGGCCTGTACTGTTATAGAGTAATGCTTTTCGGGTTGAAAAACGCAGGAGCAACTTACCAAAGGTTGGTAATCAAAATGTTCAAACACCTGATTGGCCGAATAGTAGAAGTCTACATCGACGACATGGTCGTTAAGACCAAGGAGCCTGAGGGTCATCTCGCCGATCTAAAAGCAGTCTTTAAAATCCTAAAAACATATCAGCTCCGACTCAATGCATTGAAGTGCGCATTTGGAGTTGGATTTGGAAAGTTTTTAGGATACCTGGTGACCAGGAGGGGCATTGAGGCCAGCCCAGATTAGATCAAGGCTATCCTAGAGTTGAAGAGCCCGATGTCAGCAAAACAGGTGCAGATGCTGACTGGAAGGGCTGCAGCCTTGAACAGGTTTATAAGCAGAAGCTCAGACAAGTGCAAACCTTTCTTCAAATTAGTGAAGAAAGCCACAGACTTTCTTTGGACAGAGGAGTGCGAAGAAGCATTAGCCGATCTGAGGAAGTACCTGACCACAGCTCCAGTTCTTTCAAATCCAGAACCTAGGGAGGAGCTGTTCTGTTTGGCGATTCGAGAACATGCGAAAAGTGCAAGATTAATCCGAGAAGAAAAAGGGGAGCAAAGAAGGTTATGCTATGTAAGCAAAACCCTAGCCGACGTAGAAACGAGGTATCTACCCTTAGAGAAATTGGCACTGGCTCTAGTAATGGCTTCAAAGAAGTTGAACCATTACTTCCAAGCCCATAAAATTGTGGTACTGACAGAGCATCCATTGAAGTCCCTATTGCAGCAGGGAGACTTAATAGGAAGAATAGCCAGATGGGCAGTCGCCCTAGGCTAATATGATCTAGAATACAGGCCCAGAACTGCAATCAAAGGCCAGGTTTTGGCCGACTTCGTGGCCGAGTTCACGCCAGAATCAATCGAACATCGGGCTCCGTTGAGCCAAGATAAACAATGTCCAAACAAGCAAAAAGAAGCCCAGCCAAAGCCAAAAGAACAAAGGAAAGAGGACAAACTCAGACCCTGCAGCATTTACATCGGCGACTCCTTTCGACTGTTCGTTGATGGGAGTTCAAACTGACAGGGAGCGGGGGCAGGAGTAGTACTAATATCTCCAAATGGAGAGATATTGGAACAGTCCATTCGATTGGGGTTCAAGGCCTCAAACAATGAGGCAGAATATGAAGCATTGATTGCAGGACTAAAGCTGGCAGCAGCAGTACAAGCAGATGAGGTAATAGTTTTCTGTGACTCACAATTGATAGTTAACCAGACAACGGGCGAGTTTGCCGCCCGAGATAAAAGAATGTCAGCCTACGCAAAGAAGGTCATCAGGCTGGCATCCTTATTCCAGAACTGCAGACTGCTTCAAGTCAGCCAAGATGATAACAACCATGCCGATGCATTGGCCAACCTAGCTAGTGCAATACAACCAGGAAAAGAAAGGACAATAATGATTGAATACTTATCAGGCTCGAGCATTGAACCAATAACCACAGAGCGTGAAGCAATATGCGTAGACATGCGACCAAGCTAGATGGACGGAATTGTTGCGTTCCTAAAAGAAGGAAAGCTGCTAGATGACCGAAATGAGGCACACAGGATCAGATTGAAGTTAGCAAGATTCAATCTGACAGTAGAAGGACATCTCTACAGAAGGTCCTTCACTGGACCTCTTTTAATGTGCGTACACCCTCTACAGGTTGAAGATTTTCTACATGAAATTCATGAAGGAATTTGTGGAAGCCACGCTGGGGGCAGATCGCTAGCTCACAGGGCCATTACCCAGGGGTATTGGTGGCCCTACATGCAAAAAGATGCAGAAGCCTACGTGAAGAAGTGTGAACAATGCCAAAGGTTTGCACTTTTGATACACCAACCAGCTGCTGACCTAAACCCTGTATCCAATCCTTGGCCGTTTGCCTAATGGGGGATTGATCTCGTTGGGCAATTGCCTCAAGCAACTGGGCAAAGGAAGTACCTGCTGGTAGCAACAGATTACTTCACAAAGTGGATAGAAGCAGAACCTCTTGCCAAGATTCGAGATGTGGATGTCAAGAACTTCATACGGAGAAATATCATCACCAGATTTGGGATTCCCAAAGCAATTGTTGCAGACAATGGAACTCAATTTGACAGTAAGTTGATCAAGAACTTCTGTGCAAAGTTCAAGATCAAGAACTACTTTTCAACCCTAAGCTTTCCACAAAGCAATGGACAAGCAGAAGCATCCAACAAAGTAATTCTAGATGGGATAAAGAAGAGGCTGCAGGCAGCAAAAGGGAAGTGGGTAAACGAATTGCCCAATGTGCTCTGGGCATATCGGATTACGCTGAGAAGATCAACAGGGGAATCCCCCTTTGCCATGGCTTATGGCACAGAAGCAGTCATTCCACTGGAGGTCGGCATCCCATGGATCAGAACCCAAGGAGTTAAGAACGGGACTAATGATGTACTCTTAGCCCGAGATCTGGATCTTCTAGAAGAAAGAAGAGAGAAAGCTGCAATATAGCTCGCAGCATACCAGCAACAGCTTGCCAGAGCTTATAACAAGAAGGTTAATCCAAGGGAATTTCAAGTCGGTGACCTAGTCCTGAGAAAAGTCGTCGGCAATAATAAAGATCCAAGGGAGGGCAAGCTAGGCCCAAACTGGGAAGGACCCTACAGAATCACTTCGGTATTGGGCAATGGGGTATATCGGCTTAAAGATAATGAGGGCAAAGCACTGCCAAGACCCTGGAACACTTGTAATTTGAAATTTTTCTATCATTAGTTGTTACTTGTTTTTTTAGCAACGACATCAATAAAATCTTAGCAGAATTCTTCTTATGACTGATAAAGATGAATAACGTGGAAGACATGAATAATGAGAACCCAAGTGGAACTCAGGTTCACATTAGGGGGCAGAGAGTTATAAATGATGTTTAACACTTGTTGAAATTTGTAACAATTTACAAGTTGAAGTTAAACCGAGATCATTGTTTAACACTTGTTGAAATTTATAGCAATTTACAAGTTGAAGTTAAATCGAGATCATTGTTTAACACTTGTTGAAATTTGTAGCAATTTACAAGTTGAAGTTAAACCAAGATCATTGTTTAACACTTGTTAAAATTTGTAGGAATTTACAAGTTGAAGTTAAAACCGAGATCATTGTTTAACATTTGTTGAAATTTGTAGCAATTTACAAGTTGAAGTTAAACCAAGATCATTGTTTAACACTTGTTAAAATTTGTAGGAATTTACAAGTTGAAGTTAAAACCGAGATCATTGTTTAACACTTGTTGAAATTTGTAGCAATTTACAAGTTGAAGTTAAACCAAGATCATTGTTTAACACTTGTTGAAATTTGTAGCAATTTACAAGTTGAAGTTAAACCGAGATCATTGTTAACTGAGGTAAGTCACCCCGAGAAGATTGCATAAAGAAGGAAGAATATATTAAAGACATGCAGAATATTCTAAGTATAAAATCATGCAAAAGCAATAAAGAGAAGATAAAGATTCAAGCATTCAGGGAAAGCAAATGCATTTGTATACAAAAGAGGGCACATCGGCCATATGAAAAGCTTACATTGTTTCAAAAAACAAAGTACAAGAAGGGAAAGAAAAGACATGAAAATTAAGGTTCCTTAGCATCAGCAGCAACTTGGGTTAAGACCTCGGAACACTGTTGAGAAGCAACCTTGGCCACCTTCTCCGCCGCGAGCTCGGCGTCAATTTCTGCAAGAGTTTCATCTACACTCTTGTCGGCAAGAGGAACGACGGCCGATGTCTTCTCAGCCACAGCATCTTTAAGAGCCTCCTCACCATCCTCATCTTTAGTCAAGTCTAGGACTTGCTCATTTTGTGGAGAAGACTTGGTCCCAACAACATCTTTTGATTTCCTTACCAAAACTTCCTCCTCGGCCTCATCTTCAGAATCAGATTCGTTGTCAGATTGACTAGGAAGTGGAGTTGGAGGAAATGGTAGGGGAATGGCATTAGCGTTCCTCAGGGAGGAGTCCTCAGGGACATCACGCTTTTTCAGCAAAGTCATCCAACCAAGGGAGAAACCCTTGTTGCATGCTTGCCTGACCTACTTTTCATAGGCCTCAGTAACATCGGCCATGCCCTGAGCATACGCCTTCTTATCAGCATCCTTGATTTTGGCCTCTTTGGTGGCCAAAGCATCCTGAAGTTCCTTCTAGGCCTGGGCCACTTTTTCCTTGGCCTCCTTCAGCTAAGCTTGAAGGACTTTCTTTATCGCCTCAGCAGTGCCGACCTTCTCTTCAGCCTCATCCTTCTCTTTGATGGCGACCTCGGCCTGGTCCTTTAAGGTCTTCATCTTTGATTGCAGGCTCTTATTGGTTTTCTGAAATGTGGAGACCTCCCTCTTCTTCTCAGCTAGCTTCTCACGATTCTCAAAAGATTGCATTGAGAAAGAGTGGGCATGCTGGATGGCCTGAAAGGAAACAGAAATATTAGAAAATATTCTAAGTATGAAATAAAGAAGAAGAAAGAAAAAGTACCAAGCAACAACACTTACCTGAACAGAGCGTTGAAGCATGAGAGCGTAGTTCTCATACTCACTAAACTCGGCGTTTCACTCCAGGTCGCCTAGAAGAAGCAGTGCAGTACTGAGGGCAACGCTGACATTGATATCGTCGGCGCTATCACTAGCCATAACAGGCTTATCTTCTAAGGTAATCTCGGGGGCCCAGGGGGCATCTGACTTCTTAAACCCCGAGGTCGTTGTAGATGACCTCGGCCTCTTAGACTTGGTAGATTCAGAAGGAAGTATTTCAGCAGACCTCTTCGTAGGGATAGAGGCAGTCTTTTCACTTGGAGCTAGCTTGGAAATTGGCAAAGTGTTTTCAGTCTCAACCTGAGTCACTTTGGCCTTTGGTTGAGCCTTCTTAACTCTTTTCGGCTTTGGTGGAGGCAGGGCTTGTGTTAATTGAGCATCAACATCAGTTGGAATATTGGCTAAGAGGTCTTTTGCAACTAGTTTTGGGCGACCCATTTCGCCAGAATAAACTATAAGTCGTCGGTGACGTTTTCGTTGAGATGGTGGGATCAAGTATGGAGCCGAGGTAGACGGCTGTTCTGCTGGATCAGAGGTTGATCCTTGGTCTGTCTGAGATATTGATGCGGCTTGTGGAGTTATGGCAGAGGGAGGAGATAAGCTCTTCTTCTTTTTTCTCTTGGGAACGTCGAGAAGAGTTGATTTGTATGTTGGAATGAAATTAAGGAGCAGAGGCGCCTTCCATTTATGGACTGGCAGGTCTAAGAGTTTCTTCAAATCCTTGCTGGGAAAGAAGGATTGGTGAAAATTTTTTGGCGGCTGCTGCAAGAAAAACAGACGTTAAGAAATAGATAAAGTATGCAAGACTTTAAAAATAAGTAAGTATGAATGCAGGGCTCTTACCATTACCCTCTGTAAAGACTGATCGAGGGAGAGGGAAGAGATGGAGGTCTTCATCTGGGGCAAACTCCCAGTTCCCCAAAGTAATGAAATAGTTGTCCCCAACTCCCTTGTTGGAGTCTGGGAGGTCGGCTACGATTTTGAACTTTGTGGACCTCGGCTTAAGATAATAAATGTAGCATTTTTCTTTCAAGTTAAGGCCGCATATGGTATAGCAGTATTGAATATCGGCTAGGGTGATCCTAGCATTTTCCTGTTTAGCTAAGGCTATGATACCGTTGATCACTCGATAAGAATTGATGGCAAGTTGCATGGGGTTCAACTTATAATAATGGAGAATCTCGCGAAACAGGATGTTGAGTGGAAGCTGAAGTCTGTACTCAATAAAGGCAACTACAAGGAAAGGCATGGAGTCGTTAGTAGGCATGATGGAGTCATCATCCACAGCCAACCTCAGATGGACGTCGGGTGGGATTTCAAACTCCTGTCTAAAGTATTCTAGTTTGGATGGGGTGTTTACCCTATGTTTCCACATACCCATGATATCGGCTTAATCAAGGAGGTTGGGTTTCAGAAGATGTTTTGAAAAGGTTATTGGGATCTCGGCAAACACTTAGGTAAGTGCAGGTTTCAGTTTTTTCCTAAATTGTGGGTTCTACAGACAAATCCCAAAACCTAAGTCTATGGAAACGAAGATTGAAGGCACAAATCTGGAAAAGACACAAAAAGCAAAAAACAAGAACAAGTTTCAGAATCAAGAACAAAGATGGACTATCAAGAACATAGTGAGTACAAGTGGTACAAGGTCAAGAACAGTGGGAGAAATGCAAGAAAGAGGTGAACAGTACACATTCAAAACATGGGCAAGAGCAAAGCCATTGAATAAATGCATTCAGATATATGATTCGCAAAATCAAATATTGAACAAAGCAGTAATGGCAACGAATGATGGATAGCATCAAGGAATTGAAAACAAGAGGAACAATGGCTTACCAGAAAACGTGAAGCCGGTGAGAGGATCGCCGAAGTCAGGCGACGGTTACAGAAGAAACAGAGCAGCGAGAGCTTCACTAGAATGAAGGGATGCAGGCAGTTGCAGAGCTTGAAGCTGGAACAATGGCGAACTCAGGAGGAAAGGCAAGAAAGAGAAAGAACTTGATAGTGCAAAGTGAAGAGACAAAAAAGAGGAAAAAGTTTATATAAAACTTGAAACGGCGGCAAAAGAAATCATCAAATGAAACCTAGAAGAACGTATACGTCAGACGGCGCACACAGACACAAGACGGCTTTACAAGCGCGTCACAGGCACGAACCCGTAATGATGGAACACGTGGATGAAACAGTTGAATAAGTGATGCGTGATAGCTCATATGTTAGAGAGAACTCTTGGAGTCCTTAGTCTTAATGGAGACATGTCGGCCTGAAATAAATGATCTCGGCAGAAGAAATTTTAAGCCGACGTACTAGCAGGAAGTACCGATATAGGTTCCATCACCTCAGAATGCCGAGGTAATAGAACCTAGGGAGCAGTTGTGGAGATATATTTTCTGAGTACCAACACGTGGCTAGGTGACGCCGACGTATCAGACGAGGTGCCACGTGTCTCGTTCTTGACGCTGAGGTTATCTTGGCGAGGCTGAGGTTACCTCCGAAGATATCGGAATCCGAGATAAGCGGATAAGGGACAAGAGTCCTAGAATGAGGAAAGACTTCAAGACGGATAAGGATAACGTTCTTAGGGAGTGTATCCTTATCTCTTGAGGAGTCCAAAGTAAGCACTGAATGGGAGTCCATAGAAGTCAGGCTTCTATCGGGACTAGGATTGAGTTAACTATAAAAGATAGGCACCCCCGTGGGTCTAAGGTACGCAATTTATGCCTTGAGCAGTGAACTTAGCACTTGATTATCTTTGAGAGATATACTGAATTGATCGTCGGAGTGCCCCCGGGTGGACCAACCCTTTAATCTTCTCTTCGCTGCGAGTTAGCGGTGTCATCTATTCTGCCAGTTCTCTCCAGCTGATCTCTGAGTTGGCAGTGTGATCGGAAAATTACTCACACACATATTATGCTTAATCAATCAATATTTTTGTTGGTTGTTGATTTTGATGTTTTTGATTTTTTATTAGTTGATGCGCTTTTAAATTTCTTCTGCACATTAGCTGGTTTACTTTGGTTTTATTGAATTTCTATCTTTATGGATTTGGTAAGTTGGTGAGGTAGAGAGGGTGTGCAGTAAGGAAGGGAAAGACAAAGAAGGTGGTGGCAATGCGATAGGGGAATAAGTTTGAAAAAAACAAAATATTTAGTTTTAGAGAAAATTCTATGTAACAAGGAAGGGTAGTATTTGATACAATGGTTAGGATTTCTTCTCCCTTTCATCCATGGTCCATTTCCAAGACTGATTTTAAAAATTTATTTGTCCAATGTGGCAATTTGGATGGTCTAGATTAATTTAATCCAATGGTCTATTTTTTAACACTTTACCCATCTCAGATTCTAGATATCTCTCAACCCCTCCTCAGTTTTGGTCCTTCTTCCTAGCCACTACCTCATCAAAGTCTAATTTTTGTTGTCTAGGTTTTCTAATTTTTGCTTTCACTATTTTCGTGCCTCTTTCATTACATAATGAGCTTTTCTTTTTTTGGTTTTTTCGTTTTCCCATTATGCCAACTAATAGATCTTTAAAAATATTTCTATCTTCAACTGAAGCTGTGATGAGATCCTTAGGTGCCTTTGCTTTCTAATTTGATTTTGATTTGGTGTTTGTTTACAATTCCATTTTGGGTTTTTTTTATACATCTGTATTCCTAGCATTGTTGTTTAGATCATATAAGAGCTCCTTTATTCAGATTTGTATTTGTCTTCTTGCTTTTCTTTTCACTTATTTATTTATTTTATTTATATTTTTATTCTTTGCTTTGGACTTTGTTGTTAACCATTTAGAGTGAAATTTTTTTGGGTGAATATTTAGAGTGAAATTTTTTTGCATTAATATCCTTAATTTGATTTTCTTGAGAAAATTGAATCTTTGAGGATTGTTTGAGGATTAAAAATGGAGTGTGAGGCTAATAGTGAGTTTAAGGACATGTTTCATTTTGGTTGGGGAGTGCCTTTAGGTACAGGTCATTCGCTAGATTATTTTGATATATTCTTTTTTTTGGTAATGTCTTTTTCTTACAAAAATGCTAAGTTTTATTTCTTTCTTATTTTTTCTTTTTTTTGGTGAGATGCTGAGTTTTTTATTTTGTCACAAAAGTTTTTTTTTTTTTTTTCTTTTAAAAGAGGTTCAACAATCTTCAAACCATTGACATCGCATTTTTTTAGTCCCAGGATAATTCTTGAATAAAATTATTATCAACTGGTATGGTTCTTGAAGCATTTTTATTTATTATTTATTTATTTAACAATTACAACATCAGTATGATTCAAGACTATAAAACACTTGATGCTTCATAATATTGGTATTGATGTTATACTTTTATTTGATGTTACCTGTTGGTTGTATTTTGTCAAGTTTATATGTGGCTTATAATTTTTTTGGCTTATTAAGAAAGAAAATGTACAGAAAGTAGAGAGATAATGTGACCTAAATAAGCCAATAAGTCAATAAGATGGCTCATAAGCCACTTCCCAAAATAGCCCTTAGGTTACGGGTTTGGTTGATCTAGATGTTTTGGCTTTTGTAAATTTTGTAAATGATTTGATTTCTAGCTTTGTTATCCCTTTGGGGACTGAATTTTTGTATTCTTGCATCATCTTGATGTTTTTTAATAAAGTCTGCTTATTTATGAAGAAAAAAATTATGCTGAAAGCTCCTCATGTTTGAATTTTGAATGCAACATTGTGGTCTTTTCTTAATTCCGACATTGATCCATACTTAGGAATGTAGTAATAGGTGTAATATCAGTTTTTCCATGGACTAATAGATTTGTCATGTCCATCAAAATAAAGAATTTAAAGTGTTGACATCATAGTTTTTTTTAGTCCCAGGATGGTTCTTCAATAAAATTCTTATCAACTGATATGGTTCTTGAAGCATCTTTATTTATTTACCAATTAAAATATTAGTACGTTCAAGACTACAAAGCACTTGATGCTTCATAATATTAGTATTGTTTTTAAACTTTTATTTGATGTTATCGGTAGGTTGTGTTGTGTCAAGTCTCTATTGTTATGCTTCTAATTATGTCAAAAGCTCCTTATGTTTGAATAATTGAATGCAACATTGTGGTATTTTCTTAATTCTGACATTGATACATACTTAGTAATAGGTGTAATATCAGTTTTTCCATGGACTACTAGATTTGTTATGTTCATGAAAAACAAAGAATTTAAATTTAATGAGATGTCAAATTTGTTACTACATTTTTTTTTTTTTTTTGCATATTCGGGATTTTTCTTCTAATGAACAACTAGATAAGTGAATATTGACCTGAGGGTACAACAAGATGGTGGATTTGATGGCCATGGATCTCATGGATTTTTTTTTATTAATTTAAATACATTCGTAATTTCTAAGCTTATTTCTTTTAATGGGATTAAGTGAGAAACAGGGGATAATGTACTATTAATGATTATGTATGATCTTAGATTTTAAAGATTCAAGTAGTCTCATCACTGTCTAATGAAATCATGCATGATGTAGTCAATAATTTTTTTCAATTAACTTTTTTTTCAATGCCTATTTATTTAACATGCTTAATTATTGTTGGCTTTTTGGCTTTCGAAAGGTATTTTTGTAAATACAAGCGTGCTAGTAAGGATCAATCAGTCCTTACAGAAATGTTAATTGCCAACCAATTATCAGACGATTGTGTTTTAGTTCTTTCAACCTCAATGAAGAGGACTTTTACTGGTGGCTTGACTTAGGAGAAATTAAACAAAATAACAGTTAAATGAAGAGTAATTGAAGTATTTCATTAGAATGAAAACTTACAATGATCCGAACTCAGCCTCGTAGAGGTTTACAGCAACAATCTACTTGAAATTACTCCTATGAATGAAGTGCAGTGCAGGAATTTAAAGTGCAGGAATGTAAAGAGCAGGAATTTAAAGAGCAGGAAATGTAAAACTGGAAAAGAAAATATGTAAAGTAAGACTGGTTTATATGATCTGAGTCCGGGGTTTTTTCTGGGGTCTTCCCCGCTATTTATACTTCTCAAGGATGACCATCGAACTGCACTTCAAACCGTCGAACTGCTCCTCCATGATCGTTGATCATGCTGCTGTAGACGCGCCCTTGGGCCTCACTACAGTTCGGACTCAATTTGTGTCGGTTCTTAACCTGATCTCACAATGTGCAATGTGAGGTTGATAAATCACCAAAGAGTCCAAATCCGATAAATCGTTTTTGAAAACAGATTTTTTGAAAGAAGTGTCAAACATGGACTGCTTTGCCAGATACAGAGTCGCCACCTAAATATTTTATTTTGGGAAATTTAGGAAACCATGACTCGTTACCTAAGGCCACGTGTCTGTCATCACCAAAGTTGCCTCGGCTCGGGAACTTGGGTACGATTGGGGAAGGTCACTTCGTGAGTACCCCCATTCGCCCGATCAAAGATTGGCCTCTACTAACCATGATATCTTGTTTTGAAAACATTATGCATTCTTATTCCGGTTATTAGCCTAGAATTACTATGTTATGCGCACAACAAACAAGTATAGATCAAATCACCTAAATTGGAACAAAACATTGCATGTTTGTTTTGAAAATGGTTTGCTACTCATAAGTAGGCTAAAATGCAGGTTTTGCCACCCTCGAGCGGGCTTTAGAAAAAATGGTTTTGCCACTACCCAGTGGGCTTAAAACTCATAGTTTTAATGTATTATTCCAATTTAGGTAATTAAACCTCCATCCACAGGTATTTAAGCAGTTATATCACATAAGTAAATAGCCTCATGGTAAGCATACTGTCATGGCAACACTCACACGCATGCAAGGATGCTAAAGCATGAGAACTTACCGAGTACTCCGAGCCAAAATAGAAACTAGTTAGTAATCATATGCAGGATCCTAGTTCATGTTAAGATGGCTAATGCAGCACATGCAAAATGCAACTAAGATAGGCTCAGCTAATCTATAATGACATGTGAAATGCTACAACTAACACGTATTCAATTTGGAATTGAAATACAAATGCAGTTAGAATGATGCGCAGAGCCCGGTGCATGCAAAACGAATGAATGGATGTAAACATGCTATCATACTATATGCTAATTGAAGCATGCCCTAGACTAACCATCGAAAGCTAGTAAATAAAAGGGAAGAAAGACGTGGGGTTGGAAGACATACATACACCCATGCACACTTATTACACAATTGCCCTCGTTTGGAGGGTCCAAATAATAATACAAACCGAATAAATAATTAACTATCCTAGCTAATTAAATATTACAAAACCTTAATTAATTAAAAAAATTAACTAAGCTATGGAAAGTAGTAAAAAGGCCTCGGGAAGAGGGGTGCATGCATGCTTGGATTGGCTTCACTCGGAAATCCCTTGCTATGACACATGTTGCCTCTGTTTGCATTGCCCTGCTCCTCTGAAAATTATGCAAGTTTCCAGAACCATTCTAATCCACCTCATGGATGTTGTGAGAGGCCATCGGCCAAGAGGGGTGGCCATCGGCCACTGGAAAATGGTCATCGACCAGTTGTGAGGCTATCGGCTAAGTATGAATGGCCGGCACCAGACCGAATGTGGTCGGCCATGTCTTCTCAGAGAATCTGTTTGGTAGCAGAGGACAGACAGAGCATGGCAAAGCATTTTCAAAGCAATGTTTGCACCACCACCCTCCCTATCATGTTTAAAACTCAAGGGAGTATGGTACTCGACCCTCGGGCCACCAATCACGCATTTCCATGCATGATGGCCCAAAAGGCCAAGTGTGCAATTTCAATGTAAAATGAAATGCACACAAAACATACAAAGGGGCCCCAACCTCCATCATGTTTGATCAAGAGGGAAGGGATGCATGCACAATGCAATGCAACCTAAGCATGCAAGCAAGGCTAATGCAACATGATTATGCAATGCATCTAATATGCAATAGGCACACAACCTAAACATGTAAACATACATGGCATACAACAACGTGCGATGATGGACTTAAACTAACATGGATAGCTCGCAAGCATGCCAAAATCAGTGGCCATATGATGAAAATGAGACAATTGAAACACATGCAAACATGCACGATGCAAGGGGCCGGTCCTAAGGCATCAAATGCCACTCTACCAAAGCATGGCAAGGGATGAAAGATGGCATACAAACATGCAATTTTCAGCTCTGAAATAATATGCTCAATGGTCCCGAATCATGGAAACATGTCACCCAATGCATGAAATAAGCCCCGAAACTCAAAACTAGGCAAATGCATTGAACCACAAGTATACAAAGCAAGCATTATTTGATCATGAGGCATGAAAAGAGAGCCGAGGCAGTCCAAAATAAGCACAATATCAGTTCCAAGCATGGCCCAAAAGTGCTAACATGAAGGGCTAAAATAACATGCAACCTAGGCTAGTAAGCATGGTTTACATGGCATGTATATGAAGCACGAGAGAGGTCACCAAACCAGCCAAAAATAGGAACATGATATGCTAAAATATGCCCAAATAACTACTGAAATGCATCCAATGCATGCAAAAATGATGAGCTCCTTTGGAGGGCCATGCAAGGGGTTACTCAACACATGCATCAAGGACACTTAGCATAGAAAAACTAGCTCTAGAACTCAGTTATGACAGCCCTAAAACTCACCAAAACGGCCTTGAAATGACTCAAGGAAGTATACAATGAAAGGTCCCCTTGAAAGGCCTTAAGGAGGATTGCTCCACACATGCACGATAGACATAAAATATGGCAAAATGGGCTCCAGATAGAGTCAAGAAAGACCTTAAAACTCACCAAATAGGCCTTGAAAAGTGACTTCACAACATGCGAAATAGGGGTCCTTTGGAAGGCCAAAAAGGCCAACAAACAAGACAAGGAGAGAGGGGGTCACCCCCCTCTGATTTTAGCTCTTAAAAACACATCTAAGCCACTAAAAATCCACTAGATTTCAGTGGCTAAGAGGCCAAACCAAGGCCAATGCAAATGCTCTAATGTATAGCCCTAATCATGAGAAAATGAAGCATGCAAAGGGGAAGATAACCCCAAACAGAAAAATGCCCTTAATCAAACTTCAAGAAGGGCTCAAAATAAGACTTTTTTTAGTTCATGGAAAATCTCAAAAATGCTCACAAGTAGGGCTAAGATATGAAGCAAAATAAGCCTACAAAGAGGGATGGAGCATACAAGAAGATAGATGGCCTCAAAAAGAAATTATCCCTAATCAGACTTCAAGAGGAGCTCAAAATAAGACCTTTTCCAGTTTATGACAAAGCTCAAAAATGCTTTCAAGTATGGCTAAGCTATGAAGCAAGATAAACCTTAAAAAGGGAGATGAGTGTGTTACCCTTGTAGCCAAGAACTCCAGCAGCCTTTGGTCCCAAAACCCAGTCCCTTAGCCTCTAAAAACAAGCTCCAAGATGCTTGGATGGATGATGGAGAGGTTAGGTTATGAAGTGTAGGGTAATGGAGCCAAGAACCTTACACTTTGAAGCTAAAATGGAGGAGATATAGAGAGACAAAGAGGGATATATGTGTATATGCCCTGACCAAGTTCTGAACTTGGTATATGGAGAGGGGAGCCTTCCTTTATAGAGCCAAGAGAATAAAGCTTCTCTTAGAAGCTTCAAACCAAGAGCAAAGATCCTCCATACACGTGTATGGAGGATCCGGTCTGTGCCCTCCAGCTGGCACAACTAGCATCCATTCAATCTGTAGAATACACCGGAAGGTCGTCAGCTAGAAAAATTGGTCGGCCGGCTACTTTAACTGGTCGGTCGGCCATCTGTTTTGGTCGGTCGGTAGGAAAAATCTGCTCTGCAGATCCAACTTCAAACGGGCATAACTCCTTCATGTGAACTCCTTTTCAGGTCATTCTTGTGTCCAATTGAAGCCCCGGAAGTAAGCTTTCCAATGGAACCAGCGTTGAATCAAAATTTCAACTGTACAAAAAGTTATGCTTGTTTTGGTAAAGGTTGCTCAGGTTCGGTCCAACTGGGATGATGCCCAACTTCAACCAATCATATCTCCTCTATCCGGACTCGGCTTTAGGAGATTCTTGAGTGCAAAAAGAAGCCCCGGAAGTCTTCTTTCCAATGGTAGTGGCCTCATAGCTTAACTTCAAGTGCACAGACAGATAAGCCTGATTTAGCGAGGACCACTCGACTCTCTCTTAGCGATTTATACCCAACTTCTTCCCCAGCTAGGTTTCTTCTCTCTTCTCCTCTTTTCTTCAACTCTAAACCCCTAAACAAGGTGTTTTGAAAGATTTTTCAAAGATTTCATCTCTCTTTCATTCATTTCCACTTTGTCCTTGCTTGGTTTATCGAAAAGCGCATCATTTGACAAAATGTGAGCCTCGGAACATTGTAGAAACTTTATTTCGAAAATGTTTTGAAAGAGAGGGTTCTAAGTTCTAAAAACCATCCAAAATAAATTCGGTCCAAAATGGGGTGTGAAGTTGAGATTTGTCTCTCTCCTTGCCGAAGAAGCTAAACCATTGCCCTGCACACCTTTCTCTACTAAGTAAACCATCAGTAACGCCCAAGTCTTGAGGGCTGTCAAAAATGGGGTGTCTACAGCTGCCTTATAAGTAGTTCCACTACGCCATCACTTGCAGTTAGGCTTCCCTCCTATATTTGAATTTGAATCTGAGTAACCGTTGAAGCTACGTCACCTTACACCTCTTTATTGATCCAATGCTACTCAGATCACGTGAGAACCAATACTAATTGCCACGTGTACGATCAGGATCGAAGACTTGAATAGTCTTCCTATATTATCCTTATTCTGCCACGTGTTGAATTGTGATTGGCTTGTACAAAATATGTAGCCAACATTACCCCCTGCACTAATATACCCAATACTTGGTGATATTAGTGGATCAAAGTTTTTCCCCGCGTCTTAGATCATGCATGGTTTCCCAAAAATGCAACTGTCATTCATCATCTACATTAAACTCCTTTTCAGTCTTTTGAACACCTCCACCACCTTAGTATTCGAACGGACTGATACACCTTTTATGGCCGAATCAATTATCTCCTCCATTGATCGAGCACACGAAGAGTCATATGATGATGTTGTTCGTCCTTGAAAGAATTTTCATGCATTAATTAGCCACCTTTATCCACCTTTCCATATTCAGGTCATGGATGCCTTTGCAAATTATCGACCTTTGGATTACGAACACATTGCCCTTAATCCTTCGATTCAGAAACTTGCGAATATAGATACAAGAAGTTCTTCCTCTGACTCACCCTTAGACCACGAACAAACTGCTCTCAATCCTTTGATCCAGAAAGTTGCAAATATGGACATGGGAAGTTCTCCTGCACAACCCTCTGCATGGGATATAAGGCTGCAACTTCTTCCTCTTCTGGGGCTTCTGACTGAACCAACTGGCCAAAACCTGAGGAATGTGAGTTAAGGGAACGAATCAACCATCACTTTGTTGAATTTACTGACCCTTTAGAATTCCCTTCCTATGCATGAAGCTCAGTGGTCTATCTTTACATGCCCATTGACCACCGACGCAGGTTGGAGGAGAATATGCTTGTGGCATGGTATACATCTTCCATGCCTACAAAGACAGTGCATGTTGCCCGACATCCAGAAGAGGCACAAGGATACAATCCATCATTCCTAGCTCAGAAGGCGAAGATTTGCTCTTCTGACTAGCTCGATTATATTAATGCCCTTGTTCTTTCTGCCCTTGCTCCACCTCCTGAAATAGAAGCATCCACACCTTCTCTTTTGCCAAATCCTTGCTGGATAGAGAGACTAAGGTTTGCCCTTTCTATGGACAAGATCTTTCTACCTTACAAGCCTCCGCCTTTCCCCACTCCAGCTGAACGGAAGCAAACTCAACTTCTGCTTGCGGCTTTCTCTCACTTGCCCTTCAACGTCCTTGAGGATGAAGTCTCTCTCAAGAACTTTCGATGGGCTTGTGACATTTTGACTCGAGGTCATGTCCTCCATCCCCTTGCCCAAGCAGAGCTTCACATGTTTTTGGACCAATTTTTGTTGCTCCTCCACTAGTATCGAACCTCCATGGCCACCACACAATCTTTAGACCAACTCTCGTCCCTTCGAATTCATGCCCAGTACGAGGCAGAGAACTTCATTGAAGAATTCGATGATTTCAAGAATAAAGATTCTGCGTACTGGGATGACTTGGATATAGATGAATTGGAACAAAGACTGAGAGAAGTGGCTTTCGAAATAAAGGCTGAAGAGCTCTACTACGAAGTGAGAGCACATCAACTCATGCAGCCAATGTTAGAAGAAATAGAGGATAAAATAAAGAAAGAACAGAAATTCATTGATCATAGTTGGACTAAATTTCATGTTCTTGTTATTTATTCCATTCCCTACTTTTATGAACTTGAGTTTGTACCCAAATAGGGCCACTCGATGTAATTATTTTTTGCTTTAATACAACTAAGACTTTTCCTTTGTTTAGCATTGTCTCCGTTTGTTTTTTAAAAGCAAATTCAGGACTTCGAACTGAACAATCTCATCCTTCGAACCTGGACTCAACAAAGAACCAATTATGAACTTTTCCAATTTACGAAATAAAGTTGACAATTTTGGTTGTTTTTCAATTAGAATCAGTGTTTCAAATTTATCAATCTCATACTTAAAGCTCGCTTCAACCATAATCAACATCTGATCATGGTTAGTATGATCAATTAGTTTTAAATTGACCATCTTTTGCCTTAAACAACAGTTCATGCTGTTTTAGTTCAACAGACAACCCCCCTCTTTTTATATATATATATATATATAAACCAACCATTGGTTTTGATGTTTCGAACTCCAATTCCCATCCTTAAGGAGTCTCAAGTCTTGCCTCGAAAGACATTACTTTCATTAAGAAACCCAAACTAGGTCTTTAAATCCTTTGAAGTAAAGCAAATACTTGAGTATTCTTCCATTTGTAAGCTACGGAAATGTGCTTCGAAGCTGACTTCTTTGTTTCGAAGCCGTTGTTTTTTTTTTTTTGGCTTTTGGCGCCAAAATCTGGTTTCGAAGCCAAATATTTTACTTTGAAGCTAGCCTCAGCATCTGGGCTGTGTTTTTCCCTCCAAATACTATCAATATTTGAAGGAAACTCTTCATATTCGTACTTTTGGTGCTTAATGAACCAAGCGTTTATATATCCCCCAAACACAAAGGTTTTTGAAACCCTTTATTTCATGTTCTAAAATCATTTGCTTGCTCAACACACAAACCTTTCTTTCCACTGATTTTCCACTTCTCTCAGCTCCCTTGCTGCCAATGGATCCTTCCTCTCTAAAAGTACTTGTGGGCGACCGTATCAGCCCAACTATGGCTTTGAAAAAATGTATCGACGAAGAAATCGCCAGGCTAACATCTAGTGAGTCAAGCACCATAGATGGACGTATCTTCATTCCTCGTCACAGTAACAAACAGGAGTACGTCCTAGGTCCTATTTTTCGGGAAGCTCCTGCTCAACTTCCGGCTCTATACCCTTGTTTGGATGACCATTTTCTTCTTTATGAAGGAGGGCTTGATTGGGGGAATTGGAGGATGACCCGGCCTCATCGTTGCTGGCTGACATTGAGGATTGAATGGGAAGAATGGTATGATGAGTTATTACTGCGAGAAGATGACCTGCAGGAGCTCTGTATCCTCGATGCTCTTCGTCTTTCCAGGTTCCTCATTCCTGAGGACCCCTTTTTGATTCCTGCTGCTTTATGCTTTTGGAATATGGCTTTTAATTTCTTCCAATTTCTGTACGGAATGATGGCCCCCACCATTCTTGATATTTGCCATCTCTTAGGGCTTTTACCCCTTGGCTCTCATTTTACTCCCAATTACCCAGACCTCCCTGTCAAATTTTCCCTTCCAACCCTAAACTCCTCTTACAGCGACTTCGTAAAGGCTGAAAATAAAAGGGAAGGCAACGTGAGAGACAGAGAACTATTTTCCTTCATTTTGTACTGGTTGTGCAAATTTCTCTTTTGCACCTCATCTCAGAGGATTATGCTTGAGTTCGCTCCTCTTGCGAAGGCACTTGTCTTGAAAAAACGCATAGCTCTTGCTCCTTATCTTTTAGGTCATGTCTACAGAGCTTGCTCCCAATTTTGCGAAAAACCTCTTGATGTTAACCAAGGAGGTTCCCTCTAGGTGCTCCAACTCTAGCTCTTTGCCTATTTCACTGACTTGCACTCCAAATGTCTAAAATTCCTTATTCAGGATCCTAGTACTTATGGGGAAAAGTATGCCAGGATTGCTCTCTATCCTGCCTCCTTTGCTTATTACCTTACTTTCTTTCACCAACTCCCTATTTCTCCATCTGCCACCTTCTTTTGTCCTTTTGATTCCACTAAAGGTCCTGTTTGGCTGCAAACCTTTTTGGCTGATAAGGAGTGCTCCACCTCACCACATGAAGATATATGGGCTTCAATTTTGCTACTGAGGGAGTTGTTTATTGGCACCTTAAACCCTTGAGCTTATAAATGCATATCTGAGGTGTACTGCCCTTCTTAGTTTGCTAGACAATTTGGGCTCACTCAAGGGATATCTGTTCCACTTTGCAGTCTCTTGAATGTCCACCTCACGACTAGAGACCTAAGAATATCCAAATCAAAACTAGAGGCAGCAACATTCAAACTGTTGAAGGAATTCAGTGAATTCAAATTTGTCCCCTTTCTTCCTTCTGGCTTAGTCTTGCAAAGATTCCAGAACTGGTGGTCAGTCAACATGGAAGTGCGCCTATCTGTATACCCTCATGATTTACTGATAGGATTAGGAGTGCCTTCGAAGACTAAATCAGCAACAGTTGAGAACATTCCTCCTCTTTCTGCAGCCACCACAACTTCTCCTGCAGCCTCACCTCCTCCAACTAGAGTTACCAAAGCTGCTTCGAAGAAGGGTAAGGATTTCTAAGTTCCTCTTTCCTTCAACTCTTTTGTTTGTCTCCTCTATATTCACACATTTTGGTGCAGGGTCTCCACAAGAAGAATCTCTTAAAAGTGCTGAAACTCTAGCTGCTCTAAAGGCCAGACAACAGCAGAAAAAGAAAAGAAAACTGGTACTCACTCCTGAAGAATCTGAATCTCAAAATGAAGAGAGAGAGAGATTGAGCAAGAGCAAGAAACACCATTACAAAGAAAAAAAAGAACAAGGGTGGCTGCCCCCTCTTCTGATTTGGTCGAAGATCCTAATTCCGAGACAGTTGACAAAGCAATGGAAAAGGAGCTTACTTGTGAAGAACTTGATCCCCAAATTGAAGAGAGAGAGGTTGAGAAGGAGCCAGTAGTATCATCGCCAAGAAGGAAGAGAAAGAAAGTGACTGTTCCTGCTACTGACTTGGTTGAAGATCCTATCCATGAAGCTGCTGCCAAGGCAGTAGAACAAGAACATTCCAAAGCAATGATTGTCTTTGAGAGGGCTGAAAAGATACGACAGCAACAATTTCTAAGAGATGAAGCTGTTGCTGCTGATGCACTACAAAGAGAAACTACACGAAGGCAACAAACTGCCGTACATTACTCCCTTCGTAGCTTCCCCATCATTGCCAATACTTCTGGAACAAGTAATTTCTCTCCTGCTTCTGCTGTTTTTCCTTATCAAATTTTGACATTGAAGCTTGATATTACGTTTCTTCCTTTTTGCAGCAACAACTACTGAGGCTATACTTCCAATGAGGACTCCCTCAGTTGAAATTGATCAGATGTGAAAGCCATTCAGATAATACTCCCACTTTCCAGGCCTACATTCCATGTACCCCCTTTAAGTCCTAGCATTCCTGTAACTCTTTCTTTTGGTCTGACTCCATATCTTCCTTATCTGACCTTTGACCTGTCTCAATTTACTTCTCATCCGGGCCTTGTTCTTCCTTCTCCTTCTAAGGAAATTTCAACCATTACCTCTTTTTCGAAGGTATCTGATTCCCCAATTGAGAGTGCTGGTAGTTCTCCAACTCATAGTTCATTACCTTTGCCTACTTCTAGCCCCTCTTCACTTGATTCATTGGTGACTAAGACCATAGAGACTGCCAAAGATGCTCCATCTATTTCTCCCATCCTTATGTAGTCCTTTAAGTCTTCCACCACAACTCTCTCTGCACCCCTCATGTCTAAGGATGAGGTAGACATCTTCGAAGCCAGGCTAGCCAGTCTCTTCGATGTGCCCTTTACCTCTGCAATAACCAATTTTGAAGCTGAGCCATTAGTTTTGGCTGACTCCTTGTTACAAATTCTTGAAAGCTCTCCTTCCTCCAGCAACAAGCCTTCTGTACCTCTGATGGGCTTAGACACCTGCCTGGAACTGTTAATTTCCTTTTCGAGGCTCCCCTTCGAGGCTTTGCAAAGGCCTATAATAAAAGATGGGTTCCTCCAATGCTGCAAAGTTGCTGAACAGTCAGGCATGGATGTCTCAAGTCACTTATCCCAGGCAGCAGCTACTATCGACTTCTACATCAACATCTGCCATGCTGCCAAAGCTACGGAGGAAAAATTGGCTAGAGACCAGAGTTTTGTTTCCCAAGTACATACTGAAGTCTCAGAGCTCAAGGATCAACACTCCTCTGCCTCTCACTTTCGAGTTCAGCTGCTGGAGAGGAAAGCTCAACTTGAAGAGGAGTTATCTGCAGTGAACTAGGCCTTAGTCTGAACTGATACCAAACTACAAATCACCAATAAAGAATTGGCCGATCGAAAGCAAGAAATGACTACAGCCATTCAGCTATTTTCATCACTTAGCAATAGGAAATCTGTTGTAAAAGAACAATTAAGACATTGTAATGATTTTTGGGCCAATTTGTGGCAAAATGTACTTAACTCTTTATGAAGAAAAACAAATTCTGATTTATCATTTGAGTACTCTTGTGTTCTTTTGCTTGACATTTATTCTACTCCTTGTGTTTCCCAAATGGTTGGAAAATAAGGCTTCAAATATTTGCCATTGATCTTTTTGGGATGTATGTATCCATTCAAATTTCTCAAATGGTATGCCCCAAAAGGCAGGACTCTATGAATTTGATATGGTCCTTCCCAGTTAGGTGACCATTGGCCAAACTTATAGTTTTTAATTCCTATTGGGAGTATTGTCTTCCATACCAAATCACCTTCATCAAAGCCAATGTATTTGACTTTCTTATTGTAATTTTTGGCTGCTTTCTTCTTTTGCAAGAGAATCTTTGTAATGCCGAGTCGCTTCATCTATGCCTTCTAATTCCAAGTACATACTCTGATGGCATTGCTCAGGATTTAGTTGGTCTTGGCATCTTACCCTCAAAGATTTAACATTAATTTCCACAGGTAGCACTGCATCATGCCCATACATTAAGGCATAAGGAGTAACTTCTGTGCTTGACCTTGGGGAAGTTCTGTAAGCCCATAACACATCCAACAATAAGTTATGCCAATCCCTGGGATTGTCCTCCACAACCTTTTGTATTCCTTTTTTCAAGGACTTATTGGATGATTCAGCTTGACCATTGGCTTGTGCATAATATGGGGTGGAATTAACGAGACTAATTCCAAATTCTGCCATAAAGGACTTCACCATCTTCCCATCGAACACAGTCCCATTATCCACAGTTATAGTTTGTGGGATGCCAAATCTATGGATTAGATCCTTAATAAATCCAATAACCTCAGTCTGGTCTACAACCTTGTATGGCTTAGCTTCGACCCACTTAGTGAAGTAATCAGTGGCCACTAGAATGAAACAATAATGCTTCGAAGAAGGTGGGTGTATTTTCCCCATCATATCCGTAGCTCATCCTCTGAATGGCCAGGGCTTCACTACTGCATGTAGGTCAGTAGGGGCACATGCCTTATTGTGCCATACTTTTGGCGTGCCATACTTTTGGCATGCCTGGCAACCCTTTGCATACTCTATGCAGTCTTTAAGGATAGTTGGCCAATAGTAGGAATGCCTTCGAAGCAACCATCTCATCTTTACACCAGGCTGATGAGCACCACAGATGCTTTCATGAACCTCAGCCATAGCTGTTAATGCTTTTTTTGGGCCTAAACATTCCAGCAATAAGCCATCTCCCCCCCCCCTTTTGTAAAGAGCATTACCATATATCATATATTGTATAGACTGCAATTTAATTTTCCTGCTGGCCTTCGAAGATGGACCAGCCAAGTATTGTATTATTGGATGACTCCAATCTTGTTCTTGTAAGTCATTATGATTGACTTCCAAGACCACATTCCTTTTCTTCAAAGGTGGTATCAATTTCTGATATGTTGTTTGGCTTATGTTCCTTTGGGCATTATCCCTTCTCTTGAAGTTCGAAACTTTCTGAGCCACATCATTAGTTCTATTATTCAAGAATCTTGGAACATGAGTTACATTTGCTATTTAAAATTGAGAAAGCAGATGTAATGCAACAACATAGTATGGTAAAATGCTTATGCTTTGACACTTGAAAATCCTTTTCACTTGGTTAACCACCAATTGAGAATTTCCAAATATGTCAACTGCAAGAACTTGTAATCCAATAAGAATTTCTAGTCCCACTATTAAGGCTTCATATTCAGCTTGGTTATTAGAACAGGTAACTTTATCCACTCTGAAACCATGTGTGGTCTCTACCCTTTGTGGAGACCTAATCATAATACCAATTCTAGTTAAGCCACTGGCTTTCGACCCATCGAACCACATCTGCCATGGCTCAACACTAGCCATACCAAGTTCCATTATCTCTTGGCTCTCTGTTTGAGATGGATGGTCTGCCAGAAAATTGGCTAAAACTTGCCCTTTTACTGCCCTTTGAGGGACATATTCTAGATGAAATTTTGATAAGGCTAGTATCCACTTGCCAATTCTTCCTCTCAACATAGGTCTAGATAACATGTACTTAACCAAATCTGTGGTTGCAATTACCAAGACAGTTATAGGTAAAAGATAGCATCTTAATTTCATTGCAGCAAAATACAAAGCAAGACACAGCTTTTCAACGGCTGAATATTTACATTCACAAGAATTTAAAAACCTACTAAGGTAATAAACAGCTTGCTCCTTGCCTTCTTCATTATCTTCGGCCAAGAAAGCTCTCAATGAATCTTCTGCTGCAGCTATGTACAACTTCAAGGGCTTATCACCCTTTGGTGGCATTAGCACTGGAGGGTTGGCCAAGTAGGCTTTGATACCTTCAAAAGCAATTTGATGCTCTGCTGTCCACACAAATTCCTCTTCATCTTTCAGCCTTAACAAGGAAGAAAATACTTTAGTTTTCCCTGCAGTGTTAGAAATGAACCTTCGAAAAAAGTTAACCTGTCCAAGGAACTTTTGTAATTCTTTCTTACTTGATGGAGATCTGGCTTCAATGATGGCTTTGGCTTTATTCTGGTCAATCTGTATTCCTTTCTTGTGTACCACATAGCCCAAGAAGTTTTCAGATGATACGCCAAAAGCACAGTTAAGAGGATTGAGCTTCAATTTGAACTTTCTTATTCTTTCAAAGGCTGCTTCTAAGTGAAACAGATGCTCCTCCATGGATTGGGATTTAACTATAATGTCATCAATATAACACTCTAAATACCCTCTAATGAGGTCATGAAAGATAGTGTTCATAGCCCTCTGATATGTAGCTCCAGCATTCTTTAGGCCAAATGGCATTTTAACCCATTCGAAGGTGCCAATATTTCCAGGACATCTGAATGCTGTCTTGTGGACATCCTCCTCTGCAATGCAAATTTGGTTATAACCAGAATGTCCATCCATCATTGATAAAACTTGATGCCCTGCTGAACTGTCTACCAACAGATCCACTATAGGCATGGGGTACTCATCTTTTGGAGTTGCTAAATTCAAGTTTCTGAAATCAATGCGTATCCTCATTTTACCGTTCTTCTTAACCATAGGTGCAATATTAGATAGCCATTCCACATACTTGGCTGTCCTAATAAAGCTTGCTTTAAGTAGTCTAAGAATCTCCTCATTGACTTTCTGAATTACTTCTGGACTCATTCTCCTTGGTTTTTGCTTGTATGGCTTGAAGTTAAGTTTCATAGGGAGCCTATGTTCCACTAATGACCTATCCAATCCTGGTAGTTCATTATAAGACCATGCAAAGCAATCTTTATATTTCTTTAGAACAACTAACAACTGGTCCCTATCCAGAACATTCAGACAAGCACTTATGTAGGTGGGCTGCTGTATAGAATCTTCCCCTAAATTTAATTCTTTTAAGGGGTCTTGTGTCTGAGAACTTACTGAAGCTTCTTCTTTGATTTCTTTTATCTTCGAAGCAATCTCCCTGCGTTGTTCTGCTCCCAGGTTCTTTAATTCAACATCTTTTCCCTCCTCCTCATAGACAAAGTCTGTCCACAAGGCTTCCTCTTCCTGTATCTCATGGACTTTTGTTTCAATGTC
This sequence comes from Camellia lanceoleosa, assembly GCA_025200525.1. NCBI lineage: Eukaryota > Viridiplantae > Streptophyta > Magnoliopsida > Ericales > Theaceae > Camellia > Camellia lanceoleosa. The sequence goes on along the minus strand of CM045763.1, from coordinate 200,600,184 downwards.
CAATGCACAGTATTTATCAAGGGTCAAAACTTTGCTTTGTCGCTTCGCTTTGCGACCAATTATCATGGCTTCTCTCTCTTGCTTCTGTACTTTTTGGACTATTGATTTTACATCCAATGTTGAGAATTTAATTAGAGCCAAAGACTTGGCTTCTTGTGTTTCATTTCTTTGCTTACAACCAGGCATCATTGTCATCCTTAATGACAACCTCCTCATCAGCACTCTCTTGGACTAAGTGCTTTAGGTGTGTCACTTCCTCATCAGCCGTCACTTCGGTTGAGCCATCAAGTTTCTCAAGATTATCTTGAGTGGTGTCACTCCTCAAGATACGCTTTGGCCTCTCAAGTCTCACAAAGCTATGAAAGGTTGAGGATCTGCATCAATTTTCCCTGTCTCTCCATTACCTAAGGCCATCATAATTTTCTGATGCAAAGAGGAAGGCACACATTTGTTAGTGTGAATCCAATCTCTCCCAAGTAAAGCATTGTATTTAGCATTACTGTCGATTACGAAGAATGCCGTCATGCAGTCCCTGGTTCCCACACTCAGGTTGATGGGTAGAATTCCCTGAGCCATCTGTTTGTCTCCAGCAAAGCCAGCGATGGTTGTGCTGGTTGGGATTAACCTAGGATTCTTTTTCCCTAGTTTCTTCAAAGAAGATTTCGGTAGTAAATTCATCGCTGCCCCATTATCTATCAGGACTCGGTTCAATTGTATCCCATCGAAGAAAGCCTTGATGTACAAAGGCTTGACATGTTGTGTCATAGAATTCGAGGGATACTCAAAAGGATATGAGAGGTTAATGCTCACCTCTTCTTCACTCTCATATTCAGTTTCCATTGGGGTAGCCATTCCAGAATCATCTTGTACCATACTCACTTGTGAGTCTTCACTAGAGACAGGAATAGGATCAATTTCTTGGCCATCTTGGTCCTCATCTCCAGTTTGGAACTCATGAGGTAGTATGTGTACCATATTGACTGATACTGGAGGAAATGAGCCAAATTGGATGGCTGGCTGGCTGTACCTGCTTCCCCTTTTGGCCACCTTGTTTAGTTACTTCAGCAGCATCCTCCATGCTGCATTCTGGCACTTCGTTGTTAACTGATTCCTTCGAAGGACCTTTCTCAACTGGTTTTTCAACCAAAAATGTTTGCTCAGCCATGAAGGCTTCGAACATTTCTTCCTCCACCATTTCTTTCTTTTGGCTTATGTCAATTTCTTCTTCTGTCTCCCTATCACTATCCATCAGAGCTTTCTTCAATCCTGCCAAGCTAGATTCCTCTCTGGCTTTTAGTTCAGAATGAATCTTGGCCAACTGTTCCCTGTTGCAACCCACCTTGCTTTGTAGAGTTGTCTTTGGAGTGTGGTCTGACTTTGGAGTCTTCTTTCCTTCTGTCTGGACCAATGAAGAGCTTTCTCCATTTTCTTTCATATCTTTCGTAATTGAGTGTACATCTTTGAATCTTTCTCCTTTGTGATCTCGAAATGACTGGGACCATATCTGGCTCCTTCGTCTTTGGGTGTTTAAGCAATACCCAATTGTTCGGAGCCACCAAAGGAGGTTTAACCATCCTTCCTTGATTTCCAACATCTCTCTGAGTGGGCTCTTCCCTAGGTTTGTTCTACATCACAAACCAATTTGGAACTCCAGGTACCCACGAACTTACTGATTTAGATGTTGAACTGTTTCTTTCTACCTTCGAAACCATCTTCGAAGTTGGCTGTGAAGGCACTTGTTTGGTCCTGACCTTATGTTCCGAGCCTGATTCAGGCCTTCGATGAAGGTGGCCACTTTCTAATCTGCGTGAGGTTGGTCTAGGAGGCCAATCTCTGGCTTTGATCCCATAACCTGAACTCTTCTCCAGTCTTCTTTCAGAATGACTGCTCTCTATTCTGTAGTAGTTAGGTGGCCTGGACTCATACAAGGGCCTCTTGCCATTAGCATGCATTCTATCGACTGCTGGTTCAACTACCAATGGCTGCTGCCTAACACTAGCCGGGTACGACCTTTTGTTGTAAGCATTGGTTGGTTTAGGGCATCTCTGAACATCCCTGTAGTATTGCTTCCCATCAATTGGAAACCCCTTCAACCATTTATAACTCAGTCTGCACTTGGGACATATCCTATGCATTACTGCTGCCTCTAAGGAATCATCATCCAGTGATTCTTCATCAGAGTGTTCCCTCTGGTGTGAGAAACCTTGTCTAATAATTGGCAGATTTCTGGTGTCCTTTTTGATGGTGGCTTGGTTAGCAACATGCATCTGCACATTGACTTCTTCAAATTCTGTCAAGGACAAGTTCTGGAAGTCTGACATAATGACATTAGCTATCGCCTCTCCAACTTCTGGAAATGGATTACTGTCGATCCCCATGGCCTTTTCTATTTTTGCTGGGAACTTCAAACTTACTTTCCGAATTTGTTCTTGGATCTTGTCTCGAAAAACAATACAGTTTTTAGTCGAGTGACACCAAGAGTTATGCCATTTACAATATACTTTTCCCTTAAGTTCATCTGGAGATGGCAATTTTACTCCTTTAGGTAACTTAAGGAAGTTGGCCGCAAGCAAATGATCAAAAATGTCATCTGCCTTTGTTAAATCGAAAGAGTACTTTCTGTGAAGGTCTTTCTTTTTAAACTGCTGGTCAATTGTTGTATCCTTATGAATTAATGCCTCACAGATCACAGGTTCTTTGCCCATAATCTCTGCTGCATCGATCTCATAATTAGGATCTCTATAATATGTCTTGTACGATGCATTATTTCGATCTTGTTCCTCCTCTAGTAATGCTTCATACCTAGACACCTTATAGGTTAGTTCCACCAAATCTCTGAATTCAGTTGAGTCAAACTTCTTTCGAAGCCTGAACTCTAAGCCATTTTGAGCCAATCTTACGAATTCTGGCTTTGGCAGGATGACTCTACATTTATTTCGAGCCCTTTTAAATCTAGCAATAAACTGAGTAGCCTTTTCTTCAAGCCTTTGACTCAATCTTGCCAAGTCTGCCATGGAAACCTCTGGCTCCGATTGCAAGAATTGGGCATGAAATGCCTCTTTTATTTGTTGCCAAGTTTGAATGGAGCCAGGTGTAAGGTTGATGTACCATACAAATGCTCCCCCAGTTAGAGAATTTGGGAATAATCTTAGTTTCATATAGTCATGATTAGTAAATTCACCGCATTGAGCAGCAAACCTAGCAATATGCTCTAATGTTAATTGGTTTCCACTTCCATAAAAAAGGGTAAAATCTGGTATCCTGAACCCTCTTGGGTATTCATGTACCCTATCTACCCATTCTAGGTATGGTTTTCTGTATACAGGAGTCTGGACCTCCCGAGCCATCGGTCCACACATCTCCCTAACAATATCAGCAATTTAGTCCCTAAGGACTATATTTTGTGCCTGTTGAACCACTACTGGAGGGACAAACACAGGATTTGGTGGACAAACTTGTGCTTGTGGTCCTCTTGGTCCATAAGGTGGTACATTTGGGACTGGTTGTCCCTGTGGTGCAGGTTGGTGTTTGGGGTGTGGGTAGCCCCTTTAAGCCTATCCTGCGAAAGGTGCTGGAACAGGTGTTGTGTCCTTTCCATTTGCAGGCAAACCTTCCAACCCCCCGGGTATAAATTCGAATAAGGGATTAGTGAACCCCCTTGTACTAGGTATGGTTTCGACCATGGGATTTGTGACCATTCTTATGCCAGTTTCTTGTACTGGGCTAGATCCACCAATTTGTATGGCTTCATTGTTGAGTACTGAGGCATTTTGACCTACTATAGGCCTTGAAATGGGTTCATACCAAGACTGAGGTGATGGTCTTTCATAGTTCTGATTACTAGTTTGACAATTAGAATGTCCATACCAAGACTGAGGTGATGGTCTTTCATAGTTCTGATTACTAGTTTGACCATTAGAATGTCCATTAACTTGCATAGGCTGTTTATCTCTAGTCAATCTTTGTTGAGGGACATTTAAAACTTCCTCGATGTGTCTTGTGTTTGTTGGTTGGTGGTTATTCATTCGATCCAAAAAGGATGTTGCCCACCTTTCCATTGTGTTCATTAATTGCTGTCCCATGGCATCTACTAGACCATCCCATGGATTTATTGGATGAGTAGATAGAACAGTGGATGATCCAATTCCTTGGTTTGGTCCAATATTATGAACATGTGGTTCTTGTCCTGAAGTACTGGTCTGTTCGACCATAGGTTCTGATAATATGGGAGTTTCCACAAGATGTGTTACCACATTATCCTCTGGATTAGGTATTTCTACCTCTCCTTCTATGCTTTCTTCCAAGCGTTCATTTTCTCTTTGTCTTCTTCGTCTAGCCATTTCAATTAGTCCCACTGGGCGTGCCAAAAAATATATGTTGGCTTTTTGGCTTTCGAAGGGTAATTTTGTAAATGCGAGCGTGCCAGCAAGGATCAATCAGTCCTTACAGAAATGTTAATTGCCAACCAATTACCAGACGATTGTGTTTTAGTTCTTTTAGCCTCAATGAAGAGGACTTTTACTGGTGGCTTGACTTAGGAGAAATTAAACGAAATAACAGTTAAATAAAGAACAATTGAAGTATTTCATTAGAATGAAAACTTACAATGATCCAAACTCAGTCTCGTAGAGGTTTACAGCAACAATCTACTTGAAACTACTCCTATGAATGAAGTGCAGTGCAGGAATTTAAAGTGCAGGAATGTAAAGAGCAAGAATTTAAAAAACAGGAAATGTAAAACTGGAAAAGAAAATATGTAAAGTAAGATTGGTTTGTATGATCTGAGTCTGGGGTTTTTTTTGGGGTCTTCCCCGCTATTTATACTTCTCAAGGATGACCATTGAACTGCACTTCAAACCGTCGAACTGCTCCTCTATGATCGTTGATCATGCTGCCTTATAAGTAGTTCCACTACGTCATCACTTGTAGTTTGGCTTCCCTCCTATATTTGAATTTGAATCTGAGTAACCGTTGAAGCCACGTCACCTTGCACCTCTTTATTGATTCAATGTTACTCAGATCACGTGAGAACCAATACTAACTGCCACGTGTACGATCAGGATCGAAGACTTGAATAGTCTTCCTATATTACCCTTATTCTGCCACGTGTTGAATTGTGATTGGCTTGTACAAAATATGTAGCCAACAATTATGTAATTTCTTATGTAGCTTTATGTGAACAAACTATAAAGGTTCTTTAGATTAGGGAAGTCAAAGGAATTGAACAAATCTTTTATAATACTAATTCACAAATTGTAGTGATGGATGCATTTAGTAATTCTTGAAGGCATTTGGAAGCATTGTCCCTTTTTTTAACACTACGTAAAAGGAAGTGCAGGACTTTGTATTGCTTTTCCTATTTAGTTCCATAATACTCCATTATAATTTTTTTTTGAAGGGAATAAACTGGTTATCGACAATACACCTTCATACTTATGAAGGTGAGGAACCTTGACTAGGTGCCCTTTCTTTTTAATTTTAATGCAATAGCTTGTTTTGCCTCTTAGCTTTTGTCGGCAATAGTCAATTTGGATTGTTTGGATTTTCTCAAGTGTTACATTTTTTTAATGGTAATTTTTTTTTAAATGATTTTTTTTAGCCTTCTATGAGGAATCACGTATTTTGATCACGAAAAAATTGTTCAAGTGTGAATGTGATAATTGTTGGTACTTAGTTTGATAATTGCAGGTAACTTGGGAAAGACACTGGTGCTTTTTATCAAGAAGAGTTATGTTATAAATTTTTTATGTTTAATTTCTCTTAATTCATAATTATTGGTTTTTCTGTTTCTTATAAATATTTTGAATGAGTTTTCGTATTATGATTTCTTTTAGCTGATTTTTTAAAGTCGAATTCAAGTGTTAGAGTGATTTTGTTACAGGTGATTGATTTGCATTAGAAACGTTATGGTTGTGTTGCTTTTTTCTATGTGTGTTAATGGTTGGTCTGTCATTCATGACTGGATGATTAGTTTTTTTTTTTTTTTTTAATAAGCTATAATAATAATTCATTCACAATTCCTCTTATGCGTGAAGTATGTCATTTTCACTTGATTTGTTATAATTGAGTTCTATAGCGCAGTGAAATTGTTGCCATTCTGAATTAATTTATGTTAATTGAGTTCTATAATGCAATTTAATTGAGTTTTGTAGAGTCTGAGGTACCAAAAAAAATTGTTGAGAGTGCCATTAGGCACGAGCTATAGATTTGTATATTTTTTACTTTACATTTTACTATTTTGATTTGCAATATTACTGAACATTATAAATTTTATATGTTTATTCCTTAATTTTTATTAAGGTTAGGGGGAGTTGTTATTTTTAATTGAGTTTTGTAGAGCATGTCATACAAGTAAAATTGTTAAAAATCCTTTAAGAAGAATAAAAAAATGCTATGGACTCCATAAATTTAAACATTATACGTATAAATTATAACTATATTTTAATCCCAATATTATTTACACCGTGCCTTTAGACACGGGCATACACTAGTATATATATATATAAGGGCTATTATGGATCTACTTTGTTGTCTTCAATAAATTTAAATTTCCAACCAAAAGTTCCAATTATTCAATCCAAACCAAATTCTATCAATTCAATAATCAAAAGAAAAGCAAATACCCAATAAATTTAAGTAATTTTTTTTAGAATCAATTGATAAATTTGACGACAAGAAAGGATTGGATATCAGTACCCTTGACCGAGATGACTTCGCTGCAATGTTATTCAGTACCCATCACTGAGATGACTTCTCAGCTCAGATCAAATCAACAACAAATCAAGCGAAATATAGGGCTTTGATTTGGGAACAAATAACAAATCGAAAGAAAATGGTTGGTTTAGATCCAAAGGGAGAGAATGGATTGCGAGATTGAAGAACGAAGAAGAGATAATGATTGAAGCCATGGCGGAACTCGAAGAAATGGGCACACGCTAGCGATCTCTTCTTCGAGAGGATGATGGCAAGATGAGAGGTGGTCAACGGCGTCGCGATGGTGAATCGGTGAATCGGTGCTTCGGTTGCACGTGACTGCAAAGAGGAGCGGCGGAGGTGCGATTGGTGGAGTGGCGGTGAGAGAGAGAGGGGGGAGAGGAGCAGCGGAGAAGAAGAGAGAGAGGCAGAGGGGGAGAGAGAGAGAGAGAGAGAGAGAGAGAGAGAGAGGGACAGAGGTGCTGATATTTGGTTTATATATATTACACCAATAGCGACTAAAGATTTTTAGTTTCCAATTAGTTTTATAAATCCCTCCAAAATTTGAAAGGTCTCCCTCAAAATATTTTAGGTTTTTGGCGACTAAAATATTTTTTTGTCGCTGAAACTATGTTTTTGGAGACCAAACTTTTGGTCACCAAAGATAAAAAAGAATTTTTTATTTTACATTCGGTAACTAAATGGTTTTAGTAGCCAAAACTCAACATACGGCGACTAAAATATTTTTTTGTCGCTGAAACTATGTTTTTGGCGACCAAACTTTTGGTCGCCAAAGATAAAAAATAATTTTTTATTTTACATTCGACGACTAAATGGTTTTAGTGGCCAAAACCCAACATATGGCGACTAAAATATTTTTTTTGTCGCCAATTCTGGTATTTTTAGCGAATAAATTTTTTTTTAGTCGCCAATAATCAATATATCCCGACTAAAAAAAATTAATAGCTAAATATTGTAGTTTTGCCGACTAAAAAATTTTTTAGTCGCCAATTCCACTACTTTTGGCGTCTAAATTTTTTTTAGTCGTCAATTTTGGTCGCCAAAGGTGCATTTTGTTGTAGTGCCACTAGTAAAGCACCATTCTTTAACCTCGTCCACGTAATAAATGACGGCATCAATATGACCCCGAGAATTACTTTTTATAGCCAACCGCACCTCACTTGACCATATCAAAGCTAAATCGCTAGAGAGGCTGACCCTATCAACTGCTAGACACCCCTTCAAGCCTAATTTACACCTAATCCCTTCCAAAGCACTAGTATCAAGCCTAGTCCCCATTAAGAACACCAGGCCAGGAACTTCTTTATTTAACAAAAGCTGAAGAAAACGAATTGTCCGAAGGTTCCCAAGCCCCGATAGTTCCAACTTAAGATTTTCATGGTGTCGGTGGAGTTAATTGTCACCACCGCCGTTGAAATTTCAACCACATTTCCAACATCGATTCGAGCTCTTTTACCATGAGAAAGCCCTCATCCCCATTCTCGACTTCATCTACCAGTTGCCGCTTCCCTCATACTTCTGGCCCCTTCAATCTTTAGTCCCCGTACTATTCCATGCAAGTGTCTTCCATTTACGCCTTACCTTCCTCTCGATTCCAGATTTCCTTGAGAAATTGGATGCTCAGACAGACTCAACTCATTATCAATTACAAGCTTTGCATCTCTTTCTACATCCATTAATTAGGTCGAGGCCCTAGGTTAGTAATAGACGTCCGCCCATTAAGATTATCTCCTTAGCCTTAGTCAAATTTGTAATGGGCCTTGAACCCAATTCCCAGCCGCTTCACATTGGCCTTCTATTATGTCTATTTATTAAAAGGCACGATGCTTGGAGCCCACTCCATTAACGCCAACTGCTTTGGGCCCATTATTTAGGTCTTGAGCATTCAACAAATTGTCTCGCTCACCACGGCTTGATTAGTGAGCGTAACAACAAGAACCCTCTTATCCACGAGATCTTAGCCTTAGAAAATGGCAAAGAATCACCTTTTCATCCATCAAAAAATCTTGCCATTCTTGGTTATGACTCCCCCGATCGAGCACTTCCATCCGGCGTCAACTCTGGTGCGAGTATCCCATCGTCGCGATTCCAATTAACATGGACCTTGCCTTTCCCTCCCGAATTATTTTGAGAGCCATGTGACTCCTCCAGCGACGTCATACGAGGTCATATGACCTTTTTGTTTTGATGGTTCCACACGCAGCCATGGTCCATAAGGCATTGTCAAATCTGATGCCGCCTCCTTCTAAGAGAGAAAAGTTTCACATTCTTTATCATTATGCCCAAGAACACCATAAAATTAGCAAAAATTTGGAAACATCTCATATTTGAAATGCACCTATATTGAATCACGATTGTGCACTGATAGTTTCATGCCTTTTTATAGAGGTTTCAAAACATCAATTTGGACCCGTATCTGAAGATAACTTCCCACCGCTGCTCCATTAGATCCATATTCAATATCCACGAGCAAGCTAATCTTGTTCCCTATTAGTTGACCAATTTCTCTTGTCATATTAATCAATAGAAGGTTATGGATCTGAACCTAAAAGGTGGCTATCGATAACACGACTTCTGAGGGTTGTAGATGTGCATCTGTTGGCTACATATTTTGTACAAGCCAATCATAATTTAACACGTGGCAGGATGAGGACAATACGGGAAAGCAATTCAACTCTTCAATCATAATCATACACGTGGCAGTTAGTATTGGTTTTTGTAGATCTGCATAGCTGTCACGACCCAAACCCGGCCCTATGGGTTTAGCATCAGAATCGCCAAGAATCCGAGATTACCAAGGCCCGCTGATAAAGAGTTAGGACTGGCGGAAATATGATGAAGCCAATAAATAAATAATGTCCATTGAGCTGTGATACCAGATGCCAAAAGATTTTTCATGCATTCATACATTCAAACAAGATATCTATACAAAATTTACAATACACAAAGAGGACCTAATCCCTTGATAACAAAGATGCAGTTAGTAGGTACGGTCTATCTGATAATCCAAAGCAAGATGAGAGCAGGCGGAAAAACAAAACACCCCAAAGCCATAGCATGGCAACTCGGAACCTCGCCGTGAGGCACAAAGGTCGCTTGACAAAACTAGAGTCTAATCCACGCTCCTAGCTCCGGTCTGGTGGCTGAGCACCTACATATATATATAAACAGTGAGCTAAAGCCCAGTGAATAACATAATGCGTAAAGAGGTTAAGAATGAAATGTCCTTACAATAATGAAAACAGTTCATTAAACAGTATTTCAGTCTTTCAGTCAGAACAGTTATTCAGTCATATGTGGTACATCCATTAGCATAGCAGTAAACAGTAGGTCTTAAAGACCGAACAGTAATGATGGCCATCAATCAGTAAACAGTAATGGTTCCATGAGGGAACCGACAGAGATCTCTCTATGTGATAACGATGCTTGAGGTGCTAAGGATGCCACAGTACATTTCAGAATATAGGAAATACATTTAATCAAATGGCAATAATTACTTCAGAAAACAGTTAAAAACAAATGTAAAACATTCTCGATTGAACATAACTTTACACAATTGTTACTCACGAGTTTGGGCTCTGATATGCTAGAGCGTGTCTCCCAATCGCCAACCCTACACAGTTCACAGGTTGAACACACACTAAGCTATACAGTTGGGAAATATCATAACTTAATCCCTTATTTGCCTTGGTGTGTTCTACATCTATATCCTCATTAAGATGCCTTAAACTAGGCCTAAGGATGCCTAGAATGGGATGAGGATGCAAAAATACACTTAGAAAACATTTTGCAAAGTTTGCTGAAAATAGGACCCCCGCCCGAGCGAGCCTCCCTCCGCTCGAGCGAGCTTCCAAAATCAAAGGCTTCGCTCGAGCGAGAAATCCTTCGCTCGAGCGGTCTGTCGAAACAATAAAAATACTAGATCTTTGTGATTTTACGCTACGATGGTCGCCGAGGAGCCTGGACAAGGTGCTCGCTCGAGCGAGGAATCCTTCGCTCGAGCGAGGAAGCCAAATCTGGAATTTCTAGATTTGCCTCCCGAGCTCAAACCAAGCATTCTATCACTCCAAACTCGACCTCTTGGGCCCAAATTCTGGAAAACATATCTAAATTCATTGTATAACAAGTTTCAAAGCTCAATTTATGAATTCAAGCCCCAAAGGTGAGTCAATTAAAACCATTTTTCAAACCCATTTTTTATGAACATGGAGAATATGCAACATGCATGGATTCAAACCAAATTCAACCTTCAAAGCTTGTCCAAATGGACTCATTTTTTCAAGAACATGATGAATTCATGGACTCAAGCCTAATTATGAACATGCATGTACAATTTTACCATGAAAACACCTTAAGAATCAACAATACAAGCATGCATGCATGAATTAAGCTACAACTCAACTTATTTGCACTAAAACAAGACTTAATTCCACAATGAAGCATGAACCATGCAAGTCTTAGCTTAAACTCACAATTAAAGGGATGAATTCTCTTACCTAAGTCTTGTATTCAAGGTTTAGGAGTCCAATTTGACAATTTACACTTCAATTCCAAGCAATTCAAGCCAATTCAACAAAATGAACTCAGTTCTCTCCTATTTCCTCCCTTGGTCGGCTAGAGCAAGAAAAGGGGCTGAACAAGTGTTGTCTCTAAGTCTGTAAGGCTCAAACAATATTAGACTAAGTGGCCCACTAAGTGGTCTAATTGGTAATTAAGTCCAAGTTAGCGATTTATCACTATTTAATCTAATTTAATCATACCTAATCACATTTTAGATAAATATACCATTAAATCACAAAAATTCCATTGATCATGAAACACTAAACAATTTTCAGTTCGGTCGCCGATAAGGCCTTCAATTTGCAATTTAACATAAACATACCAACAGATAATCAAATAATCGAACAGATAAACATGCAATACAATAGATATGCTTAGTCAATTCAGTTCCAGTTTTCAATCAGTCCGTTCAGTACTTCAGTTAGTTCAATTATCAGTCATAAGCCGTCCAGTTTAGCAGTAATCAGTATGTAATTCAGTAAATTTTCGGTAAACAGTATGGGGTTGTTACAATAGCACTAGATCAGCAAAGAGATGCAAGATGACATCGCCTTAACGGTTATTCATATTTAAATTCAAAATCGTGAGGGAAACCTAACTGTAGATATGCCATAGTGGAGCTAACTATAAGGCAACATGATCAGCAATCATGGAAGGATGGTTCGACGGTTGTCATTGAGAAATATAAATAGCAGAGAAGGCCCCAGAAAGTGGCCCCCAGACTCAGACTCAAAAACCAGTTTTATCTACTTTATTTCCTTTCCAGTTTTTACATTTGTTGTTCTTTACGTTTTTGTACTTCAAATTCCTGCACTGCATTTCGTTCATAGGAGTAGTTTCAAATAGTTTGTTGTTGTAAACCTCCACGAGGCTGATTTGGATCTTTGTAAGTCTTTCATTTTACTTAATGAAATGCTATAATTGTTCTTTGTTTAATTATTGTTTACTTAATTTTCCTAAACAAAGCCACCAGTAAAAGTCATCTTCATTGAGGCTGAAAGAACTAAAACATAATCGTCTGATAATTGGTTGACAATTAACATTCTGTAAAGACTGATTGATCCTTGCTGGCACGCTCACAATTACAAAAATAACCTTCGAAAGCCAAAAAGCCAACATATATTTTTGGCATGCCTTGTGGGACTTATTAAAATGGCTAGATGTAAGAGACAAGGAGAAAATGAACGCTTGGAAGAAGGCGTGGAAGGAGAGGTAGAAATGCCTAATCAAGAGGATAATGTGATGACACATCCTGTGGAAATACCTGTTTTATCATAACCTATGGTCGAACAAACCAACACTTCGGAACAAGTACTGCATGTTCAAAGTAGTGGATGAGGCCAAGGAATTCGACCATCCACTGTTCCATCTACTTAGCCAATGAATCCATGGGGAGGCCTAGTAGATGCCATGTGACAGCAGTTAATGAACACAATGAAAAGATGGGGCAACATCTTTTTTGGATCAAATGAGTACTCATCAGCCAACTAATGCAAGGCATATAGAGGAAAATTCAAATGTCCCTCAGCAAAGATTGGCTAGAGATAAACAGCCTATGCAGAGTAATGGACATACTAATGGTCAAACTAGTAACCAAAACCTTGAAAGACCACTACCTCAGTCTTGGTATGAGCCTCTTTCGAGGCCTATGGCAAATCAAAATGCCTCATTACTTAACAGTGAAACCATGCAAATTGGTGGATCTGGCCCAACATAAGATAATGACATAAGGATGTTTCCAAAACCCATGTTCGAAGCCATACCTAGCACGAGGGGGTTCACTAATCCTTTGTTTGAATTTATACCCGGGGGGTTGGAAGGTTTTCCTACAACTGGGAGAGACACAACACCTATTCCAGCACCTTTCGCAGGACAAGCTCAAAGGGGTCACCCATATCCTCAACAGTAGCCAGCATCACAGGGACAACCAGTCCCAAACATACCACCCTATGGACCAAAAGGACCACAGGCACAAGGTTGTCCACCAAATCCTGTGTTTATTCCTCTACAGGGACAACCAGTCCCAAACATACCACCCTTGGGGGGGTTCAAACTCCTGTGTACAGGAAACCATACCGAGAATGGGTACATAGGGTACATGAATACCGAAGAAGTTTCGGGATACCAAACTTTGCCCTTTTTTATGGGAATGGAAACCAATCAACGGTGGAACATATTGCTAGGTTTGTTGCTCAATGTGGTGAATTTACCAATAATGATTACATGAAGTTGAGACTGTTCCCAAATTCTTTAACTGGGGCAGCCTTTGTATGGTATATTAACCTTACACCTAGCTCTATCCAAACTTGGCAACAGATGGAGAAGGCATTTCATGCCTAATTCTTCTAGACTGAGCCAGAAGTTTCTATGGCAGATTTGGCAAGGCTGAGTCAAAGGCCTAATGAAAAGGCTGCTCAATTTGTTGCTAGATTCAAGAGAGCATGAAACAAATGTAGGATTGTTTTACCAGAGCCTGAGTTTGTGAGATTGGCTCAAAATGGTCTAGAGTTTAGGCTTCGAAAGAAGTTTGACTCAACTGAGTTTAGAGACTTAGTGGAATTGACCTATTAGGTGTCTAGGTATGAAGTATTACTAGAAGAAGAACAAGATCGAAGTAATGCATCATACAAGACGTATTATAGAGATCCTAATTATGAGATTGATGCAGCAGAGATTGTAGGGAAAGAACCTATGATCTGTGTAGCATTAATTCATAAAGACACAACAATAGACCAGCAGTTTAAAAAGAAAGACCTTCATAGGAAATACTCTTTCGATTTAACAAAGGCAGATGACATTTTTGATCATTTGTTTGCTGCAAATTTCTTAAAGTTACCAAAAGGAGTCAAAATTTCGTCTCCAGAGGAACTTAAAGGAAATGTGTATTGTAAATGGCATAATTCTTGATCTCACTCAACTAAAAACTGCATTGTTTTCGAGACAAGATCCAAGAGCAGATTCGAAAGGGGAGCCTAAAATTCCCAAGTAAAGTAGAAAAGGCCATGAGGATTGACACTAATCCATTCCCAGAAATTGGAGAAGTAGCAGCCAATGTTGTTGTGCTAGACTTCCAGAACTTGTCCTTGAAAGAATTGGAAGAGGTCAATGTGCAAATGCATGTTGCCAACTAGACAACTATCAAGAAACACACTGGAAATTTACCAGCTATTGGACAAGGTTTCTCAGACCAGAGGGAAGGCTCTGATGAAGAAGCACTGGATGGCAACTCTTTAGAGGCAGCTGTCATGCAAAGAATGTGTCCCAGATGTAGGCTGAGCTACAAGTGGTTGAAAGGGCTTCCAATTGATGGAAAACAATATTACAAGGATGTGCAGAGGCGTCCTAAACTAACCAGTGCTTATAACAAAAGGTCATATCCAATTGGTATTAGGCAGCAGCCATTAATGGTTGAGCCAACAGCCGCTAGAATGCACTCCAAAGGCAAGAGACCTCTACATGAATCCAGACCACCTAACTATTACAGAATGGAGGGCAATAATTCTAAAAGGAGATCTGAAAGGAGTTCAAGTTATGGAATCAAAGCCAAGTATCGGCCCCTTAGACCAGCCTTACGCAAGATGGAAAGTGGTCACCTTCATGGAAGGCTTGAATTGGGCCCAAAACAGGGAGTCAGGGCCAAGTAGTGGCCTTCACAGCCAGCTTCGAAGGTGGCTTCGAAGGAAGGAAGAGATAGTTCAACAACTGGGCTAGTGGGTTCATGGGTACCTGGAGTTCTAGATTGGTTTGTCATGTAGAACAAACCTAGGGAGATGCCTACCCAACGAAATATTATTGGAGACCAAGGCAGGATGGTTAAACCTCATTTGATGGCTCCAAACAATTGGGTGTTACTTAAGCACCCAAAAACAAAGGAACCAAATATGGTCCCGATGATTTCTAGGTCCCAAAGAAGAAAGATCCAATGAAGGTACACTTAGTACCAGAATGATCTGAAAGAAAGTGGAGAAAGCTCTTCATTGGTCCAGCCAAAGAGCCAGGCAGAAGGAGAAGAAGATTTAAAGTCAGATCATAATCCAAAATCAACTCTTCAAGACAAAAAGAGTTACAGCAGGGAGCAGTTGGCCAAAGTTCATTCTAAACTAAAAGCCAAAGAAAGATCCAGCTTGACAAGATTGGAAAAGGCTTTGATAGAAAATGATACTGAGATAGATGAAGAAGTCGGCCTAGGCCAAAGAAAGGAGATGGTTGAAGAAGAAATGTTTGAAGCCTTCATGGCTAAACATACATTCTGGGTTGAAAAACCAGCAGAAGCAGACCATTTGAAGGAGGTTATTAATAATAAAGTGCCAGAATGCAGCATGGAAGACGCTTCTGAAGTAACCGAACATGTTGGCCAGGAAAGAAGCAGGTACAGCCAATCGTCCAATTTGGCTCATTTCCTCCTGTGTCAGTGAATATGGTGCTTATACTACCACAGGAGTTTCAAGCTGAAGATGAAAACCAAGGTCAAGAGATTGACCCAATTCCAGTTTCTAGTGAAGACTCACAAGTGAGTATGGTGCAAAACGAATCCGAAGTGGCCACACCAATGGAAACTGGAGATGAGAGTGAGGAAGAGGTAAGTATTAACCTCTCATATCCTTTTGAGTATCCCACGACGTCCATGACATAAAATGTCAAACCGTTATATATCAAGGCCTTCTTTGATGGGATACAGATGAATCGAGTATTGATAGATAATGGCGCAATAGTAAACCTGCTTCCAAAATCTTCTTTGAAGAAACTAGGAAAGAGAAACCCCAGACTAATCCCAACTAGTACAGCCATTGTTGGTTTTGCTGGGGACAAACAGATGGCTCAAGGCATTTTGGGAACCAAGGACTTTATGACTGCATTCTTCGTTATCGACATCAATGCTAAGTACAATGCTCTACTTGGTAGGGATTGGATTCACACCAACAAGTGTGTGCCTTTCTCTCTACATTAGAAAATAACGATGGCCTTGGGCAGTGGAGAGACAGAGGAGATCAATGCAGATCCTCTATGGATCAGCCAAAGTGATGGCTGATAAGGAATTAGCACACCTAAAGCACTTAGTCCAAGAAAGTGCTGATGAGGAGTTTGTTGCCAAAGATGATAATAATGCCTGGTTGTAGGCAAAAAGATGGAACCCAAGAGGCCAAGTCTTTGGCTTTAATTAAGTTCTCAGTATTGGACATAAAATCAATAGTCCAGAAGATGCAAGAGCAAGAGGAAGAAGCCATGGCAATTGGCTGTAAACAGGAGCAGCAACAGGTCAGAGTTTTGGCCTTGGGAAAATATTGTGCATTGGACATTGAAACGAAAGTCCAGGAGCTACAGAAGGAAGAAGACTTGTGGACAGACTTTGTCTATGATGAGGAGGGTAAAGATGTTGAATCAAAGAAACTGGGAGCAGGACAAAGCAAGAAGATTACTTCGAAGTCAGAAGAAGCATCAGTGAGTTCTTAGGTACAAGACCCCTTGGAAGAGGTAAATTTAGGGGAAGGTTCTGTACAGTAGCCCACCTATATCAGTGCTTAGTTGAATGCTCTTGACAAGGACCAGTTGTTAGTAGTCTTGAAGAGATATAAAGATTGTTTTGCATTGTCTTATAATGAACTACCAGGATTGGATAGGTCATTAATGGAACATAAGCTCTCTATGAGGCCTAATTTCAAGCCATACAAGCAAAAACCAAGAAGAATGAGTCCTGAAGTGATTCAGAAAGTCAAGGAGGAAATTCTTAGACTCTTCAAGGCAGGCTTTATTAGGACAACCAAGTATGTTGAATGGTTATCCAATATTGTGCCTGAGTTAAGAAGAATGGTAAAATGAAGGTATGCATCGATTTCAGAAACTTGAATTTAGCAACTCCAAAAGATGAGTATCCTATGCCTATAATAGATTTATTGGTGGACAGTTCAACATGGCACAAAGTTTTATCAATGATGGATGGGCACTCTGGTTATAACCAAATTTGCATCGTAGAAGAAGATATCCATAAGACAACATTCAGATGTCCTGGGAATATTGGTACCTTCGAGTGGGTTAAAATGCCATTTGGCTTGAAGAATGATGGGGCTACATATCAAAGGGCTATGAACACTATCTTTCATGATCTCATTGGAGGGTATTTAGAGTGTTATATTGATGATATTGTAGTGAAATCCCAATCCATGGAGGAACATTTGTTTCACTTAGATGCAGCTTTCGAAAGAATGAGAAAGTTTAAGTTGAAACTCAATCCTCTTAAATGTGCTTTTGGCGTATCATTTGAAAACTTTTTGGGCTATGTAGTACACAAGAAAGGAATATAGATTGACCAGAATAAAGCCAAAGCCATCATTGAAGCCAGACCTCCATCAAGTAAGAAAGAATTACAAAAGTTCCTTGGACAGGTTAATTTTCTTCGAAGATTCATTTCTAATACTATAGGAAAAATTAAAGTATTTTCTTCCTTATTAAGGCTAAAAGAAGAAGAAGATTTTGTGTGGATAGCGGAGCATCAAACTGCTTTCGAAGGAATTAAAGCCTACTTGGCCAACCCTCCAGTGCTGATGCCACCAAAAGGTGATAAGCCCTTGAAGTTGTATATAGCTGCATCAGAAGATTCACTGGGAGTTTTCTTAGCCTAAGACAATGAAGAAGGCAAAGAGCAAGTAGTTTATTACCTAAGCAAGTTTCTAAATTCTTGTGAATGTAAATATCAACTGTAGAAAAGCTGTGCCTTGCATTGTATTTTGCTGCAATGAAATTAAGATACTATTTTTTGCCTACAACTGTCTTGGTAATTACAACCACTGATTTGGTTAAATATATGTTATCTAGACCTATGTTGAGAGGGAGAATTGGCAAATGGATATTAGCTTTATCAGAATTTCATCTAGAATATGTTCCCCAAAAGGCAGTCAAAGGACAAGTTTTAGCTAACTTCTTGGCAGATCATCCATGTCAAACAAAAAGCCAAGAAATAATGGAACTTGGTATGGTTAGTGTTGAACCATGGCAAATGTGGTTCGATGGATTAAAGGCCAATGGTCTAACTGGAATTGGTGTGGTAATTAAGTCACCACTAGGGGTAAAAACCACATATAGTTTTAGAGTGGATGAAATTACTTATTCCAATAATCAAGCTGAATATAAAGCTTTAATAGTAGGACTTGAAATACTTATTGGATTACAAGCTCATACAGTTGATATATTTGGAGACTCCCAATTGGTAGTTAACCAGGTGAAAGGAATTTTCAAATGTTAAGCATAAGCATGTTGCCATACTATGTTGTTGCATTACATCTGCTTTCTTAATTTCAGATAGCAAATGTAACTCATGTCCCAAGATTCTTGAATAATAAAGCTAATGGTGTGGCCCAAAAGGCTTCGAATTTCAAAAGAATGGATAATACTCAAAGGAACATAGACCAAATAACATATCAAAAGGTAATACTACCTTTGAATAGAATGAATATGATCTTAGAAGTCAATCATAATGACTTACAAGAACAAGATTGGAGACATCCAATAATGCAGTATCTAACTGGCCCATCTTCGAAAGCCAGCAGAAAAATCAAATTGCAATCCATGTAATACATAATGTATGGAAATGCTCTTTACAAAAGGGGGGCAAATGGGTTATTATTGGAATGTTTAGGTCCAAAGGAAGCCTTGACAGCCATGGCTGAAGTTCATGAAGGAATTTATGGTGCTCATCAGCCTAGTGTGAATATGAGATGGCTACTTCGAAGACATTCTTACTATTGGCCAACCATCCTTAAGGATTGCATAGAATATGCTAGAGGTTTCCAGGCATGCCAAAAGCATGGCACAATAAGGCATGTACCCATAACTAATCTGCATGCGGTTGTAAAACCATGGCCATTTAGAGGATGGGCTATGGACATGATAGGGAAAATACACCTACCCTCTTCGAAGCATCATTGCTTCATCTTAGTGGCCATAGATTATTTCACTAAGTGGGTCGAAACTAAGCCATATAAGGTTGTAGATCAAACTGACGTAATTGGATTCATTAAAGACTTGATCCACAGATTTGGCATCCCACATACTATAATTGTTGATAATGGGACTATGTTTGATAGGAAAATGATAAAGTCTTTTGTGGTAGAGTTTGGAATTAGTCTCATTAATTCTACCCCCTATTATGCACAAGCCAATGGTCAAGCGGAATCATCCAATAAGTCTTTGAAAAAAGGAATTCAGAAAGTTGTGGAAGATAATCCCAGGGATTGTCATAACTTGCTGTTGGATGTATTGTGGGCTTATAGGATTTCTCCAAGATTAAGTACAGGAATCACTTCTTATGCTTTAGTATATGGACATGATGCAATGCTACATATGGAAATTAATGTTAAGTCCTTGAGGGTGGGATGCCAGGATCAGTTAGATCTTGAGCTATACCATCAGAGTATGTGCTTAGAATTAGAAAGTATAGATGAAGCTAGAATTTTGGCATTAAATAGCATTCTTTTCCAAAAGAAGAAAGCAGCCAAAAACTATAATGAGAAAGTCAAGCACATTAGTTTTGATGAAGGTGATTTGGTATGGAAGACAATACTCCCAATAGGGATTAAAAGCCACAAGTTTGGCAAGTGGTCACCTAACTGGGAAGGACCGTATCAAGTCCATAGAGTTGTGCCTATGGGAGCATATCATGTGAAAAATTTGAATGGATATGCACATCCCAAGAAAATTAATGGCAGATATTTGAAGCCTTATTATCCAACTGTGTGGGAAACACAAGGAATAGAGTAAGTGCTAAATAAAAGAACATGAGAACACTCAAATGATAAATAATAATTTTTATTTCATAAAGAGTTGAGTACATGTAGCCATAGATTGGCCCAGAAGTCAGTACAATGTTTCAGTTATTTAATAATAGATGCTCTATTATTAAGTGATGGGAACAACTGGATAGCTGTAACCATCTCCTGCTTTCGATCAGCCAGTCCTTGATTGGTAATCTGCAATTTGGTGGTAGTTCAATCTAAGGCTTGGTTGACTGCTGATAGCTCCTCTTCAAGTTGAGTTTTCTTCTCCAATAGTTGAGCTCGAAATTGAGAGACGGAGGAATGTTGTTCCTTTAATTCTGACACTTCAGTATGTACTTTGGAAACAAAGCTCTGGTCTCTCACCAATTTCTCCTCTGCAACCTTGGCAGCATGACAAATGTTGATGTAAAAATCAATGGTGGATGCCGCCTAAGATAAATGACTTGAGACAATCATACCGGATTGCTCAACAATCTTACAACACTGGAGGAAGCCATTTTTGATTATAGGCCTTTGTAAGGCTTCAAAAGGAATCCTCAACAAAGATGTCAGCAGCTTCAGACAGTTGTCCAAGTCTATCGAAGGCAAGGAAGTCTTACCACTGGAGGAAGAGCTCTAAAAAATTTCTAGCAGAGAATCAACTAGAACTAATGGCTCAGTCTCATTGCTAGCCATTGGAGAGGTGGAAGGTATGTCAAAGAGACTAGCTAGCCTAGCTTCGAAGATGTCCACCTCATCCATGGACATGGAAGATGCAGAAAGAGCTCTGGTAGAAGGAAGAAATGACTACATAGGAATAGGAGAAGAAGGTGGAGTATCATTAGCAGTCTCTATAGTTTTGGCTACCAGTAAGTCGAGGGAAGAGGGACTGGAGCTAGGCAAAGATAATGGACCATAAGTTGGAGAGTTACTAGTACACTCTCTATAGGAATCAACTATCATTAAAGATGAAGTAACAACTGGAATTTCCTTAGAAGGGGAAGGAAAAGCAAGGCTTAAAGGGAAATCAAATTGAGAAGAATTAAAAGATAAATGAGGGAAGAATGGAGTTAAGCCAAAAGAAAGAGATGCAGGAATGCTTGACCTCAAGAAGGGTATGGAGAACATGGGACCAAGAGATGGAAGTATTGCTTGAATTGGCTTTACAATTTGAGGACTTTCAACTTCAAGTGAGATTGAAGGAGTCTTTGTTGAGAAAAGAGGCAGAGTAGTTGTTCCTGCAAAAGAAAAAATACAAAGTAATGTCAAGTCTCAATACCAAGAATTTGACAAGAGAATAGAGGCATGAAAGAAGTTCTTGTTTCAGAAGTGGTAGCAATGATGGAAGAGCTACGAAGGGAATAATGCTCAGCAATGTGTTGCTTTCTCGCAGTTTCCTTTTGGATTGTATCAGTAGCAGCAGCTTCATCTCTAAATAGCTGCTGCTGCCACATTTTTTCAGCTCTCTGGAAAACAATTATTTCCTTAGAGTGTTCTTGCTCCACTGTTCTGGCAGTTGCCTCATGAATAGGGTCTTCGACCAAATCAGAAGGAAAGACAGTTATCTTCTTTTTCTTTTTTCTTTGCAGTGGTATTTCCTGCTCTTTCTCAGTCTCTCTCTCTTCAATCTGAGACTTAGATTCCTCAAAAGTGAGTATTAGTTTTCTTTTGTTTTTCTGCTGATGTTTGTCTTTGAGAATGGCTAGAGCTTCAGCTCTCTTGGGAGATTCTTCTTGTGGAGATCCTACACCAAGAAGTATGAATGTAAAGAAAACAAGCAGAAAAGTCTAAAAGAAAAGAGACCTTAAGATATATACCTTTTTTCGAAGTAGCTCTGGTAACTCTAGAAGGAGGGGGTGAGACTGCAGGAACAGTCTTGGCAGCTGTAGAAAGAGAGGGAATGTTCCTGACTTCTTTTGGTTTAGCCTTAGAAGGCACACCTAGCCCTATTAGTAAATCATGAGGATGTATTGCTAGATGCACTTCCATATTGGTTGTCCACCAATTTTGAAATCTTTTCAAAGCCAAGCCAGAGGGGAGGAAGGGGACAAATTTGAACTCACTTAAATCTTTCAACAGTTTAAATGTTGCCTCCTCTAGTTTGGATTTGGGTACTCTTAGGTCTCTGGTTGTAAGATGGCCATTCGAGAGGCTGTAAAGTGGAATGGAAATCCCTTGAGTAAACCCAAATTGCCTGGCAAACTGAGAATGGCAGTATACCTCAGATATGCACTTATAAGCTCGAGGGTTTAAAGTGCCAATAAAAAGTTCCCTTGGAACAAAATAGAAGCCCACATGTCTTTGTGCGATGGAATGGAACACTGTCTATCAGCCAAGAATGTTTTTAGCCAAATTGGCCCTTTATTGGCATCAAAAGGAGAAAAGAATGTGGCAGTTGGGGAAATAAGGAGCTGGTGGAAAAAAATAAGATAGTAGGCGAAAGAAGCGGGATAAAAGGCAATTCTAGCATACTTTTCCCTATAAGTGCTAGGATCTTGAACTAGGAATTTTAAGCACTTATGATGCAAATCAGTAAAGTAAGCGAAGAGCCAAAGTTGAAGCACCCAGAGGGGACCTCCTTGGTTGATATCAAGAGGTTTCTCACAAAATTGAGAGCAGGCTCTATAAACATGGCCTAAGAGATAAGGGGCCAAGGCTATGCGTTTCTTCAAAACAAGGGCCTTTGCAAGTGGGGCAAATTTAAGCATGATTCGTTGAGATGATGTACAAAAAAGAAATTTACACAACCAATATAAAATAAAGGAGAAGAGTTCTCAATCGCTCACAGGGCCCACCCTTTTGTTTTCAGTCTTTATGAAGTCACTAAAGGAAGAATTCAAAGGTGGAAAAGAAAATTTAACCGAAAGGTCTGGATAGTTGGGTATAAAGGAGGTACCAAGGAGCGAGAGCCCTAAGAGATGAAAAATTTCAAGAACGGTAGGAGCCATCATACCACAACGAAACTGAAAAAAGTTAAAGGCCATATTCCAGAAACAAAGGGCGGTAGGAATTAAAAAAGGGTCTTCAAGAATGATAAACCTGGAAAGTTAAAGAGCATCGAGAATGAAGAGTTCTTGCAGATCCCGTTCTCTTGCGGGCACGACCCTGTCATACCATTCCTCCCACTCAACCCTCAATGTTGGCCAGCAATGGTGAGGTCGGTTCATTCTCTAATTTCCCCAATCAAGCCCCCCTTCATAAAGAAGGAAGTGGTCCTCCAAACGAGGGTACAAAGCTGGAAGTTGGGCGGAAGCCTCTCAAAAGATAAGACCTAGGACATATTCTTGTTTGTCGCTATGGCGAGGGACAAAGAGGCGTCCGTCTATGGTGCTTGATCCATCAGCTTTAAATTTAGCAATCTCTTCTTCAATACATCTCTTCAAAGCCATTGTTGGGCTTATACGTTCGCCAGTTGGTACTTTCAAAGAAGAAGAATCCATTTGTGGCGAGCAGTAAGGAAGAGAGGGTTAGTAGAGGGGAAGGGTTTATGTGTTGAGCAAACGAGTGAATTCAGAGCACGAAATAAAAAGGGTTTTAAAACCTTTGTGTCTGGAAAATATATTGTGGAATTCATAAAGAAGTACTAAAAGTATGGATGCGAAGAGCTTCCCTTAATATTGATAATTTTTGGAGGGAAACACATCTCAAATACTGATGTCAACTTTGAAATAAAATATTTGGTTTCGAAACCAGATTTTGGCGCCAAAGTCAAATGACAAACGGCTTCGAAAGCAGGAAGCCGACTTCGAAGCACATTCCACACCTAAGGATGCAAGAATGCTCAAGTATTTGTTTACTTCAAAAGGATTGAAAACCTGTTTTAGGGTTTCTTAGTGAGAATAAATCCTTCGAAGCAAAACTTGAAATCCCTCAAGGTTAGGAATTGTTTGTTCTAAGCTTCAAACCAATAGTTGGTTTGATAATATACAGAAGAGATTGCTCTTTCAGAATAAAACAATGCAGCCCTTAAGGGAGGCTTCCATATATTTTTTTTTTTTGAAAGTATGGACTGTTGTTCGAAGCAAAAATGGTCAATTTAAAACTGATTGATCGTACTAACCATATGTTGAATATGATTAAAGCAAGCTTTAAGGGGCAAGATTGTCGAATTCGAGGCTCTGATTCTGAAATGAGACTTCCATATGTTGGAAGAAGTCAAATTGGTTTTCAAATATTTCATTGAGAATCAAGTTTCGAAGAGAAAATTGATGAATTTGAAGCCATAATTTTGTTGGTTCTGGATAAGTGGAGTAAAATTAGATCATACCAAATAATAAAAAAATCTCTCCGCTTTATTAAGATAAGTATGATTACATTAGAGGCCTTGCTTAGGCACATATTCAAGCTCATAAAAGTAAGGAACATAGTAAATGACAAGATCATGGAATTTGGTCCAGCTATGGTCAATAAACTTCTGTTCCTTTTTTATTCTATCTTCTATTTTCTCAGGCATGGTTGCTGAAGTTGATGTGCTCTTACTTGACAAAAGAGTTTTTCGACCTTTATTTCAAACTCTGGTTCTTTTAACCCTTGTTCCATCTCATCCATATCCAAGTCATCCCAATACGCAAAGTCTTTATTCTTGAAGTCATCATATTCTTCGATGAGGTTCTTTGCTTCATATCGGGTATGAACTCGAAGGGCTGAAAGTTGGTTCAAAGATTGGGTGGTGGCCACAGAAGTTTGGTGCCAATGAAGAAGCAATGGGAGTTGGTCCAAAAACATCTGGAGCTCTGCTTGGGCGATGGAGTTGAGGACATGACCCCGGGTCATAACATCACAAGCCCATCGAAAGTTCTTGAGAGGAACATCGTCCTCAAGAACATTGAAGGGCAAGTGAGAAAATGCCGCAAGCAGAAGTTGGGCTTGCTTTCGCTAAGTTGGAGTAGGGGGAGGTGGAGGATTATAAGGGGAAAAAACTTGGTCCTCAAAGAGGGCAAGCCTCAGTTTCTCTAGCCAGTGGGGATTTTGCGGATGAGGAGGTATAGAAGCTTCCATCTCGAAGGAGGGAACTGGGGGGTGTTAACATAATCAAGCCAGTCAAAAGAGCAAAGCTTTGCCTTCTAGGCTAAGAACGATAGTTGGGCTTGCTTTCGCCGAGTTGGAGTAGGGGGAGGTGGAGGTGGAGGATTATAAGGGGGAAAAACCTGGTCCTCAAAGAGGGCAAGCCTCAGTTTCTCTATCCAATGGGGATTTTGCGGAGGAGGAGGTATAGAAGCTTCTATCTCGAAGGAGGGAACTAGGGGGTGTTAACACAATCAAGCCAGTCAGAAGAGCAAAGCTTTGCCTTCTGGGCTAAGAACGATGGGCTATACCCTTGTGCCTCTTCTGGACATTGGGTAGCTTGTACTATTTTCGTAGGCATGGAGGATGTATACCATGCTACGAGCAAATTGTCCTCCAAACTGCGTCGGTGCTTAATGGGTACATATGGATAAACCACCGAGCTCCGAGTAAAGGGAGGAAAAGTTAGAGGGTCGATAAATTCGATAAAATGATGATTAACTCCGATCCCTCAAGTTCTGACCAGCTTCTCCAACTTGAAGCCCCAGAGTAAAAAGAAGCTACAACCTCATCCCACGCAGAAGATTTTGGATTAGAAGAAGAGCTTTCAATATCCATGTTTGCAAAATTTTGGGTTAAAGAATCGTGAATAACATGTTCGTAGTCCAAAGGTTGATAATTTGCAAAAGCTTCCATGACTTGAATATAGGAAGGTGGGTAAAGGTAGCCAATAAATGCATGAAGGTTCTTTCGAGGATAAACGGCATCATCGAATAACTCTTCGTATGCTTGATCAATGTAAGAGAAGATTGGCTTAGCCATAAAAGATGTATCAGTCTTTTCGAATACCGGAATAAGTGAGGATGTTCAAAGGATTAGAGGAGAATTTAATGCAAATGATGAATGACGGTTGCATTTCTGGAAAATGCAAAGCCCATGCACGTTCTAAGATGTGGATAAAATACCTTGATCCACTAATATCACAAAGTATTGGGTATATTAGTGCGGGGGGTAATGTTGGTTACATATTTTGTACAAGCCAATCACAATTTAACACGTGGCAGGATGAGGACAATACGGGAAAGCAATTCAAGTCTTCAATCATAATCATACATGTGGCAGTTAGTATTGGTTTTTGTAGATCTATGTAGCACTGGATCAGCAAAGAGATGCAAGATGATGTGGCTTCAACGGTTATTCATATTTAAATTCAAAATCGAGAGGGAAACCTAACTGCAGATATGGCATAGTAGAGCTAACTATAAGGCAACATGATCAGCAATCATGGAAGGATGGTTCGACGGTTAGAAATGCAGTTCGACAGTTGTCATTGAGAAATATAAATAGCAGAGAAGGCCCCAGAAAGTGGCCCTCAGACTCAAACTCAAAAACTAGTTTTGTCTACTTTATTTCCTTTCCAATTTTTACATTTCTTGTTCTTTACGTTTTTGTACTTCAAATTCCTACACTGCATTTTGTTCATAGGAGTAGTTTCAAATAGTTGGTTGTTGTAAACCTCCATGAGGCTGATTTGGATCTTTGTAAGTCTTTCATTTTACTTAATGAAATGCTATAATTGTTCTTCGTTTAATTATTGTTTACTTAATTTTCCTAAACAAAGCCATCAGTAAAAGTCCTCTTCATTGAAGCTAAAAGAACTAAAACATAATTGTCTAATAATTGGTTGGCAATTAACATTCTGTAAGGACTGATTGATCCTTGCTGGCACGTTCACAATTACAGAAATAACCTTCGAAAGCCAAAAAGCCAACAGCATCCATCTCACTTAAAAGAATAAGGTGTTTATCAAAACTCCAAGGGTCGTTCGACAACACTCGTCGCTTATCAGCGATGTGATTAAACTGGAACAAGAAAATATTATCCCCAATTAGGGTAAACTCCATACCTTTAATTGGTTTCCAAATGGCCATTAGAGTGGACTTCATTACCTCTGCACTGAATGCTCTGGAAGTAAGCGGCTTCCTAATTAAGCATAATCAAGCCTTTTCTTCAATCAGTTTTGTGAGGAACTCCTATACCATGACAGTGTCGTGCTTCTCCTTCGTAAGCGAAAGACGCTTTGTCAACTCATCAACAGTTTCTGTCATCCCTAGCACCCAAGGATGCACTCCACCCAACCCCTACCACGAAGGGAGACAAAACTTGCACCAGACGACAAGATTACACCACCACAGGAGATACTCTAGAGAGCATCATCAAACGAGTGGACAAATTTATTACTTTGACGAGAATTTTCCTATTTTATGTGTACACATTAAGTGGTCATTTCCTAGTACATCAGACATCGTAAAAATAATAATAATCTTTAATCATTAATCTTCATTGAATTGTAAGAATTCCAATCCATTAAAATTTTAATCTTTAATCTTTTAATTTTACAATAAAGTGAAAAAAATTCCAACCAATTAAACTAGTTTTAGTTGATTCAATGGAACCGTCATTTGCATAAATTGGTTAAGTCAAGTCTTTTCAATCTCTATCCCAAAATTACATTGAGATTAGTATAAGCTCGCCGAGTTAAGCTCAATAAATGAGCTCACAAGCATATTGCAATGCTTTTAATACTAGTGACATTTAATATATTAACTTTACACGAGGATGAAATATGATAAAAAAGCCTTTCATCTTGAAATCAAGATGACAATCCAAAGCTGAACTAGTCTAATGATCAAAATTCTTGTACTTTATTAGAAGATTACCAGGTTCAATTCCCCTCACTCTTCTTAAATGTACTAGAAAAAAGACAAATTTTTCCTTTTACAATAGCTTGCACATATTGAGGGATTGCCATTTTCCCTCCAAAGATTTGGGAGAAATGTTCTCAATCTAAATTCCATATTTAACATGCAAGATGTTCATGGCTAAAAAAAACAAAACATTAAATTCCATTGTGCATAATATTATTTTCAATTCACTCAAAATAGAGCACAGTTTTGTTGAAGTCATGTCCTAGAAGTAATGTACTATTAATAATATTTGGTTATGAAAATTAACATTTTGTAAAAATATAAGTTTATCGTTTGATGTATATCAACGTAAAGATCATATATACTAAAAATCAATTATCATTGAATGGTTTTAGCCATATGATTTCATACCAAAATCCAATTATCATTGAATGGTTTTAGCCATATGATTTTATGCCAAAAGATTTGACAGTTAGAATACTTCCAAAATGTTGCATAAAAATGTTTGGAGAACCAAAAGGTTAACGCTATTTAAATCAAATTGAGCTTGTTTAGAGTAATACATCTAGGAAAAATACAAAAAATGGTTACTAGGAACTAATTTTTTTTAGAAAATAAAATAAAAGGTAGCAAAATTTTGATTGATAATACATAATTGCACACTCGGTTACAACTCCAAAACTCACTCCCTACAAACATCAACAACAATTTGGACATGAAGACATGCCAAGAATAACTTATGAACATTCTCATGTTCATTTTATTTTGCAATTAAGAATAGCCAAACCCACCCATGTATTTTTCTTGTTCATTTCTCTTCAATCTTCAATACAGATTAGCATTGCTAAATCATTCAACATATTTAATTGAAGCTTAAAGTTCAGTAATATCCAAATAAGCTAAGGAAAATGCGAAGCGCTCCTAAGCATTAATGGTTGAGGTGAATGAGGAGGTTGGTTGAAATACTTTCGAGGTCTCGTTGGGATAAGGGGAAGGTTAGGGATTGGAGGAGCTTTAGGAATTGGCGAACGTGATTTTTTAGGAGTTGGAGTGGCGTTGGAGATTAGGGGAAAAGGTTTACTGGTTGATGGCTTTGATTTTTTAATTGGAGTAGGGGGTGGTGACGGCTTTTTGTATGTTGTCATTGGCAGTGGTGGAAGTATCTCTTGGATTGGAGGTGTAGGCTTGTTGATTGGGGGAGTGTTACGACCCAAACCCGCCCCTATAGGTTTAGCGTCGTAATTGGTCAATAACACGCCCGCGAGGGACCCCGCGCTACACGCTATAGTTCGGACTCGATTTTGTTGTCACGGTTCTAAATCTGAACCAAAGAGTCCAAATCCGGCAAATCGTTTTAAAAAAAAAAAGATTTTGAAAGAAGTGCCAAATATGGACTGCTTTTCCAGATACAGAGTCGCCACCTAAATATTTTTTAATGGGGAAATTTAGGAAACCCTGACTCGGTGCCAAAGGCCACGTGTCCGTCATCACCAAAGTTGCCTCGGCTCGGGAGCTTGGGTACAATTGGGGAAGGTTAGCTATGAGCACCCCCTCTCGCCCGGTCCGAAGACCGGCCTCTACTAACCGTGATATCCGATTTTGAAGACATTATGTGTTCTTATTCTGGTTAGTAGCCTAGAATTACTATGTTATGCGCACAACAAACAAGTATAGACTAGATTGCCTAATTTGGAAATAAGCATTGCATATCCGTTTGTTTTAAAAAAATACTTTGGAATTTGCTACTCGCAAGTAGGTTAAAAATACGGATTTCAACGAGTTTTTCCAACTCAGACAATCCAACCTTCACCCACTGGCAATCAAACAGTTTATCTCACATAAGCATCTAGCCACATGGTAAGCATGCTGTCATGATAGCATTCACACACATGCGATATGCTAAAGCAGGAAAATACTTACATCGTACTCCGTGCCAAAACAATAAACTAGTTAGCAAACATGCATGGTCCTAGTTTATGTCAAATTGACTAATGCAACACATACAGGATGCAATTAGGGTAGGCTCAGCTAACCTAAACATGGCATGTAAAATGCAATCAATTGATGCACATATTCAATTTTGAATTGAAGTACAAATGCAGTTGGCATGATGTACCGAGCCCGGTGCATGCAAGACAAGTGTATGGATGCACGCCTGCATAGCATGAGGTATGCTAATTTTAAACATGCCCTAATCTACCATCATAAGCAGGTAAATAAAAGGGAAGAAAGAAGTAGGGGTTGGAAGACATGCACACACACGCACCCACACTTATTACAGATTTGCCCTCGCTCGGAGGGACCAAAAGAATAATACAAATTAACTAACTACGAGCTAATTAATTATTACAAATTACCTAATTAGTTAACAAACTAACTAAGCTAGAAAAAACAGTAAACCGCCTCGGGAAGAGTGCCCAATGCAATGCATGCTCGGGTCCTGCTCGGAGCGCACTGTCATACATAGACTGCCTCTGTTTTCCCTGCTCTGCCCCTCTGAAGACTGCCAAAGTCTCTTAATTGCTTCCCTAGACATTGAGAGACACCACCGGCTGAGTAGAATTGCCACCGGCAGTGGGGTGTGGTCATCAGCTGTTGATTAATCCATCGGCCACCAATTGATTGCCGGCCGACACTCTGTGCAGTCGATCGGCAAGAAATTCCTGCATAACCTGTTTGACAGTAGCAGAGGACAGAGCCTTGCATGGCAATGCAATTCAAGCCATATATGCACCAACCATGTCCCTTATCATGTTAGTGACTCAGGGGGACATGCTCCTTGGTTCTCAGACCACCAATCGCTCATTTCAATGCGTGATGGCCCAAGAGACCAAGTGTGCATATTTTGATGTCAAATGCAATGCAAACCACATAATCACATAAGAGGGCCAACCTCTATCATACTCATTTCAAGAGGCCAAGCATGTACAATGCAATGCAATTTCTAAGCATGTGAGTATGCGAGCTAGCATGCAACATAGACAATGCAATGTAAGAATGCAAGTATGCAAACACACATACAAGACAAGCATGCACACTAGGCAAAGGGGTGGACTTAAACATGACTTGGGCAGTCCTAAGTAGGCCCAAAACAGTGGCCAAAACTTAAGAAGATGGGACCAAACACACATACACACATGCACATGTTAAGGCTTAAACACTTAAGCATCAAAGAACATCTTTTAAGCATACTTAAAAGGGAACAATCATGGACATATGGCATGCATTAAGCTCTGAAAATCATGCAAGAACATGGTGTCAAACCAAGCAAACAAGATAGGCTAAGCATGCGATAAATGACCCAAGCATTCAAGGCAAGCCAATGAAGTATTGAACTACACTTGATATAACCACACATGGCAAGACTCAAATGACCAAAAACAGAGTTTTGGCACATAAAACAAAGCCCAAAAGACCACCTAGATGGCATCTAAATGGCTTGAATTCAAAAGTATACACAAATGCACTTTCAAGGAGCATATCACACAAGCTCATACGGCATCAAAGAGGCATACAAGGCAAGCATACAAGCATGCTAAGGGGACTGAAATGATGCTATAGATGGTGCCAAACCATTGAAATAAAGCAAGTAATGCATGCTATACATTCACACACTTAAGGCCAACTAGCCAAAATGCAAAGGAGATATGCAAAGCATGCTAAAGCCGACCCAAACAACTAAGGACAGACCTTAAACATGGCAAAATAAACACAAAAGCTTCACAAGACCAAGTCTAAAGCATGCTAGAATAAGGGTTTACAACCTAAAGCATGTTAAGGCCTAAACATGGCATTACAAGGTAGGTATGCTAAGCATGCATGGTGTACCAAAACCAACTTAAAACCATGTTATATTATGACAATATAAGCATGAAAAACAGCCAAGGCATGATCAACAAACCCTCAAACATGGTGCTCTCTCAAGAGGCCAAAAATGGTCCTTTTCAAGGACAACAAGGAGAGGGGGTGGCCCTCTCCTTCTTGGGACTTCAAGGCACCATCCTTACCACTGAAATCCCTCAAGATTTTAGTGATGAGGAGGCTCAAACACCAAAGTCCCGAAGCTCACTCAAAATAGCACAAAATGGAGGCCCCTCAAGGCTTAAGAGGGGTCAAACTCCTCCAAATTACAAAACACTCTAAACAAACTATTTAGAGGGCCCAAAGACAGAACTTTTTTATGTTATACACTAAGCACAAAAATAGTTCTAAGATAGGCAAAAATAGAATGCAAAAAAAAAAGGAAAAAGGGATAAGATTGTTACCCTTGAAGAACCTCTTCACTAATGATGGACCAGCCCCTTTTTGAGCTCCAAATCAGCTTCAAAGCTCCAAAAATAGGCCTCAAGAACCTCAGTTCCAAGAGGATAGTGTGATGGTAGGTGTTTGTGTGCAATCCTAAGGCTAAAACACACACTAGAACACACAAGAGAGATATAGAGATAGGAAATATGTATAAACCCTAACCCTAATCCAAAGCTTCTCTCACAATGCTCTCTAACCAAAATCTCTAACCCTAAGGCCAAGAGAGAAGGGCTCCTCTTATAGAGGAGCCAATCTTGTAAAGCTTACCATGGAAGCTAACAAGAAGGCTATCCCTCCATACACGTGTATGGAGGGGAACAAAATGCAAGACAGCCGTTTTAAAATATCTGCAAAAGCAGATGAACAATAGTTGGCTGCTAAAAAATGCC
Source organism: Camellia lanceoleosa (assembly GCA_025200525.1). Lineage (NCBI taxonomy): Eukaryota > Viridiplantae > Streptophyta > Magnoliopsida > Ericales > Theaceae > Camellia > Camellia lanceoleosa. The sequence continues at coordinate 200,567,757 of CM045763.1, read as the reverse complement.
ATTTTGACAAAATGGACTGCCGACCGGCAACAAAGAATGCCGACCGGCAATATACATTGCCGATGGCAACAAAATACCAGCCGGTGGCCTCTAGCCATGGCCGGTGATGTGTGAGGATGTCTTACAAGGCATTCCCTGCCCCTCCAAGGCAAAACACAAGTATTTGGTGCAAAACCAGACACTAAACAGTCGAGTTCGGAGATCCTGAGGCAAGGCGCGTAGCCGAGACCTCCGGGAACTCCAAACGAACACAAACATGGATGATCACCGGGTGTTCAAACGGTGACGTCCAAGTCTTGAGGACGGTCAAAAATGGGGTGTCTACAGTCAATAATCTTTGGATTACCAAAGGTCTCTTAACAGAATAACATATAATTAAGGACTTCAGAAGCAAATAACAATTATACAACATCCATTGAGCTGTGCAGACTTATATGAGACAAAAATATTTTGAACTTTATATACATACATTTACACATCATCATATACATATAGAGACTAGACAGAAAGGGACTTGGCCCTAAATACAAAATAAACAAAAACAAGAAATCAAAACTTGAACTTTATGCACATAGCCATAACCACTTGACATATCTGGAACCTCCACGGGAGGCACATAGATTGGCTGACAAAACAAAGTTCAGGCAGAAGCTCTAGGCCTAGTCACACGCCTAATCACCTACACACATAAATAATACAGTGAGTTGGAACCTAGTGAATAATAACAAAGTAAAGGGGTTTTAATGAATGATGTCTATAACAGAATCAGAAACTAGAATTCATAACAGAAACAGATTTATATTCATTTTCTTGTTCAACTTCATACAGAAATTAGAGTTTATGCTTCGTTATGCATGGTACATCCATTAGCGTTAACTTGCTTGTTAGTTCCATTGGGAATCTCCGGTACTGGGAAACTTGTAACTTGCTTGAACCAGGGTTTTGTTACCCTCGAGCAAAGGCCATGAGACCACCGTATTATTACCCTCGGGCAAAGGCCATGAGACCACGATATTATTATCCCTGGGCAAGGGCCTTGCTTATAAAGGCACGGTATTGTTACCTCCAGGCAAGGGCCTTGTGCTAAGGATATGACGAATACTTTACAGAAATTTGGACAATCATTCATTCATACAAAACATTCCATTTCAAAAAACTGATCATTTCATAGCATCAGAAAATAATTAAAGTTAAACATAACTTTACAGAGTTATTACTCACAAATGGCTTTGCTAGCAGATCAGATAATGCAAACAAATCAGATAAATCATGCAAAAGATAGCGCGTGACCTACACAAACCCATAACATATACACATTGAAACACAATATTAATTCTTTGATCAAACTTGACTTTTCTTGTCTTTTTCTGTCTAAGTAGTCCAGAGTTCTACTCTGCTTATTCTTTCTTATTTAAATGAATCGGGTTCTCATTTCACATATCCTTTCATTACTAAATCATTCTTTTCTGAATAAACCAATTTTTTACTTGGCTTCTTAATCAAGCACTACTAAGTTAATGACTTATTCTTCTAATCAACTAATTAATGTTGATTGTTAGTTTATTAATCTTTATTGAGCAATAAATCATGTCTAGAATGTTTTGGAAAGAGATGAGAATAAAAATGTGAATTAAATGCAATTTTCCAAAATATGCTGAAAATACGCTCAAGCGGTCTGTAAAGCTTTATAAAAATACTGGTTGGCCTTAATGTTCGCTCGAGTGATGACTTTTCCGCTCGAGTGGCCAGCAAATTACCTGTGCTTTCAAAATAAACAAATAATTTCCAAAAACACATTTTCAAAACTTAAACTCTTGCATGAACCAATTTAAACATGTAATTTTATTAATAAAGATGAACCCATGACTAATTTTTCAATTTCTAATACAAAAAACTCGTTGATCATTAAGATTAAAACCAATAATTTCATAAATATAATAATTCCAACATTCTTTTTCTTTGTTTTATAAAACATAAATTAAAACTATAAAGCCCTTTCAAAATATTTACATGTAAGAAATTTAAATCAAAATCAAACTAATTTTTGATTCTCAAATATAAATTATAATTTATTTCCATATTGATTAACCTTAACCATGTTCATGAATTAATTCTTTCATTCCTCCAAATTACATGCATGTAGAAATAAGATTCAAATTCATATAAGACATTCAAAATCAAACCCAAAATAATTAATTTCTAAGTTAATTGCCATAATCATGAACCTAACTCATCTTCTTGCTAATTTATTTTTGTTTATATAAAATTGACTTCTATCTTTCCTTCAAGACATGAAATTAAAATTATAAACTTCTTAGGCAACCATTTGCATGTATGGAATTGACATCAAAATTACTAATCTTATATTCTTATAAAGTTTCTTCCTTCTTCCCTTCAAAACATGAAATTAATCAACTTAAATTCTTCAAAATCCATGATGCATGTATAAAACACTTATCAAAATCCAACCAATTCTATTTCTTCTTGATTTTCAAAACATGAAATTAAACATGTGAGCCATAATTTTGTTTTTGAAAACATGCAAGATATATATACACTCCTATGTTATTCAAGATCTTCAAAACCAAGTTCAAAATGATGAAATGCAACCATGGGTGTGAACTTAGTTTACTATTCATCATCTTCTTGACATTTCTTAACAAATTTCATGTAATTAATTCCAATTACTTCATGAATTCAACCCTTAGATGATCCCTTTATAAGAAATAAGGACTAAAATCTTACCTAAAGTCTTTAGTTTGAAGAGTTTTAGTCAAATTTTCAACTTCTACTACAATTCTTCCTCTCTTCAAAACTTGGAACTCACTCTCTCTAGAGTTGGTCTCTCTCTCTCTCTCTCTCTAAAGTGAGCTCTCAACACAACTAAATGAACAACTCATCTATAACTCACCAACATATAACACTTACGCACACAACACCTCTTCACACCACACAAGCACACATGCACTCTTCTTGAATTCCAACACATCACTTACACACACACACAGATTTCTCAGTACACCCACAGAATTCTCAGCACACCCACACCCACAATTCTAGTTTGTTTCATAATTTAATTTATGTCTAGGATTAATTTAATTAAGCATCACTTAATCTTAATAAATTTTGATTAACACAAAATTAATTAATTATAACTAATCTCAAATCCCACATAATTTAATTAGTCTAATTGACTTCCATTAGAGCCTAATTAAATATATTTAAATTTATCAATTCGAATCATATTTTTTATCAAACTTCCAAAAGGCTCCAAATATCAAATTAAATTTATTTCCATCCTCAATTTTGGTTTCTTGAATCTTTAAGATCTTCAATTTCAGATTAAACTTCAAAAATCTTTGCCAATAAATTACATACTCAATGAATACCTTAATTGAATGCCTCACAAAGAAATTTAATTCATAATAACCATAATTCCCAATTTTCATAACTTAATTAACTCAAATTCGGACCCAATTAATCAAATCTCAATTTTATAAATCTGAATTGAATTTTTAATTAAACTCCCATACGGTCCGATACTCGAAATTAAAATAATTCAATTCACCAATTATACTTTCTTGAGCCATGTAGGCCTTCAACTTCTAATTCTAAAATAAATCCTCAATAGAATTATATACGAATCAATCTCCATAATTTTCATAAATCTTGGATTAAATTGAAATAATTGACAATTAAAATTCAAATATCCTCGATTAATTAAGTGTTAATTACTATCCATGATAGGGTCGTCACAGGGAGGAAGTGGTTTCTTATAAACCGGGATTGGTGGTGGAAATTTTGGAATTGGTGGAGGAAGTGGTTTCTTAGAAACTGGGCTTGATGGTGGAAATTTTGGAATTAGTGGAAGAAGCGGCATAGTATATATTGGAACTGGCGGAGGAAGTGGTTTCTTATAAACTGGGCTTGGTGGTAGAAATTTTGGAATCGGTGGTGGAATTGGAGGAGGAAGTGGGTTTTGATAAATTGGAATAGGCGGTGGAGAAGGTACAACTTAGATGAGCACAATAAGGCTACTCTTAGCATTTGACATTCATCGTTTCATTGCTTATTACAATAAATTGATAGTGAAAAGAAAGCTTTGCGACAAAACAAAAACAAAAAAAATTACTCAAAGAAGCATCTCCACTGTGGGGACTTCTTATTCACAAATAAACTTGTTTAAATTAAAAATTGAAAAACAATGCTAAAAATGCCTTCAAACACAACTTAAAAAAATGGAATTACTTATTCTTGTCGAAATTCAAGCTGATGCAATATTAATTAAGCTGCAGGCCTTAGATAGTATGGGTTGAGGCATAGGTGGCAGCGGCTTACTTAAGAATGGTACGGTGGTGGTGGTGAGTTGTAGTTGTAGTATGGAGGTGGTGGTGATGGAGATGGTGGAGGAGGAGATTTGTAGTAGTAGGGTGGTGGTGGTGACTTAACTGGTGGAGGTGGTGATTTGTAGTAGTATGGAGGTGGAGGTGGTGATTTCATTGGGGGAGGTGGTGATTTATAATAGTAGGGTGGTGGGGGAGACTTAGATGGTGGAGGTGGGGATTTGTAGATGTATGGAGGAGGTGGTGACTTCACTGGAGGTGGTGGTGATTTGTAATAATATGGAGGTGGAGGTGGTGATTTCATTGGGGGAGGTGGTGATTTGTAATAGTAGGGTGGTGGGGGAGACTTAGATGGTGGAGGTGGGGATTTGTAGATGTATGGAGGAGGTGGTGACTTCACTGGAGGTGGTGGTGATTTGTAATAATATGGAGGTGGAGGTGGTGATTTCACTGGGGGAGGTGGTGATTTGTAATAGTGGGGTGGTGGGGGAGACTTAGATGGTGGAGGTGGGGATTTGTAGATGTATGGAGGAGGTGGTGACTTCACTGGAGGTGGTGGTGATTTGTAATAATATGGAGGTGGAGGTGGTGATTTCACCGGGGGAGGTGGTGATTTGTAATAGGAGGGTGGGGGGGGTGACTTCACGGGTGGAGGTGGGGATTTGTAGATGTATGGAGGAGGTGGTGACTCCACTGGGGGTGGTGGTGATTTGTAGTAATAAGGAGGTGGTGGAGAAGGAGATGGTGGAGGTGGTGATTTGTAATAGTATGGGGTGGTGGTGATGGAGATGGTGGGGGTGGTGACTTATAATAGTAGGGTGGTGGAGGTGATGGCGATGGTGGTGGTGGTGACTTGTAGTAGTAAGGCGGAGGAGGAGACGGAGAAGGTGGTGGAGGAGGTTTGTAATAATATGGTGGAGGGGGCGATGGAGATGGTGGAGGTGGAGATTTGTAAATGTACGGAGGTGGTGGTGATGGTGATGGAGGAGGTGGTGATTTGTACATGTAGGGTGGTGGCGGGGATGGAGACGGTGGAGGTGGAGATTTGTAAATGTAGGGAGGTGGTGGCGATGGTGATGGGGGAGGTGGTGATTTGTAAACATAAGGTGGTGGTGGAGAAAGTGGCGTATTGTAAACGGGAGCTGGTGGCGAGCCCACTGGTTGGGGTTGCGGAGGGAATGTTGGTGGTGGAGAAAGTGGCTTATTGTAAATGGGAGCTGGTGGCGAGCCCTCTGGTTGGGGTTGCGGAGGGAATGTTGGTGGTGAAGAAAGTGGCGTATTGTAAACGGGAGCTGGTGGCGAGCCCTCTGGTTGGGGTTGCGGAGGGAATGTTGGTGGCGGAGAAAGTGGCTTGTTGTAAACAGGAGCTGGTACCCCTGGCCAATGTGGCAACTTTGGCCAATGAGGCAAATGGGGCAATGGCGGGTGCTTGAAAAAAGGCCACAAGAAGGCTGAAACACAGGTCATCGGAGAAAATTGTAGCTTCCCAGATAGGCCAAAGGTTTGTTTCCCATTGGCTACGGACTTGAAGATTATATTTGAGGCCTCTTGATCGTTGTGGAGAGCACATAGCGCACCAGTTGCGCTGTGAAGCTGTGCAAAGCAATCCTCTTTCAATTCTCCATTTTTTGCAATCCCATTAGGAAGAGATACCGTGAATTTTCCTTCTTCATCAAGTTCACTAACCCCAGCTGTTTTGAGCTTTCCATTTGTAGACTTGCAATCAATGGTGACATGAAGCCCTGCACAGAGCAATGCACAATGTTGATCAAATTTGTTTTGCATTCATTTTTTGTTTTTAGTTTCCTCAAATAAATTTAAAAAAAATGGCCAACTTTTTTTGAAAACAAATTTTGGAAAAACTTCCTGAAAACAACTTTTTAGGAAATTCTAGAAAGGTTATTTTTGAATTTTCAAAAATTGTTTTCAGGCAAAAATAAAGACGAATTGTTGTTTTAAAACTTTTCTTTGCTTTATTTTTGAATACATGAAAATCAAAATGAAGAAAATGAAAACAAAAACAAAACACAAACAAGCCTATTTATGAGGTGGAATATATATATTTTTCCCCCTAGAACTCTGGTTAGCATTCAATCATAATGGAAGAAATAAAGATCTAAGCCATCACCCAAAAGGACCATATTATTATTCTACATGTCATTTTTAGAATGAAGTGTTAATGATATTTTTAGAATTGTGAGCGAGAATGATAGGTCTTTTGATTTTAAATGAAAATACCACAAGCGACCATCTCATTTTACATGACAAATTTAAACCGGTGTTTTTTTTTTTTTTTTTTTTTGTATAACATTACTAAAAATTTGTGTACTTGAAATGAAAAAGATACCTTCCCATAAACGAATCACATCACATTCACAACAAGCGTAACTCATATCTTTGTGAATGTTCTGTGATTCATTTTTGTGCTCGGAAAAGTGTTGTACCTGAAAAGGTCTGGCTGATCTTAAAATTCTTCTGTGTGCAATCTGCACATTCTACAATTCCAATCACCTCTGCTGTCTCATTGTCACCATAGCAGGTTGTCACAGCCAATAGTAAAAAAAACCAAAATCCCAAAAATACCCCTCTACAAAAAGGAAGTTTCAACATTGAGACCCTTTTGCCCACTTTGAAGGAACCCAACAATATCAAGGACAGAGAAGCAGGTGACGAAACCTAACTTCAGCTTAAAAGTTGAGAAACCATACTAGCTTTCTGTGATTTGATTGAATGGTTTTTGAGTTATTTATAGAATGAGAAAGTGATTGAAGAGACTTCCAAACACTGGTTCAAGATAAGTTTGGGGACCCAACTAGTTATGGCATGGGGTTGTGCAGAGCAGAAAAATAATACTATTAATGGTCACCAGCTCTGTTGATCAAACAATGTCATGCTATTGAATGAGCATTACTTAGCAGATGAATCAGCCAGCACTCTCATTAATATATATATATATATAATCTCTCTCATGAAATAAAGTGTACATTCTTTTAGGTGAAAGGCTGCATTAACAATATAATATATATCAACTGCGGACACAAAAATCAATCATAGAATTAGACGCAAAAAACATATATGAGTAGATTAAAGTTTACTGGATTTGTTAGTGGAGTCTACTTTTGAAAAATACATTTTGCATCCCATTTTGTATTCATAGACTTATTGATCGACAATTATTTTCCTTGAGTCAAAAACTTACAAGAACCATGCCTCAAATTTCAAAATATATACCATTGGCTCCAAAGATTGTTGGGTTTTCATCATTATTCACATTTTCCTATGTCAATAGAAACAATTCCATCCCATTTCATTAATAGCTAATTTTATTGTACTTTTATAGGATAAATATGGTTCTAAATATCAGCTGCTACATATAGTATTTGACTGCTTATGTACCAGAATTTGTGAGCCCAAGCACTTGAAATGTAAATGTCTGACCAGCACTCTATATACATAACTTACATGACATTTTATGGTTCTTAATTACAAGAATTGCAAAGGGGAAAAAAAGGAAGTATAAAGAATAATAACTTCAAAGAAGAAATAAGCAGTTGAGTGAATCAAAATTAGGCAGAAATTGGTGAAGAGTGCATGGACACTGCTGATGGCTGATTCTGCCTCCAATGACAACTGATAATTTGCTGACCCAATAAAGAGAAAGCATGACAATGAGATAAAGAAATTTTTTATATGCAAACATATGACACTATTCTTATAGTTTTTTATTTTTGAAATTTAGAATCCTCTACTAGGATTGTGATCCTCACCATTCTATATTTGTAATGAAGAGATTTTATTATATCATCCAACGAGAAATATAGTGATCTATTTTAATTTAAACTAATAATAAAATTACATTCTTATTTCTTAGCCATTGGATATGTAACAGAAATCTTCCATTATATATATGGAATGGAGAGGATCAAAATCCCCTTCACCAAATAATGTAACAATGATATTTTGTAATTAAATGCTTGCTGGTAATTTGTTTTCAAAATGAAAGGCCCTAATTGTGCAACAACAGTCTTTAGACAAATTTTGCATACTTTTCCTAGTGGAAAACAATACAACCACAATAGCATTGGCGACATTGCATTTATCTTGGATGGGATCCACACTCCACCACAATAGCAGTGCTTCCAATATTGCATTTTGTGTGGAATTATTTTCTTGTTGCTTAGTGATATTGTTGTTCTGTTTTGTTCTTTCATCATTTTACCAAAAAACAAAAATGCTTTTGTTGTTCATCTGATATGTCCCAATAAATGAATTCATTTCATTTTTGTCACCTCCACAAATACATACATGATATAAACATATCCTCCACGACCACTCAGTAGTCCTTCTGTTGCTGTCTCTAAAGCACAGGACGTGGTGTGGGAATATAAATAATAGCTGAATTCCTCGCTATTTGTTTTTGTTTTTGTTTTTTTCTTTTTTGATATCCGAAAACTCATCCTAGGCAGTGCCCTTTGGACTCACCCCACCCAGGACCATAAACTCGAGATCTGGGAATATAAATAATAGCATAAGTGTTCGGAAATACAGAGCCGATCTAAATTCAAAAGTTCGACTGTTGAAAACCGAACAAATGTTATAAGTTCGAAACTTATTAATCGAACATGTGGACTATGTTCGACACTAGAAAATTGAACAATTAGAACTTGTTTGGTTGTAGATAGTCGAACATGAGTACATTGTTCGAATTTGGGTATCCGAACGAATACAAATGGTTTACCACTCATCAAGTACACGAAAACGGAAAAAAAAAATAAAAAATGAAAAACTAGCCTTTTCCTTGCTCCATTGTTCCAAACCAATATTGTCAGATGTATCCATCATTCAGTCCAATCAAAATCTTCAATAATACGTTTTTTTTTGTTTGTTTGTTGTTGTTGTTGTTTCTTTAAGGGTTTTTGGTTTTTGTTTCAGGGTTTTTGGGTTCTTGAGAGAGAAGAAACATAAGTAACGTTTGAGAAGAGAGGTGTGCATTGTATTCATTATTGTCCTTTATGATAATTTTACGTAAAGTGTGTATCATAGCCCTTTGTCCTTTGTGGTCAATTTACATTAGGTTAATATTATAATAAAAAATAAACTAATTAATGGTGTACCTTGAGATGAAAGGTGCTGTGTAAATAGAGGCACCCCTTTTCTTTTCTTTTCTTTGCTCTGCTCCGTTCTAACTTTGGAATTCCCCCAAAAAATCTGAATTTTAAAGGGAAAATTGATTTTCTTAAAGAAACAGTGAACATCATACATTTAAAAACTCAAAGACAAATCAATCACAATAAAAGGATTTCATAGTTTCAATAGAAAAAAATTGACAGAAATGTAAATATTATATGTTCTGGTAAGCAGATCCATTTGAACATTTTTACTTGCTACAAGAAGAACATCCACAAACATTCACCTTAACAATGATCTACTTACTCTTTGTTTTTTTTTTTTTTTTTTTTTTTTTCTCACCATGTCTATCACACTTTCTTTTCAAATTCCCATCTCTCTCTCTCTACCTTGTAGATTTATTACAATACTAAAATTCAAGCCAAGCCCTTCAATATATGAAAGAGCAATTACCCAATAACTTAAACCCTAGATGGTAGTCTAAGGATGAGGAAAATGAGGAGGTAAGGAAGGCATGGCTCCAAACATGGGATGGGGAAAGTGCATTGGTGGAACCTTGGGGATGGGAGGTAGCTTAGGAAACAGTGGACAAGGTATCTTGTGGATCTTTGGGAATGGATGGAGATGTTTGAAGATTGGTGGGAAGACCTTCGGAATGGAAAGAGGCTCAACTAGTGGTGGTTTTGGCTTGTAGATTGGGACAGGCGAAGGAAGTGGCTTTGTAAATATTAGAGGATGCTTGAACACAAACATTGGTGGTTTTGGATTGTAAGTGGGCACAGGCGGAGGAAATGGCTTTTCATATATAAGGGGATGCTCGAACATTGGTGGTTTTGCCTTGTAAATTGGCACATGCATAAAAAGTGACTTTTCATATATCGGAGGATGGTCGAACATTGGTGGTTTTGGTTTGTAAATTGGCACATGATGAGGAAATGGCTTTCCAAATATAGGAGGATGCTCAACCACTGGTGGTTTTGGATTGTAAATTAGCACAGGCGGAGGAAATGGCTTTACATATATCGGAGGAGGCCTGACCACTGGTGATTTATAAATTGGCACATGAGGCTCGAATAGTGGCGGTTTTAGTTCGAAAAATGGCACATGTGGAGGAAGTGGCTCTTTGTATATCGGGACTGGAGGTGGAAGCGGTTTCACATAAACAGGAACGGGCGGTGAAAACAGCTTGTGTATTGGGTGGGAGAACTTGGGATGAAAATGGAAAGGGTGGCTAAAGTTCATCAATGGTGGTTTTTTAGAGAGAGGTGGGTGCATGAAGAAATGGCACAAGAAAGCTGAAGCGCACGTCGCCGGTGATGAAAAGATGAATCTCTTATTTCATATTTTGAATGTACAAGCTATCCTTATATATATAGCTATACCTATACTTATACAAGAGATATGTATCTAAACCACATGTGCTAATTACTTGTAATTGTTTAACAAACTAACAAACTATCTAACTGATATTTGTTCAAACTATCTAACTGATATCTATTTAAACTGATGCAGTCACATAGACTGAGTTGCAGCTCGGTTTCATCACTGAACTAGAACATGAGCTGAGTTGTGAGCTATGCTTGGGCTTTGATGGAATATCCTCAACATTCCCTTTCAAGCTAATGGGTTGAGTGAACTCCATAAGCTTGTCTTTGAGATACAAAAATTTGGAGACAGAGAGAGGTTTAATGAAGATGTCAGCCAACTGGTCAATAGTTGGATTATACTTAAGAACCAGCCTTTTAGTAAGAACTTGATCTCGAATGAAGTGGCAATCCTCTTCAATGTGTTTAGACCTAGAATGAAATATTGGATTGGATGCCAAAGCAATAGCAGAGACATTGTCACACCAGAGAGTATGAGGCATAGGGGAGGAAATAGATAAGTCAGTAAGGAGCATGCCAATCCAAGCCAATTCTGCAGCAGTATGAGCAAGAGATCTGTACTCTGCTTCAGTGGAAGAGCGAGAGACTGTGGCTTGCTTTTTGGCTGACCAAGACACAAGGTTAGAGCCCAAAAATATACAATAACCTGAGGTAGATTTTCTGTCTAAAACATCTTTAGCCCAGTTAGAATCTGAATAGGCATGAATATCAAAAGAACTTGGAGAATAGGTCAAACCATGCCCAATGATACCCTTAACAAAACGTAGTAGTCTTTTAACTTCAACAAAATGATCAACTATGGGAGAACGCATATGTTGGCAAGAGTGATTGATTGCCAAAGAAATATCTGGGCGAGTGATGGTGAGATATTGAAGAGCACCAATGAGGCTTCGATAGAGAGCAGGATCAGGACACAATGCTGCTGAATCAAGGGCAAGGGAAGGTTTAACTGATGTAGGAGATTGTGAAGAAATGGTTTGGAAATACTCCAAGATCCAGTAAGACGTTCTTGATCCTCTGATTGCCACCTGAAAAAGGATGAACACTTCGGTAGGGGGTGTCGGAATTAGCACTCCGACGGACAAGTTAGTATCTGCTCTCAAGTTTGCTTCTATCTCAAGTTATTTAATCTATTCTCACATATCTTTCTTTGGTTGATGTTCCTTTATTTATACTAGTATCTAATCCTAGGGGTCGGACCCACTCTTAATCCAGTGCATAATTGCTTATTCGGCCTTTCAGTGGTATGTTAATTCCTACTCGGCTCCTTGTATGGCCGATTTAAATATTTGGCTTCAGGTCTCCTTTGGACAGAGCCGAATCGTCTTTGTCCTGATTTTTCTTCAAATAAATTTGGCTTTCCTTAGTATATAATTATTCGGCCCCTATAGAGATGGACAAGGTTTACAATTAGCTAAACCTGCCTTATGAAGAATATCCTGAGCATACTTCTGTTGAGGCAAAACATAGCTAGCGGAAGTTGGTGTGATGGAAATACCCAAAAAATATGACAAATCACCAATCTCTTTCATAGAAAAGGCAGTGTGCATATGAGAGATAAGTGATTGAATGTGAGAAGCATCATTCGCTGTGACTAAAATGTCATCCACATAGACCAAAAGAGCAATGAAAGTAGTGCTGGATTTCTGGATGAACAAAGAAGAGTCACATTCGCTATTATGGAAACCTTGAAAGAAAAGATAGGCTGAAAATGTAGAATACCAAGCCCTAGGTGCCTGTTTCAAGCCATATAAGGCTTTCTTGAGATGACAAACATGATTAGGTTGATCTGGATGAACAAATCCTAGTGGTTGATACATAAACGCTTCCTCTTCAAGAACTCCATGGAGGAAGGCATTAGATATATCCAATTGCTTCAAGGGCCACTAATGATGGAGAGCTAGGCAAAGTAAAATTCTGATTGTTGGAAGCTTGGCTACAGGACTAAAAGTCTCTTGAGAGTCCACACCTTCTTGCTGAAAATACCCTTGGCCACTAGTCGAGCTTTGTGTCTAGCTATGGTGCCATCAGAATTCCTTTTAACTTTGAAAACCCACTTACAACCTATAGAATTTTTTCCTGGGGGAAGACAAACTAGAGACCAAGTTTGTTGGTTTTGCAAAGCATCAAATTCTTCTTGCATAGCCTTATGTCAAATAGGAGAAAGAATAGCTTCCTTATGGGATGGAGGTTCAGAATCTGAGTTTGGTGTGAATTAAACATTGAGAGGAGAGTTTAGACCTAGTGATCATGGGATGAACATTTGTAGTTGCATGTGGGAGCAATGGTAAGTGGATTGAGATAGAGTTAATAGGAATAGAGGAAGAAGAAAGAACACAATTGGGCTGAACAACAGTTTGCTGCTGAGGAAAAGAAACAACAATAATGAGAGAAATAGAAGGAGAAGGAATAGTTATGGGAGAAGAAGAAGAATGAGAATACTGAGGAGAATTAGATTGGCCATGTAAAGAAGAAACAGATTGAGTAGGTATAGTGTACCAAAAGAAAGATTGAATTTGAGGTAAAGAAAGAGAAGAAGAGATATAGGTCACTTGGTTAAAAGGAAATGTAGATTCATTGAAAATGACATGTCTAGAAAGATAAATCCTGCCGGAAATGGGATCAAGACACTTGTACCCCTTAGCAAAAGGATGATAACCAAGAAAGACACAATGTAGAGACTTAGGATGGAGTTTAGTAGAGGAATAAGGCTAAAGCCAAGGATAACAAAGACAACCAAAGACCCTGAGAAAAGAGTAGTCCGGAGGGTGATGAAATAAGACTTCAAAAGGAGATTGATGCTGCAGCTGAGTAGAAGGAAGTCTATTAATCAAGTAAGTGGCAGCAGCAATTGCGTCAAACCAGAATTCAAGAAGCATGGAAGAATGATGAATCAATGCAACTGCTATCTCTGTGACATGCCTGTGTTTTCTTTCAGCAGTGCCATTTTGTGGTGGAGTGTATGGGCAAGAATGTTGGTGAATAATGCCATTAGCAACAATAAACTCCTTCATTTTATTATTACAAAACTCAGTTCTTCCATCAGTGTGAAGTATCTTTAAAACAGTATCAAATTGTTTCTTAGCATAAGCTTTGAATTCCAAGAATTTGTCATAGACCTCACTTTTGTAGACTAGAGGATACAACCAAGTAAACTTACTAAATTCATCCACAAAAATCACATAGTATTTGTAAGTAGAAGAAGAATGGAAAGGGCCCCAAACATCACTATGAATAAGTCAAAGAGGCTTATTTACACTTGAATTTGACAAATGAAAAGGAAGTCTATGACTTTTAGCAACACAACAATCTACACAATCTTGAGTAGCATGAGGTACAGATTTAAGATGCAAATGATGTTTGAGATGATGAAGTTTTACAGAGGAAGGATGGCCTAGTCTATTATGCCAAATAGTAGGTGTAACAGAAGTAGATCTATCAGTACAAGTAACAAAAGCTTGAGAACAAAATAGAGAAGCAGCAAATGAAGAAACAGGTGATGACAGGAAATGATAAAGTTCATTGATGTTACATCCCTTGTGAAGAACTTTCTTTGTAAGTTTGTCCTAAATCACAAAGTTAGAATCATCAAATGTTATGATGCAATGATTATCCTGAGCTAACTTTTGAACAAAGACAATATTGGAAGAAATAGATGCTGAATGAAGAATACTGTTAAGTTGAAATGAATGATGTGGGGTGGGTAAAAGTCCTTTGCCAGTGTGATTGATAGGGATAGGGGTGCCATTTCCAATAGTGACCTGGTCGGTACCTTGATATGGTTGATAATAGGTAAGATTATTGAGGTCATTAGTGATGTGATCAGTAGTAGCAGAGTCTAGGTACCATGGGACTAATGATGATGATGAGACATTTTCAAATGAAGAAGCAACAAAGGCCCTAGGAGCTAATGATGAAGAAACATTGGCATTGGCATTAGGAGGCAAGGATTGATATTGAGAGTCCGTTCGGTGCCAACAATCAAGAGCTAAATGACCAAAACCGCCACAAATTTGACAAGCTTGAGAGTTGTGAGAATTTTGTGAATATCTTCCTCTTCTTCGAGTGTAATGGCTAGAGAATCTGCCATTGCCATTGCCTCCTTTGTAATATCTGCCTCCTCGTCCTCCACTAAAAGATGATCTACCTCGAGATGAATGTCCTCAAGAAGAAAAGGTAGAAGAAGTAGGAGAAGCAAAGCCTTTGATAGTAGAAAATGCTACTATTGGTTCAAAAACCTTTTTAGTTTTTGCTTCCACGTGAACTGCTTCAGAACACAAAAAAGAAGACAACTCTTCCATTGAAATACAACTAGATCGAGCTTGAATTGTTGTTTTGAAGGCATCAAACTCATCAGGAAGACCATTCAATGTTAATAGAACAAGATCTTCATCGTCAATAGCTACTGATGCAAGAGCCAACTGACTTACGATATCTTTGATTTTGGAAAGATATTCCTCCATTGATTTAGACCTTTTTTATAATAGAATTCAATTTATTCTTCAGCTGATGGATATGTGATCTTGAAAGAGAAGTGAATTTCTTGTGAAGCGCAGACCAGACTTCAGGACAATGATGAAATTGAAGAATGGTAGAATAGATCGGAGGGGATACAGTAGCATTGAGACAACTCAATAAGTGTGCATCGATTAGATTCTGTTAATAATTTGCTTCAGGACTGCCATGTTGAAGTTTTCTTTGACTAGTTTCAGTCAATAACTAGAATTTGTTTTTCCAGTCAATAAGTCATATTCTTTAGGATATTGTTAGTGTTATCAGAAATCTTGGTTGTTACTGTAATTTTTGGGATTCATTATCTTTTCAGTTCAGATATTCTTACTATAAATGTAATGCAACAGAATGAATAAAGATTATTCCTCTTTGCTGCATCATATCAGCTTTTATCATTTCCTGCTTTTATTCTTTCATTTTATTCAATTTCTATTCTTCATTTTCTCTGTTTTTCTTCTCTTCTCAAAAACTAACAATTGGTATCAGAGCTTCATTCTTACGGGACCTGTGAGTATCCATGGAAGCAAAAACTGATTTCCCTAATTTTTCTCAAGCTGCTCCACATATTTTTGATGGAGAAAATTACCAACTTTGGGCTGTTAGAATGGAAACTTATCTGGAGGCTTTGGATCTATGGGAAGCCGTCGAAGAAGATTACAAAGTTGCTTCACTGCCAAACAATCCGATGGTAGCTCAGATGAAAAGCCACAAAGAGAAGAAGACCTGAAAATCAAAGGCCAAAGCAACGTTGTTTGCTAGTGTTTCAACAACAATTCTCACGAAGATCATGAATCTCAAATCAGTAAAAGAAATCTGGGAGCATCTGAAGACGGAATATGCAGGAGATGAAAGAATACGAGGAATGCAAGCGCTTAATCTAATAAGAGGATTTGAGCTGCAAAAGATGAAAGATGCTGAGACAATCAAAGAATATTTAGACAGATTGCTTGGCATTGCCAACAAGGTAAGGCTTCTTGGCACTAAATTTGATGATTCAAGAATTGTTGACAAAATTCTTGTTACGGTGCCTAAAAAATATGAAGCCTCAATAACCACCTTGGAAAATACTAAAGATCTGTCCAAGATCACCTTGGCAGAACTATTGAATGCTTTGCAGGCTCAAGAACAAAGGAGACTTATGAGACAAGAGTGTACTGCAGAAGGAGCCTTGTCAGTCAAACACCAACAAGAAAGTTCTGGGAGTAGTTCAAGCAGTTGCACTCGAAACAAAGGTAGAAGCTCAAGGAGAAATTTCCTGCCTTGTGAACACTGTGGCAAAATGGGTCATTCTCCATTCAAGTGTTAGAAGAGGCCTAATGGAAAGTGTAGCAAGTGCAATCAGCTTGGACATGAAGCTGTGATTTGCAAAAGCAAATCTCAGAAACCAGAGGAAGAAGTCCATGTAGCTGATCAAGATGAAGAAGATTAGATGTTTGTGCTAATGTGTTTCTCTACAATGGTCTCCTCAGAAAGTTGGCTCATTGACAGTGATTGTACAAACCATATGACCTTTGACAAAACTCTTTTTAAGGAGTTAAAGGCTACTGCAATGACTAAAGTCAGGATAGAGAATGGTGGTTATATCGCTGCAAAAGGAAAAGGAACCATTGCAATGACAACCAGTTCATGTACAAAAACTATTTCAGATGTTCTTTATGTACCCGATATTGATCAAAATCTGCTGAGTGTTGGCCA
This sequence comes from Camellia lanceoleosa, assembly GCA_025200525.1. Lineage (NCBI taxonomy): Eukaryota > Viridiplantae > Streptophyta > Magnoliopsida > Ericales > Theaceae > Camellia > Camellia lanceoleosa. Next base: position 200,550,695 of record CM045763.1, on the reverse strand, counting down.
GTTAATTGAAAAAGGATTTAAGGTGTCCTTTGAAGACTTGTATTGTCACATCTACGATGCCACTAGAAAAGAGATTTTACGTGTGAAAATGAAAGGGAAAAGCTTCTTATTTGATCCTACGGAGGAGGAGCACACAGCTTATTCCACCAATGTTAACATCACTGAAGTCTGGCACAAAAGGCTTGGGCATTGTCATCTTTAATAAATGCTCAAGATGAAGAAAGATGAAGTGACAAAAGGATTACCAGTTCTGGTTGATCACTTGCCAAATTGTCATGCTTGTCAATTTGGTAAACAAAGTAGGAAACCATTTCCTAAATCATCCTAGAGAGCAACACAGAAGCTGCAACTAGTTCATACAGATGTGGGAGGACCTCAAAGAACACCATCTCTTCAAGGTAGCCGGTATTACATTCTTTTCATTGATGATTTTACAAGAATGTATTGGATTTATTTCCTAAAGTTCAAGTCTGAAGTTCTTTGGAGTATTCGAAGTTTAAAAAAATGGTGGAAAATTTAAGCGGTTGCAAAATTCAAATCTTAAGGTCTGATAATGGAAAAGAGTACACTTCTGCAGAATTTAACCTGTTTTGTGATGAAGCTGGCATAGAACATCAGCTCACTACTCCTTACACTCCACAGCAAAATAGAGTGAGTGAAAGGAAGAACAGATATATCATGGAAATGGCTAGATGCATGCTGCATGAGAAGGGATTGCCAAAAAGTTTCTGGGTAGAGGCAGTCAATACAGCAATATTTTTGCAAAATCGGCTTCCAAGTGTAGCCGTTGAAGACAAAACTCCATTTGAAGCTTGGTATGGGTATATTGTAACAACCCTCGTACCGATTACTGATAACCACTGAATTATATACTGATTATTGCTAAACTGGACCGCTAATGACTGATAATTGGATTAACTGAAGTATTGGATGGACTGATTGAAATCGGAACTGAAATTGAATAAGTTTATCTATTGAATTGCATATCGCATCTGTTTGATTGATTGATTATCTGTTTGAATTCATATGTTTAAACTGCTAATTGAAGGCCTTATCGGCGGTCGATTTAGAAACCGTTTAGAGTTTTGGGATCAGTAGAATATTTGTGATTTAATGGTATATTTATCTGAAAGTTGATTAGGAATGATTAAACTAGATTAAATTAAGTCAATTAAAGAGATTGCCATAATTGCGGAATTGCCATTGAGTGGCTTTTGTTTATTCCTATCATTATAGAGCCTTATACACTTAATTGAAACAACTTTTCCTCAGCCAAATTGAGAGCCCAACCAACCCTTAGAGAGAGAGAGGTTAGGAGAGTTGATTTCATCTCCTTTTGCTTGGCATTACTTGAGAATTGAAGTATAGATTGGCAAATTTAGCTCCCACACCTTGTATTCAAGACCTAGGCAAGGTAATTGAATCTCTCATTGTTGCATTTAAGGTTGCTCTTGCATGAATCAAGTTGAATTGTGGAGTTAAGACATAAATTAGCTCAAAAGGGTAGGATTATAGCTTAATCCATGCATGCATGTTTGAATTGATGGGTTTGAGTTGAATCCATGATAAAAATGTACATGCATGCTCATATTCATGTTTAAATCCATGTATTCATCATATTCTTGAAGACATGAGTCCATTTGGACAAGAATTGAAGCTTGATTTTGGTTTGAAGTTCATGCATTTCATGTTTTGAAAGTGTTCTTGAAAATGGGTTCGAAAATGGCTTTAATTGCCCAACCCTTGGCCCTTGCATGTGCAAATTAGCTCTTGAAACTTGTTATACATTGAGTTTAAGTGTATTTTCCAGAATTTGGGGCCAAGAGGTTGAGTTTTGGATGGTTGAATGCTTGGTTCGAACTTGGGAGACAAATCTGGAAATTCCAGATTTGGCTTTCGCCGAGCGAAGGATTCTCGCCGAGCGAGCCCTTTGTTTTAGGCTCGCCGGCGAGCATCGAGCGTGGTATCGCTGCGAAAATCGAGCATCCAGATTTTTATCGTTTCATCGACCGCTCGGCGAAGGATTGTTCGCCCGAGCGAAGCCTTTGATTTTGGAAGCTCGCTCGAGCGAAGGAAGGCTTCGCCGGCGAGACCCCTTTTCGCCGACTTTTGAAACACGCCTTCCAACTGTATTTTTGCATCCTCATCCCATCCTAGGCATTCTTAGGCCTAGTTTAAGGCATCTTAATGAGAATTTAGACATAGAACCACACCAAGGAAATTTAGGGATTTAATTATCATCCTTCCGACTGTGAACTTAGTGTGTGTTCTATTTGTTAACCTGCTTAGGGTTGGCTTTCTGGGACGCGCTCTAGTCGCTATTAGCCCAATCTCGTGAGTAACAGATTGTGTAAAGATATGTTCAAAATGTTTATCTTTTGAAATCTTGAATCAACGCTTATTGAATCGATATTGTTTATCAATGAATGTATGTCTGTATTCTCAATCTGCATCAGGCATCCTTAGCATTTATCTTTATCATACATAGAGCTCTGTCGGTTCCCTTGTGGAACCATACTGTTTACTGATTGATGGCCATCATTACTGTTGGGTCTGTTAAGACCCGGTCCTTTTGGACCTACTGTTTATAGGCTAACGGGTGTACCACATATGACTGATTAACTGAAATACTGAAAAACTGAAATACTATTTAATGAACTGATTTCATTACTGTAAGGACATTCATTCATAACCTCTTTACGCTTTATGTTATTCATTGGGCTTTAGCTCACTGTTTATATATATATATATATATATATGTAGGTTCTCAGCAGCCAGACCGGAGCTAGGAGCGTGGGTCGGTCCCCAGTTTTGTCAAGCCAGCCTATGTGCCTCACTGCGAGGTTCCGAGTTGCCATGCTATGGCTTGGGGTGTTTTTGTGTTCCCTATCGGTCTCTTTCTTTGCTTTTGTACTTTGTTGTATAGATCGTCATCGCTTTTATCAGATCTTTATGAGGATTAGGTCCCGCATCAACGATTGTATATGATTGTATAGACTGACTGCTTCAATCAGATGAATGCATGAAAATGTTTTTGGCATATGATTTTCAAATTTCAATGGACACTAGTTACTTATCAGATTGGCTTCCGCCAGCCCTCAGACTTGCTTAACTGTATTATCGTCAAGAGGCTTTTGGTAATCTTGACATCGCGATTCTTGCTAAACCCATAGGGCCGTGGGTCGTGACAGTGGTATCGAGCGTTACTTAACACGAAGTTATACCGCACACACGTGTCCAAATGAGCTATAGGGTGTCCTAGAAAACAATTAGGGCATCTCATGAATTGAAAAGTGTGTGCTTGTGGATCGATCGATTATATATTAGAGTGTTAAATCGCTTAATTGTACAACTGCTTATAATGATAATCGTTATAATCGCCTATAGTGAAATGGATAATGCAAATGAACTCGAGTCATCATCCTCTCGAGGCCGAATGGCGAGACTTGAACAAATGATGGACCGATAATTGAGAGACTAGATCAACAATCAACCAACAAATTTCCTCCTCCTCCTCCGGTGAAACCGGAACAGAATGTACCGAATGTGAATGCTAATGAGGTGGACATTATTGCACTGACCTATAAGTTCAGCAAGATGAAACCGCCATCCTTCCAGGGAGGCTTAGAACCGTTAAAGGCTGAAGCTTGGGTTCTTGAGACTGAAAAGTTGTTTGAAATGTTTCCGTGCTCCGAAGCCAATAAAGTATTGTTAGCAACCTTCACCCTTCAGGAAGAAGCAAGAAGGTGGTGGATGTTGACCCGTGATGCGAACACTATCGTGACTTGGACTTAGTTCAAGGAGTCCTTCTTTGAAAAGTATTTTCCCCAGTGCATCAGGGATAGAAAAGTGACTGAGTTTGAACAGCTGAGACAGGGCAAAACGTCTGTTGCCGAGTATGAGAAGAAATTCACTGAACTTGCTAGGTATGCACCACATATGGTGGATACCGAATATAAGAAGGCCAGAAGGTTTGAAGGAGGCCTTAGCGCTGCTATACTGGACAGAATAAGTGTTTTGAAAATGCCAACTTTTGTGGGTGTTCTCGACCGGGCATTGATGGCCGAGACAAATATTACCGCAGTAAAACAATCTGAAACGCCAACAACTGAGTGGCAAGGTAAAAGGCAGGGTTTTAAGTTTAAGAAAGGCAAGCATAACCCAAAGAAAGAAATGTATCGGGTCGACAACTAGCCCCAGCCAAGGAGTGGATTTACTCCACCGCCTCCGTATGTGGCAATAAGCACAAAGGGTTTGCTACCAGATTGAGCTTGTTTCGTGTGGCAAGGTGGGCCATGCATTAAAGATCGCCCCTCTCGCAGTTAAAGAGTAAAGCCGCACCAAGCGCAGCCGTCGGTGCAACACCAAAACCGAACCCCAAAGCTAATGAAAGAGCCTATGAGGCAGGTAGAGTGTTCGCCTCTAGTACTGGAGACGGCAAAACACCGAGACCGTTGTGTCGTATCCTCTATCTGTGCTCAAAATGCATATGTATTGATTGATTCGTCTACACATTCGTATGTATCGCATGCTTTTTAGCGTAAATTGAATAGACCCTTAGAACCCATGAACTATCTCGCTAGTCAGATTATCATCACCTATTGGGGGATCCATGACATGTGCATATATGTATCCTGCTTGTGAGATTATTGTTGGGGATATGCATCTGTTTATTGATTTACTACCATTGAACATAGATCATTTTGATGTAATATTGGGGATGGATTGGCTACAAAAATATCATGCCACTATAGACTGCGTAACAAAACAAGTAGTTTTCCGTCCCACCGGTTTGCTCAATTTGTGTTTAATGGGAGGAGTAGTACCTCCATATCTCGATTTCTTCAGAAAAGCCGAAACCGATTAGAAAAGGGTGTAAAGGATATCTGTGTTCTGTGCTAACTGTGCCTACTGATGATAGTGTTAAAACTGGTGTGAATTGTATTCCTATAGTCAGAGAATTCCCAGATGTGTTTCCAGATGATTTGCCAGGGGATTTGATTGACAGGGAAATTGAATTCATTGTGGATGTGGTTCCGGGTACACAACCAATATCTAAAGCTCCTTACATAATGGCTCCAACTGAACTGAAGGAATTGAAAGTACAATTGCAGGAACTGTTAGACAAGAAGTTTATCAGACCCAGTACTTCACCGTGGGGTGCACCTGTTTTGTTTGTAAAGAAGAAAGATGGCTCATTGAGACTGTGTATTGATTATCATGAATCAACAAGGTAATCAGAAGAATAAATATCCATTACACAGATTGATGATTTATTTGACCGCCATAGGTGCACAAGTGTTTTCCAAGATCGATTTTAGATCGGGGTATCATCAATCGAAAGTCAAACCGAAGACATTGATAAAACCGCTTTAACGAGGTATGGCCATTATGAATTTTAGTTATGCCGCTCGAGTTACGTAATGCCCCCGCGCATTTATGGACCTCATGAATGTAATTTTAAACCATACCTTGACGATTTTATTGTGGTATTCATTGATGACATATTGATCTATTCTAAGACTGTAGAAGAACATGAACACCATCTGAGACTTGCCCTGCAAACCTTAAGAGAACAGAAATTGTATGCTAAACTGTCTAAGTGTGAATTTTGGCTTGATCATGTTATGTTTTTGGGGCATGTTGTTAGCAAAGACGGAATTTTTGTTGATCCGCAGAAAATTGAAGCTGTAGTGAACTGGCCTAGACCGACGAATGTAACTGAAGTCCGAAGCTTTTTGGGACTGGCTGGATATTACAGAAGATTTGTCAAGGATTTTTCCAAGATTGCCTTACCACTGACTCAGTTGACACAGAAAAGGATATCGTTTGACTGGACTGACCAAAGGGAATCTGTATTTCAAGAATTGAAAACCCGACTTGTGACTGCACCGATTCTGACTCTACCTTCAGGTACGGATGGTTATACTGTATTTAGTGATGCTTCTCATAAGGGTTTGGGGTGTGTTTTAATGCAGAATGGGAGAGTTATTGCTTATGCTTCCCGACAGTTGAGACCACATGAAAAGAACTACCCGACCCACGACTTAGAACTTGCTGCAGTAGTGTTTGCATTGAAAATTTGGCGTCACTATTTGTATGGAGCAACATGTGAAGTGTATACTGACCACAAGAGCCTGAAGTACTTTTTCACTCAGAAAGAACTGAATATGAGACAATGAGATGGCTTGAATCGATCAAAGATTATGACTCTGATTTTGTACCATCCGAAAAGCCAACACCGCTGCCGATGCATTGAACCGAAAGTCAATTGCCAACTTAGCTTGTTTGTCGATCGATGTAAAGAATTGCTTCAGATCTCGGAAAAGTCCAAATTGAGATTGTTTTGAAGGAACAAGGTGGAACCTTAGTCATATTTCGCCAACCAAAGATTGATTGAGGAAATTAAAGAAAAACAACAACTGGATGATTTCTTGAAAAAGGTTATTGAAGAAAGGGATTCAAAACCGAGACTGGGGTTCAAATTTGACAACAATGTTTTGAAATTTCAAGAAAGACTGTGTGTGCCAAACGACACTGAATTGAAAAGAAGAGTTCTGCAAGAAGGCCACAGTTCGAAGTTTTCGATTCACCCAGGAATACGAAAATGTACCAAGATCTCAAATGTAATTTTTGGTGGCCGGAATGAAGAAAGAAATTGCCGACTTTTGTGTCCAAATGTCTTTACCGCCAACAAGTCAAAGTCAACATCAACGACCACGGATTCTCGCAACCCTTACCCATACCAGAGTGGAAATGGGAGCATATCACGATGGATTTTATCGTTGGATTACCTCGCCCGTGAAAGGTATGGACTCTATTTGGGTTATTGTTGATAGATTGACTAAATCAAGACACTTCCTACTGTCAAGACAATTTATAATGCATAAATTGGTCATATCTATATTGATGAAATTGTGAGATTGCATGGAGTGCCTCAGATCTATTGTTTCGACAGGATTCAAGTTTACATCGAGGTTTTGGCAAAGCCTACAGATCGCATTGGCAATCAATTGAGGTGAGTAGTGTCTATCATCCTCGCAGATGGATACGAAAGGACCATCCGCACTCTAGAGGATCTAACGAGAATGTGTGTCCTTGATTTTCGTGAACCGAAAGTCATTTGTCATATCGAATCCGCCTACAACAACAGCTACCATTCGAGTATTGGAATGGCGCCTTTCGAGGCATTGTATGGCAGAAAGTGTAGATCTCCAATCTGCTGGGCAGAAGTTGGAGATGGGCCTTTGCTTGGGTCCGAGATCGTATATGAAACGACTGAAAAGATAAAACTGATACAACAAAGACCAAAACCGCATGTAGAGAGTAAAAGTTATGCGGATGTCAGAAGACGGGACAGAGAGTATGAAGTGGGTGATCACGTGTTTGTGAAAGTGACACCAATGAAAGGCCAGACTTGTTTTGGAGTCAAAGGCAAGTTAGCGCCAAGATATGTCGGACCGTATCAGATTATTGAGAAAATCAATCCGGTGGCGTATCAAGTTGCACTCCCTCCTAAAATGGAGCATATGCATAACGTCTTCCACATATCTATGTTGAGAGATTATCTCCGGGATCCTTTTCATGTGATTGAGCCTACTCGGATAGTGCTTAGTGATGACTACACTTACGAGGAACGGCCTATACAGATTGTGAACAGACGGATCAAGAAACTGAGGAACAAAGAGATCCCGCTAGTGAAAGTTGATTGGCAGAACCATGGTGGTGTGTATGCCACTTGGGAAAGGGAAGATGACATGGCGAAAAGATATCCTGATTTGTTTCCACTGGACCCTGTTTTCTTCCAGACTGAAGGTAACTCGAGTTTAGAGGACTAAACTCCTTATAAGGAGGAGATCAGAATAACCCTCGCATCGACATCAATAACCACCAATTATATACCGATTATTGCTAAACCGACCGCTAATGACTGATAATTGGATTAACTGAAGTATTGGATGGACTGATTGAAATCGGAACTGAAATTGAATAAGTTTATCTATTGAATTGCATATCGCATCTGTTTGATTGATTGATTATCTGTTTGAATTCATATGTTTAAACTGCTAATTGAAGGCCTTATCGGCGGCCGATTTAGAAACCGTTTAGAGTTTTGGGATCAGTAGAATATTTGTGATTTAATGGTATATTTATCTGAAAGTTGATTAGGAATGATTAAACTAGATTAAATTAAGTCAATTAAAGAGATTGCCATAATTGCGGAATTGCCATTGAGTGGCTTTTGTTTATTCCTATCATTATAGAGCCTTATACACTTAATTGAAACAACTTTTCCTTAGCCAAATTGAGAGCCCAACTGACCCTTAGAGAGAGAGAGAGGTTAGGAGAGTTGATTTCATCTCCTTTTGCTTGGCATTGCTTGAGAATTGAAGTATAGATTGGCAAATTTAGCTCCCACACCTTGTATTCAAGACCTAGACAAGGTAATTGAATCTCTCATTGTTGCATTTAAGGTTGCTCTTGCATGAATCAAGTTGAATTGTGGAGTTAAGACATAAATTAGCTCAAAAGGGTAGGATTATAGCTTAATCCATGCATGCATGTTTGAATTGATGGGTTTGAGTTGAATCCATGATAAAAATGTACATGCATGCTCATATTCATGTTTAAATCCATGTATTCATCATATTCTTGAAGACATGAGTCCATTTGGACAAGAATTGAAGCTTGATTTTGGTTTGAAGTTCATGCATTTCATGTTTTGAAAGTGTTCTTGAAAATGGGTTCGAAAATGGCTTTAATTGCCCAACCCTTGGCCCTTGCATGTGCAAATTAGCTCTTGAAACTTGTTATACATTGAGTTTAAGTGTATTTTCCAGAATTTGGGGCCAAGAGGTTGAGTTTTGGATGGTTGAATGCTTGGTTCGAACTTGGGAGACAAATCTGGAAATTCCAGATTTGGCTTCCTCGCTCGAGCGAAGGATTCCTCGCTCGAGCGAGCCCTTTGGTTTTGTAAGCTCGCTCGAGCGAGCATCGAGCGTGGTATCGCGCGTAAAAATCGAGCATCCAAGATTTTTTCGTTTCATCGAACCGCTCGCCGAAGGATTGTTCGCCGAGCGAAGCCTTTGATTTTGGAAGCTCGCCGGCGAAGGAAGGCTCGCCGAGCGAGACCCTGCTTTCAAAGAACTTTTGAAAAATGCCTTCCAATCAGATTTTTGCATCCTCATCCCATCCTAGGCATTCTTAGGCCTAGTTTAAGGCATCTTAATGAGGATTTAGACATAGAACCACACCGAGGAAATTTAGGGATTTAATTATCATCCTTCTGACTGTGAACTTAGTGTGTGTTCTATTTGTTAACTGCTTAGGTTGGCTTTCTGGACGCGCTTCTAGTCGCTATTAGCCCAATCTCGTGAGTAACAATTGTGTAAAGATATGTTCAAAATGTTTATCTTTTGAATATCGAATCGAATCGCTTATTGAACCGATATTGTTTATCAATGAATGTATGTCTCGTATTCTCAATCTGCATCGTGGCATCCTTAGCATTTATCGTTATCAAGCATAGCTGGCTTTCCCTTGTGGAACCATACTGCTTCTCGATTGATGGCCATCATTATCATGGGTTCATAAGACCGGTCCTTGGACCCATCATTTATAGGCTAACGGTGTACCACATATGACCGATTGATCAAATATCAAAGATCAAATACTATTTAATGAACTGATTTCATTATCAGAAGGACATTCATTCATAACCTCTTTACGCTTTATGTTATTCATCGGGCTTTAGCTCACGCTTATATATATATGTAGGTTCTCGCCTGCATCGAGCTAGGAGCGTGGGTCGGTCCCCGCTTTTGTCAAGCCTTATGTGCCTCACCGCGAGGTTCCGAGTTGCCATGCTATGGCTTGGGGTGTTTTTGTGTCCCCATCGGTCTCTTTTACCGCTTTTGTACTATTGTATAGACTGCCTCACTGCTTTACAGATCATATCTGAGGATTAGGTCCCCGCATCAACGATTGTATATGATTGTATAGACTGACTGCTCGAATCAGATGAATGCATGAAAAATGTTTTTGGCATACTGATTTTCACAAATTTCAATGGACACTAGTTACTTTATCAGATTGGCTTCCGCCAGTTCTCAGATTGCTTAATCGTATCGCTCAAGAGGCCTTGGTAATCTCAGACATCGGCGATTTTGCTAAACCCATAGGGCCGGGTTTGGGTCGTGACATATATACCTTCACTAAGTTTTCTTAAAGTATTTGGTTGTTTGTGTTTTGTCCATGTTCCACAGGTTAAGAGAGACAAGCTTGACAAAAAAGCAATTCCAGGTATCTTTGTTGGCTATAGCACAATTTCTAAAGCCTACAAAGTATATCATCCTCAAACAAGAAAAATGGTGATAACTAGAGATGTTCACTTAAATGAGGCTGAGCAATGGGACTGGGGAAATTCACGAGAAACTAACAGATCTTCAGAAGAATTTAGAAACAGTTGTACAATTAAACAGTTTAACACTCTAATATATAATCAGTCAGTCACAAGCACACACTTTTCAATTCATGAGATGCCCTAATTGCTTTTCTAGGACACCCTATAGCTCATTTGGACACGTGTGTGCGGTATAACTCGTGGTAAGTAACGCTCTGATACCACTCTGTCACGACCCAAACCCGGCCCTATGGGTTTAGCATCAGAATCGCCAAGAATCCGAGATTACCGAAGGCCTCATCAAACAAGAATACGCTTAAATTGGTAGATGATCCACCAGTTAGAGGAACAAGATCACTTTCAGACATCTATTAAAGATGTAATGTAGCATTATGTGAACCTGCTGATCATGAAGAAGCTCTTAAAGACCCGAAGTGGAAGAAAGCAATGGAGGAGGAGATGTCAGTGATTCACAAAAACAAAACTTGGGAATTAGTCAACAAACCAGAAGGTAGAAGGATCATTGGAGTAAAGTGGGTGTACCGAACGAAGCTAAATGCTGATAACTCCATCAACAAACACAAAGCAAGGCTCGTCGTCAAGGGCTATGCTCAAATTTTTGGTGTTGATTATTCTGAAACGTTTGCTCCTATTGCTAGACTAGACACTATCAGGTTGTTGTTAGCCTTATCAACACAAAAAGGTTGGAAAGTGTTTCAGCTAGATGTCAAATTAGCTTTTCTAAATGGTGTTCTACAAGAAGAAATTTATGTGGAACAACCAGAAGGTTTTGTTGTGCAAGGTGAAGAGGATAAGGTCTATTTGCTCAAAAAGACTCTTTACGGCCTAAAGCAAGCTCCAAAAGCTTGGTACAGCAGGATTGATGAACATTTGCTAAGCTTAGGCTTCACAAAAAGCTTATCTGAAGCTACTTTTTATGTTAAACAAAAGGGTAGTTATGTTCTTATTGTATCTCTTTATGTTGATGACCTTTTGGTAACAGGAGATAATACACAGATGATTGAGGAGTTTAAACAAGAAATGCAGGTCTTTGAGATGACAGATCTTGGTCTTATGACTTACTTTTTTGGCTTGGAGGTCCAACAAAGCCAAAATGAAGTTTTCATCTGTTAGAAGAAGTATGCAAAGGAATTTTGAAGAAATTTTAGATGGAGGAGTGTAAAGCAATAAACACACCAATGGGTCAAAAAGAGAAGCTGAGCAAAGAAGATGGTGCTAGTAAAGTTGATGAAGGCTATTACAGAAGTTTGATTGGTTGCTTGATGTATCTTACAGCAACAAGACCTGATATTCTATTTGTTGTAAGTCTCTTATCTCGTTTTATGCATTGTGCTAGTGAAGTGCATTTAAGAGCAGCAAAAAGAGTCTTAAGGTTTATTAAGGACGGTCTTGACTGTGGTGTCAAGTTTGAGAAGAGTCAGAACTTCAAGTTGAGTGGTTTTTCAGATAGTGATTGGGGTGGTTCTGTTGATGACATGAAAAGTACCTCAGGATACTGTTTCAACCTAGGCTCAGGTGTTTTTTCATGGTGTTCAAAGAAACAAGAGATTGTAGTGCAATCCACTGCAGAGGCAGAGTTTATTGCAAAGAATCGCAGAGAAACCAAGCTCTATGGCTAAGGAAAGTTCTATCTGATTTACACATGGTGCAAAATGAAGGTACTGAGATTTTTGTTGATAATCAAGAAGCAATTGCAATTTCACGAAATCCAGTATTTCACGGAAAAACAAAACACTTCAACATCAAGCCCTACTTCTTGAGGGAAGTCCAACAAACTAGAAAAGTGAAACTTGCTTACTGCAAGTCTGAAGATCAGCTGGCAGATTTGATCACAAAGCCACTTCCAGTTGGCAAGTTTGAGTTACTAAGGAAGATGATTGGAATTTGCAGTGCCTAAAGCAAGGAGGAGTGTTACTAATTTGCTTCAGGACTGCTACGTTGAAGTTTTCTTTGATTAGTTTCAGTCAATAACTAGAATTTGTTTTTCCAGTCAATAAGTCCTATTCTTTAGGATATTGTTAGTGTTATCAGAAATCTCGGTTGTTATCGTAATTTTTGGGATTCATTATCTTTTCAGTTCAAATATTCTTACTATAAATGTAATGCCCAGAATGAATGAAGATTATTCCTCTTTGCTGCATCATATCAGCTTTTATCATTTCCTGCTTTTATTCTTTCATTTTATTCAATTTCTATTCTTCATTTTCTCTGTTTTTCTTCTCTTCTCAAAAACTGACAGATTCCATTGAATGAAATTTGGATTGGTTACTTCAAGACCATCTCCATTAATGATCATAGAAGAAGGACAGAGAATGGAACCATCAACATATCCAAGAAGATTAGTAGCTCTAAGGATATTAGAGACTTGACTACTCCAAATAATGAAATTGGTAGAATCAAGTTTACCTGTCACAAAAGAAGACAGATTGGAGATCAGAAGTGAAAGATTAGATGGAATATTTGAAGACAGAGATGATATGGAAGCTGCCATGGAAGAATGCTCATTAGAGCTTGAAAGTTCTGATACCATGATGAAAAGATGAATCTCTTATTTCATACTTTGAATGTACAAGCTATCCTTATATATATCTACACAAGAGATATGTATCTAAACAACATGTGCTAATTACTTGTAACTGTTTAACAAACTAACAAACTATCTAACTGATATCTGTTGAAACTATCTAACTGATATCTGTTTAAACTGATGCAAACACATAGACTGAGCTGTAGCTCGGCTTCATCACTAAACTAGAACATGAGTTGAGCTGTGAGCTATGCTTGGGCTTTGATGGCTTTGATGGAATATCCTCAACAACCGGGGAAAATTTGAGTATTCCAGTAGGGCTAAATGTGTGTTTTCTGGCGGTTTTAGACTTGAAGATGACCTTTGAGGACTCACTGCTGCCATTGTGGGCTGGGCATGGTGCAGTTGATGCACTGTGAAGGTGTGCAAAGCACTCTTCCTTCAAATTTCCATACTTTTCTAAGATGTTTGAAGGAAGAGACTCTGAATTTTTCTTTATCATCAAGCTTTCCAACTCCTCTTGTTTTGAGCTCTCCATTTGTGTCCTTGCAGTCTATGGTTACATGGAGTCCTGTACAAAGAAAAAAAAATCAAATTATTGATCATAATCTCAATAGTTGTTAAGTTTCTCTTAAAGAGTTGTATTAATAGTAGTTGTCATTGTTGGGACTAATTGGCCCAAAAGCAACAAAAATAATTATTCATTTGTTTGGATCCTATGTATGTCCCACACAAATAAATGATATGAATGCCTCTGAGGTGTTTAGAATTTATAATATTGCACATAATAATCAATATCCCTCTCCTGTAGACAAGCATATTATTAAAGAACATATATTTAGCATTCCATGTATTTGTTTTATTTTTCTGTTAACTGTTTTGTGAATTGAAATTATGCCATTCTTTCATAACATATATGATGATAAAACCATGGACCAACATATTTGTTCTCTCACTCCCCAAATGAAGTGTCACATAACTCTCCCAACATCTATAACAGTGAAGACACTAGGAATTGTGAACAATGTATTTACTTTGTATAGAAATTAATCACAAAATTGAATACAATTATCATGTATGAGTGTGAGACTCATAAAAATATGAAATTTATCTCAATTAAAAAGATGAGACATTTACACACAAATCTTAATTTATAAACTTATACTCCATTAAGTCCTAACTAAAATTTTTTACACCTTCAAGTCCCATTAAATTTTTAATAGTCGAAATTACCCTTCAACCAATGATTGTTCATCATTTATGATTATCTATAAAGGAACATGACGATTTGATATTTATTTTGATTTTCAAAACTTTAAAAATCAACTTTCAAATTGAAAAAACTAAAAAAAAAATTATGTTCAAAAAAAAAAAAAAAAAAACTAATAAGTGTGTTTGGTTTCAGTTTTCTAAATTCAGTTTTTTGAAAACTGAGTTTTTTTGTTTTTCTTGTTTTTTTTTTTTTTTTGTTTTTAGTGAATATTTTTAAAATTTCACGTATTTTTTTTTAAAACTTTTTTAGATGCACCTTACTTAGATATATCTAAAAAGTAAAATATTTGTGAAAATATATTTTAAAAAATTAATAAATACACAAAAATATAAAAAATATAATGAATTTTCGTTTTTTTTTTTTTTTTTTTTTTTGGCTGTTTAGTGAATTTTTTAAAGATTTTTTTTCACAAAAATGATACGTTTTAAGTATATTTATGTTAGGTATGTCTAAAAATTTTAAAAATTGCTTAAAATATTAAAAAAATTTAGTGAAAACAAAAAATACAAAAAACAAGAAAATAGAATTTTTTGAAAAGTGTTTTCAAAAAACTGGAAACAAACAAATTTTTTTTTTTGAAAAAACTAAATTATTTTTTTGTGCAAAACTGAAAATTTTGTGTCTATAAAGAAGCATGATGATAGAACATTGACATGTAAAACTGGAAGGAAAAAAAAACTTTTAAAATGAAAAAAACTGATAATGTTCTCAGTTTTAAAACTAAAAAAAATTGATAATATTTTCAGTTTTATTGGATATTTGAATCAAATTAATAAGTAGAAGGACAAAAATGTTTAATCTCTCATGCTCTTTTTTTTTATCAGTTAGTGAAACAATTATCTGTAACATTATTATGCAAAGTTAATAATGTTTTTAGTTTTAAAAATTGAAAAAAAAATGATAATATTCTCAGTTTTGCTAAATAGGACTTATTGGTTCAAAAAATCTTAGATAGGACCCAAATTACCATAAAATTTGTAAATAGAACTTTTAGGTAATTAACTCTAAAAAGATTGTTTCTCATTTTTATTATTATTATCTATTTCTATATTTTTTAGACCTTTTTAGGAAAGAATGTTACAAAAAAGATAGTTAGCATGGTAGGTAATGCATGGCAAGCGGAGTTGGAAATCTCTAAAAACACTCAATTTTTTCACATAAAAATATATATACAAGAAGAGCAAGGTTATATATAATCATATTTTTATCTCATTTTTTTGCTTGTAGACACAAAGTAATATAGCTTATATCAATAAATGCACATGGAACGCACTCATTTGTGTTTAGGAGTAAGAAAAGGAGGAATGGCTCCTCTTCATACCCCTCCATATTTCATTTTGTGGGACCATTTTAAGTCACAAATAATTATCCGAATTGTTCATCTCGTAAATCTCGTAGTGAAAATCATCTATGCAAAAACCAACTTCATCCGATATCGATGAATAGATAAATAAATCGTATTTTATTTTATAAAATAGACGGTCTAAATTTAAATTCATCGTTGCCGACTATTTTAAAAAAATATAACATAATTTGTTCATATGTTTGATATCCAATAAAAATAATTTTTCACATAATTATCTTTACAACTAAATTTACGAGATGAACTATTCCAATTATATGTAACATTTTTTATTCAATAATGTAGAATTGACCGTGCTATATTTATGCATTATATATCTGAAAAGGCTTGGCTAGCCTTAATATTACTGTCGGCACAATCTGTACATTCTCCAATGCCAACTACCTCAAGTACTATCTTATCATTGCCATGGCAGAAGCTCACAGCAAAGAACAAAAACACCCATAAACCCAAAAAGCCCTTCCATAAAGGGAAGGGAACAAATCTTCATTGGAACTCACCCCAATGCCCCCCTTAGACACTATGAAAAACTGGAAAGAAAAAGAGGAAAAAAAACTATGATGGACAAGCTTGAAGCTTGAGAAGCTGTGACTTAGCTTCTCTAATGTCTTCAAATGGTTTGAGTGAGTTTTGAGTGACAGAGACACTATATGCATAATGATGCTTAAGGGAAGTAATGTGGGTTTAAGTGACTCAACTACTTACACTTAAGAGCCTCACAGGTGGCATTGTTGGGTTAGTTACAGAAACATTTGAGGTTATTCACCCAAAAAAAAAAACATTTGAGGTTGGTAACTGCTATTTGCAATTTTTTTGTATTTTTGGAAAATTATTCCGAAAGTGAGTTGTGCGGTGTAAATTTAAAATTAGTAGGATGTGAGTCATACTCAGAATAATTGGGGTCTATTGATAAAATTATTCAAAAAAAGTAATACAATTTTAATTAAAACTTTACAGTTTTATTGCAATATGGTTCATCTGCATTTATCTTTAAAATTTTGAACAGAAAAAGATCACGTACAAAATTAGAGGGATCAAAGGGAAATTCAAAAGAATTATAGAAACCACTAGTGTAATTTATTCATTACACCGATATTACTTATAGTTTTTTTTTGAATTCTATTTTAATCCATCTAGTTTTGCATGTAACCTTTTTTTCATTCAAAATATTAACGGCGCATAATGGAGGGATCGCATTGCAACAAATTTAAAAGCGTATAATTCAAATTATTCAAATTGAAATTACATAGACTAAAGTTAAACATCATTCAAACTAGAGGTACCAACAGTTATATTCAGAATTATTGTATTTTATATATAAATGTATTTTTTAAATAAAATTTTAAGTAATTTTTTGAAATATGTAATATTGTTAAGGTTTACTTGTGCTCACTACTCAACTGGCAAAGCCGTTTCTTTCATTGAATGTGTTCACTCTCTCTCTATCTGTCAACCTACTTCTCTTGTCATACAATCAATGGAAGGTTATGGATCTGAACCCAAAAGGTGGCCATCGATAACACGACTTCTGAGGGTTATAGATGTGCATCCATCTCACTCAAGAGAACGAGGTCTTTATCAAAACTCCAAGGACCGTTCAACAACACCCGTCGTTTATCAGCGATGTTATTAAATTGGAACTAGAAAATATTATCCCCAATTGGGGTAAACTCCATACCTTTAATTGGTTTCCAAATGGTCATTAGAGTGGACTTCATTGCCTCTGCACTGAACGCTCTGGGAGTAAGCAGCTTCCCAATTAAAATTTTAATCTTTTAATTTTACAATAAAGTGAAAAAAAATCCAACCAATTAAACTAGTTTCAGTTGATTCAATGGAACCGTCATTTGCATAAATTGGTTAAGTCAAGTCTTTTCAATCTCTATCCCAGAATTACATTGAGATTTGTATAAGCTCGCCAAGTCAAGCTCAATAAATGAGCTCTGCAATACTTTTAATACTAGTGACGTTTAATATATTAACTCTACACGAGTATGAAATATGATAGAAGAGCCTTTCATCTTGGAATCAAGAGGACAATCCAAAGCGGAGCTAGTCTAATGATCAAAATGCTTGTACTTTATTAGAAGATTACCAGGTTCAATTCCCTTCACTCTCCTCAAATGTACTTAAAAAAAAAAAGACAAAATTTTCCTTTGACAATAGCCAGCACATATTGAGGGATTGCCATTTTTACCCTAAAGATTTGGGAGAAATGTTCTCAATCTAAACTCCATATTTAACATGTAAGATGTTCATGGATAAAAAAAAAATTTAAATTCCGTTGTGCATAATATAATTTTCAATTCACTCAAAAAAGAGCACAGTTTTGTTGAAGTCATATCCTAGAAGTCATGTACTATTAATAATATTTGGTTATGAATATTTACATTTTGTAAAAATATAAGTTTATCATTTGATGTATATCATCGTAAAGATCATATATACTAAAAATCAATTATCATTGAATGGTTTTAGCGATATGATTTCATACCAAAATCCAATTGTCATTGAATGGTTTTAGCCATACGATTTTATACCAAAAGATTTGACAGTTAGAATACTTCCAAAATGTTGCATAAAAATGTTTGGAGAACCAAAAGGTTAGCGTTATTTAAATCAAATTGAGCTTGTTTAGAGTAATACATCTAGGAAAAATACAAAAAATGGTTACTAGGAGCTAATTTTTTTTAGAAAATAAAATAAACGGTAGCAAAATTTTGATTGATAATACATAATTGCACACTCGGTTACTACTCCAAAACTCACTCCCTACAAACATCAACAACAATTTGGACATGAAGACATGCCAAGAACAACTTATGAACATTCTCATGTTCATTTTATTTTGCAATTAAGAATTGCCAAACCCACCCATGTATTTTTCTTGTTCATTTCTCTTCAATCTTCAATACAGATTAGCATTGCTAAATCATTCAACATATTTTATTGAAGCTTAAAGTTCAATAATATCCAAATAAGCTAAGGAAAATGCGAAGCACTCCTAAGCATTAATGGTTGAGGTGAATGAGAAGGTTGGTTGACATACTTTCGAGGTCTCGTAAGGATAGGAGGAAGGTTAGGGATTGGAGGAGCTTTAGGAATTGGCGTACGTGATTTTTTAGGAGTTGGAGTGGCATTGGAGATGGGGGAAAAGGTTTACTGGTTGATGGCTTTGATTTTTTAATTGGTGTAGGGGTTGGTGACGGCTTTTTGTATGTTGTCGTTGGCGGTGGTGGAAGTATCTCTTGGATTGGAGGTGTAAGCTTGTTGATTGAGGGATGGTTACGACCCAAACCCGCCCCTATAGGTTTAGTG
Source organism: Camellia lanceoleosa (assembly GCA_025200525.1). Taxonomy (NCBI): domain Eukaryota; kingdom Viridiplantae; phylum Streptophyta; class Magnoliopsida; order Ericales; family Theaceae; genus Camellia; species Camellia lanceoleosa. The sequence continues at coordinate 200,531,791 of CM045763.1, read as the reverse complement.
TCGTAACTGGCCAATAATCATTGGATTACCAAAGGCCTCTTAACATAATAACATATAATTAGGGATTGCAGAAGCAAATAACAATTATACAACATCTATTGAGCTGTGCAGACTATATGAGACAGAAAAATTTTGAACTTTATATACATACATTTACACATCATCATATACATATAGAGACTAGATAGAAAGGGACTTGGCCCTAAATACAAAATAAACAAAAACAAGAAATCAAAACTTGAACTTTATGCACATAGCCATAACCACTTGACATATCTAGAACCTCTACGAGAGGCACATAGATTGGCTGACAAAACAAAGTCTAGGCAGAAGCTCTAGGCTTGGTCATGCACCTAATCACCTGCACACATAAATAATACAGTGAACTAGAGCCCAGTGAATAATAACAAAGTAAAGGGGTTTTAATGAATGATGTCCATAACAGAATTGGAAACTAGAATTCATAACAGAAACAGATTTATATTCATTTTCTTGTTCAACTTCATACAGAAATCAGAGTTCATGCTTTGTTATACATGGTACATCCATTAGCGTTAACTTGCTTGTTAGTTCCATTGGGAACCTCTGGTACTGGGAAACTTGTAACTTGCTTGAACCACGGTATTGTTACTCTCGGGCAAGAGTCATAAGACCACGATATTATTACCCCTAGGCAAGGGCCTTGCTTATAAAGGCACGTTATTGTTACCCCCAGGCAAGGGCCTTGTACTAAGGATGCCGTGAATACTTTACAGAAATTTGGACAATCATTCATTTATACAAAACATTGCATTTCAGAAAATTGATCATTTCATATCATCAGAAAATAATTAAAGTTAAACATAACTTTATAGAGTTATTACTCACAGATGGCTTCGCTAGCAGATCAGATAATGCAGACAAATCAGATAGATCAGGCAAAAGATAGTGCGTGACCTACACAAACCCATAACAGCCCCGTTTGGTAGAGCTGTGGGAAAGTGATTGTAGCTTATAGTTTAACAGCTTATAGCTTATAACTATGAATATAAGCTAATTTTTTACTTATAAATTAAGCTTCTCCTCTCCCACTCAAAGAATAAGTTGATTTTTGACTTACAAAAAGCTATAAACTGTATTGTTAAGCTGAACCAAACAAATCAAAATAGCTTAAATTAAGCTAAAAACTGAAATAAGCTGAAAATAAGCCATATCAAACAGGGCCAACATATACACATTGAAACACAATATTAATTCTTTGATCAAACTTGACTTTTCTTGTCTTTTTCTGTCTAAGTAGTCTGGAGTTCTACTATACTTATTCTTTTTTATTTAAATGAATTGGGTTCTCATTTCACATATCATTTCATTACTAAATCATTCTTTTCTGAATAAACCAATTTCTTACTTGGTTTCTTAATCAAGCATTACTAAGTTAATGACTTATTCTTTTAATCAACTAATTAATGTTGATTATTAGCTTATTAATCTTTATTGAGCCATAAATCATGTCTAGAATGTTTTAGAAAGAGATGAGAATAAAAATGTGAATTAAATGTAATTTTTCAAAATATGCTAAAAATAGGGTCTTCGCTTGAGCGGTCTGCAAAGCTTTATAAAAATACTGGTTGGCCTTAATGTTCGCTCTAGCATTGACTTTTTCGCTCGAGCGGCCAGCAAATTACCTATGCTTTCAAAATCAACAAATAATTTCCAAACACATTTTCAATGTCACGACCCGCTCCCCGTACCCAAGGGTTCAACATCGTGATGACCAGTAACCGAGGTTACCTCCGGCCAATTCTTAAACAAATCAATAAACGGAAGTGGAAGAAATTTATAAATGAGGGTACTAAAATAATCATTGGAACTTCTATTTTTATTACAAAATGTATTGACCAAAAAGGCCGATATTTACACATAAAAAATACATCAATAAAAGTGCTTTGTGCCTTCCCCACACGCTGGTCTTGACATGTCACCTGAAAGTGGTAAAAAAAACTATAAGCACATAGCAGGGTGAAAAATATTATACTAAGAGCATAAGGGCATAAAATTCACCATGGATAATTAGTTGGGCTAAAAAGAGCTTGATACATAACATACATAATACGGAAATCAGTTGACGTATACTTCAGATCATTTAACATGTAATACGGAAATCACTATACAACCATAACCACGGTACATCACTAAGTGTCAAGCACTACACTGGTCAATGGATCCACGACAAGCACTGGACCACAGAGTGGTCAATCACTAAGCCAATGGTTATTTAAGTCCCCCAAGGCATGGGACTCCCGTGGTGGTATTCACAAAACATATTTTCATATAAGGTCATAGCCAAATATTCTTTAAAAGTAAAACAAACATATCCATGGGTTTCACCTTCACAAATAGAGTTCATAAAACAATTCACGTAACTGAAATCTTTATAAAACATAACTTTTATATTAATAAAACATAAATTATATAAAATAGATTTTGGTAAGTCAAAACATAAGTAAAATACTTTTTGGTGACTCAAGTTATAATATAACTCACCTTAACTTTAATACCTTACTCTTCTTTTCCACTATCAAAGACCCTCTTAGCTTCCACTACTTTTCCTTTCCTTTCTATTCCTTTCTTTTCTCTCCTTTCTCTTCTTTTTTTCTTTTTTCTTTTCTTTCTTTCCTGGTCTTCTTTTCTTTTCCCTTCTTACTGAGTCAACTTCTCCCCCATTTATACAAATTCAATTCGTGATGCCCAAGCAAACTGCCACGTGCCGCTTTTCTACTAAACCCATTAATTCAAGTTTATCCGACTTATTTTATTTATACTTTGGCCCCTATATTTTCTAATAATTATATTATTTTACAAAATTACACATAATAATATATAATAAATTATATATTTTTCAAACTGAGATTAAATAATATTAGTATAAATTCTACAGAATAATTAAAAATCTGGGTTGTTACATTCAAAACTTAAACTCTTGTATGAACCAATTTAAAAATGTAATTTTATTAATAAAGATAAACTCGTGACTAATTTTTCAATTTCTAATACAAAAAACTCTTTGATCATTAAGATTAAAACCAATAATTTCATGAATATAATAATTCCAACATTCTTCTTCTTTGTTTTATAAAACATAAATTAAAATTATAAAACCCTTTCAAAATATTCACATGTAAGAAATTTAAATCAAAATCAAACTAATTTTTTATTCTCAAATATAAATTATAATTTATTTCCATATTGATTAACCTTAACCATGTTCATGAATTAATTCTTTCATTCCTCCAAATTACATGTATGTGGAAATAAGATTCAAATTCATATAAGACTTTCAAAATCAAACCCAAAATAATTAATTTCTAAGTTAATTTTCATAATCATGAACCTAACTCATCTTCTTGCTAATTTATTTTTGTTTACGTAAAATTGACTTCTATCTTCCTTCAAGACATGAAATTAAAATTATAAACTTCTTAGTTAACCATTTGCATGTATGGAATTGACATCAAAATTACTAATCTTATATTATTATAAATTTTCTTCCTTCTCTTCCAAACATGAAATTGATCAACTTAAATTCTTCAAAATCCATGATGCATATATAAAACACTTATCAAAATCCAACCAATTCTATTTCTTCTTGATTTTCAAAACATGAAATTAAACATGTGAGCCATAATTTTGTTTTTGAAAACATGCAAGATATATAAACACTCTTATGTTATTCAAGATCTTCAAAACCAAGTTCAAAATGATGAAATGCAACCATGGATGTGAACTTAGTTTACTATTCATCATCTTCTTGACATTTCTTAACAAATTTCATGTAATTAATTCCAATTACTTCATGAATTCAACCCTTAGATGATCCCTTTATAAGAAATAAGGACTAAAATATTACCTAGAGTCTTTAGCTTGAAGAGTTTTAGTCAAATTTTTAGCTTCTCCTACAATTCTTCTTCTCTTCAAAACTTGGAACTCACTCTCTCTAGAGTTGGTCTCTCTCTCTCTCTCTCTCTCTCTCTCTCTCTCTCTAAAGTGAGCTCTCAACACAACTAAGTGAACAACTCATCTATAACTCACCAACACATAACACTTACACACACAACACCTCTTCACACCACACAAGCACACGTGCACTCTTCTTGAATTCCAACACATCACTTACATACACATACAAATTTCTTAGTACACCTACAGAATTCTTAGCACACCCACACCCAGAATTCTAGTTTGTTCCATAATTTAATTTATGTCTAGGATTAATTTAATTAAGCATCACTTAAATTTTGATTAACACAAAATTAGTTAATTATGACTAATCTCAAATCCCACATAATTTAATTAGTCTAATTGACTTCCATTAGAGCCTAATTAAATATATTTAAATTTATCAATCCGAATTAGATTTTTAATCAAACTTCTAAAAAGCTCCAAATATCAAATTAAATTTATTTTCATCCTCAATTTTGGTTTCTTGAATCATTAAGGTCTTCAATTTTAGATTAAACTTCAAAATCTTCACCAATAAATTGTATACTCAATGAACACCTTAATTGAATGCCTCATAAAGAAATTTAATTCATAATAACCTTAATTCCCAATTTTCATAACTTAATTAACTCCAATTCGGACCCAATTAATCAAATCTCAATTTTATAAATCTAAATCGAATATTTAATTAAACTCCCATACAATCCGATACTTGAAATTAAAATAATTTAATTCACCAATTATACTTTCTTGAGCCATGTAGGCTTTCAACTTCTAATTCCAAAATAAATACTCAATAGAATTATGTACGAATCAGTCTCCATAGTTTTCATAAATCTCGGATTAAATTGGAATAATTGACAATTAAAATTCAAATCTCCTCAATTAATTAAGTGTTAATTACTATCCATGGTAGGGTCGTCATAGGGAGGAAGTGGTTTCTTATAAACCAGGATTAGTGGTGGAAATTTTGAAATTGGTGGAGGAAGTGGTTTCTTAGAAACTGGGCTTGGTGGTGGAAATTTTGGAATTGGTGGAGGAAGCGGCATAGTATATATTGGAACTGGTGGAGGAAGTGGTTTCTTATAAACTGGGCTTGGTGGTAGAAATTTTGGAATTGGTGGTGGAATTGGAGGAGGAAGTGGGCTTTGATAAATTGGAGCAGGCGGTGGAGAAGGTACAACTTAGATGAGCACAACAAGGCTACTCTTAGCATTTGGCATTCATCGTCTCATTGCTTATTACAATAAACTGATAGTGAAAAGAAAGCTTTGCACAAAGCAAAAACAAAAAAATTACTCAAAGAAGTATATCCACTGTGGGGACTTCTTATTCACAAATAAACTTGTTTAACTTAAAAATTGAAAAACAATGCCAAGAATGCCTTCAAACACAACTTCAAAAAATGGATTTACTTATTCTTGTGGAAATTCAAGCTGATGCAATATTAATTAAGCTGCAGGCCTTAGATAGTATGGGTTGAGGCATAGGTGGCAGCGGCTGACTTAATAATGGTATGGTGGTGGTGGTGAGTTGTAGTAGTATGGAGGTTGTGGTGATGGAGATGGTGGAGGAGGAGATTTGTAGTAGTAGGGTGGTGGTGGTGACTTAACTGGTGGAGGTGGTGATTCGTAGTAGTATGGAGGTGGAGGTGGTGATTTCACTGAGGGAGGTGGTGATTTGTAATAGTAGGGTGGTGGTGGAGACTTAGATGGGGGAGGTGGGGATTTGTAGATGTATGGAGGAGGTAGTGACTTCACTGGAGGTGGTGGTGATTTGTAATAGTATGGCGGTGGAGGTGGTGATTTCACTGAGAGAGGTGGTGATCTATAATAGTAGGGTGGTGGTGGTGACTTCACCGATGGAGGTGGGGATTTGTAGATGTATGGAGGAGGTGGTGACTTCACTGGGGGTGGTGGTAATTTGTAGTAATAAGGAGGTGGTGGAGAAGCAGATGGTGGAGGTGGCGATTTGTAATAGTATGGGGGTGGTGGTGATGGAGATGGTGGGGGTGGTGACTTATAATAGTATGGTGGAGGAGGTGATGGCGATGGTGGTGGTGGTGACTTGTAATAATAAGGCGGAGGAGGAGACGGAGAAGGTGGTGGAGGAGATTTGTAATAATTGTTGGTGGGAGTGGGGTGCAAACCACTGTTGGTGATTCACTAGAAAAGGCTTAAAATTGAACCAAACAGAAATTCAATTTATTAGAACAATTCTGAAACAAATACAGAGAGCACTCTTCTTCTACTTCTCTCCCGCACATTTAACTCTCATAATACAATAACTATTTATAGATAGCCTAGACAGTTTAAAAGCATACAATCATAATGTGAAAGCCTGCAGCCATTGCTTACTTCCTGCCACTCTTTCTTCAACAATGGAGGCTGTCAAATATGGTGGATGATTGGCTACTTACCATGGATGCCTATCAAGCTTATTTTCAACTTCCCCCCTTAAGCTTGATTCTCCATGTTGCTTCATTCCAAGCATTATCTTCATTCTGTTGAATAGATCATTTTTCAATGGCTTTGTGAAAATATCTGCAAGCTGATCTTGGGATTTACAAGGCAATAATTCCACATCTTTATTTTTCACATGCTCTCGGATGAAATGATAGCGGGTGTCAATATGCTTACTTCTTTCATGATAAACTGGGTTCTTTGCCAATGCAATTGCTGAGCGATTATCAACATAGATCTCAGTAGGTTTTTCTTGTGCAAATCCCAAATGCTTCAGTATGTCCCGTAACCATATTGTATGACACACAGCTAAGTTAGCTGCAACATACTCAGCTTCGCAAGTCGATAATGTCACAATGGCTTGCTTCTTGGATGACCATGTGAAGGCTGTATCTCCCATAAAGAAAGTAAACCCCATAGTACTTTTCCGTTCATCCAAGTCACGTCCCCAGTCGCTATCTGAGTAGCCAACAAGACTGAAATTATTAGTTGGTTTATTGAATAAACCATCATCGACTGTACCTTTGATGTTGCGAAGAATCCTCTTTGTTGCATAAAGGTGTGACTGATCTGGTGTTTCCATATATCTGCTAATCAGTCCTACTCCATAGAGTATGTCTGGCCTGGTACAAGTAAGATAGCGAAGACTTCCAACTAGGCTCTTGAAATAAGTTGGATCCATATCACCTGTCTTCGTACCTTTTCTGAGCTCCACTCCACTGTCTACAGGAGTGTTCACTGGATTGTAATTTTCCATTCCATATCTCTTGAGAATTTGCTTGGCATAACCACTTTGGGAAATAAAAATTCCATCTTTTCTTTATGCCACTTCAATGCCGAGAAAATGAGCCATCAATCCAATATCTGTCATTTCAAATTCTTGGACCATGCTTCTTTTAAAGTCTTTGAACATGGCTGGATTGTTTCCGGTGAAGATTAGATCATCAACATAAAGACAAGCAAGCAACATGCTTCCATCAGCTTCCTTCTTCAAATATAGTGCGTGCTCATATGGACATTTTTCAAAACCATTGTCATGAAAATACTGATCAATTCTAGTATTCCATGCACGCGGAGCTTGCTTCAATCCATAAAGTGCTTTCTTCAATTTGTACACTTTGTCTTCATGCCTATTCTGAACATACCCCGAAGGTTGTTCAATATAGATTTCTTCTTCAAGGAAACCATTAAGAAATGCAGATTTCACATCAAGTTGATAAATCTGCCACTTGTGCTGGGCAGCCAAAGAAATCATTAGCCTGATAGTCTCCAATCGGGCAACTGGAGCAAACACTTCTCCATAGTCAATTCCAGCTCTCTGCTTATAACCTTTTGCTACTAACCTTGCCTTGTAGCGTTGCACTTCGCCTTGTGGATTCCTCTTTGTCTTGTATACCCATTTCACTCCAATGGGTTTGTGCCCCTCTGGTAGACTGGTAAGCTTCCATGTGTCATTTTTCTCAATGGCATGAATTTCTTCATCCATTGCTTTCTTCCATTATCTTCTTCGATGGCTTCTGAGAAAGTAAGTGGATCACTATCTATGAGTAAGCAGAACAAATTCAGATCTGCTTCTTCTGTAGCTTCATATATCTCTTACAAATTTCTCATTAGTCTTGGTTGTTTGAAAAAACTATCATCTGATGATGCTGATGATGATGATGATGCAGCACTTCTGTGAGAAACTGGCGATCTAGGTGCAGGAATTCTATGTGGAGGAGTTTGTGGCTTGTCTTGAACTTCTCTTGTGATTTCAATAGGAGCTTTTGATGTTTCATCTTCAAGAATGAGTTTTGCATCTTTGACAACTTCATCTTGATTCCAGTTCCAAGCTTCTTCTTCTTCAAATATCACATCTCGACTCATGATCACCTTTCTGGTAATGGGATTATACAACTTGTATCCCATTGTTCTATCTCCATATCCGACAAGGATACATTTTTCTCCCTTATCATTGAGCTTGGTTCTTCTTGCTTCTGGAATCTTGGTGTACGCAATACACCCAAATATTCTGAGATGGTTGACACTTGGCTTATGTGAGCTCCAAGCATCTTCTAGAGTCATAGAATGAAGACTTCTAGTTGGGCATCTATTTAGTAGATACACAGCACATGATACGACTTCAGCCCAAAATTGCTTGGGCAGTCCCTTTCCTTTCAACATGCTTCTTGCTATATCTAAGATTGTGCGATTCTTCCTTTCAGCAACACCATTCAGCTGTGGCGTATAGGATGGTGTTGTTTGATGCTTGATTCCCTGCTCTTTGCAATACTTCTCAAAAGCATCTAATGTATATTCTCCACCTTGATCTGATCGCAATGTCTTGATGTAGTAGCCGCTTTGCTTTTCTACAAAAGTTTTGAATTCTTTGAAGATGCTGAACACCTCCGACTTTCTTTTAAGAAAGTACACCCATGCCTTCCGGCTATAATCATCAATGAAGGTGGGAAAATATCTATTCTGTCCATTTGACATCGGCTTCAATGGACCACATACATCAGTGTGCACTAGCTCCAGCGGCTTTGTTGCTCTCCATTTCACTTCTTTGGCAAAGCTAGTTCTGTGATGCTTGCCAAGAATGCAGCTTTCACAAACTTCATTAGTATGAGCAATATGAGGGACCCCTTTCACCATATTCTTGCTTGACAACAACTTCAAGCTTCCAAAGTTGAGATGTCCAAACCTCAAATGCCATAGCCAGTCTTTGTCTTTGATGATGGCATCTAACCACTTCAAGACATCATGTTGGATGTTCAATGCAAACATCCGATTCTTGGACATTCTCACCGAGCGATCGAATTACCAGGATTGCCTTTGATGGTAAGATGACAATCTTTCATGCTGATGTCGTATCCTTTCTCTAGGAGTTGTCCCATACTCAAAATGTTGTTCTTCATGGCAGGAACATAATAAACATTGGAAATGTAATCATGATCTCCATTTTTGAGCTTGATCAGAATATTACCTCTTCCTTTCACTGGAGTCTTTGAAGAATCACCAAATGAGACTTGTGCTTGTACAGTCTCGTCAAGCTCAATGAACAGCTCTCTTTTACCACACATGTGATTACTCGCTCCCGAATCTAGATACCAAACATTGTTTTGGTTTTCAGTGTCTCCATGGTGAACAAACAGGACTGTAGGTCCAACTTTGTTTGTTTCCTGCTCGGCAAAATTTGCTTGCTCGCCGGCTTCTGTTGTTGCTCTACTTCAGCATTCATTGCTATAATGCCCAAACTTATGGCACTGGTAACACTGAACATTACTTTTGTCAAAACCTGGTCGGTTGTTGTAACCACCTCCTCTACCGCTTGCTCTTCCTCTTGGAGCAAAGTGTGGTTGACTTCTTCCTCCTCTGGCTGGACTTCTTCCGCCTTTTCCTCGAAAACCAAAACTTCGGTTATTATAATTACGACCTCTTCCTTGGCTTCTTTGTGATGTCCCCCCTTGCTCATTTCTATCATCTTTGAAAGACAACTTTGATTGAAGAGCTTGCTCTAGAGAACTTGAGGAAGTCTTCTTGTTGATCCTTTGTTCATGAATCTCAAGTGTGCCCATCAATTCATTGGTGGTCATGGCACTGAGATCTTTGGACTCTTCTATTGCTACAACCACATGCTCGAACTTGGAACTGAGTGCTCAGAGAATCTTCTCTATCACTTGAAGAGATTTCATCTTCTCTCTATATCTTCTCATCTGATTAACAATGGTCAATATTCTATTGAAGTATTTAGAAATTGACCCATTCTCATTCATGTGCAGCATCTCGAATTCGCCACGTAACACCTGTAGTCGAACTCTGATCGCCTTCTTAGTTCCACAGTGTGAATTTCGAAGAATACTCCATGCCTCTTTAGAGGTTGGTGCTGCTGAAATCTTCTCAAAACTTGATTCATCAATCCCTTGATAGAGTAGATACAAGGCCTTTTTATCTCTTCTCCTTGAATCTTTTAACGTTGTCTTCTGAGCGTCATTTAAATTTCCTTCATCTTCGAGAGTAGCTGCCTCGTCATATCCTCAATCAACTAACTCCCACAAATCTTGTGAGGCTAGTAGGACTTGCATTTGAATACTCTAATTTTCATAGTTCTCCTTGCTGAGTTTTGGAAACTGGGGCTGAAAGAAGTTGTTTGTGTTGGCCATTGGTTGTCTTTAAAAATCTGTAAATTTTCAGAATGGAATTTGCAAATTCTGACCATACAAATGTGTATGAAATATTCTAAATAGTTAGAAAGCACTATTGGATCACCCGAAACAGACTCCGAATGGCTCAGATCAAGCCAAAACAAATTGAACAGCTCAGATCTGCGGATGCAACTTAGCCGTGTCACACTGGATTCTCCTCTGTGGGCTGACGTCAGCGGCTGAGTCAACGCGGCTTGGCTTGGTCAGCGGCAGCTCGGTCAACCGCTTGGGTCAACGGCTTGGCGGCGAGCTTGGCGGCTCGGATGACGTCAGCGATGATGTCGGACTCTACGTGTGTGCGTGTAGCGCGTGGTCTCACGCGTCTTCAACCTCCAGCGGTGCATGGGGCGCATATGGAGAGTGAAAGGATGCGTCTTCTTCCTCTGAGGCGCGTGGAGGCGCGTGGGCGACTGGTGGTGCGTGAGAACGACGTCGGAAACACGTGGGGTGCGTGCGGGGCCTTCCGATATGATTTTTCAACGCGTTTTTCACGGTTGTGCTCATCTCATCGAGAGCTTTAATCTGATGTAATCAAAAATGGATTTCGACCACTTTGATTTCTGGACAATTTTCGAAAAACACACTCTGTTCTTGTAATTTTGCAGAATTTCTGCAAATTCGAGCTTCCTTCGGGCTCTGATACCACTGTTGGTGGGAGTAGGGTGCAAACCACTGTTGGTGATTCACTAGAAGAGGCTTAAAATTGAACCAAACAGAAATTCAATTTATTAGAACAATTCTGAAACAAATACAGAGAGCACTCTTCTTCTACTTCTCTCCCGCACGTTTAACTCTCATAATACAATAGCTATTTATAGATAGCCTAGACAGTTTAAAAGCATACAATCATAATGTGAAAGCCTGCAGCCATTGTTTACTTCCTGCCACTCTTTCTTCAATAATGGAGGCTGTCAAATATGGTGGATGATTGGCTACCTACCATGGCTGCCTATCAAGCTTATTTTCAACAATAATATGGAGGAGGGGGTGATGGAGATGGTGGAGGTGGAGATTTGTAAATGTATAGAGGCTGTGGTGATGGAGGAGGTGGTGATTGGTACATGTAAGGTGGTGGCGGGGATGGAGACGGTGGAGGTGGAGGTAGAGGTGGAGATTCCTAAATGTAGGGAGGTGGTGGCAATGGTGATGGGGAAGGTGGTGATTTGTAAACGCAAGGCGATAGTGGAGAAAGTGGCTTATTGTAAACGGGAGCTGGTGGCGAGCCCTCTGGTTGGAATTGCGGAGGGAATGTTGGTGGTGGAGAAAGTGGCTTATTGTAAACAGGAGTTGGTGGCGAGCCCTCTGGTTGGGGTTGCGGAGGGAATGTTGGTGGTGGAGAAAGTGGCTTATTGTAAACAGGAGTTGGTGGCGAGCCCTCTGGTTGGGGTTGCGGAGGGAATGTTGGTGGTGGAGAAAGTGGCTTATTGTAAACGGGAGCTGGTGGCGAGCCCTCTGGTTGGGGTTGCGGAGGGAATGTTGGTGGTGGAGAAAGTGGCTTATTGTAAACAGGAGGTGGTGGCGAGCCCTCTGGTTGGGGTTGCGGAGGGAATGTTGGTAATGGAGAAAGTGGCTTATTGTAAACGGGAGCTGGTGGCAAGCCCTCTGGTTGGGGTTGCGGAGGGAATGTTGGTGGTGGAGAAAGTGGCTTATTGTAAACAGGAGCTGGTGGCGAGCCCCCTGGTTGGGGTTGCGGAGGGAATGTTGGTGGTGGAGAAAGTGGCTCATTGTAAACAGGAGCTGGTGGCGAGCCCTCTGGTTGGGGTTGCGGAGGGAATGTTGGTGGTGGAGAGAGTGGCTTATTGTAAACAGGAGCTGGTGGAGAAAGTGGCTTATTGTAAACAGGAACTGGTGGCGAGCCCTCTGGTTGGGGTTGCGGAGGGAATGTTGGTGGTGGAGAAAGTGGCTTGTTGTAAACAGGAGCTGGTATCCCTGGCCAATGTGGCAACTTTGGCCAATGAGGCAAATGGGGCAATGGTGGGTGCTTGAAAAAAGGCCAGAAGAAGGCTGAAACGCAGGTCATCGGAGAAAATTGTAGCTTCCTAGATAGGCCAAAGGTTTGTTTCCCATTGGCTACGGACTTGAAGATTATATTTGAGGCCTCTTGATCGTTGTGGAGAGCACATAAGCGCACTGGCCATACTGTGAAGTCGTAAAAGCAATCCTCTTTCAATTCTCCATTTTTTGCAATCCCATTAGGAAGAGATACTGTGAATTTTCCTCCTTCATCAAGTTCACTAACCCCAGCTGTTTTGAGCTTTCCATTTGTAGACTTGCAATCAATGGTGACATGAAGCCCTGCACAGAGCAATGCACAATGCTGATCAAATTTGTTCTGCATTCATTTTTTGTTTTTAGTTTCCTCAAATAAAAAAAAAAAAAAAAAATTGGCGAACTTTTTTTGAAAACAAATTTTGGAAAAACTTCTTGAAAACAACTTTTTAAGAAATTCTAAAAAGGTTATTTTTGAATTTTCAAAAATTGTTTTCAGACAAAAATAAAGACGAATTGTTGTTTTAAAACTTTTCTTTGCTTTATTTTTGAATACATGAAAATCAAAATGAAGAAAATGAAAACAAAAACAAAACACAAACAAGCCTATTTATGAGGTGGAATATATATATATATATTTTTTTTCCCCCTAGAACTCTGGTTAGCATTCAATCATAATGGAAGAAATAAAGATCTAAGCCATCACCCAAAGGGACCATATTATTATTCTACATGTCATTTTTAGAATGAAGTGTTGATGACATTTTTAGAATTGTGAGTGAGAATGATAGGTCTTTTGATTTTAAATGAAAAGACCACAAGAGACCATCTCATTTTACATGACAAATTTAAACCATTTTTTTTTTTTTTTTTGTATAACATTACTAAAAATTTGTGTACTTGAAATGAAAAAGATACTTTCCCATAAACGAATCACATCACATTCACAAGAAGCGTAACCCATATAATTTGTGCTCGGAAAAGTGTGGTACCTGAAAAGGTCTGGCTGATCTTAAAATTCTTCTGTGTGCAATCTGCACATTCTACAATTCCAATCACCTCTGCTGTCTCATTGTCACCATAGCAGGTTGTCACAGCCAGTAGTAAAAAAAAACAAAATCCCAAAAATACCCCTCTACAAAAAGGAAGTGTCAACATTGAGACCCTTTTTCCCACTTTGAAGGAACCCAACAATATCAAGGACAGAGAAGCAGATGATGAAACCAAACTTCAGCTTAAAGTTGAGAAACCATACTAGCCTTCTGTGATTTGATTGAATGGTTTTTGAGTTATTTATAGAATGAGGAAGTGATTGAAGAGACTTCCAAACACTGCACTACTGGTTCAAGATAAGTTTGGGGACCCAACTAGTTATGGCATGGGGTTGTGCAGAGCAGAAAAATAATACTATTAATGGTCACCAGCTCTGTTGATCAAACAATGTCATGCTATTGAATGAGCATTCAAACTGAGCAGATGAATCAGCCAGTACTCTCATTAATATATATATATATATATATGTATATAATCTCTCTCATGAAATAAAGTGTACATTCTTTTAGGTGAAAGGCTGCATTAACAATATATCAACTGCGAACACAAGAATCATAATTAGACACAAAAAACATATATGAGTAGATTGAAGTTACTGGATTTGTTAGTGGAGTCTACTTTTGAAAAATACATTTTGCGTCCCATTTTGTATTCGTAGACTTATTGATCGACAATTATTTTCCTTGAGCCAAAAACTTACAAGAACCGTGCCTCAAATTTCGAAATATATACCATTGGCTCCAAAGATTGTTGGGTTTTCATCATTATTCACATTTTCGTATGTCAATAGAAACAATTCCATCCCATTTCATTAATAGCTAATTTTATTGTACTTTTATAGGATAAATATGGTTCTAAATATCAGCTGCTACATATACATAACTTACATGACATTTTATGGTTCTTAATTACATGAATTGCAAAGGGGAAAAAAGGAAGTATAAAGAATAATAACTTCAAAGAAGAAATAAGCAGTTGAGTGAATCAAAATTAGGCAGAAATTGGTGAAGAGTGCATGGACACTGCTGATGGTTGATTATGCCTCCAATGACAACTGATAATTTGCTGACCCAATAAAGAGAAAGCATGACAATGAGATAAAGAAATTTTTTATATGCAAACATATGACACTATTCTTATAGTTTTTTATTTTTGAAATTTAGAATCCTCTACTAGGATTGTGATCCTCACCATTCTATATTTGTAATGAGGAGATTTTATTATATCATCCAACGAGAAATATAATGATATATTTTAATTTAAACTAATAATAAAATTACATTCTTATTTCTTAGCTATTGGATATGTAACAGAAATCTTCCATTATATATATGGAATGGACAGGATCAAAATACCCTTCACCAAATAATGTAACAATGATATTTTGTAATTAAATGCTTGCTGGTAATTTGTTTTCAAAATGGAAGGCCCTAATTGTGCAACATCAGTCTTCAGACAATTTTTGCATACTTTTCCTAGTGGAAAAAAATACAACCACATAATTTTTATAAGAAAAAAAGAAAAAAGAAAAAAGAAGAAGTCCACACTATAAATAACCCTTGCATTTACCTTATACAGTATTGGCGACATTGCATTTACCTTGGATGGGATCCACACTCCACCACAATAGCAGTGCTTCCAATATTGCATTTTGCTATTGTGTGGCATTATTGTTTTCTTGTTGTTTAGTGATATTGTTGTTCTGTTTTGTTCTTTCATCATTTTACCAAAAAACAAAAATGCTTTTGTTGTTCATCTGATATGTCCCAATAAATGAATTCATTTCATTTTTGTCACCTCCACAAATACATACATGAAGCAAACATATCCTGCACGACCACTCAGTAGTCCTTCTGTTGCTGTCTCTAAAGCACAGGACGTGGTGTGGGAATATAAATAATAGCTGAATTCCTCGCTATTTGTTTTTGTTTTTGTTTTTTTTTTCTTTTTTGATATCCGAAAACTCATCCTAGGCAGCGCCCTTTGGACTCACCCCACCCAGGACGATAAACTCGAGATCTGGGAATATAACTAATAGCATAAGTGTTCGGAAATACAGAGTCGATCTAAATTCAAAAGTTCGACTGTTGAAAACTAAACAAATGTTATAAGTTCGAAACTTATTAATTGAACATGTGGACTATGTTCGACACTAGAAAATTGAACAATTAGAACTTGTTTGGTTGTAGATAGTCGAACATGAGTACATTGTTCAAATTTGGGTATCCGAACGAATACAAATGGTTTACCACTCATCAAGTACACGAAAACGGAAAAAAAAAATATAAAATGAAAAACTAAGGTGCCGTTTAGTAACACTTACGTTTTCAGTTTTCTATTTATATTTACAAAAATTTTTAAAACTCAAATAAAAACTTGTTTGGTAAAATTTTTTATTTATAAATCAGTGGTCTCAATTTATAAATTTAGCCAAAAAATGAAAACACAAAAAATGTGTTTCCATTTTGAGTTTTCAGTTTTTTTTTTTACCACCCAACACTAGCCACTACCTGCTACCATTTTCCACTACCGTCTTCCTCCACCACCACCCACCATCCACCTGCCACCCATTCGCCACCACCACCCATCCCTTGCCACCACCACCACCCACTTACCATCTACACCACCACCCACCACCCGGCCACCTACTTGCCACCACCACTCAACACCCACTGCTACCACTATCCACCACCTACCACCACCACCACCACCACCATCACCACCCGCCACCCACTGCCACAACCACCACCACCATGCTACCACCCACCACCCGCCACACCCACCACCCACCCACCACCACCACCCCCACCATCCGCCACCCATCCCCACCACCACCCACCACCCCCACCGCCACCACCACCACACCACCACCCACCATCACCACCACCACCACCACTACCACCACCACCACCACCACCACCACCCACCCATCTACCATCACCACCCGCCACCTACTCGCCACCACCCGCTATCGGCCACCCACCTGCGACCACCACCCGCCACCTACTCGCCACCACCACCCATCCGCTATCTGCCACCCACCTGAGACCACCACCCGCCACCACCCCCACCCACTCGCTACCACCCACTACCCACCACTCGCCACCGTCACCCATCCACCTATCACCACCACCCACCTGCCACCACCCACCACCACCAGCCATCCGCCACCCATCTGCCACCACTCGCCACCACCACCACCACCACCCACTCGCTATCACCCACCACCACCACCACCGCCACTTGCCACCACTTGCCATTTCTCACTCTTTTTTATATTTTTAATTTTTTTTAAACATTTTATCAATTACCAAACACGTTTGTAGTTTATGTTTTTCTAAAAATAAACAAAAACCAGTTTATAAATTTTTTGTAAATATAAACTGAAAACGTAAACGTTACCAAACACACCCTAACCTTTTCCTTGCTTCATTGTTCCAAACCAATATTGTCAGATGTATCCATCATTCAGTCCAATCAAAATCTTCAATAATACATTTTTTTTTTAAGGGTTTTTGGTTTTGTTTCAGGATTTTTGGGTTCTTGAGAGAGAAGATACATAGAAACGTTTGAGAACAGAGGTGTGTATTGTATTCATTATTGTCTTTTATGATAATTTTACGTAAAGTGTGTATCATAACCCTTTGTCCTTTGTGGTCAATGTACATTAGGTTAATATTGCAATAAAAAATAAACTAATTAATGGTGTGCCTTGAGATGAAAGGTGATGTATAAATAGAGGCACCCCTTTTCTTTTCTTTTCTTTGCTCCGTTTTGACTTTGGAATTCCCCCAAAAAATCTAAATTTTAAAGGGAAAATTAATTTTCTTAAAGAAACAGTGAACATCATACATTTAAAAACTCAAAGACAAATCAATCACAATAAAAAGATTTCATAGTTTCAATAGAAAAAAATTGACAGAAATGTAAATATTATATGTTCTGGTAAGCAGATCCATTTGAACATTTTTACTTGCTACAAGAAGAACATCCACAAACATTCACCTTAACAATGATCTACTGACACTTTGTTTTTTTTTTCTCACCATGTCTGTCACACTTTCTGTTCAGATTCCCATCTCTCTCTCTACCTTGTAGACTTTATTACAATACTAAAAATTCAAGCCAAGCCCTTCAATATATGAAAGAGCAATTACCCAATAAATTAAACCCTAGATGATAATCTAAGGATGAGGAAAATAATGAGGTAAGGAAGGCATGGCTCCAAACATGGGATGGGGAAAGTGCATTGGTGGAACCTTGGGGATGGGAGGTAGCTTAGGAAACAGTGGACAAGGTATCTTGTGGATCTTTGGGAATGGATGGAGATGTTTGAAGATTGGTGGGAAGACCTTCAGAATGGAAGGAGGCTCAACCAGTGGTGGTTTTGGCTTGTAGATTGGGACAGGCGAAGGAAGTGGCTTTGTGAATATCAGAGGATGCTTGAACACAAACATTGGTGGTTTTGGATTGTAAGTGGGCACATGCGGAGGAAGTGGCTTTTCATATATAGGAGGATGCTCGAACACTGGTGGTTTTGCCTTGTAAATTGGCACATGCATAAAAAGTGACTTTTCATATATCGGAGGATGGTCGAACATTGGTGGTTTTGGTTTGTAAATTGGCACATGATGAGGAAATGGCTTTCCAAATATAGGAGGATGCTCGAACACTGGTGGTTTTGGATAGTAAATTGGCACAGGCGGAGGAAGTGGCTTTACATATGTTGGAGGAGGCTTGACCACTGGTGGTTTATAAATTGGCACATGAGGCTCGAATAGTGGCGGTTTTGGTTCGAAAAATGGCACATGTGGAGGAAGTGGCTCTTTGTATATCGGGATTGGAGGTGGAAGTGGTTTCACATAAACAGGAACGGGCGGTGAAAACGGCTTGTGTATTGGGTGGGAGAACTTGGGATGAAAATGGAAAGGGTGGCTAAAGTTCATCAATGGTGGTTGTTCGGAGAGAGGTGAGTGCATGAAGAAATGGCACAAGAGAGCTGAAGCGCACGTCGTCGGTGATGAAAAGATGAATCTCTTATTTCATACTTTGAATGTACAAGCTATCCTTATATATATAGCTATAGCTATACCTATACAAGAGATATGTATCTAAACCACATGTGCTAATTACTTGTAACTGTTTAACAAACTAACAAACTATCTAATTGATATCTATTTAAACTGATGCAGTCACATAGACTGAGCTGCAGCTCGGTTTCATCACTGAACTAGAACATGAGCTGAGCTGTGAGCTATGCTTGGGCTTTGATGGAATATCCTCAACATTCCCTTTCAAGCTAATGGGGTGAGTGAACTCCATAAGCTTGTCTTTGAGATACAAAAATTTGGAGACAGAGAGAGGTTTAGTGAAGATGTCAGCCAACTAGTCAATAGTTGGATTATACTTAAGAACCAGCCTTTTAGTAAGAACTTGATCTCGAATGAAGTGGCAGTCCACTTCAATGTGTTTAGACCTAGAATGAAATACTGGATTGGATGCCAAAGCAATAGCAAAGACATTGTTACACCAGAGAGTATGAGGCATAGGGGAGAAAATAGATAAGTCAGTAAGGAGCATGCCAATCCAAGCCAATTCTGCAAAAGATGAGAGCAAGAGATCTCAGACGCCCGTGGAAGAGCGAGAGACTGTGGCTTGCTTTTTGGCTGACCAAGACACAAGGTTAGAGCCCAAAAATATACAATAACCTGAGGTAGATTTTCTATCTAAAACATCTCCAGCCCAGTTAGAATCTGAATAGGCATGAATATCAAAAAAACTTGGAGAATAGGTCAAACCATGCCCAATGGTACCCATAACAAAACGTAGTAGTCTTTTAACTTCAGCAAAATGATCAGCTGTGGGAGAATGCATATGTTGGCAAGAGTGATTGATTGCCAAAGAAATATCTAGGCGAGTAATGGTGAGATATTGAAGAACACCAATGAGGCTTCGATAGAGAGCAGGATCAGGACACAATGCTGCTGAATCAAGGGCAAGGGAAGGTTTAACTGATATAGGAGATTGTGGAGAAGTGGTTTGGAAATACTCCAAGATCCAGTAAGACGTTCTTGATCCTCTAATTGCCACCTGAAAAAGGATGAACAATTCGATCAGGGGTGTCGAAATTAGCATTTCGACGGACAAGTTAGTATCTGCTCTCAAGTTTGCTTCTATCTCAAGTTATTTAATCTATTCTCACATACCTTTCTTTGGTTGATGTTCCTCTATATATACTACACTACTACAAAAATAGTTAAAGATCACACTTTGACAAAAAAAAAAGATCTCACTTTTATTAGAAGTATGATAAAAAAAAAATTAGATTGATATTTTAATCACACTTAATTTGATTGAGTGTGATAATATTTATTTTTGATGTCACTTTTCAATTAAGTGTGATTATATATATCTGATTCCAGGGGTCGGGCCCACTCTTAATCCAGCGCATGATTGCTTATTCGGCCTTTCAGTCGTATGCCAATTCCTACTTGGCTCCTTGTATGGCCGATTGCATGGCCGATTTAAATATTTGGCTTGAGGTCCCCTTTGGACAGAGCCGAATCGTCTTTGTCTTGATTTTCCTTCAAATAAATTTGGCTTTCCTTAGTATATAATTATTCGGCCCCCACAGAGATGGACAAGGTTTACAATCAGCTAAACCTGCCTTATGAAGAATATCTTGAGCATACTTCTGTTGAGGCAAAACATAGCCAGTAGAAGTTGGTGTGATGGAAATACCCAAAAAATATGACAAATCACCAATCTCTTTCATAGAAAAGGCAGTATGCATATGAGAGATAAGTGATTGAATGTGAGAAGCATCATTCGTTGTGACTAAAATGTCATCCACATAGACCAAAAGAGCAATGAAAGTAGTGCTGGATTTCTGGATGAACAAAGAAGAGTCACATTCGTTATTATGGACACCTTGAGAGAAAAGATAGGCTAAAAATGTAGAATACCAAGCCCTAGGTGCCTGTTTCAAGCCATATAAGGCTTTCTTGAGATGACAGACATGATTAGGTTGATCTGGATGAACAAATCCTGGTGGTTAATACATAAACACTTCCTCTTCAAGAACTCCATGAAGGAAGGCATTGGATATATCCAATTGCTTCATGGGCCATTGATGATGAAGAGCTAGGCAAAGTAAAATTTTGATTGTTGGAAGCTTGGCTACAGGACTAAAAGTCTCTTGAAAGTCCACACCTTCTTGCTGAAGATACCCTTGGCCACTAGTCGTGCTTTGTGTCTAGGTATGGTGCCATCAGAATTCTTTTTAACTTTGAAAACCCACTTACAACCGATAAAATTTTTTCCTGGGGGAAGACAAACTAGAGACCAAATTTGTTGCTTTTGCAAAGCATCAAATTCTTCTTGCATAGCCTTATGCCAAATAGGAGAAAGAAGAGCTTCCTTATGGGATGGAGATCTAGAATCTGAGTACAAAATAGGAGAAGGCTTAGTGTGAATTAAACATTGAGAGGAGAGTTTAGACCTAGTGATCATGGGATGAACATTTGTAGTTGCAAGTAGGAGCAATAGTAAGTGGACTGAGATAGAGTTAATAGGAATAGAGGAAGAAGAAAGAACACAATTGGGCTGAACAACAGTCTGCTGCTAAGGAAAAGAAACAGTAATAATTGGAGAAATAGAAGGAGAAGGAATAGTTATGGGAGAAGGAGAAGAATGAGAATACTGAGGAGAATTAGACTGGCCATGTAAAGAAGAAACAGATGGAGAAAAAGATAGAGTAGGTATAGTGGACCAAAAGAAAGATTGAATTTGAGGTAAAGAAAGAGAAGAAGAGATAGAGGCCATTCGGTTAAAAGGAAATGTAGATTCATTGAAAATGACATGTCTAGAAAGATAAATCTTGCCAGAAATGGGATCAAGACACTTGTACCCGTTAGCAAAAGGATGATAACCAAGAAAGACACAATGTAGAGACTTAGGATGGAGTTTAGTAGAGGAATAAGGCTAAAGCCAAGGATAACAAAGACAACCAAAGACCCTAAGAAAAGAGTAGTCCGGAGGGTGATGAAATAAGACTTTAAAAGGAGATTGATGCTGCAGCTGAGTAGAAGGAAGTCTATTAATCAAGTAAGTGGCAGCAGCAATTGTTTCAAACCAGAATTCAAGAAGCATGGAAAAATGTTGAATCAATGCAACTGCTG
The DNA here is from genome assembly GCA_025200525.1 of Camellia lanceoleosa. NCBI lineage: Eukaryota > Viridiplantae > Streptophyta > Magnoliopsida > Ericales > Theaceae > Camellia > Camellia lanceoleosa. The sequence continues at coordinate 200,509,945 of CM045763.1, read as the reverse complement.
TCTCTGTGATATGCCTGTGTTTTCTTTCAGCAGTGCCATTTTGTGGTGGAGTGTATGGGCAAGAATGTTAGTGAATAATGCCATTAGCAACAATAAACTCCTTCATTTTATTATTACAAAACTCAGTTCTTCCATCAGTGCGAAGTATCTTTAACACAGTATCAAATTGTTTCTCAACATAAGCTTTGAATTCCAAGAATTTGTCATAGACCTCACTTTTGTAGACTAGAGGATACAAGTGAAAGAGGCTTATTTACACTTGAATTTGATAAATGAAAAGGAAGTCTATGACTTTAGCAACACAACAATCTACACAATCTTGAGTAGCTTGAGGTACAGATTTAAGATGCAAATGATGTTTGAGATGATGAAGTTTTACAGAGGAAGGATGGCCTAGTCTGTTATGCCAAATAGTAAGTGTAACAGAAGTAGATCTATCAGTACAAGTAACAAAAGCTTGAGAACAAAATGGAGAAGCAGCAGATGAAGAAACAGGTGATGGCAAGAAATGATAAAGTTCATTGACGTTACATACCTTATGAAGAACTTTCTTTGTAAGTTTGTCCTGAATCACAAAGTTAGAATCATCAAATGTTATGATGCAATGATTATCCTGAGCTAACTTTTGAACAAAGACAAGATTGGAAGAAATAGATGATGAATGAAGAATATTGTTAAGTTGAAATGAATGATGTGGAGTGGGTAAAAGTCCGTTACCAGCGTGATTGATAGGGACAGGGGTGCCATTTCCAATAGTGACCTAGTTGATACCTTGATATGGTTGATAATAGGTAAGATTATTGAGGTCATTGGTGATGTGATCAGTAGTAGCAGAGTCTAGGAACCATGGGACTGATGATGATGATGAGACATCTTCAGATGAAGAAGCAACAAAGGCCCTAGGAGCTAATGATGAAGAAACATTGGCATTGGCATTAGGAGGCAAGGACTGATATTGAGAGTCCATTCGGTGCCAACAATCAAGAGCTAAATGACCAAAACCGCCACAAATTTGACAAGCTTGAGAGTTGTGAGAATTCTGTGAATATCTTCCTCTTCCTCGAGTGTAATGGCTAGAGAATTTTCCATTGCCATTGTCTTCTCTGTAATATCTGTCTCATTGTCCTCCTCTAAAAGACGATCTACCTCGAGATGAATGTCCTCAAGGAGAAAAGGTAAAAGAAGTAGGAGAAGCAAAGCCTTTGATAGTAGAAAATGCTACTATTGGTTCAAAAACCTTTTTAGTTTTTGCTTCCATGTGAACTGCTTCAGAACACAAAAAAGAAGACAACTCTTCCATTGAAATACAACTAGATCGAGCTCAAATTGTTGTTTTGAAGGCATCAAACTCATCAGGAAGACCATTCAAGGTAAATAGAACAAGATCTTCATCGTCAATAGCTACTGATGCAAGAGCCAACTAACTTACGATAGCTTTGATTTTGGAAAGATATCCCTCCATTGATTCAGACCCTTTTATAACAGAATTCAATTTATTCTTCAACTGATGGATATGTGATCTTGAAAGAGAAGTGAATTTCTTGTGAAGAGCAGACTAGACTTCAGCACAATGATGAAATTGAAGAATGGTAGAATAGATCGGAGGGGATGCAGTAGCATTGAGACAACTCAATAAGTGAGCATCGATTAGATTCCATTGAATGAAATCTGGATTGGTTACTTCAAGACCATCTCCATTAATGATCATAGAAGAAAGACAGAGAATGGAACCATCAACATATCCAAGAAGATTAGTAGCTCTAAGGATATTAGAGACTTGACTACTCCAAATAATGAAATTGGTAGAATCAAGTTTACCTGTCACAAAAGAAGACAGATTGGAGATCAGAAGTGAAAGATTAGATATAATATTTGAAAACAGAGATGATACGGAAGCTGCCATGGAAGAATGCTCGTTAGAGCTTCAAAGTTATGATACCATGATGAAAATATGAATCTCTTATTTCATACTTTGAATGTACAAGCTATCCTTATATATATAGCTATAGCTATATCTATACAAGAGATACGTATCTAAACAACATGTACTAATTACTTGTAACTGTTTAACAAACTAACAAACTATCTAACTGATATCTGTTCAAACTATCTAACTGATATCTGTTTAAACAGATGCAGTCACATAGACTGAGCTGCAGCTCGGCTTCATCACTGAACTAGAACATGAGTTGAGCTGTGAGCTATGCTTGGGCTTTTGATGGCTTTGATGGAATATCCTCAACAACCGGGGAGAATTTGAGTATTCCAACAGGCCTAAATGTGTGTTTTCTGGCGGTTTTAGACTTGAAGACGACCTTTGAGGACTCGCTGCTACCACTGTGGGTTGGGCATGGTGCGGTTGATGCACTGTGAAGGTGTGCAAAGCACTCTTCCTTCAAATTTCCATACTTTTCTAAGATGTTTGAAGGGAGAGAGACTCTTAATTTTTCTTCATCATCAAGCTTTCCAACTCCTCTTGTTTTGAGCTCTCCATTTGTGTCCTTGCAGTCTATGGTTACATGGAGTCCTGTACAAAGAAAAAAAATCAAATTATTGATCATAATCTCAATAGTTGTTAAGTTTCTCTTAAAGAGTTGTATTAATAGTAGTTGTCATTGTTGGGACTAATTGGCCCAAAAACAACAAAAATAATTATTCATTTGTTTGGATCCTATGTATGTCCCACACAAATAAATAATATGAATGCCTCTGAGGTGTTTAGAATTTATAATCTTTATTGCACATAATAATCAATATCCCTCTCCTGTAGACAAGCATATTATTAAAGAACATATATTTAGCATTCCATGTATTTTTTTATTTTTCTGTTAACTGTTTTGTGAATTGAAATTATGCCATTCTTTCATAACATATATGATGATAAAACCATGGACCAACATATTTGTTCTCTCACTCCCCAAATGAAGTGTCACATAACTCTCCCCAACATCTATAACAGTGAAGACACTTGGAATTGTGAACAATGTATTTACTTTGTATAGAAATTAATCACAAAATTGAATACAATTATTTTGTATGAGTGTGAGACTCATAAAAATATGAAATTTACCTCATTTAAAAAGATGGGACGTTTACACACAAATCTTAATTTATAAACTTATACTCAATTAAGTCCTAACTAAAATTTTTTACACCTTCAAGTCCCATTAAATTTTTAATAGTCGAAATTACTCTTCAAACCATGATTGTTCATCATTTATGATTATCTATAAAGGAACATGATGATTTGACATTTATTTTGATTTTCAAAACTTTAAAAATCAACTTTCAAATTGAAAAAACTAAAAAAAAAAATTATGTTAAAAAAAAAAAAAAACTAATTAGTGTGTTCGGTTTCAGTTTTCTAAATTCAGTTTTTTGAAAACAGAGTTTTTTTTGTTCTTCGTGTTTTTTTTGTTTTTAGTGAATAGTTTTAAAATTTCAAGTTTTTTTTTTTTCACTTTTTTAGATGCACCATACTTAGATATATCTAAAAAGTAAAATATTTGTGAAAATATATTTTAAAAAATTAATAAATACACAAAAATACAAAAAATATATTGAACTTTCGTAATTTTTTTTTTTTTTGTATTTTTGTATTTTTGTTGTTTAGTGAATTTTTTAAAGATTTTTTTTAAGTGTATTTATGTTAGGTATGTCTAAAAATTTTAAAAATTGCTTAAAATATTTAAAAAATTCAGTGAAAACAAAAAATACAAAAAACAATAAAGTAGAATTTTTTGAAAAGTGTTTTCAAAAAACTAGAAAGAAACAAATTTTTTTTTTTTTGAAAAAACTAAATTATTTTTTTGTGCAAAACTGAAAAATTTGTATCTATAAAGGAGCATGATGATGGAACATTGACATGTAAAACTGGAAGAAAAAAAAAACTTTTAAAATAAAAAAAAAACAGATAATGTTCTCAGCTTTAAAACTAGAAAAAATTGATAATATTTTCAGTTTTTATTAGATATTTGAATCAAATCAATAAGTAGAAGAGAAAAAACGTTTAATCTCTCATGCTCTTTTTTTTTTATTAGTTAGTGAAACAATTATCTGAAACATTATTATGCAAAATTGATAATGTTTTTAGTTTTAAAAATTGAAAAAAATGATAATATTCTCAGTTTTACTAAATAGGACTTATTGGTTCAAAAAATCTTAGATAGGACCCAAACTACCATAAAATTTGTAAATAGAACTTTTAGGTAATTAACTCTAAAAAGATTGTTTTCCATTTTTTTTATTATTATCTATTTCTATATTTTTTAGACCTTTTTAGGAAAAAATGTAACAAAAAAGATAGTTAGCATAGTAGGTAATGCATGGCAAGCGGAGATGGAAATCTCTAAAAACACTGAATTTTTTCACATGTATACCATATATTAAGTAAAGGGGGTTTTTAACCCCTAAGGCCTATGGGAGCTCCAATATCCCAATCTGAATTTTCTAAGTTTCTTATTTAAAAAAAAAAAAAAAAAACCTCAGCATTTATTGATTTGGTCAAAATCTCCTGATCAGTATTTATTAACTTTTTTCAATCCACATGTCTTTCCACATGCCTGCATTTATTGATTTGGTCAAAATCCCTTGATTAACATTTAAAATCCCCTCATACGAATAATTGTAGATACAACTCGTGCATAGTTATTGCAGTACCCTTTTTAACTTCTCTCATACACTATGATTAGTGATAAAATTGTAAAATTATTTTTATAAAAAAATTTTAAAAAATATAATTTATATATTAAAAAAATCTAAAACAAAAATAAATATCTATAATTATCCCGTGCATAGCACGGGTGATAAGCTAGTAAAAATATACAAGAAGAGCAAGGTTATATATAATCATATTTTTATCTCATTTTTTTACTTGTAGACACAAAGTAATGTAGCTCACATCAATAAATGCACATGGAACGCACTCATTTGGGTTTAGGAGTAAGAAAAAGAGAAATGGCTCCTCTCCATACCCCTCCATATTTCATTTTGTGGGTCCATTATAAGTCACAAATAATGATCCGAATTGTTCATCTCGTAAATCTCGCAGTGAAAATCATCTATGCAAAAACCCACTTCATCCGATGTCAATGAATAGATAAATAAATCATATTTTATTTTATAAAATAGACGGTCTAAATTTAAATTCATCGTTGCCGACTACTTCAAAAAAATAAAACATAATTTGTTCATATGTTTGATATCCAATGAAATTAATTTTTCACATAATTATCTTTACAACTAAATTTACGAGATGAACTATTCGAATTATATGCAACATTTTTTATTCAATAATGTAGAATTGACCATGCTATATTTATGCATTATATATCTGAAAAGGCTTGGCTAGCCTTAATATTACTGTTGGCACAATCTGTACATTCTCCAATGCCAACTACCTCAAGTACTATCTTATCATTGCCATGGCAGAAGCTCATAGCAAAGAACAAAAACACCCATAAACCCAAAAAGCCCTTCCATAAAGGGAACAAATCTTCATTGGAACTCAGCCCAATGCCTTCCCTAGACACTATGAAAAACTGGAAAGAAAAAGAGGGAAAAAAACTATGATGGACAAGCTTGAAGCTTGAGAAGCTGTGACTTAGCTTCTCTAATGTCTTCAAATGGTTTGAGCGAGTTTTAAGTGACAAAGACACTATATGCATAATGGCCTTGTTTGGTAGAGCTTATTTCCAGCTTATTTCAGCTTTTAGCTTAATTTAAGCTATTTTGATGTGTTTGGTTCAGCTTAACAATACAGATTATAGTTTTTTGTAAGTCAAAAATCAACTTATTCTTTGAGCGGCGGAGGAGAAGTTTAATTTATAAGTCAAAAATCAGCTTAAGCGCGCAGTTGAGATGTGAGGGGTAAAATGACTAAAATGCCCCTCACAATTTCAAATTATTACAACTGTGCCACGTATATAAACCAAAACACACTCATTTTTGTCCCTCACACGAGCCAAAGAGGCAATTTTCGACGAATGGAGGCGATTTCCGGCGAAGGGGATTTCCGGCGATGGGTTCTGGTTCTCTCTCTCTCTCTCTCTCTCTCTCTTACGAACCAGAAAGGCAAATCCCTAGCTCACCATCGATGAACCAAAGCTCGCCATCGACGACATGACAATCGAACGGTGACAAACCAGAGCTCGTGATCAACAACTCTAACCACACCTATCGCGATAGCAGCAGATCTCTCTCTCCGGCGTCGCGATCTGAAACCCTAGTGCCCCGTCCTCCGTCGCGATCAATCGCAACAGATCCTTTCCATGCCGTCGCGATTTCCCTTCCTCTATCGCGATCTCTCTTCCGCTGTCGCGATCTCAAACCCTAGCGCCCCGTCGCCACTGTGCCCATTGCCGGGGCTGCCGGAGAAGAAGGGTTGTTAGTATTTTAATAATAATAATAATAATAAATTTTATATTAATTAATACTAAATTAAGTCATTACATTTTGTAATAATAACATATTTTGTATATTTTGTAATACTAAATTGATACTAAATTGGTATATTTTGTAACAATTTTGTAATAATAAATTAAAAGAAACAATTTTGTAATAACAATTTTGAAACTAATTAAGCCATTACATTTTTAGTATTATTAAAAGAAACAAGGAAATGTATCAATTTTGAAGAAAAGAAAATTATTAAGAAAAAAAATTAAGCCATTAATAATAAAAGAAAAAAAATGTATCAATTTTTAATTGAAAAAAAAATTACATTTTTATATCATTGAGACTAATTAAGAAAAGAAAAAAAAATAAAAGAAAAAAATTAATATATATTAATATTAATATTAATTGATACTTATTATTAATATTAATTAAGAAAAGAAAGAAACAAGGGAAAAAAATTATTAATATTAATATATACTAATTAATAATTTTAGTATTAATTGAGACTAATTAAGTCATCACATTTTTATCAAATAAAAATTGATACTAATTAATACTAATTATATTAATTGAAAAAAAAATTGACAAAATTATCATTTTTATATCATATAAGGGCAAAAAGGACAATTATACAAAAAAAAAAAAAAACATTTTACAGCTTATCTACCAAACACTACTCTGCTGCTTAAATCCATAATCCCACAGCTCCACCAAACAGATTAACAACTTATGTTCACAGCTAATAAGGTATAATCTATTAAGTTATAATTTACAATCACTTTTCCATAGCTCTACCAAACGGGGCCAATGATGCTTAAGGGAAGTAATGTGGGTTTAAGTGGCTCAACTACTTACACTTAAGAGCCTCACAGGTGGCATTGTTGGGTTAGTTACAGAAAGATTTGAGGTTATTCACCCAAAAAAAAACATCTGAGGTTGGTAACTGCTATTTACAATTTTTTTTTGTTTTTTTGGAAAATTATTCTAAAAGTGAGTTGTGCGGTGTAAATTTAAAATTAATGGGATGTGAGTCATACTCAGAATAATTGGGGTCTATCAATAAAATTATTCAAAAAAGTAATACAGTTTTGTTGCAATATGGTTCATCCGCACTTATCTTTAGAATTTTGAACAGAAAAAGATCACATACAAAATTAGAGGGATCAAAGGGAAATTCAAAAGAATTATAGAAACCACTAGTATAATTTATATATTTCACCGATATTACTTATAGTTTTTTTTTTTTTAATTATACTTTAATCCTTCTAGTTTTGCATGTAACCTTTTTTTCATTCAAATTAAATTACATAGACTAAAGTTAAACATCATTCAAACTAGAGGTACCAACAGTTATATTCAGAATCATTGTATTCTATATTAAAACGTATTATTTAAATAAAATTTTAAGTAATCTTTTGAAATATGTAATATTGTTAAGGTTTACTTGTGCTCACTACTCACCTGGCAAAGCTATTTCTTTCATTGAATGTGTTCACTCTCTCTCTATCTGTCAGCCTACTTCCAATCGAATCACGATTGTGCACTGATAGCTTCATGCCTCTTCGTAGAGGTTTCGAAATATCTATTTGGACCCTTATAAGAAGATAACATCCCACCGCTGCTCCATCAGATCCATATTCAACATCCACGAGCAAGCCAATCTTGTTTCCTATTAGTTTACTAACTTCTCTTGTCATACTAATCAATGGAAGGTTATGGATCTGAACCCAAAAGGTGGCCATTGATAACATGACTTCTGAGAGTTACAGATGTGCATCCATCGCACTCAAGAGAACAAGGTGTTTATCAAAACTCCAAGGACCGTTCAACAACACCCGTCGTTTATCAACGATGTGATTAAATTGGAACAAGAAAATATTATCCCCAATTGGGGTAAACTTCATGGGGATTTGGTGATAGTCCCCTCACTATTTAATTTGTCTTTCAAAAGGACAAGAATTATATAAGTACTTTCAAAACTCCCTAATATTTTAAAACTTGTTTCTTTTATTAGATTACCCTCATATCTATCAGCTCTCCTGTTAAGCCATCTTCACTGTGTATTTCAGAGTAAAATTTTACTCTGAATAAAAGTAAAATTTTACTCTGAATAAGAGTAAAATGTTACACTCTGAAACTAAAAGTAAAATTTTACTCTGTGTAAAAGTAAAATTTTACTCTGAAAAACTAGTAAAATGTTAGACTCTACACAAAAATAAAATTTTACTCTGTATAAAAGTAAAATTTTACTCTGAAAAACGAGTAAACTGTGAGACTCTGAAGCTAAAAGTAAAATTTTACTCTGTATAAAAGTAAAATTTTACTCTGAAAAACTAGTAAAATGTTAGACTCTACACAAAAGTAAAATTTTACTCTATATAAAAGTAAAATTTTACTGTGAAAAATGAGTAAACTGTGAGACTCTGAAGCTAAAATTAAAATGTTACTCTGCACAAAAGTAAAAAAGCGAAGGCAGTGTTTGTGGCAGCTGAAGTGTTTGGCAATGACTACCTCTTGATAGTAAAATTTTACTGTCATTCTAACACCAGAATAAAATTTTACTCTAATTCTCTCAAACAAAAAACAGAGCAATAGAATAAGAGTAAAATTTTACTCTCATTATCTGAAACAAAAAACAGAGCAATAGAATAAGAGTAAAATTTTACTCTCACTATCTGAAACAAAAAACAGAGCAATAGAACCAGAGTAAAATTTTACTCTCATTATCTAAAACAAAAAACAGAGCAATAGAACCAGAGTAAAATTTTACTCTGGTTCTGTCAAATGAAATTAGATCAAAAACAACAAAAATAAATAATAAAAAAAAAAAAAACAAACAAACAAACAAACAAAAACAAAACAAATTAATCAACAAATCAACATATCTAATTGAGAAGAAAAACTTCTAAAACTCGATCAACAATCACAAATCTCAATGAAAACAATACATGTGTTCAACAACACTCATACACACAAATATATATATATATATATACATATATTCAAAACTCAATTATGTGTTTAAAAAAATATGTATAACCAAACAACTCCACCAGCACTCTTCTCCACGTGGTCGTCATTGTTGATCGCGCGTCGTTGCTAAACGATGTTGGAGAAATCAACGGAAAGATCAGAGTAGAGAGATATGACTTTGGATATATTACTGTTGATCTCTCGAATTAAGGCAACGTTTTTGACGAGATTGTAAGGCATCTTCGACTGGTGATTCTCGTTAACCTGTTGAATCAAAGCTCGATTCCAGAGGGAGCGGCAGAAGAGGATTGGACGCCGGCGGTGTTGGCGAGGTCTGAAGCTTCCAAATCTGAAGCTTGAAGGAGTTAGAGAAGGGAGAGAGGGAGGAGAAAGACAGAGAAGGTGGGGAGAGAGTGGGTGGAGAAGGTGGGAAAATTTAGTTGAGAGTATAATAGTCTAATAAAATATTTAAATAATAAATTTTGTCCTTTATGCAAAATTTTATAATTATGAGGGGGTTTAAAAAGTATTATTTTTTTCTTAGTCCTTTTAACAATGAAAGGAAGGTAAAGGGAGTTTATAGCCAGATTTCTCAAACTTCATACCTTTAATTGGTTTCCAAATGGCCATTAGAGTGAACTTCATCGCCTCTGCACTGAATGCTCTGGGAGTAAGTAGCTTCCCAATTAAGTATAACCAAGCCTTTTCTTCAACCGATTTTGTGAGGAACTCTTGTACCACGATAGTGTCCTGCTCTTCCTCCGTAAGTGACAGATGCTTTGTCAACTCATCAATAGTTTCCGTCATCCCTGGTACCCAAGGATGCACTCCACCCAACCCTTACCACGACGGGAGACAAAACTTGCACCAGACGGACCACCATGGGAGATACTCTAGAGAGCATCGTCGAACGAGTGGACAAATTTATTACTTTGATGAGAATTTTCCTATTTTATGTGTACACATTGAGTGGTCATTTTCTAGGAGTATGGAACCAATTGGTTTATTTAAATATTTAATTTGGTTTGGTGTTAGTTAAAATATATTTTATATATTATATCTAACTTGTGGAGGCTCAATTCAATTTGGTAATAGCTAAGGTTTTATATAAAAAGTCCAAGATTTAATAATATATATATATATATATAATAAGGGAAGAGGGTTTTTGAATTTATCATAGAGACAATTGTCCTACTAGGACATTTGAATGGTTAAGATTCATTTCTGGCTGGGATGGATGGTAGAGATGAGAATCTACTCTGTCAATCTCTTTCAACTTCTCGCCCAAGAGCACAAGTGAAAAATAAACCTAAAACTTTGCACCCACAATAGGCTCATCTCATTCTCTCTATATGCTCTCTCTCTCTCACTTCCCAATTTTCAAATTTCAAAACACCCCCCCTCTCTCTCTCAGAGCCTTACTTCCCATCACACCACCGGTACATCTCTCTCCAACGGCAATACATCTCTTTCCGACGATTGTTTCATGAACCAACCATAGTGGTGCTCATCACCTTCTCCAGTCATCGCCACCTATCACGACCCAAACCCGCCCCTATGGGTTTAGCATCAGAATCGCCAAGAATCCGAGATTACCAAGGCCCGCTAATAAGAATACAAGAAAACAGTAGGGCCATGGCGGAAGCCATTACAGTAATAAAACAGTGTCCAATGAGCTGTGACAGTCTGTATGCAAAAAGACTTTCCATATATAATTACATTCGGTACAGAAACAGTATATACATACATGTACAATCATTCAGAAGACAGGGACCTAATCCCTATTAACAGTACAGTACTATCAGTCTACATAATATTACAAAAATAGTACAGAGACAGACGGGGAAATAAAAATACCCCTGACAGGCTCGGAACCTCGCGGTGAGGCACAGTGGTTGGCTTGACAAAACTGAAGTTCACCCTGACGCTTTTAGCTCTGATCCGGTGCCTGTACCCCTACATATATATATGAGCAGTGAGCTAAAGCCCAGTGAATAACACAATGTGTAAAGAGGTTTAGAATGAATGTCCTTACGGTAATGAAAATAGTTCATTTCAATCAGTATATCAATTGTTCAGTACAGTAAACAGTCATATGTGGTACATTTATTAGCATAATAGTAAACAGTAGGTCTAAAAAGACCGAACAGTAAATGATGGCCATCAATCAGTAAACAATAGTGGTTCCAACGAGGGAACCGACAGAGATCTCTGTAACAGTAATAGTCAATAACAGTAGTTGCTAAGGATGCCACAATACAGTTTAGAATATAGGACATACACTCATTCAATTAACAGTAGCAGTTCAGAAAACAGTACAGTTCAATTGTTCAGAAGATAATCATTTTTTGAACATATCTTTACACAGTTGTTACTCACAGAGTTCTGGGCTACAGTAGGCTAGAGCGTCTCCTCAAAATGCCAACCCTAAACAGTACAGAATGAACACACACTAAGCTACACAGTTGGGAAGGATAATAATAATTTAATCCCTAATTGCCTCGGTGTGTTCTACATCTATATCATCATTAAAATGTCTTAAACTAGGCCTAAGAATGCCTAGGATAGGATGAGGATGCAAAGATGTAATCAGAAAACATTTTCAGAATTTTCAGTGAAACAGGGTCCCGCTCGAGCGTACGTTACTCCGCTCGAGCGGAAAGGCAAACAAAGGTCCCAGCTCGAGCGTCAACTTACCCGCTCGAGCGTACATTACTCCGCTCGAGCAGACCGATGAATAGTGCAAAGTGCTGGATAGGTGAAATTCACGCTCGACGCCCGCTCGACTCTCGCTCGAGCGTACATTACTCCGCTCGAGCAGACCGATGAATAGTGCAAAGTACTGGGAGCTCGAATTTCCCGCTCGAGCGCCATATTCCCCCCTCGAGCGGAAGACCAAAATCTGGAAAATCCAGGTTTGAGCTCCAAGCTCAAAACTCAAGTTTTCAAACACCAAATTCGATCCGCTTAGGCCCATTTTCTGGAAAACCTTTGTAAACACATAGAATCACATGATTTAAAGCTCCATTTATAAAATCCAAGCCCAAGGGTGTTTAAAACAACCTCACTTCAAACCCATTTTCAAGAACATGATCTCAACCAAGACATGCATGACTTTAAATCGATTCAAAGCCTCAATACATGCTCTAATGAGCTCAATTCTTTCAAAACAAGATGAAATCATGGTCCTAAACATTAACATGAACATGCATGCAACATTTAAGCTTTATTTCAACATGCTAGAACTAAATCATGCCTTAGCTCTACAATTTGACATGAATCATGCGAGAATTAACTTAAATACACAATAAAGAAGGTCAATGATCTACCTTAGGTCTAGTAGTTTAAGTGTAGAGGCTCAAACAAGTAAGAACTCCTTTTAATCTTCTAATTGCAAGCTAGGTACAAGATGAAGACCAATCTTCTATGTTTCTCTCTCTTTAAAATCGGCAAGATCAATGAAAATGGCTGAGGAAATGTTTGTTGTAATGAACTAAGGCTTCAAAAAGGTTCACATAGTGGCCCACTCACAATGGCAAGGTTGTAATTAAACTCAATTCTTGTAATTTACCATTATTTAATCTAATTTAGTCATACCAAATCACCTTTCAAGTAAATACACCATAAAATTACATAAATTCTTATGATCATAAAATATCAATCAATTTCTGATTCGGCCGCCGATAAGGTCTTCAATTTGCAGTTTAAACGCAAAGACATGGACAGATAATCAAACGATCAACAAATAGAAATGCACTTAAACAGATACAGCCAATCAGTCAGTTCAGTATTTCAATCAATTCAATTATCAATTATAATCATTCTCAGTTTAGCAGTAATCGGTAATTAACCAGTGAGCAGTAATGAGGGTTGTTACACCACCGCTATTGCTCAATGTTACCTCACAACGCCACATCTTCCAGTGATCACCACTGTCGCTGTTTATCATCGCCGTCACCATGGATGGATCAACATAAGTCTACTGCATAACAAAGGGGATAAAGGTTGGTTATTTGATCTCTTAGATAGAGACCAACGTTTCTGGAGAGAGGAGAAATGAGACACAGAGAGAGAGAGAGCAGGGAAAATGTATCTCATAGATAGAGAGAATGAGTGGTGGAAGATGAAGGGGAGAGAGAATGAGTTTCGATTTTCTTTTCTTTTTTTTAGTGTGTGTTCTGTTTGTGCCGGAGTAATGGTGGCAGCGAAGGAGGAAGGATATTTTTCTCACTCCTCTTATTAGTCTTCTTTGCTAGTGAAAAAGCTATAAAGAAAGTAGACTTTGCTATACATTGATCTGAGAGAGATATGTGGAAACATGACTTGCCTTTGTGATATCTCTCAATTTGTTTTTTTTATTTTTGGTTGTATAGACTTTGCTGTACATTGATCTGAGAGAGAGATATGTGGAAACATGACTTGCCTTTGTGATATCTCTCAATTTGTTTTTTTTTATTTTTGGTTGCATATGGTTTTTCTTGGACGGGGATTTGTGAGTGTAAAAGAATATATTATTTATGGGGTAAAGAGAGCAATACAAGCATGCAATAGAATATGAGACTTTCAAAGATAGACAAAAAAAAAAAAAAATAGTAATTATCACCTTCAAATTAAAATAATATTATCTGGAGTATTTCTTTTATATATATTTTTTTTATTTCACTATTTTATTTTTGTTCGTGAAATAAAATATAGGACTTTTCTTCTTTTTTTTTTTCTTTTTTTGGCAAACATTATAAATTTTGTATGTTTATTTCTTAATTTATATCAAGGCTAAGGAGAGTTATATAAATAAAATTATTAAAAGTTCTTTAAGAAAAATAATATTTTTTTAGTGTCTTTATTAAAAAAATACTACACACTTCACTTATTTTAATATGATATGTAGAAATTAAGATTATATTTTGATCTCAATATTATTTATACAGTATTGGTACCTTTCTTTTTGTGAGTTTTGTTTCGAAGAGAAAGTTTTGCAAAATCCCTTCCCATTCTAACCTCAAACTTGAGCAACAATAGTGAAATTTGAGAGACGGACAGAGGCATGGGAGGGGAAATCTCTTCCCAAGAAAAACAAATAAAAAGAAAAGGGAAAGAGAAGATTGATGAGATAAGGGAAAAAGTGAGAGGCAACCCCACGTGGATTCGGTTAAAAGTTAAAAATCAATTTTTTAATTTATTTTGGGTGATATTATCTTTTTATTTTTTTATATGTTTTTTCAATAAAGTCAAAAAAAAGTTAAAAGTCAATATTTATTCAATTTCTCAAAACCACTCAAAGTATATTGTAATATCACTCTAAAAAACATAAATATTAAAATGATATAATATGTTTTCATTACAAATATATATATTTTGTTGAGTGGTAACTCTCTCATAATAACAATAAATAACTCTCTCATAATAACAATATTAGGTAATTAAGAATGAAATTTAATCAATTGAGTTTAATAACAATATTAAATGATTCCGAATGGAATATAATTTAATTAATTGAGATTAAATTATATAATATTTTAGATAGACTTAAGATAGTCATCATTACTTACATAATTATAAACAATGAAACAATTAAGTAAGACAGACTTACATAAATCTAAATTAAAAAATTGAAGACAAAAATTATGCTATAAATTCTGCCCTCCTCTTCTTGGGGTAGCAACATGTGTTTTAAGGGGAAAGAGAGAGAGAGTGTGTGTGTGTGTGAGAGAGAGAGAGAGAGAGAGAGAGAGAGAGACTGAGTGAGTGTGTTTTGAAATTTAAAATTTGAAAAGTGAGATGGGTGAGAAAGGACGATGGGTGGGCGGGTGGGGTGCAGAGTTTTAGGTTTAGTTATTTATTTATTTTTAATTTTATGTATGTGTGGCTCTTGGGTGCAAAGTGTGCTTTGTTGTTTGTCATCTCACTCTCTTGTGGCCAAAATGTATTATTCAGGATTGATTTGGCATAAATTATAAAAGTTAAAAAATTATTAAAAAAAGTCAAAACATTTATATTATTTTGGAAGAAGCTTGTGGGGAAAGTCTAGACGACAAAATTATTATTTTGCTCTTTGAATTCAACAATCCAAAAATCAAGTCAAAAAGTCAAAAGGGTAGAATGGTCATTTTTATTTTACTACAATATTTTATTATACATCTTTTCGTAAAAAATCAAAAAGTTATCACAAACATACATATTTTTTTCTTTACTTTTTTAGTCAAAAAGTCAAAAAGTGCACTTATATAGCACATCCTAAACAACCACTTATACAATTTTATTTTAAAATTGTAAATATTATATTTAAAATTTTAAATGTAAATTTTATAACATTACTCTAAATTTTATAATTCTTAAGTGTATTCAGATTGAATTGTCACGACTCGCTCCCCATACCCAAGGGTTAAGCATCGTGATGACCAGTAACTGAGGTTACCTCTGGCCAATTCTTAAACAAATGAATAAACGCGAGTGGAAATAATATTTAAGTGAGGGTACCAAAATAATCATTGGAGCTTCCATTTTTATAACAAAATTTATTGACCAAAATGGCCGATATTTACATATAAACATATCATAAAAGTGTTGTGTGTGTCTATTCCGTAGCCCCGCGTCTAAGACTTTCCAAAAGCTATTTCTGAATTGCACTGTTTCTTGAAAATTGGTAAACAGCTATAAACACATGGCAGAGTGAGAAATATTACGTCAATAGTATAAGGAACATAAAATAACCATGAATAATTATGTAACTAAAATATTAAGATAACTTAGTGTGAACAAATAATCATTTAAGTAGCAAAACTAAGATTATATAAATAAATAATCATAAGCACGGTACCGAACAGAACAAAACAGAGGTCACATGAGTGACAGTTAGAACAGAGATACGAATTCAAGAGGTGGCTCGTATGGATTATAGAGGTGGCTCCCACAATAATGTAGCACTTATCTCCGCACAGAATAGAGGTCAATAGATCAATAACAACAGAGGGCCACAAGGTGGTCAAACAGAGGCCAATGGTTATTTAAATCTCCCAATGCGTGGGACTCTAGTGGTGGTACTTACAAAACATAATTGTTTATAAAGCCATAGTCAAATAATCTTTAAAATTTAAACAAACATATCCATGGGTTTCATTTTAATAAATAGGGTTCAGAAATTAATCCACGTAATTGAAATATTTATGAAACATAACTTGTATTAATATAACTAATAAAATATAACTTGTATAAAATAAATTATGGTAAGTCAAAACATATGTAAAATATATTATGGTAACTCAACATATAATATAACTTACCTTAACTTTAATACCTCACTCTTTCTTTTCACAACTAAAGACCCTCTCGGCTTCCATTATTTTTTTCTTCCTTCTCATTCCTCTCTTTCCCTTCTCCTTCCTCTCTTTTTTCCTTCCTTTCTTTCCACAGTAATCGCCTCCTCCCTATAAATAGAGAGGTATGAACATTAGCTGGCCAACACGTGACTAGCGCGTATCTTCCTCAGATTTGATTCATAAATTACATAGATTTATATTTATCTTTAATAAATATTTAAAATAATTACACTTTGACCCAATTTTCTAATATAACTATATAAATAAATTAATCTCTAATTAAATTACACTCTATCGTATACCAACATAAAATTATTTATTTATTTTACTAACACACCCATTATTATTATTGTTATTATCAATATTATTATTTAGTTACTCTTACTTTTATATTTATTTATTCACTATCTTTAACTTTAATTTGGCCCAACTAGTATTATAATTCCATATTTCTATTAATTTGGCCCCAAATAATAATCCCTAATTAATCTCATATTTGATAATCCAATGCCAAATTAGATTTTGTATTTATTATTATTTATTTAATAATATATCATCACATACAACCATAATACTAGTATAAAATTTAAGGGACAACTTAAATTTTTGAGTTGTTACATGAATAGATCTAAAAAATAAAAAATGTTTATCAAAATATTTAAAAAGTTTACTAAAAAATAATAAAATACAAATTTAAAATTAAAAAAATTCTTTTCAAAAACTCTAGAACTAAATAAGTTTTGAATTTCAAATTTGTAAAAATTATTTTTTAAAAATACAACCGAATTCTAATTATAAAATTCATTTGAAAATTCAAACTAAACAGGCCATCTATTTATATTTGACCTCAATTTTATTTTATTTTTATAACAAATTAGATAAATTATATTTCTTTATACCCAAAATAATATTTCTTTATTTTTTTTAATATTTGTATCAAAAAATATTACAAACTCCATAAATTTTAACATTATATATATAAATTACAATTATATTTTACTCTCAACAATATTTATACCGTGCCTTTAGGCACGGGCATATACTAGTTATATAATAAAGCATGACTGTTTTTGAATTTGTCTTACACACATTTGTCCTACTAGGACATTTGAACGGTTGAGATGACTTTTAATAACAACATCCAACGCTCAAAAATGTATGAACCAATCTAAGGATTTCAAATTCCCGCCCATAAACATCTTCCCCACGGCCCCGTGTTAACCCACATCCACGCTCTCTTTCTGAACAATAGTACTAAGGATACTTACACATTTACTAACAATCTTACTAACACACTCACAAGTTTTGATAAGATCAACCATCACTTAGTATGGGACACACATCAACTTGTGAGTGTGTTAGTAAGATTGTTAGCATCCATAGTATTTTTACTCTCTCAAAGCCATCTCTCTCTCTTTCTCTCCCTCTTCCACACTTCTCACCCACGTCCACCCTTCTCTCTCTCTCTCTCAAAGACCGAAACCCTAGCTCAGCACAACAAATAAGGTTCATTTCTCAGCTTTTCATATAATTATCTCTCTCTATATGTTTGTGTATATATACAAGTTTTAGTGACCATATGTTGTTTTGATTATATATATATATATATCTAATTCAAGCTTTTTGTGTATTGGCAGAGAGAGAGAGAGAGAATTGGAAGAGAAGAAATACGTAGCGAGGCCGATAAAGACGCCTCCAGTGAATGCGAGAAGTCGGAAAGGCCGACGAAGAGAATGTCCATGGAATTGGTGAGAATCGATGCCGATGACGACGGTGGAGGAGTCCAAAGGATATACAAGTTTTGATTGGGGTTGTTTGAGAGAGAAAACACAAATTTGGGTGAAATGGTTTTCTGGGTTTGAAGAAAGATTTCTCTTCCTTCATGTCCCCTCCTTCTCTCTCCTCTGCCGCCACTGGAAGTAACATCTCTACCACCCACAGCAACTCTTCATCTTTTCTCTCTTCTCTCTAATCTGCTTCGAATGGGTTTCATTTTAAAATGTGTTTTGATTTCTGAAAGGTTTCATTGTGTTTGGATTTGTGTTTCTAAGATTTGGGTTTGGGTTTGGATTTGTGATTTTTAACGCGTTTTAATGAATTTTCATTTAGTTTGAAAAATGGATCTAACTTTTGTGATTTTTATTTACACTGGGCATACACTATTACACAATTTGAAACTCAACTACGAACATAGGAGAAGCAATTTCATCAAGTAAGCTCCTCTCTCTCTCTCTCTCTCTCTCTCTCTCTCTCTCTCTCTGAAACTATCGTTTTCAAATTTTTTTTTGATGTTTTTTCATAAATCCTTGATAAATATATGCATATTTCGATACATATCTGTTTCTTGGCACCTCTGTATTTACCGAATTCAAACTAAATGAAAATTCATTAAAACACATTAAAAATCACAAACCCAAACCCAAATCTTAGAAACACAAATCCAAACACAATGAAACCTTTTAGAAATCAAAACACATTTCAAAATGAAACCCGTTCGAAACAGATCGGAGAGAAGATCTGAGAACTAAGAGAGAGAATAGATGAAGAGTTGCTGTAGGTGGTAGAGATGTTACTTCCGGCGGCGGTGGCAAAGGAGGGAGAGGGAGAAGACATGAAAAGAGAGAAATCTTTCTTCAAAACCAAAAAACCATTTCGCCCAAATTTGTGTTCTCTCTCAAACAACCCATTCGAAACTTGTATATCCTTTGGACTCCTCCACCGTCATCATTGGCATCAATTCTCACCAATTCCATGGATGCTCTCTTCGTCGGCCTTTCCGACAAACTTCTTGCATTCACTGGAAGGCCTCTTCATCGGCCTTGCTACGTACTTTTCTTCCACTTCTCTCTTTCTGCCAATACACAAAATTCAACATATATATATGTATATAATCAAAACAACCTATGGTCACTAAAACTTGTACATATACACAAACATATAGAGAGAGATAAATATATGAAAAGCTGAGAAATGAATCTTACTTGTTGTGCAAAGCTAGGGTTTTGGTTTTTGAGAGAGAGAGAGAGAGAGAGAGAGAGAGAAGTGTGAACGTGGGTGAGAAGCATGGAAGAAAAGAGAGAGAGAGAGAGAGAGTGTGTGGACGTGTGGAAGATGTTTATGGTCAGGAATCTGAAATCCAAATGGATCTAACTTTTGTGATTTTTATTTACACCGTGCCTTTAGGCACAGGCATACACTATTATATATATATATATATATTGTTATGTTCGTCCGAAGGCGTAACGGCAGCAAATTGATTTTTGGGAGATAATGCTTTAGGTTTAACTTTTTGGGAGATTTGGTGATAGACCCTTCACTGTCTAATTTGTCTTTCAAAAAGACAAGAATAATATAAGTACTTTCAAAACCCCTTAATTTTTTAAAACTTGTTTCTTTTACTATATTACCTTCATATCTATTAACTCTCCTATTAAGCCATCATCACAGTGTATTTCAGAGTAAACTTTACTCTGATTAAACTCTGAATCAGAGTAAAGTTTACTATGATTCAAAGTAAAATTTACTATGGTTCAAAGTAAATTTTTATATTGTTAAGCAAATCAAGATGTTTTTAACTAGAGTAAAATTTTACTTTGAATCATAGTAAATTTTACTCTGATTCAACGTAAAATTGTACTCTAAATCAGAGTAAAGTTTACTATGATTCAAAGTAAAATTTTATATCGTTAAGCAAATCAACATGCTTTTAACCAGAGTAAAATTTTATTTTGAATCAGAGTAAATTCAAAGTAAAATTTTACTCTGAAACTTTACTGTTAATTTAAAACAGAGCATTAGCAAATAAATGACAGATTACATATTATTATAGTAAACCAGAGTAAAATTTGACTATCATTTAAACAGAGTATCAACAAATAAAACAACTTTGACATATATTATCAAAGCAATCTAAGTAAAATTAATCTAATAGTGATTAAATGAATTATTAAGAATCAAATAGTGATTGAACGAATCTCTAACTCTAACTCGAACAATGATCGAAATGTATATCTATGAGAACTTGAACCCAAGCTTTGAGTCGGCATGCTATACATGAACCACAAGTCCCTCACACTCATCAATCATCAGCAACAAGTCAATCTCCCACCTATTAGTCTCTTCGTGAAGAAGCAAAACTAATGAAAAAACAATGTTTTAAATGGAACATATTTGAACTTGTTTAGTACCTTAAAATCGATCACGAAATGCAAGAATTTCAAATGAATTGCTGTTAAACGAAAAAAGAAAAAATCGATCTTCGCCATGTCGAAGATTTCTCTATTACTTCTCACAAATCATTCCTAGTTACCAAATCATTGTCCAGAGTTTCATATGAGCTGCAGCATATAAAAATATATGTGTACTAGGAGGAGGGTAAAATAGCCCATAAAATTGTAATCTTATTAGAATATGGACTTTATGCATTAAAGACATTAACCGGAGGGACTTTATGCTTTAAAGATTTAAAACTTGGACTTTTAGAAGGAAGCTGTTAGTGTGAAGGGCTTATGGCCAATTTTGGTGAGAGAATGGTTGCTGTGTGGATTCAATTTCCAAGGGTTTGTTCTTGAACCATAGCATCTCTGATTTGATGCTAGTTTTATTCAGATTTTTGGTCTTTTACAACTCTGGTTTCGAAGACTTTTGTTCATCTATTTGGTGAGCTCTTTCCTCTTATTTATTTGTAATTATTTGGAATTCACCTAAGGGTGGTTTTGTTAAACCATTCGCGTCTCATTTGTAATCGTTTGGAAACTCTTTAGTTGATAATGGAATCGGCTTTCGATTCCGTGGACGTATCTCACATTGAGGGAATCACGTAAAATTCTTGTGTTACTTTTGATTTAATTTTTCCGCATTAATTTTTATTCCCATTGATTCATTTACTTGTGGAAAATTATCAATTTTCCCTAACACATTAGACATCGTAAAAAAAAATAAATTCTTTAATCATTAATCTTCATTGAATTGTAAGAATTCCAATCCATTAAAATTTTATCTTTTAATTTTACAATAAAGTGAAAAAAAATCCAATCAATTAAACTAGTTTCAGTTGATTCAATGGAACCGTCATTTGCATAAATTGGTTAAGTCAAGTCTTTTTAATCTCTATCCCAAAATTACATTGAGATTTGTATAAGCTCGCCAAGTCAAGCTTAATAAATGAGCTCACAGGCATACTCCAATGCTTTTAATACTAGTGATGTTTAATATATTAACTCTACACGAGGATGAAATATGATAGAAAAGCCTTTCATCTTGGAATCAAGATGACAATCCAAAGCGGAACTAGTCTAATGATCAAAATTCTTGTACTTTATTAGAAGATTACCAGGTTCAATTCCCTTTACTCTCGTTAAATGTACTAAAAAAAAGACAAAATTTTCCTTTGACAATAACCTGCACATATTGAGGGATTGCCATTTTTACCCCAAAGATTTGGGAGAAATGTTCTCAATCTAAATTCCATATTTAACATGTAAGATGTTCATGGCTAAAAAAAATTAAATTAAATTAAATTAAATTCCATTGTGCATAATAATATTTTCAATTCACTCAAAATAGAGCACAATTTTGTTGAAGTCATGTCCTAGAAGTCATGTACTATGAATAATATTTGGTTATGAATATTAACATTTTGTAAAAATATAAGTTTATCATTTGATGTATCTCATCGTAATGATCATATATACTAAAAATCAATTATCATTGAATGGTTTTAGCCATATGATTTCATACCAAAATCCAATTATCATTGAATGGTGTTAGCCATATGATTTTATACCAAAAGAGGATTGACAGTTAGAATACTTCGAAGGTTATTATTGTAATTGCGAGCGTGGCAGTAAGGATCAATCAGTCCTTACAGATAATTAATTGTCAACCAATTATCAGACGATTGTGTTTTAGTTCTTTCAGTCTCAATGAAGAGGACTTTTACTGGTGGCTTGATTTAGGAGAATTAAGCAAAATAACAATTAAATGAAGAACAGTTGAAGCATTCCATTAAAATGAAAAACGTACAATGATCCAAACTCAGCCTCGTAGAGGTTTACAACAACAATCTACTTGAAACTACTCCTATGAACGAAATGCAGTGTAGGAATTTAAAGTACAGAAATGTAAAGAACAGGAAATGTAAAACTAGAAAGGAAAATAAGTAGAATAAGACTATTTTTTTGATATGAGTCTAGACTTTTTTCTGGGGCCTTCTCTGCTATTTATACTTCTCAAGGATGACCATTGAACTGCATTTCCAACCGTCGAATTGCTCCTCCATGATCGCTGATCATGTTGCCTTATAATTAGCTCCACTATGCCATCACTTGCAATTAGGCTTCCCTCCTAAATTTGAATTTGAATTCGAGTAACCGTTATAGCCACATCACTTTGCATCTCTTTGCTGATCCAATGCTACTCAGATCTCATATTAACTAATACTAATTGCCACGTGTACGATCATGATCGAAGACTTGAATAGTCTTCATGTATTACCCTTATTCTACCACGCGTCGAATTGTAATTGGCTTATACAAAATATGTAGCCAACAGTTGCATAAAAATGTTTGGAGAACCAAAAGGTTAACGTTATTTAAATCAAATTGAGCTTGTTTAGAGTAATATATCTAGGAAAAATCCAAAAAATGGTTACTAGGAACTAATTTTTTTTGGAAAATAAAATAAAAGGTAGCAAAATTTTGATTGATAATACATAATTGCACACTCGGTTACAACATCAAAACTCAATCCCTCAAAACATCAACAACAATTTGGATATGAAGACATGCCAAGAACAACTTATGTGCATTCTCACGTTCATTTTATTTTGCAATTAAGAATAGCCAAACCCACCCATGTATTTTTCTTGTTCATTTCTCTTCAATCTTCAATACAGAATAGCATTGCTAAATCATTCGACATATTTTATTGAAGCTTAAAGTTCAACAATATCCAAATAAACTAAGAAAAATGCAAAGTACTCCTAAGCATTAATGGTTGATGTGGATGGGGAGGTTGGTTGAAATACTTTCGAGGTCTCGTTGGGATAGGAGGAAGGTTAGGGATTGGAGGAGCTTTAGGAATTGGCGTACGTCTCGTTGGCGGTGGTGGAAGTATCTCTTGGATTGGTGGTGTAGGCTTGTTGATTGGGGGATTTGGTTTGTATGTTGGTATAAGAGGTGGAAGTGGCTTTTTGTATACTGGAACGGGTGGTGGAAAAGGCTTTTTAAAAATGGGCATAGGTGGTGGAGGTGGCGATTTGTAATAGTATGGAGGTGGAGGTGGTGATTTGTAATAGTAGGGTGGTGGTGACTTCACTGGTGGAGGTGGGGATTTGTAGATGTATGGAGGAGGTGGTGACTTCACTGGGGGTGGTGGTGATTTGTAGTAATAAGGAGGTGGTGGAGAAGGAGATGGTGGAGGTGGCGATTTGTAATAGTAAGGTGGTGGTGGTGATGGAGATGAGGGGGGTGGTGACTTAAAATAGTAGGGCGGTGGAGGTGATGGCAATGGTGGTGGTGGTGACATGTAGTAATAAGGTGGAGGAGGAGACGGAGAAGGTGGTGGAGGAGGAGATTTGTAATAATATGGTGGAGGGGGTGATGGAGACGGTGGAGGTGGAGATTTGTAAATGTAAGGAGGTGGTGGTGATGGTGATGGAGGAGGTGGTGGTGGAGAAAGTGGCTTATTGTAAACAGGAGCTGGTGGCGAGCCCTCTGGTTGGGGTGGAGGATATTCAATTGGTATCCCTGGCCAATGTGGCAACTTTGGCCAATGAGGCAAATGGGGCAATGGTGGGTGCTTGAAGAAAGGCCACAAGAAGGCTGAAACACAGGTCATCGGAGAAAATTGTAGCTTCCCAGATAGGCCAAAGGTTTGTTTCCCATTGGCTACGGACTTGAAGATTATATTTGAGGCCTCTTGATCGTTGTGGAGAGCACATAGCGCACCAGTTGCGCTGTGAAGCTGTGCAAAGCAATCCTCTTTCAATTCTCCATTTTTTGCAATCCCATTAGGAAGAGATACTGTGAATTTTCCTCCTTCATCAAGTTCACTAACCCCAGCTGTTTTGAGCTTTCCATTTGTAGACTTGCAATCAATGGTGACATGAAGCCCTGCACAGAGCAATGCACAATGCTGATCAAATTTGTTTTGCATTCATTTTTTGTTTTTAGTTTCCTCAAATAAATTAAAAAAAAATGGCCAACTTTTTTTGAAAACAAATTTTGGAAAAACTTCCTGAAAACAACTTTTTAGGAAATTCTAGAAAGGTTATTTTTGAATTTTCAAAATTTGTTTTCAGTCAAAAATAAAGACGAATTGTTGTTTTAAAACTTTTCTTTGCTTTATTTTTGAATACATGAAAATCAAAATGAAGAAAATGAAAACAAAAACAAAACACAAACAAGCCTATTTATGAGGTGGAATATATATATATATATATATATTTTGTTTTTTTTCCCCCTAGAACTCTGGCTAGCATTCAATCATAATGGAAGAAATAAAGATCTAAGCCATCACCCAAAGGGACCATATTATTATTCTACATGTCATTTTTAGAATGAAGTGTTAATGATATTTTTAGAATTGTGAGCGAGAATGATGGGCCTTTTGATTTTAAATGAAAAGAGCACAAGAGACCATCTCATTTTACATGACAAATTTATACCAATTTTTTTTTTTTTTTTTTTTGTATAACATTACTAAAAATTTGCGTACTTGAAATGAAAAAGATACTTTCACATAAACGAATCACATCACATTCACAAGAAGCGTAATTCATATCTTGGTGAATGCTCTGTGATTCATTTTTGTGCTCGGAAAAGTGTTGTACCTGAAAAGGTCTGGCTGAAATTCTTCTGTGTGCAATCGGCACATTCTACAATTCCAATCACCTCTGCTGTCTCATTGTCACCATAGCAGGTTGTCACAGCCAATAGTAAAAAAAACCAAAATCCCAAAAATACCGCTCTACAAAAAGGAAGTGCCAACATTGAGACCCTTTTGCCCACTTTGAAGAAACCCAACAATATCAAGGAGAGAGAAGCAGGTGATGAAACCAAACTTCAGCTTAAAAGTTGAGAAACCATACTAGCCTTCTTTGATTTGATTGAATGGTTTTTGAGTTATTTATAGAATGAGGAAGTGATTGAAGAGACTTCCAAACACTGCACTACTGGTTCAAGATAAGTTTGGGGACCCAACTAGTTATGGGGTTGTGCAGAGCAGGAAAATAATACTATTAATGGTCACCAGCTCTGCTGATCAAACAATGTCATGCTATTGAATGAGCATTCAAACTGAGCAGATGAATCAGCCGGTACTCTCATTAATATATCTATAGAATCTCTCTCATGAAATAAAGTGTACATTCTTTTAGGTGAAAGGCTGCATTAACAATATATCAACTGTGAACACAAAAATCAATCACAGAATTAGGAAAAATTTTGGGTGCAGCTAGGGTACCATATGGCATGAAATTTGGTACCTTCAACCAATCACAAATACCATGGCCTCCCATGTTGTCTCCCCATCACCTAACACATAAATGTAGCCCCTACTCTTTCAACCAATAAAAAAAGAGAAAGGTACCACATGGCACCTACCCTATTTGCACTCAAAAATTTCTCCAGAATTAGACACAAAAAACATATATGAGTAGATTAAAATTTATTGGATTTGTTAGTGGAGTCCACTTTTGAAAAATACATTTTACGTCCCATTTTGTATTCATAGACTTATTGATCGACAATTATTTTCCTTGAGCCAAAAACTTACAAGAACTATGCCTCAAATTTCAAAATCAACAATGCTAGGTGGCCTGAAAATTCATCGCTCGAATGGCTCAAAACACTCCAAACGACGTCGTTTTGAGTATAAAACGACGTTGTTTTGACACATTCGAGCCATTTGGGCCACATAAATTCGGGCCACCAAGCATTTTTCTTTCAAAATATATACCATTGGCTCCAAAGATTGTTGGGTTTTCATCATTATTCACATTTTGGTATGTCAATAGAAACAATTCCATTCCATTTCATTAATAGCTAATTTTATTGTACTTTTATAGGGTAAATATGGTTCTAAATATCAGCTGCTACATATAGTATTTGACTGCTTATGTACCAGAATTTGTGAGCCCAAGCATATGAAATGTAAATGTCTGACCAGTACTCTATATACATAACTTACATGACATTTTATGGTTCTTAATTACATGAATTGCAAAGGGGAAAAAAAGGAAATATAAAGAATAATAACTTCAAAGAAGAAATAAGCAGTTGAGTGAATCAAAATTAGGCAGAAATTGGTGAAGAGTGCATGGACCCTGCTGATGGCTGATTATGCCTCCAATGACAACTGATTATTTGCTGATCCAATAAAGAGAAAACATGACAATGAGATAAAGAAATTTTTTATATACAAACATGACACTATCCTTATAGTTTTTTATTTTTTAAATTTAGAATCCTCCACCAGAATTGTAATCCTCTCCATTCCATATTTGTAATGGAGAGATTCTATTATATCATCCAAGGGGAATTATGCTGATCTATTTTAATATAAACTAATAATAAAATTGCATTCTTATTTCATAATCATTGGAGAGGATCAAAGTCCTCTCCACCAAATAATGTAACAATGATATTTTGTAATTAAATGCTTGTTGGTAATTTGTTTTCAAAATGAAAGGCCCCCATTTGTCTTGGATGGGATCCACACTCCACCACAATAGCAGTGCTTCCAATATTGCATTTTGCTATTATTATTATTTTTGTGTGGCATTATTGTTTTCTTGTTGTTTAGTGATATTGTTGTTCTGTTTTGTTCTTTCATCATCTTACCAAAAAAACAAAAATGCTTTTGTTGATCATCTGATATGTCCCAATAAATGAAGTTTGCTTTTTAATTTGAAATGGCTAATAGTCAGTGTGTTTGGTTTGAGTTTTTTGGATTAAGTTTTTTAAAAATTGAGATTATGGTTTTCATGTTTTTTTTTTTTTGTTTTTAGTGAATATTTTTAAAATTTTAAACATTTTTTTTACTTTTTTAGATGCACCTTACTTAGATGTATCTAAAAAGTAAAAAATTTGTAAAAAAATATTTTAAAAAATTAATAAATACATAAAAATACAAAAAATGTATTGAATTCTGGTATTTTTTTTGTATTTTTGGTATTTAGTGAATTTTAAAAGGTTTTTTTCACAAATTTTTTACTTTTTAGGTATATTATGTTAGGTATGTCTAAAAAGTAAAAAACTTAAAATATTAAAAAATTTCGGTAAAAATAAAAAAACATAAAAAACAAGAAAGTAGAATTTTCTCAAAAATGTTTTAAAAAAAATTGGAACCAAGCAAAGTGATTGCTTTTCTAGAGATGATTTTCCTATATATTGCCGTTAATCAACATTAGATAAAGGAAGGAATGACACAACCAGGAGACAATCTTATGGCCCTTTGGACTCACCCCACCCAGGACGATAAACTCGAGATCTAGAGGTCAACCCCCTAAAGCCGAGCAAAAATAAAGATTGGGACACCTTTTTCCCCACCCCCTTTTGACTCACTTTCTTTTTTAATTAGTCACTTTTTTTTTTCTTTTTTCTTTTTTTTCTCCTCCTCCAATCACCACCCGTGTGTGTGGGTGGTGGGGATTGAAGTTTGAGGGGTCTAAATCATTGTTGAGCCGAGCAAATAGAAAGAGATTCTCAATTGGCTAGTTTAGTACCTTGCTCTGTTCTGACATCGGAATTCCCCAAAAAAATCTGAATTTTGAAGGGAAAATTGATTGACTTAAAGAAACGGTGAACATCCATACATTTAAAAACTCAAAGACAAATCAATCACAGTAAAAGGATTTCATGTTTCCGATAGAGAAAAATGACAGAAATGTAAATATTATATGTTCTGGTAAGTAGATCCATTTGAACATTTTTACTTGCTACAAGAAGAACATTCACAAACATCCACCTTAACAATGATCTACTTTTTTTTTTCTCACCATGTCTGTCACTTTCTTTTCAAATTCCCATCTCTCTCTACCTTGTAGACTTTAATACAATACTAAAAATTCAAGCCAAGCCCTTCAATATATGAAAGAGCAATTACCCAATAACTAAAACCCTACATGGTAGTCTAAGGATGAGGAAAATGAGGAGCTAAGGGAGGCATGGCTCCAAACATGGGATGGGGAAGTGCACTGGTGGAGCCTTGGGGATGGGAGGTAGCTTAGGAAACAGTGGACAAGGTATCTTGTGGATCTTTGGGAATGGATGGAGATGTTTGAAGATTGGTGGGAAGACCTTCGGAATGGAAGGAGGCTCAACAAGTGGTGGTTTTGGCTTGTAGATTGGGACAGGCGGAGGAAGTGGCTTTGTGAATATCGGAGGATGCGCGAACATTGGTGGTTTTGGCTTGAAAATTGGAACAAGCGGAAGAAATGTATTTCTGTGTAGTGGAGGATGCTCGAACACAAACATTGGTGGTTTTGGGTTGTAAGTGGGCACATGCGGAGGAAGTGGCTTTTCATATATCGGAGGATGCTCGGACACTGGTGGTTTTGGTGTGTAATTTGGCACATGATGAGGAAATGGCTTTCCAAATATAGGAGGATGCTCGAACACTGGTGGTTTTGGATTGTAAATTGGCACAGGCGGAGGAAGTGGCTTTACATATATCACAGGAGGCTCGACCACTGGTGGTTTATAAATTGGCACATGAGGCTCGAACAGTGGCGGTTTTGGTTCGAAAAATGGCACATGTGGAGGAAGTGGCTCTTTGTATATCGGGATTGGAGGTGGAAGCGGTTTCACATAAACAGGAACAGGTGGTGAAAACGGCTTGTGTATTGGGTGGAAGAACTTGGGATGAAAATGGAAAGGGTGGCTAAAGTTCATCAATGGTGGATGTTTGGGGAGAGGTGGGTGCATGAAGAAATGCCACAAGAAAGCCGAAGTGCACGTCGCCGGGGAGAATTTGAGTATTCCAGCAGGGCTAAATGTGTGTTTTCTGGCGGTTTTAGACTTGAAGACGATCTTTGAGGACTCGCTGCTGCCACTGTGGGCTGGGCATGGTGCAGCTGATGCACTGTGAAGCTGTGCAAAGCACTCTTCCTTCAAATTTCCATACTTTTCTAAGATGTTTGAAGGAAGAGAGACTCTGAATTTTCCTTCATCATCAAGCTTTCCAACTCCTCTTGTTTTGAGCTCTCCATTTGTGTCCTTGCAGTCTATGGTGACATGGAGTCCTGTACAAAGAAAAAATCAAATTAATGATCATATTGTTAAGTTTCTCTTAAAGAGTTGTATTAAAAGTAGTTGTCATTTGTTGGGACTAATTGGCCCAAAAGCAACAAAAATAATTATTCATTTGTTTGGATCCTATGTATGTCCCACACAAATAAATGATATGAATGCCTCTGAGGTGTTTAGAATTTATAATCTTTATTGCACATAATAATCAATATCCCTCTCCTGTAGACAAGCATATTA
Source organism: Camellia lanceoleosa (assembly GCA_025200525.1). Taxonomy (NCBI): domain Eukaryota; kingdom Viridiplantae; phylum Streptophyta; class Magnoliopsida; order Ericales; family Theaceae; genus Camellia; species Camellia lanceoleosa. The sequence goes on along the minus strand of CM045763.1, from coordinate 200,479,770 downwards.
TTAAAGAACATATATTTAGCATTCTATGTATTTGTTTTATTTTTCTGTTAACTGTTTTGTGAATTGAAATTATGCCATTCTTTCATAACATATATGATGATGATAAAACCATGGACCAACATATTTGTTCTCTCACTCCCCAAATGAAGTGACACATAACTCTCCCCAACATCTATAATAATGAAGACTTGGAATTGTGAATGATGTATTTACTCATATAGAAATTAATCACAGGATCAAATACAATTATCTTATATGAGTGTGAGACTTACAAAAATATGAAATTTACCTCATTTTAAAAGATGGGGCATTTACACACAAATTTTAATTTATAAACTTATATTTCATTAAGTCCTAACTAAAATTTTTTAGACCTTTAAGTCCCATTAAATTTTTAATAGTTAAAATTGCCTTTCAAATAATGATTGTTCATCATTTATAATTATCTATCATGGAACATAATGATTTAACATTTATTTTGATTTTCAAAACTTTAAAACATTAATTTTCAAATTGAAAAAACTAAAAAAAAATTATGTGCAAGCTTGTTTGGTTCTGTTTTTCAGAAAACAATTTTTAGAAAATTCTACTTTTTTATTTTTGTATTTTAATGTTTTCAATGAAATTTTTTAATATTTTAAGCAATTTTTTTTTAAAGTTTTAGACACACCTAACATAAATACATTTAAAAAGTATAATATTTGTGAAAAAAATACACTAAATACCAAAAAATAAGAAAAAAATATAAAAATTCAGTACATTTTTCGTATTTTTGTGTATTTATTAATTTTTTAAAATATTTTTCACAAATATTTTACTATTTAGATACATTTAAGTAAGGTACATCTAAAAAAGTAAAAAAGTTGCTTAAAATTTAAAAAATATTCACTAAAAACAAAAACAAAAAAAACAAAAACAAAAAACTCAGTTTTCAAAAAACTGAATTCAAAAACTAAAACCAAACACATTGAATATTTTTTTTTGAAAAAATTGAAAAAACTAAATTATTTTTAGTGCAAAACTAAAAATTTTGTGTCTATAAAGGAGCATGATGATGAAATATTGACATGTAAAACTGGGAAAAAAAATAATAATAATAATGATAATGTTCTCAGTTTTAAAACTGAAAAAAGTAAAAATATTTTCAAATTTGTTGGATAGTTGAATCAAACCAATAAGTGGAATGGCTAAAACGTTTAATCTCTCATTCTTTGTTTTTTTTATCAGTTAGTGAAACAATTATCTGAAACATTATTATGCAAAATTGATAATATTTTCAGTTTTATTAAATAGGACTTATTGATTCAAAAAATCTTAGATAGGACCTAAACTACTAGTATAACATTTGTAAATATAATTTTTAAGTAATTAACTCTAAAAAGATTGTTTCCCATTTTTTATTTATTTATTATCTATTTCTATATTTTTTAAACCTTTTTAGGAAAGTATGTAACAAAAAAGATGGTTAACATAGTAGGTAATGCATGGCAAGCGGAGACTGAAATCTCTAAAAACACAATTTTTTTCACATAAAAATCACTACAACATATAAGAGTTTTAGAAATCAAAATAATTAATCTCTGAAAGTAAAAATTTTGTTGCAAAAGACATTTATGGATTAATTTCTATCGTCGTAAGGATAGTCGCTAAAAGGTCGTCCTGAAAAGTAAAAAATAAGGTTTTTAGCGACAAAATTTTAAAAATGTCACTAATGAATAGACTTTTCAGAACAAAATAATTGTTGGTGGGAGTGGGATGGAAACCACTGTTGGTGATTCACAAGAAGAGGCTTAAAATTGAACCAAAGAGAAATTCAATTTATTAGAACAATTCTGAAACAAATACAGAGAGCATTCTTCTTCTACTTCTCCCCCACACATTTAACTCTCATAATACAATAGCTATTTATAGATAGCCTAGACAGTTTAAAAGCATACAATCATAATGTGAAAGCCTGCAGCCATTGTTTACTTCCTACCAATCTTTCTTTAACAATGGAGGCTGTCAAATATGGTGGGTGATTGGCTACCTACTATGGCTGCCTATCAAGCTTATTTTCAACATCCCCCATTAAGCTTGATTCTCCATGTTGCTTCATTCCAAGCATTATCTTTATTATGTTGAATAGATCATTTTTCAATGGCTTTGTAAAAATATCTGCAAGCTGATCTTGGGATTTGCAAGGCAATAATTCCACCTCTTTATTTTTCACATGCTCTCGGATGAAATGATAGCAGGTGTCAATATGCCTACTTATTTCATGATAAACTGGATTCTTGCCAATGCAATTGCTGAGCGATTATCAACATAGATCTCAGTGGGTTTTTCTTGTGGAAATCCCAAATGCTTCAGTATGTTCCGTAACCATATTGCATGACATACAGCTGAGTTAGCTGCAACATACTCAGCTTCGCAAGTCGATAATGTCACAATGGCTTGCTTCTTGGATGACCATGTGAAGGCTGTATCTCCCATAAAGAAAGTAAACCCCGTAGTACTTTTCCGTTCATCCAAGTCACGTCCCCAGTCGCTATCTGAGTAGCCAACAAGATTGAAATTATCAGTTGGTTTATTGAATAAACCATCATCGACTATATCTTTGATGTAGCGAAGAATCCTCTTTGCTGCATAAAGGTGTAACTGATCTGGTGTTTCCATATATCTGCTAATCAATCCTACTCCATAGAGTATGTTTGGCCTGGTACAAGTAAGATAGCGAGGACTTCCAACTAAGCTCTTGCAATAAGTTGGATCCACATCACCTGTCTTCGTACCTTTTTTGAGCTCCACTCCACTGTCTACAGGAGTGTTCACTGGATTGTAATTTTCCATTCCATATCTCTTGAGAATTTCCTTGGCATAACCACTTTGGGAAATAAAAATTCTATCTTTTCTTTGTGCCACTTCAATGCCAAGAAAATGAGCCATCAATCCAATATCTGTCATTTCCAATGAAAATTAGATCATCAAAATAAAAACAAGCAAGCAACATGCTTCCATCAGCTTCCTTCTTCAAATATAGTGCGTGCTCATATGGACATTTTTCAAAACCATTGTCATGAAAATACTAATCAATTCTAGTATTCCATGCACGCGGAGCTTGCTTCAATCCATAAAGTGCTTTCTTCAATTTGTACACTTTGTCTTCATGCCTATTCTGAACATACCCCGAAGGTTGTTCAATATAGATTTCTTCTTCGAGGAAACCATTAAGAAATGCAGATTTCACATCAAGTTGATAAATTTGCCACTTGTGCTGGGCAGCCAAAGAAATCATTAGCCTAATAGTCTCTAATCGGGCAACTGGGGCAAACACCTCTCCATAGTCAATTTCAACTCTCTGCTTGTAACCTTTTGCTACTAACCTTGCCTTGTAGCGTTGCACTTCGCCTTGTGCATTCCTTTTTGTCTTGTATACCCATTTCACTCCAATGGGTTTGTGCCCCTCTGGTTGACTGGTAAGCTTCCATGTGTCATTTTTCTCAATGGCATAAATTTCTTCATCCATTGCTTTCTTCCATTTATCTTCTTCGATGACTTCTGAGAAGGTAAGTGGATCACTATCTGCAAGTAAGCAGAACAAATTCAGATCTGCTTCTTCTGTAGCTTCATATATCTCCTACAAATTTCTCATTGGTCTTGGTTGTTTGAAAAAACTATCATCTGATGATGATGATGATGATGCAGCACTTCTGTGAGAAACTAGCGATCTAGGTGCAGGAATTTTATGTGGAGGAGTTTGTGGCTCATCTTGAACTTCTCTTATGATTTCAACAGGAGCTTTTGATGTTTCATCTTCAAGAATGAGTTCTGCATCTTTGACATCTTCATCTTGATTTTAGTTCCAAGCTTCTTCTTCTTCAAATATCACATCTCGACTCATGATCACCTTTCTGGTAATGGGATTATACAACTTGTATCCCATTGTTCTATCTCCATATCTGACAAGGATACATTTTTCTCCCTTATCATCGAGCTTGGTTCTTCTTGCTTCTGGAATCTTGGTGTACGCAACACACCCAAATATTCTGAGATGGTTGACACTTGGCTTATGTGAACTCCAAGCATCTTCTGGAGTCCTGGTTGGGCATCTATTTAGTAGATACACAACACATGATACGGCTTCAGCCCAAAACTGCTTGGGCAGTCCCTTTCCTTTCAACATGCTTCTTGCCATATCTAAGATTGTACGATTCTTCCTTTCAGCAACACCATTCAGCTGTAGCGTATAGGATGGTGTTGTTTGATGCTTAATTCCCTGCTCTTTGCAATACTTCTAGAAAGCATCTGATGTATATTCTCCACCTTGATCTGATCGCAATGTCTTGATGTAGTAGCCGCTTTGCTTTTCTACAAAAGCTTTGAATTCTTTGAAGATGCTGAACACCTCCGACTTTCTTTTAAGAAAGTACACCCATGTCTTCCGGCTATAATCATCAATGAAGGTGAGAAAATATCTATTCTGTTCATTTGACATTGGCTTCAATGCACCACACACATCAATGTGCACTAGCTCCAGTGGCTTTGTTGCTCTCCACTTCACTTCTTTGGCAAAGCTAGTTCTGTGATGCTTGCCATGCTTGCCAAGAATGCAGCTTTCACAAACTTCATTAGTATGAGCAATATGAGGGAGCCCTTTCACCATATTCTTGCTTGACAACAGCTTCAAGCTTCCAAAGTTGAGATATCCAAACCTCAAATGCCATAGCCAGTCTTTGTCTTTGATGATGGCATTTAAACACTTTGCAGCATCATGTTGGATGTTCAATGCAAACATCCGATTCTTAGACATTCTCACCCGAGCGATCAAATTACCAGGATTGTCTTTGATGGTAAGATGACAATCTTTCATGCTGATGTCGTATCCTTTCTCTAGGAGTTGTCTCATACTCAAAATGTTGTTCTTCATGGCAAGAACATAATAAACATTAGAGATGTAATCATGATTTCCATTTTTGAGCTTGATCAGAATATTACCTCTTCCTTTCACTAGAGTCTTTGAAGAATCACCAAATAAGACTTGTGCTTGTACAGTCTTGTCAAGCTCAATGAACAGCTCTCTTTTACCACACATGTGATTACTGGCTCCCGAATCTAGATACCAAACATTGTTTTGGTTTTCAGTGTCTCCATGGTGAACAAACAAGACTGTAGGTCCAACTTTGTTTGTTTCCTACTCGGCAAAATTTGCTTGCTTGCCGGCTTCTGTTGTTGCTCTATTTCGGCATTCATTACTGTAATGCCCGAACTTGTGGCACTGGTAACACTGAACATTATTTTTGTCAAATCCTGGTCAGTTGTTGTAACTATCTCCTCTACCTCTTGCTCTTCTTCTTGGAGCAAAGTGTGGTTGACTTCTTCTTCCTCTGGCTGGACTTCTTCCACCTCTTCCTCGAAAACCAAAACTTTGGTTATTGTAACTACGGCCTCTTCCTCGGCTTCTTTGTGATGTCCCCCCTTGCTCGTTTCTGTCATCTTTGAAAGATAGTTTTGATTGAAGAGCTTGCTCTAGAGAACTTGAGGAAGTCTTCTTGTTGATCCTTTGTTCATGAATCTCAAGTGTGCCCATCAACTCATCGGTGGTCATGGCACTGAGATCTTTGGACTCTTCTATTGCTACAACCACGTGCTCGAACTTGGAACTGAGTGATCGGAGAATCTTCTCTATCACTTGAAGAGATTCCATCTTCTCTCCATATCTTCTCATCTGATTAACAATGGTCAATATTCTATTGAAGTACTCAGAAATTGACTCATTCTCATTCATGTGCAGCATCTCGAATTCGCCACGTAACACCTGTAGTCGAACTCTGATCGTCTTCTCAATTCCACGGTATGAATTTCTAATAATACTCCATGCTTCTTTAGAGGTTATTGCTGCTGAAATCTTCTCAAAACTTGATTCATCAATGCCTTGATAGAGTAGATACAAGGCCTTTTTATCTCTCCTCCTTGAATCTTTTAACACCTTCTTCTGAGTATCATTTAAATTTCCTTCATCTTCGAGAGTAGCTGGCATGTCATATCCTCGATCCACTAACTCCCACAAATCTTGTGAGGCTAGTAGGACTTGCATTTAAATACTCCAATTTTCATAGTTCTCCTTGCTGAGTTTTGGAAACTGGAGCTGAAAGAAATTGTTTGTGTTGGCCATTGGTTGTCTTTAACAATCTGCAAATTTTCAGAATGGAATTTGCAAATTCTGACCGTACAGATGTGTCCGGAAAACTCCAAATAGTTGGAAAGCACTATTGGATCACCCGAAGCAGACTCCGAATGGTCAGATCCAGCCAAAACAAGTTGAACGGCTCAGATCTGTGGCTGCAACTTAGCCGCGGCACACCGGCTTATTTTTTCCGTGCGCTAATGTCAGCAGCTGAGTCAACGGCTCAGTTAACGCAGCTTGGCTCGGTCAGCGGCGGCTCAGTCAACCACTTGACGGCTCGGCTTGGCGGTTTTGATCAACGGCTTGGCAGCTCGGCTTAGCAGCCCGAGTCAATGGCTTAGTCAATGCCGGCGTGGCTCAATGACGTCACAGGATGACGTCACTCTGGTACGTGTGCGTGGGATCACGCGTCGTCTTCCTCTAGAAGGCGCGTGGCGGCGCATGGGCAAGTGGGGGCGCGTGAAAACGACGTCGGAAGAGCATGTGGCACGTGTGGATCTGTCCGATCTGCGTTTTTGACGCGGTTTGCACGGTTGTGCTCATCTCGTCGAAAGCTTCAATTTGATATAATCAAAAATGGATTTCGACCACTTTGATTTCTGGGCAATTTTTGAAAAACACACTCTGTTCTTGCAATTTTGCAGAATTTCTACAAATTCAAGCTATCTTCGGGCTCTAATACCACTGTTGGTGGGAGTGGGGTGGAAACCACTGTTGGTGATTCACAAGAAGAGGCTTAAAATTGAACCAAACAGAAATTCAATTTATTAGAACAATTCTGAAACAAATACAGAGAGCACTCTTCTTCTACTTATCTCCCACACATTTAACTCTCATAATACAATAGCTATTTATAGATAGCCTAGACAGTTTAAAAGCATACAATCATAATGTGAAAGCCTGCAGCCATTGTTTATTTCTTGCCAATCTTTCTTCAACAATGGAGGCTGTCAAATATGGTGGGTGATTGGCTACCTACTATGGCTGCCTATCAAGCTTATTTTCAACAATAATTTGGTCTCAAATGGTTTATTTTTTGAGACAAAAAATTTGATCCCAAAAGGATAATAATTCATCACTAATTTTCAATTTTTGTCACTAAAACTGTAATAACAATATTTTTTGCAACAAAAATATTTGATCCTTAAAAAATAATTTTGCCTCTAAATTTTAATCTCTAAAATCTTAATTTTTTGTAGTGAATAAACAAGAAGAGCAATGTTATACATAATCATATTTTTATTTCATTTATTCACTTGTAGACACAAAGTAATGTAGCTTACATCAATAAATGCACATAGAACGCACTCATTTGTGTTTAGGAGTAAGAAAAAAAGCAATGGCTCCTCTCCATACCCCTCTATATTTCATTTTGTGGGTTCATTCTAAGTCACAAATGATGATCTGAATTGTTCATCTCGTAAATCTCGTAGTAAAAATCATCTATGCAAAAACCAACTTCATTGAATATCGATGAATAGATAAATAAATCGTATTTTATTTTATAAAATAGATTGTCTAAGTTTAAACTTAGCGTTGCCAACTACTTTAAAAAAAAAATTAACATAATTTGTTTATGTGTTTAATGGTATCCAATAAAATTAATTTTTTGTATAATTATCTTTACAACTAAATTTACGAGATGAACTATTCGAATTATATGTAGCATTTTTTATTCAATAATGTAGAATTGACCGTGCTATATTTATGCATTACCTGAAAAGGCTTGGCTAGCCTTAATATTGTTGTCGGCACAATCTGTACATTCTCCAATGCCAACTACCTCAAGTACTATCTCATCATTGCCATGGCAGAAGCTCACAGCAAACCCAAGGGGTTGTGGCATTGTGGTAAGGCCTTGGGGTTTAAGCCCCAAGGTCACAAGTTCAATTCTCTTCCTTGGGCCAATCTCCTGGGCGAAGCACTGTTGGTTAGGAGGTTGAACCTCAAGGATGCCTAATCAGCTACTTGGTGTGGGTTTAATGCTCCCCCGGCTGTGCAAGTCCTGACTTAATCGAAGCTTGCCTTGGGAGGTCGGGAAAAGTTTCCAGGTTATAGTCTCTTACTCAGAACGGACAACAGGACACCCTGGTGATCTCCTCATGGGGCGCTGCCTTGGACCTGCGGGAAGGTAGGAAGATTTCCCTGTAAAAAAAAAAAAAAAAAAAAAATCTTCATTGGAACTCACCCCAATGCCCCCCCTAGACACTATGAAAAACTGGAAAGAAAAAGAATTAAAAAAAAAAAAAAACTATGATGGACAAGCTTGAAGCTTGAGAAGCTGTGATTTAGCTTCTCTAATGTCTTCAAATGGTTTGAGTGAGTATTGAGTGACAAAGACACTGTTTATATATGCATAATGATGCTTAAGGGAAGTAATGTGGGCTTAAGTGGCTCAACTACTTACACTTAAGAGCCTCACAGGTGGCATTGTTGGGTTAGTTACACATTTGAGGTTGGGTAACTGCTATTTACAAAATTTTATTTTTTTTTTGGAAAATTATTCTAAAAGTGAGTTGTGCAGTGTAAATTTAAAAGGGCAAATTACACTAACAGTTCCTATAGTTTCGGACTCGTGTCACTTTGGTCCCTGACTTTTCAATTGTGATACATTTAACTCTGAATTTTCAATCTTGTTCCAAATAAGGACAATTAAATATACTATTGTTTAATTTCAAGGGCAAAATCATCAATTTAATAAAATATAAACTAATTTGACAAAAATAAATGTCAAACAAATATTTTTAATTTTAAAAAAATTATTTTTATCCACCAATGATAAAATTATGTAAAATTGATAAAAATTAATAAAAATTACGTGATTAATTTTTAAAAATTAATTTTACATGATATCATCCAAACACATAATAAAAATTAATTTGGTAAAAAAATAAATAAATGTCTAAAAGATTTATCAATTTTACATAATTTTATTTTTAGTGGGTAGAAATAATTTTTAAAAATTTAAAAATATTTCTTTGACATTTATTTTTGTTAAATTAGTTTATATTTTATCAAATTCACGATTTTACCCTTGAAAAATCTAATGATATCTTCAATTGTCCTTATTTGGAATAAGATTCAAAATTCAGGGTCAAATGTGTCACAATTGAAAAGTTAGGAACCAAAGTGACACAAGTCTCAAACTATAGAAACTATTAGTGTAATTCACCTAATTTAAAATTAGTGGGATGTGAGTCATACTCAGAATAATTGTGGTCTATCGATAAAATTATTCCAAAAAAGTAAGGTGTATGTCATAGATTTAAAATGCAAGTTAATTGAAGTTTCACTTTAGTTCGTATAGTTTCAATTTGAACTTTATAGTTGTGTTGTAATATAGTTTCTCTGCCACTTATCTATAGAATTTTGAATAGAAAAAGATCACGTACAAAATTAGAGGGACAAAAGTAAAATTCAAAAGAATTATAGAAACCACTAGTATAATTTATTCATTACACCGATATTCCTTCTAGTTTCTTTTAAATTCTACTCTAATCCTTCTAGTTTTGCACGTAACATTTTTTCATTTAAAATATTAACGGCACATAATAGACAGATTACATTGTAGCAAATTTCAAAATATAAGATTCAAATTATTCAAATTAAAAATTACATAGACTAGAGTTAAATATCATTCAAACTAGACGTACCGACAGTTATATTCAGAATCATTGTATTCTATAAACGTATTTTTTTAAATAAATTTTTAAGTAATTTTTTGAAATATGTAATATTGTTAAGGTTTACTTGTGCTCACTAACTACTCACCTGGCAAAGCCGTTTCTTTCATTGAATGCGTTCACTCTCTCTCTATCTGTCAACCTACTTCCAAGCTCTGATCATAAATATGAAAACGAGGATTAGGATTCCTTTGAGGTTTTGGTAAAAAAAATTAGTTTGTTGGTGGAATAAGTTAAGAAAATAAGTTAATGCCAAAAAGAGTTAATTTATAAGTTAATTACCTAAAAGTCTTATTTACAAATGTTATGGTAGTTTAGGTCATATGTAATATTTTTTGAACCAATAAGTCACAGTTAGTAAAATTGATAATATTATCAGGTTTTTTCAATTTTTAAAATTAAGAACATTATTAATTTTATATTGTAATGTTTTAAATAATTGTTTCACTAACTGATGAAAAAAAAACAGAGTATGAGATTCAATATTTTTGCCCTTCTACTCATCGGTTTGATTCAACTATCCAATAAAATCGAGAATATTATCAATTTTTTTCAGTTTTAAAATTGAGAACATTATTAGTTTTTTCATTTAATTTTTTTGTTCAATTTTGCACATCAATGTTCCATCATCAAACTTTTTTATAAACACAAAATTTTCAATTGTGCATAAAAAAATAATTCAGTTTTTCAATTTTTTCAAAAAAAATAGTTTTTTTTTTTCAATTTGAAAATTGATATTTTAAAGTTTTGAAAATCAAAATAAATATTAAATCATCATATTCCTTTGTAGATAATCATAAATGATGAACAAATTATTGTTTTAAGGGCAATTTCAACTATTAAAATTTTAATGGGACTTGAAGGTTCAAAAAATCTCAGTTAGGATTTGCCAAGTTTGGGAAGTTATCAAAAAGTCAAAAAATTACTCAAAAAGTTAAAAAGTTATTACTATTCATCAAAAGTCAAAAATTACGGTTGCACAACTCTCAATCCTAATTTTCCCCTACACACTAATTTATATAATTTTTTAATACACATTTTTTCATAAAAAGTCAAAAAGTTAACCCAAATAACTATATTTTTTTCCTCAACTTTTTAGTCCAAAAGACAAAAAGTGCACTTAATGAAATATAAATTCATATATTAGGACTTGTGTGTAAATGTCCTTTAATTTATTTAGCATTTTTTAAGTTTTTTTTTTTTTTTTATTGTCAATTCAGAGTGATTAAATTTGATTTTTCGGTGGGAAAAATGTGTTTCAAATAGGGGATGACAATCTGCCCTGCCGGCATCCCCCACCTCGTCTCAGTTCATGCGGTTTTTCTTGCCTGGATAAGAAAATTGGGAGGGGACGATATTTGCTTCCTGTGCCTCATTTTTCTTGTTCCCACCCCGGTTTATTAAATAAATAATTTATATAAATGTATAATTTAATTTGTTAAATATAACAAGTGTAACATACTAAAACATTTATATATATCTCATTTTTTTTTACCTCTCTATCTCTTATTTTAAATATTTTTAGCTCGCTCTTATTAATATTTGTTCTTTTATATGTTATATCATTTCTTTTTCATTACTACCATCCTTCTTGAAGGTAGCATATTACTCCGAAACGTTTTCACCCTCACCACCTTCCCAATTTCCCCACCCCAATAAAATAGGGAACGAGGACAGGAGACTACAAACCTTGCCCGTTGCCATTTTCTAGTGCCAAGTGACCTAAAGCATTTTTACCCTAGTGAGTTTTTTTAACCAATAAGTTGATTTATTAGCCAATGCCATCAAGCCTAAAATTGTTGGTTAGAATTTTTTGTCTCGAGGTTTTTGTTCCTCTATCCTAATTTACTACCAAACATTAGATTATATGTGAGAAGTAAGATCAAAAGACTATGAATAAATTAGAGCAGAGAGAAAATTTTCGGATAAAGAATCCCCGTGCCTAAAATTGTTATTCAAGTTTTTCTCCAAACGTCGTGCCTTTGGCAAAAACTAGAGACAAATGCTAACAAGTGTTCTTGAGGCAACTTTTACTATTAGAATTACAATGAAAATTATTTTGAAAATAGATGAAAGAGTAAATCTAAGTGTATAGATTATTTTTACAAAATAAAACATGGATGAGAGATAAATGATGAGCCACTCGTTGTCTCACATTTACATCTTATTCTATGAAAATCTTCTATATCAAAAATTGTATCAATCTCAATAATAATAATAAATGTACTAAATTCAGTAAAATATATCTCATATTGTTCTTTTTAATTTTTTTGTCTGTTTTTTTTTTCCTTTTTCTTTTCTTTTTCTTTGGTTGTTATGTCATAAGCACTTAGCTGGTAACAAGAAAAACAAAAACTAAAAGTAGGGGGTTGCTTCTCATTATTGAGCATTGATATCAGACAGTTGGAAGCTTTTATAGGCATTTAGAGTGGTTGAGAATACATGTCAACATCTTCAATTTTTTTTTTTTTTTTGAACACCATGTCAACATCTTCTGAATCAACAACTACACACACATATCATCTATCAACTAAAGCTTCTACATAATCCAAAGATATGATTAATTGCACACTTACGGGCCTAATGTACTCTATTGTGGTCGGCTGTGAAGAAAAAAAAAGAAGAAAAAGAAGAAGAATAAGGTCCCAGACCTTAACAGAATGAATTTGAAAAAAATTTAATGTACTAGCGAGGTAGGATCGGATTTTCATATTTGTCTAACTATTGATCTTAGTGATATGGCAATATATGTGATAGAAGTGAGGTAGATGTAATCATTATTTGTCTTATACTTGTTTAACTATTGATTTAATGATATGACAATATATGATAGGTATGAAACAAAAAATTGAACAGATGATATGTACCACTTCACTTTCACCTATTACAAATAAAAGAAGGCATTATGCATTAAATAGTATGTGTTGCTTTAGTGTACTTTTGAATTACATCTCCATGCAACAACACACCTCAAGGGAAAATTATTAAGTGTTTCAAGGGCACCATGTGTTTTCTATCCCTAATCAATTAGTACTTGTTATATTTCCGTACTGTTTCTTCACAAAAATTAATGTGTCCCACCTTTTTCACCGATCACATTAAATTTGAGACACCTTACAACCGTGCTCCTAAAACACCAAATAACTTCTCCACCTCAAGATGCCAAATCTTAAAGTTAGGTTCAGGAATTTTAGAGGTTGTCAATGCCATAATAAACACTACAACATATAAGAGTTTTAGAAATCAAATTTTTAGTCTCTAAAAGTGAAAATTTTGTTGCAAAAGACATTTAAGGACCAATTTCTATCATCGTGAGGATAGTCGTTAAAAGGTCGTCTTAAAAAGTAAAAAATAAAGCTTTTAGCGACAAAATTTTGAAAATGTCACAAATAAATAGACTTTTAGGAATAAAATAATTTAGTCTCAAAATAGTTTATTTTTTGAGACCAAAAATTTGATTCCAAAAGGATAATAATTCATCACTAATATTCAATTTTCGTTACTAAAAATATAATAACACTTTTCACAACAAAAATATTTGGTCCATAAAATATAATAATTTTAATTTCTAAAACTTTAATTCTTTGGGGTGAAAGCAACCTACAATTGATGAGATTCGTAGTCACTTGAGCCCACATAACAAGTGGAAGAGAGACAACCAATACTAAAAAATGTAGTTATACTGAATTGTACTCTTGAGAATGTGCTACTTTAATTTCACCATCTTAAACTTATATTGCATGTAACGAACAGCAGTTCATATGCGAAATTTGCAGTTGTTTATAAAATTCAATTTCAAGTTTTTTTTTTTTTTTTTTTTTTTGAGGGGGAGGGGGGGGGGGGGAATGGTTTTTCTTTGACCCTAAATAAAAAGGGAAATGTTTTTTTCTCTGAATTTGAGCCCCCCGAATCCCCTGAATCAGATAGAAGAGAAGAGAGAAAGAGAAGAGAGGGGAAGAGGAGGAAGAGAGGGGAAGAGATGGCAGCCCCTCCGCCCGATCGTCGCCTCCACCTCGCCTCGCAGCCTGCCGCCTCACCTCGCCTTGCCTCCGCCTCGCCTCCACCCACTTACCAAACCCAAACCTATGGGTTTAGCATCAGAATCGCCAAGAATCCGAGATTACCGAAGCTCAATAAAGAATACGCTAAATGCAGTACAGGGCCTGGTGGAAGCCAATACAGTAAACAACTAGTGTCCATTGAGCTGTGAAAATCTGTATGTCAAAAACATTTTATGCATTCATACAGTTCAAAACAGTACAATCCATACAATCATTTACAAACATTCAGTACGGGGACTTAATCCCTCGATAACAAGACAAGAAAACAAAGAGGGCCTATACAGTGTTACAAACAGTAAGAAGACCGATAGGGGACACAAAAACACCCCAAGCCATAACATGGCAACTCGGAACCTCGCAGTGAGGCACATAGGCTGGCTTGACAAAACTGGGGACCAACCCACGCTCCTAGCTCCGATCCGTCACGAGAACCTACATATATATATAAACAAAGGAGCTAAAACCCGTGAATAACATACAACGTAAAGAGGTTATGAATGAATGTCCTTACAGTAATGAAATCGATTCATTAAACAGTATTTCAGTCTTTCAGTATTTCAATTAATCAGTCATATGCGGTACATCCATTAGCCTATAAACAAGAGGTCCAAGGACCGGCCTTGACAGACTCCAACAAAGAATGATGGCCATCGAACAAGAAAGATGGTTCTACAAGGAACCGACAGAGCTCAGAATAAAGAATAACGATGCTAAGGATGCCACAATACGCCTGTAATACAAGACATACATTCATTCAAGAAACAATATCGTTCAATAAACAATTCCAAGATTCAAAAGATAACCATTTTGAACATATCTTTACACAATTGTTACTCACAGAGATTGGGCTAATAGCAGCTAGAGCGCGTCCCCGAGAGCCAACCCTAAACAGTTAACAAATAGAACACACACTAAGTTCACAATCGAAAGGGTGATAATTAAATTCCTAAATTTCCTCGGTGTGGTTCTATGTCTAAATCCTCATTAAGATGTCTTAAACTAGGCCTAAGAATGCCTAGGATGGGATGAGGATGCAAAGATGTGCACAGAAATCAGTTTCAGAATTTTTAATGAAATAGAGCCTCCGCTCGAGCGCAGGTTTCCCCGCTCGAGCGTACAAGCAAACGAAGGTCCCCGCTCGAGCGTAAATTCCACCGCTCGAGCGGACTGATGAATTGTGCAAGATGCTGGATGCGCGATTTCTCCGCTCGAGCGTGAAACACTCCGCTCGAGCGGACTGAAAAACAAGTCGAAGAAAATGCTGGGAGCTTGTTTTCCCCGCTCGAGCGGCACTTCCCCCGCTCGAGCGGACGGCCAAAATCTGGGAAATCCATATTCAACCTCCAAGTTCCAAACCAAGTTTTGATGCTCCAAACTCGATCCTCTTGGGCCCATTTTCTGGAAAACTCTTTCAAACACATAGAATAACACGTTTTAAAGCTCAATTTAAGAAATCAAGGCCCAAGGGTGTTTCAATTAAACTCAATTTTAAACCAATTTCATGAATAAATTTCAAAACATGACATGCATGATCTTTAAACAATTTCAAGCTTCCAAACTAGCTCAAATGAGCTCCAATCTTTCAAAACAAAGTGAAAGCATGGACTATAATACAAACATGAGCTTGCATGTACAATTCAACATGAAATCAACTCCAAAATACACCAAAATGGCCATGCATGCATGAATTCTAGCATGAATCAACCTATTTGCACTCAAACATGGCTTAATTCTACAATGGAGCCTAGAACATGCAAGAATGGAGTTCAAAGACAACAAAAAGAAGATGAAGTCACTTACCTAAGTCTCAATTTCAAGGTAAGGAAGCTAGATTATGCCAATTATACTTCAATTTCTAAGCAATCTCCAAGCAAGTTCAACAAATGAGCTAAATTCTCTCTTCTCCTTCACTCTCTCTAAGTTTGGTCGGTTGGAATGCAAGAATAGGGGCTGAGCAAGAGTTTGATCAAGTGTAATAAGGCTCTTGGAAATCAATAAACAAAGAGGCCACTCACATGGCAATTTGGTAATTAAGTTAAACTTGGCAATCAACTCATTTAAACTAATTTAATCATTCCTAATCCATTTTCAGATAAATATACCGTTAAATCACAAATATTCTACTGAGTCCAAAACACTAAACGGTTTCTAATTCGGCCGCTGATAAGGCCTTCAATTAGCAGCTTAAACATATAAATTCAAACAGATAATCAATCAATCAAACAGATGCAATATGCAATTCAATAGATAACTTATTCAATTTCGGTTTTGATTTCAATCAGTCCATTCAGTACTTAGGTTAACCCAATTATCAGTCATTATCAGTTCAGTTTAACAGTAATCTGTGCGTAATTCAGTAGGTTATCGATAATCGACGAGGTTGTTACGATCTCCTTATAAGGAGTTTAGTCCTCTAAACTCGAGTTACCTTCAGTCTGGAAGAAAACAGGATCCAGTGGGAACAAATCAGGATATCTTTTAGCCATGTCATCTTCCCTTTCCCAAGTGGCATACACACCACCATGGTTCTGCCAATCAACTTTCACCAGTGGGATCTCTTTGTTTCTCAGTTTCTTGATCCGTCTGTTCACAATCTGTATAGGCCGTTCCTTGTAAGTGTAGTCATCACTAAGCACTATCCGAGTAGGCTCAATCACATGAAAAGGATCCCGGAGATAGTCTTTCAACATCGAAATGTGGAAGACGTTATGCATATGCTCCATTTCAAGAGGAAGCGCAACTTGATACGCCACCGGATTGATTTTCTCAATAATCTTATACGGTCCGACATACCTCGGCGCTAACTTGCCCTTGACTCCAAAACGAGTCTGGCCTTTCATTGGTGTCACTTTCACAAACACGTGATCACCCACTTCATACTCTCGGTCTCGTCTTCTAATATCTGCATAACTCTTCTCTTACACTCAGGCGGTTTCGGTCTGTTGTATCGATTTATCTTTTCGATCGTTTCATAAACAATTTCGCCCAAGACGGCCCATCTCCAACTTCGCCCACAGATTGAGATCTACACTTTCGCCATACAATGCCTCGAAGGCGCCATACCGATACTCGAATAGTAGTCATTGTTGTAGGCGAATTCACCAACGGCAAATGACTTTCCCAATTTCCACGAAAATCCGGGACACACATTCTCGAGATCCTCTAAAGTCCGGATGGTCCTTTCGACCGTCCATCTCTCGAGGATGATAGGCACTACTCACCTTAATTCAAGACTAATGCGATCAGAGGCTCGCCGTAACCTCGATGTAAACTTTGAATCGTTGTCGAACGATAGATACAGCACTCCATGCAATCTCACAATTTCACAATATAGACAATGACCAATTTGTTGCGCATTATAAATTGTCTTGACAGGTAGGAAGTGTGCAAATTTAGTCAATCTATCAACAATAACCCAAATAGAGTCCATACCTTTTCTGGAGCGAGGTAATCCAACGATAAAATCCATCGTGATATGCTCCCATTTCCACTCTGGTATGGGTAAGGGTTGCAGTAAGCTTGCAGGTCGTTGATGTTCAGCTTTGACTCGTTGGCAGTGAAGGCATTTAGACACAAAGTCAGCAATTTCCTTCTTCATTCCTGGCCACCAGAAATTCTGTTTCAGATCTTGGTACATTTTCGTATTGCCTGGGTGAATCGAAAATTTCGAATTATGGCCTTCCTGCAGAACTCTCCTTTTCAATTCAGTGTCATTTGGTACACACAGTCTGTCTTGAAATTTCAGTACATTGTTGTCAAATTTAAATCCCGATTTTGGTTTTGAATCTCTTTCCTCAATAATCTTCTTCAAGTAATCATCCAGTTGTTGTTTCTCCTTAATTTCTTCAATCAATGCTGGTTGAGCAGAAATAGTAGCTAAGGTTCCACCTTGTTCTCTCAGAACAATTTCAATTTCAAACTTCTCAAGGTCACAAAGCAACTCCTTCTGTCCAGTCAGCAAATAGGCTAAGTTCCCAATCGATTTTCGGCTCAAAGCATCGACAACGGTATTGGCTTTTCCCGGATGGTACAAAATCTGTAGGTCATAATCTTTGATCAGTTCCAACCATCTCCGTTGTCTCATATTCAGTTCTTTCTGAGTGAAAAAGTACTTCAGGCTCTTGTGGTCAGTATACACTTCACATGTTGCTCCATACAAATAATGACGCCAAATTTTCAATGCAAAAACCACGACAGCAAGTTTTAGATCATGGGTCGGGTAGTTATTTTCATGTGGTCTCAACTGTCGGGAAGCATAAGCAATAACTCTCCCATTCTGCATTAAAACACACCCCAAACCCTTATGAGAAGCATCACTAAAAACAGTGTAACCATCTGTACCTGAAGGTAGAGTCAGAATTGGTGCAGTCACAAGTCTAGTTTTCAATTCTTGAAATGCTGATTCCCGTTGGTCAGTCCAGTCAAATGATATCCCCTTCTGAGTCAACTGGGTCAGTGGTAAGGCAATTTTGGAGAAATCTTTGACAAATCTTCTGTAATATCCAGCCAATCCCAAAAAGCTTCGGACTTCGGTTACATTCGTTGGTCTAGGCTAGTTTACTACAGCTTCAATTTTCTGCGAATCAACAGAAATTCCATCTTTGCTAACAACATGCCCCAAAAACATAACATGATCGAGCCAAAATTCACATTTAGACAATTTAGCATACAGTTTCTGTTCTTTTAAGGTTTGCAGGGCAAGTCTCAGATGATGTTCATGTTCTTCAACAGTCTTAGAATAAATCAATATGTCGTCAATAAATACCACAATAAAATCATCAAGGTACGGTTTAAAAATTCTGTTCATGAGGTCCATAAATGCAGCAGGGGCGTTCGTAACTCCGAACGGCATAACTAAAAATTCATAATGGCCATACCTCGTTCTAAAAGCAGTTTTATCAATGTCTTCCGGTTTGACTTTCAGTTGATGATACCCCGATCTAAGGTCAATCTTAGAAAACACTTGTGCACCCTGTAACTGGTCAAATAAATCATCAATACGCGGTAATGGATATTTATTCTTTACAGTTACCTTGTTCGGGCCACAGAATCAATACACGCCTCGATGAGCCATCTTTCTTCTTTACAAACAAAACAGGTGCGCCCCACGGTGAAGTACTGGGTCTAATAAACTTCTTGTCTAACAGTTCCTGCAATTGTACTTTCAATTCCTTCAGTTCAGTTGGAGCCATTCTGTAAGGAGCTTTAGATATCGGCTATGTACCCGGAATCACATCCACAGTAAATTCAATTTCCCTGTCAATTAAATCCCCTGGCAAATCATCTGGAAATACATCTGGGAATTCTCTGACTATAGGAATACAATTCACATCAATTTTAACATTATCATTAGCGGGTACAGTCAATACAGAACACAGATACCCTTTACACCCCTTTCTAATCAGTTTGACAGCTTTTACTGAAGAAATCAGATATGGAGGAGGTACTACTCCACTCCCATTAAACACAAATTCAGGCAAACCCGGTGGACGGAAAACAACTTGCTTGGTCACACAATCGATAGTAGCATGATATTTTTGTAACCAATCCATCCCCAATATTACATCGAAATGATCTATGTTCAACGGTAATAAATCAATAAACAGATGCATATCTCCAACAATAATCTCACAAGCAGGATACATATATGCACATGTCATGGATCCCTCAACAGGTGATGATACAGCTAGCAGATAGTTCATGGGTTCTAAGGGTCTATTCAATTTACGCGAAAAAGCATGCGACACATAAGAATGTGTAGACCCCGAATCAATCAATACATAAGTATTTTGAGCACAGATAGAGAGGATACCTGACACAACAGTCTCAGTTTTTTGCACGTCTCCCGGTACTAGGGCAAACACTCGGCCCTGTCTCATAGGCTCTTTCCCGGTAGCTTTGGGGTTCGATTTTGGTGTTGCGGTGATCTTTGCTGCTTAGTCTTTTTACTACTTCTTCAAGGCGGAGGGATCTTTAATTTCAGGCCCACTTTGCCACACCAAACAAGCTCCGTAATCTGTAGCAAACCCTTTGCTTATTGCCACATACGGAGCGGTGGAGTAAACCCACTCCTTGGCGGAGCTAGTCAATCTCGACCCGTGATTCTTTCTTGGTTCTTTGGGTTATGCTTACCTTTCTTAAATTTGAAACCCTGCCTTTTTCCTTGCCACTCAGTCATTGGTGTTTCAGATTGTTTCACTGCTGCAATATTCGTCTCGGCCATCAATGCCCGGTCGAGAACACCTACAAAAGTTGGCATTTTCAAAACATTTATTCGGTCCTGTATAGCAGCACTAAGGCCTCCTTCAAACCTTCTGGCCTTCTTATATTCGATATCCACCATATGTGGTGCATACCTAGCAAATTCGGTAAATTTCTTCTCATACTCGGCAACAGACGTATTGCCCTGTCTCAGTTGTTCAAACTCCATTACTTTTCGGTCCCTGATACACTGGGGAAAATACTTTTCAAAGAAGGACTCCTTGAACTGAGTCCAAGTCACAATAGTATTCGCATCACGAGTCAACATCCACCACCTTCTTGCTTCTTCCTGAAGGGTGAAGGTTGCTAACAGTACTTTATTGGCTTCGGAGCACGGAAACATTTCAAACAACTTTTCTGTCTCAAGAACCCAAGCTTCAGCCTTTAACGGTTCTAAGCCTCCCTGAAAGGACGGCGGTTTCATCTTGCTGAATTTCTGAGTCAGTGCAATAATGTCCACCTCATTAGCATTCACATTCTGTACATTCTATTCCGGTTGTACCGGAGGAGGAGGAGGTGGGAACTGTTGGTTCGGTTGTTGATCTAGTCTTTCAATTATCAGTCCCATCATTTGTTCAAGTCTGGCCATTCTGGCCTCAGAGGATGATGACTCAGGTTCATTTGCATTATCCATTTTGCTATAAGCAGTTATAACAGTTATCATTATAAGCAATTGTATCATTAAACAGTTTAACATTTTATCACATAATCAGTCAGTCATAAGCACACACTTTTCAAGTTCATGAGATGCCCTATTTACTTCTCTAGGACACCCTATAGTTCATTTGGACACGTGTGTGCGGTATAACTCGTGGTAAGTATCGCTCTGATACCACTCTGTCACGACCCAAACCCGGCCCTATGGGTTTAGCATCAGAATCGCCAAGAATCCAAGATTACCAAGGCCTTGAAACGATATCTGCTTAAACAGTATGAGGGCCTGGTGGAAGCCAATACAGTAAACAACTAGTGTCCATTGAGCTGTGAAAATCTGTATGTCAAAAACATTTTATGCATTCATACAGTTCAAAACAGTACAATCCATACAATCATTTACAAACATTCAGTACGGGGACTTAATCCCTCGATAACAGTACAGTAAAACAGTAGGCAGTCTATACAGTGTTACAAACAGTAAGAAGACCGATAGGGGACACAAAAACACCCCAAGCCATAACATGGCAACTCGGAACCTCGCAGTGAGGCACATAGGCTGGCTTGACAAAACTGGGGACCAACCCACGCTCCTAGCTCCGATCGTCACGAGAACCTACATATATATATAAACAGTGAGCTAAAGCCCAGTGAATAACATACAGCGTAAAGAGGTTATGAATGAATGTCCTTACAATAATGAAATCAGTTCATTAAATAGTATTTCAGTCTTTCAGTATTTCAGTCAATCAGTCATATGTGGTACATCCATTAGCCTATAAACAGTAGGTCCAAAAGGACCGGGCCTTGACGAACCAACAAGAATGGTGGCCATCAACAAGAATGAGATGGTTCCACAAGGAACCGACAGAGCTCAGAATAAAGAATACCAAGCTAAGGATGCCACAATACTGATTAATACAGACATACATTCATTCAAGAAACAATATCATTCAATAAACAATTGATTCAAGATTCAAAAGATAACCATTTTGAACATATCTTTACACAATTGTTACTCACAGAGATTGGGCTAATAGCAGCTAGAGCGCGTCCCCGAGAGCCAACCCTAAACAGTTAACAAATAGAACACACACTAAGTTCACAGTCGAAAGGGTGATAATTAAATCCCTAAATTTCCTCGGTGTGGTTCTATGTCTAAATCCTCATTAAGATGTCTTAAACTAGGCCTAAGAATGCCTAGGATGGGATGAGGATGCAAAGATGTGCACAGAAATCAGTTTCAGAATTTTCAGTGAAATAGAGCCTCCGCTCGAGCGCAGGTTTCCCCGCTTGAGCGGGCAAGCAAACAAGGGTCCCCGCCGAAAATTCCACCGCCGAAATGATCGATGAATTGTGCAAGATCTTTGGATCGCGATTTCTCCGAAGCGTGAAACACTCCGCCGAGCGACCGAAACAAGTCAAGAAAATGCTGAGCTTGTTTTTCCGCCGAAAAGACTTCGCCGAGCGGACGGCCAAAATCTGGGAAATCCATATTCAACCTCCAAGTTCCAAACCAAGTTTTGATGCTCCAAACTCGATCCTCTTGGGCCCATTTTCTGGAAAACTCTTTCAAACACATAGAATAACATGTTTTAAAGCTCAATTTAAGAAATCAAGGCCCAAGGGTGTTTCAATTAAACTCAATTTTAAACCAATTTCATGAATAAATTTCAAAACATGACATGCATGATCTTTAAACAATTTCAAGCTTCCAAACTAGCTCAAATGAGCTCCAATCTTTCAAAACAAAGTGAAAGCATGGACTATAATACAAACATGAGCTTGCATGTACAATTCAACATGAAATCAACTCCAAAATACACCAAAATGGCCATGCATGCATGAATTCTAGCATGAATCAACCTATTTGCACTCAAACATGGCTTAATTCTACAATGGAGCCTAGAACATGCAAGAATGGAGTTCAAAGACAACAAAAAGAAGATGAAGTCACTTACCTAAGTCTCAATTTCAAGGTAAGGAAGCTAGATTATGCCAATTATACTTCAATTTCTAAGCAATCTCCAAGCAAGTTCAACAAATGAGCTAAATTCTCTCTTCTCCTTCACTCTCTCTAAGTTTGGTCGGTTGGAATGCAAGAATAGGGGCTGAGCAAGAGTTTGATCAAGTGTAATAAGGCTCTTGAAAATCAATAAACAAAGAGGCCACTCACATGGCAATTTGGTAATTAAGTTAAACTTGGCAATCAACTCATTTAATCTAATTTAATCATTCCTAATCCATTTTCAGATAAATATACCGTTAAATCACAAATATTCTACTGAGTCCAAAACACTAAACGGTTTCTAATTCGGCCGCTGATAAGGCCTTCAATTAGCAGCTTAAACATATAAATTCAAACAGATAATCAATCAATCAAACAGATGCAATATGCAATTCAATAGATAACTTATTCAATTTCGGTTTTGATTTCAATCAGTCCATTCAGTACTTAGGTTAACCTAATTATCACCATTATCGATTCAGTTTAACAAGAATCAGACGTAATTGATAAGAGGTTATCGATAATCAAGACGGTTGTTACACCGCCTCCGTATTCCGATTTTGTTAGCCCTCCAAATTCTTCCTCCTCCTCTTCTTCTTCTTCTTCCTCCTTCCTTCTCTTCTTCTGATTTTCTTCTGAAAAAAGAAAAAAAAAATCAAAAATGACGAAAATGATGTCGTTTTTGAATTCGGGGGGATTCTCAGGGCTCAAATTCGAGCTACCAATCACTTCTGAAATAAAAATGAGTTGTTTTTGTCATCAATGTTCTTTGTTTTGTTTTTTTTTTCCTACAGTTTTCTCATTTTATTCCGCATTCTTATACTAGTAATGGTCACCTGCTCTATTGATCAAACAATTTCATGCTTTTGAATGAGCATTCAAACTGAGCAGATGAATCAGTTAGTACTCTCATTAATATATATATATATATATATGTATCTCATGAAATAAAGTGTACATTCTTTTAGGTGAAAAGCTGCATTAACAATACATCAACTGCGAACACAAAAACCAATCACAGAATTAGACACAAAATACATATATAAATAGATTAAAATTTACTAGATTTGTTAGTGGAATCCACTTTTGAAAAGTACACTTTGCTTCCCATTTTGTATTCAATGTGTCCAACTATCTTCACCAATCTCATTAAATTTGAGACACGTTGGAGCCGTACTCCTAAAACACCAAATAACTTCTCCTCCTCAAGATGCCAAATCTTAAAGTTAGGTTTAGGAATTTTGGAGGTTGTCAATGCCATAATAAAGCAACCTTAGTCAGTGATAATTTAGTGAGTCAGTTTTTATACAATTGATGAGATTCATAGTCAGTTGAGCCCACATAACAAATGGAAGACAGACAACCAATACTAAAAAATGTAGTCATACTGAATTGTTCTCTTAAGAATGTGCTACTTTAATTTCACCATCTTAAATTTATATTGCATGTAACGAACAGCAGTTCAAATACAAAATTTGCAGTTGTTTTTAAAATTCAATTTCTAGTTTTTTTTTTTTTTTTTTTGAGAGGGGGGGGGGTCAATTTCTAGTTCATGTAACGAACAGCAGTTCACATGCGAAATTTGCAGTTGTTTTTAAAATCCAATTTCTATTTTTTTTTGGGGGGGTTCAATTTCTAGTTTTTCTTTGACCCTAATGCTACGTTTGATTTGGAGATTTGAGAAGGGATTTGAAAAGGGGAATAGAAAAGATAAGTGAAATTTAAATAAAACATATCTATGATTCACCTAGTTTCATACACCTTTTTCCTTTCGTTTTCCAAATTCCTCTACAAATCTCCTAACCAAACATAGCGTAAATAAGAATTGTTTTTGCCATCAATGTTCTCTGTTTTGTTTTGGTTTTTCTTTTTTTTTTTTTTGCCTTTTCCCCTTTTATTCTGCATTCTTATGTTACTTTTACATCAGGATTGAGACATTACACATCATCTACAGGTTGTGAAATAATTATAAGAATTTATTTTTATTTTAAATTAGGAAGAAATAATTACAAACCCTTACTATTATCTACTATATACTACTTTTCTCCTATAAAATTGTAATTTCTACTCTTTTTTTTTTAATTTCAATTTTATCCTCTCAAATTTACTAGGGGTGGGCATGGGTCGGTTGCGGTCATGGAACCTCCAATTCGCCATCCATCTGCCAGATTGGTAGATTGGAAAAAATCAATCTGCATCCGTCCACCAATCCGACGAATGTGGATTGAGCGGATTAGCGAATGGATGCGAATCGATTTGGCAGTTTAAAATTTTATAGATTTTCAACATAATTCAACTTGTGCACTTCCTCAAAAAAAAAAAGTATTACAGTTAATGACTTAAAAAAGTATTACAATCACATGCCTTATCCAAAGAAAGAAAATTTGCAACTTTAGAATATTACAATCACTACATGCCTCATCCACATATTATAATCCCAGTATACTCATCCATAAAGTATTACATAAAGTATTACAATATATGGTTCTTAAAATATAAAAATAATTTAAACCGCCAAAACCATGAATAGAGTAGAGATTGTATGTCTCTGTAACAAAAACAACTAACATATATCATATTTTTTATTTTTTATTTTTAGAGTTAGATTTAAAAACAAAAAAAAATATAGATAAATAATACATTTATTTTTTTCAATTCAAAAAATATATTCAAGTTGAAAACTCTTTTTCAACCGAATATTTAAACTCTTTTTCAATTAAAAACATAAACAGAATATTTAAACAAATTGAAAACACAAAATCTTACAAATTACTAGGGGTGCTCGCGGTTTGGCGATTCGATTGCAACCAAATGAATCTCAAATCCGCCATCCATCCAAAACTAGGCGAATTGAAAAAAATCAATTTACAACAGTCAGCTCATCATCACACGTCCGTCTAAAATACAGCGGATCGGTTCAGTTCGATTCGGTTCAATCGGTTTGGACAGATCGATATATCCATTACTCATCCCTAAAATCTACTATATTATTTAAAAGTCATGAAAGTTGAACACTAAAAACGATATATCTGCTTCCAAGAGTCTTATATAAATATAAACAAATGATTTCCCTTCTTATCAAAAAAAAAAAACTGTTTTCCTATTTTTTACATTGATGATGGTTAAAGAACAAAAAATAATTACTCTTTTTTATTTTCAGTGTCTGCTTCTATACTAATATACATAACATTTACTATTGTCTATCATGGATCAATTCACTGTAAATAATTTTGGTTGAATCTTAAAATTGTATACATTTGTTTGAACCTAGATAGATAAAAGCACATGCATTTTTAAAATAGAATTTTGTGCTGCATTTCAAAATTTTATAGGTTATCTTCATACACTTTTTGTTTGTTTAAATTATATTTTCGAAATTTTACATGGTACTTTAATAACCAAGATATAATGTCAAAATACTACAAAAGAACCACTTTCGTTGGTTTTATTTTTTAAATATATTTTTCAATTTTTTATATTTTCTCAATTTTGGTGATTAAAAATACTAAAATTTCTTCATATTTTATATTTAAATTACACTTTTACATGAAAATCTAATATCTAATAATCTAAATAGAATTAAAAAGTAAAATATTAGTAACAAAATTTATAAATTCAAACATGTGCTGATTTTTTATTATTATTTAATATTAATAATTTTTTTTTCAAAAAGAATGCACAACAAATAATTTTCTAAGTGTATTTAGATTAAGTGAATCTTATCAACTTATGTTCAATATATATACATACAAAAATGCCTGAGACCCCCAATGGGGGTCACTGGGGGTCATGGATGTAGGGTTGAGATTGGCCCCAAAAAAAAACTTTTTTTTTTTTTTTTTTTTTCCACAGCAAATGAGATGGTGCCAATTACTGGGGTTGACTCCGATTGGGAATGCAGCTACTTGATAGGTGGAATTCTGAGATCTAGCTATACATATATGTTATACAAACAAATGTCCACAACAAGCACTTTTAATGACAAACTAAGATTTTGCAAAACACCTTCATCACAACAATAATTGTACTTTTTTTCTTCACAGAAAAAATCACATTATTAAGGGAAAATGGATTTTGAAATTTATAACAATATGATATCGCTTCAAATTCTTTCTCATCAAAATATTTTTATCACAATGAGTTATAATTTTAATAAGAAGAAAAACAATAAAATGATGAAACAAAAATTATAGAAGATCTATTGCAACATACTCTCCAAGCAAAGTTAGACGAGCTGAAACATGAATTGTCCTATTTGTTGTGAAGTTCAAGAAAAACAATATACCTCATACACACATTTTAGTCAAATTACAAAGGGGGAAAAAAAATCAAATGATACTCAAACATTATCGCAGCAACTCAATGATATAGAAAATAAGTATATCAAATAAAAACTTTCGATTAATTTTTGTTACATCGTGATTACTTACAAATGCCATAATAAATTATTTAACTTGCCGGTTTGATGAAAGTGACTCTACAAACACTTATACGTATGGATCTATAAACATTGTGAAAATAATTATGAAATTCCTATATTAATCGATATATTAAGTTACAATATCATTCTATTTTCTTAAAAAAACTATTCCACATTTTCTACATAAATGAAAATATATTAATAATTAATGTTATATTTTTCATCATGCTAGATATTCATGGCACAGGAAACGAGACTCAACATAAAATATATTACATATTTGAAAAATCTAAAAAACCCCTAAATATTGATTTGTGATTATGTATCAATTTTAACAAGTAAATAACAATTCCAATCAAACAATCAAAAATAAATCGACACAACGATTTTACGTGGAAAAACCACAATTGAAACTCCTCCATTTGTGATAAAAAAAATCACAAGCAAAAGCCACTAAATAATCCACTAAGAAGACAAAATGAATTACACAAGTGTACTCTCAATTACCTAGCGAATCTACGCCCGAACTAAACCGACCCATATATGCCTCTTCTACCATAGTCTTCACCTTAGAGTTGTCTTGCCCAACGTTGAATCCACAATGCCGAATCCACGACGATGAGCCACTCCAAAATCTACCAAAGCTTCAAGCCCAAATTCCACGAAACTCACCGTAAAACAACTCTGTCTTTTGTATTGAATAAAACAAACAATCCTTTGATGTAGGCTTCTCAAACCATAAGTTAAACTCAAACAAACATCAAAGAAACTAGCAAAGAAGCTCCAGATGAAAACCCTAACACCCAAGAAGAAGATCTAAAAGTCGTAACTTTAAAATCTGATTAAAACACATATTTATAGAAAATCGGGCCGCAAAGGTTGCTCGAGCGAGGAGACTAAAACGCGTGTTTTTCCAAGTGTCTTCACTCAAGCCACCAAAGTGTCGCTCTCGAGCGAGAAATGCAACTTCTCAGTATTTTTACAGTCAGTGAAAATCTGGGACCAAGGATTCTTCGCTTGAACGCACATTCCTTCGCTCGAGCGAACAAACAACTTCAACTGCATTTTTGCTTTTTGCTTCGAGGGCGGTGCCCCTTGACCCCGCCTGGACACTGCCTTGGACCCCTGCGAGTTGACCGGGCAGCTCGATCCCCGACATAGTCAACAAAGTGGCAAACATGAAAGAATTAACTTCTGAAACATCTCTGCAAGGTATAAATCAGGTTAGATTCGTATCTAAAACTCATAGCCTCACTGAAATAAAAGATCGAATAAAATTATAACTGAATGGAGTTTTATCAAACAGGATTGCGAAGAATAAAAACCTAACAATATTGATATTAATGCATTCTTACACCAATAGTATGCAAATAATATGAAATAGTGAGTTCAATGAATTTGTATTATGAGATAAACTATTGAACAAAATTGTGTAATTGTGCAATAAATTTTATGCCTTCAATTGTATTACAGGTACGGATTATG
The DNA here is from genome assembly GCA_025200525.1 of Camellia lanceoleosa. Classification (NCBI taxonomy): domain Eukaryota; kingdom Viridiplantae; phylum Streptophyta; class Magnoliopsida; order Ericales; family Theaceae; genus Camellia; species Camellia lanceoleosa. The sequence continues at coordinate 200,451,032 of CM045763.1, read as the reverse complement.
CAAAAATTGAAATGGAAGTTGATAGAAAAATATTTGTGTAATATTATATATTTAAAGTACCTACTTATTGTTTATTATTTAAGATAAGATTGTGATTTTAACAATCTAGTTATAAATTAATGTTTATATTTATAAAATTTCTCATTTATTATTTAATTCTTCAGCCGAGTATGTATTCATTTCTTATTTAATTATATTTTGGATATAGATTAATTTATCCATTCAAGTCTCCATACTTTGTACACATATCAATTTAAGAGACATGTATAATTGCATTATTAACAATTAATAAAAAATTTGTGCAACGCATGTGCCGAACCACTAGTATAAAGGAAAAGGTTTAAGGTTTGAGTTGTTGCTTCTGTTTTTTTTGGTAAGGTTTAAGTTGCTGCTTGAATTTTAATTTTTTATTTATTTACAAATTTAAATATATATTATTTTTATTTATATAATACACAAATATTTATATAACTCATGCATTTGTGTAAATCAGTCCAATACCTTTCCTAATTGTTGTGTTGGATAATTGAGAAACATGAGGGAATATGGTGTGTGATAATTAGTGAAACACTCCAGGAGCATTAAATAATTGTTCTTAATTGAGACCCTCCAATTCCACCCTCAATAATGTGTCTAAGACCCATGTGAAGTGGTTCCATACTCTTCTTTCTCATCTTTAGCTCCCAAATTCTACATCACTGGGGGTAGAATTAAAGGGACAAAATTAGAGGGATGAATGATTGGTAAAGAATAAGGCAACACGAGTAATTATTGAGTAATTTTAGAGTATTAATTTAGTATATTAATACAATATTATTTTTTAAATTTATTTATTCATATAAGATATTATAATCAAATCTAATTATAATAACGAAAATCAAATACAATATATAATCAATACAAAAAAAAAAAATTGAAAGTCCCAATAAATGTAAAGAGAATAAGCCTCATACACAAATGCGGAGAATCAAACGACTAATATCCTAATGCAGTGAAAGAATTCTCATCTATCAGACTAGCCAACCTAATTTACCTTGATCCATTGGGTAAAACCAAAGTCAATCCCATCCACTATCTATCTCTAGGCAAGTTCATTGATCAAAAGTGTCATATCCACATGTCAGACGGCCACACGACAAACACGACAATTTTTGTTTTAACACCGAAACACATTTTAATGTGAATCTTCATCAATTTCTTTGCTGGATCCAACCTAATTATTGGGCCTGTTTTGTGCATATTTATTGTAAATTAAAAGTTGATAATCAAAAAACAAAAACTAAAGGTACATAATTCTTCAGCTCAGAATCAACCACAGAAAAAACCCCAGAATGATCAAATTGAAAGGGCAAAATAAAGCATATAATCTAAGAAAAACTCATGGGTTTAACAAAACTGTCTTTTTCCTACCTCAAATCTCGGTTAGTTTTGCTTAGGTAAAAAGAAGGAAAAAAAAAGGGCTACACTTTTCAGCTGTCTCCAAGAAAATGAAATGTAAAAAAGTTTAGTCCTCATGCTACAACAAAGAGGCCAGTGTGTCTCTCTTCCTCCAAAGTCACCTTTTGGGCTCTCTCAAAATCTCCAAATGCCTAAAACGAATTACAAGAGTCTAAGCCTCATCACATTGTTATGCAAATAATGATCTGGGAGAGCGTGCTAGATCATCTACTTCTTCTTTTTTGATTTGCTCGACAGTGACTGAGTAAATGCAGTTCCCTGAGACAGACAGACAGACAGACAGACAGATGTTAATCAGCAAAAATCCTTCTAAATTTCCCAGTCACGACCTAGAAAGCACAGACACACCCCAAAATGGGTGTCGTGTCCCTGTTCATGGCCAACATGTATTGGACATTGAACACGGAAACGCCACGTAGCATGTCAATTTTTTTAATTAGTATTTTCTTCCAAGACATGTTGGGATGCTCATGGACACGTGTCCTATGTTTGGACAGGTCTCTAAACAACTTCGTAGGTTTTTTTATTATTTTTTATAGTTTTAGAAAGCTGATTTGGGGTCAACATAAAATATATAAAAAACAAAAGGGGAAAATGAAAAAAATAAAAAATATACCCACATATACATTGATGCCTCTTATATCTCTGTGCCCAAAACTTATATCCAAATACATGGCAAATAAAAATATATAAAACAAATATTTTGTCATACCAGCTGAGTTTTTATCCTATTTTTTCAAAAATGTTGTCCCGTGTCTGTGCTTCTTAACTTACAACTGACTCAAAAGTTCAAGAAACGATTTAATCCCATAGCTTTCAATATTAGTTACCAAAGTTTTTATAGAAAACTCCCAACGGAAGGAGAAGAAACATATACATTACATAAAATGGAATATTGCAAAGAAGAACTAATGACAAAAAGTTATCGCATTTGAGTGTGAAGATGCATAAACAACAAACCTGCAGCCATTCATCCATCGACGCATCAGTTGTCTTGGTTCCAACTTCCACCTTTGGTGACCTCTTAGTTTTCTGAGCATTAAAATATATACAAATATGAAAATTGTTAAAGTAATTGTTTCGAGGAAACAACAGTTAATGTAAACAAATAAATATTCAGTCATGGAGAGATACAGAAGAAGACAAATACCAAAATATATATCAGAAATAAAACATGTGCATACAAACAGATAGAAGTTTCATCATTTATTAGAAGGAAAATATAATGAAAAGATGTAAGAGGGGCAACAAAGGTAGGTGCCCCTCTTTGTCTCTAAATCAAAATCAACCAGCTTCCAAGAAAATACTAACACAGCAAACAGATTTTTTTACATGTAGCACTGCTTTGAAGGGAAATTTCAGAAATCCAAACCACCCCCACCCTCCCAAACCCATAAAAATAAATTTTTAAAAAAAGGTCTACATTTGAAAAATAAATTATTTCCCTGCCAAATCCACATTTCTTCACAATGCCATTGCAAAAAATGAAAAAGAGATCTGCCAGGAATGGAATAGTTAAAAGACAGTAATAGAGTGATATTCAGATCGGCAAAATGATTGCATATCAGATAAACTATGTATTTGACATCTTAGATATTTTTATCGGATAAGCTGGAGTCATCCCAGAAGTCATGTAATTACCTTGGAAAGGTTCTGTATCTGACCACGAATCCATAATCCAAGAAGGCAAAGAAGCGCAATTCCAAGAAAAAATAGGAAGACAGACTCAACACTGACGAGGCCACCAGCTTCAATAACTTCAACGGTACCATTATAGAATGTACTTTGGTATAGGTTCTGGTCTATTTCGTAGACAATGGTGCCCACAAGATCAAATGTTCCAGGCTGCCACAAAAATAATTACTATGAATGTTTTAGTTTGAGAAAAAAGACTTGTGGGCATTAAAATTAGAGCCAAAATTAAAATAAAAATTGTTTCAAGGAAATTAATACGGCATGCATGAACTTCCAGAGCAATGGATATACCTGCAAAAATTTGCTAACAGCAAATATGTATGGAAAAGTAGCCTGAGCTGAGGCAGGAACTGAGGCATTGTTAAAACCCTAGAGAATGCAAACATATACATGAGTATTAACTGACTGGGACAAATTAGAACAAAAATGGAAAAAATAATAACAAACTAAGAAGATAATGAAATAGACACAGGACAGTTAAAATGCAGTTTAAATCCAGAAAGCAAAAAAAAAAAAAGTGACAATTTCGTATATACATATAAGATACAAAATATAGAATACTGCAAAACTTCAAAAAAGCTAAAAAGGCACAAGACTAATTTTGAAAAAGCTTATAAAAACTGAAAATATTGGGAGAAAAATTTATAACCAAGACCGAAGCACCAACACGCGCACACACACAAAAAAACCATTGTTTAAGATAAAAATTATAATTATGAACCTGGAACAAGTTTTGCTAATTAATCTAGTACATAATGTGACTATGAACAGCATTACAGAGGTGATCCTGCTATGGGAATCACAAGGAATATACAGACCTAGTCACCAAAAGATTGAGCATGTAGAAAGAAACATGGTTCTCTACACTCGTGAGAATGCATATCCAGTATGTGCCATTCTCTGTTGTGAATCAAGCTAAAGAATATTAAACAATGATAAAGCATTGATTGTATATTTCTCATCCCCATGTGTTTTAAAAGTTCTAGCTGAGCTTATATTTAGACAAACTGGAAGAGCCAAACTGTCAAATATTTGAGGCTCACTTCCCAAGATTTCCATGGACGGCATCTCTTGATATCATTTTTGGTAACATAACATTCTGCTGAGATTGTTGAATTAGGTCACATGCTTAGATTTAGATATTTGCATAATATGCCCTGCCAGCACTAATCTATGTACTGATCACAAAGAAACCACAGATGGAGTAGAATTTAGAAAGCAATATTTCCATCTATTCTACTGCACAAAGGCATGAAGCCATTTTGTGCCAAGCTTATCCAAAATGTCCTCATTACCCCAAAACTATAAAAGAAATTAAGGAATTAACAAAAATAAAATAAAAAGAAAATCACGTCAATAGAAGGAAATTTATACTCCCCCTATCCCATTTTACGTGTCATAATTGATGTTGCACAAACTTTAAAGAAAGCATCTTTGAATGAATTTACAAGAATGTCTTTTAAAAATTTGGAAAACGAATTATATTTTAATATAAATTTTTGAAAGTAATAAGGGAAAGTGAAGGTTCACGTTTTTAAGCTTTAAAGCTAGGACACATAAATGGGACTTCCATAAAAACAAGATGAAGGGCTCCACTTTGACATGTGCCTGGGTACCTCCACATGTCAGCCAATGCATAAGGATACTTGGACTTCTGGCATAAGAACACAGACTCTGCCCTGCTCCCCCTTGAGCTATGTCAGTCCGTCCCTAAACTGTAGCCCAACACAGGGTACCTAGGCCTTGGATCTAAACACTAAGCCCAATAACATCAAGTCAGCCTACTCCTCAACATACTGGCTGGCACAAGCATACCCTCCATCTTCATTGCCTCAGCCCCACAACACACTTAGACTCACTTTTGTTTGCTTAAATTGTGAGCAAAGCCAAGGAAGCTCCTTGAGCTCAGTGTGGGGTTGCAACACTGGCCCAGAGCTACTGCAAAAGCATGTTGTATAGCATGTGGTTCATATTCAAGACTTCATCATGGCATGGTTCCCCCCACCCCCATCTTCAATGGGACTAGCCCCTTAATAATAAAACTGTTGAATGATGTTTTTTTCCCCCCTCTAGAACCATGAGCTCTTAGAGTTGTGGATCATTGGTTTTAAATTTAATTAAAAAAATGATGTTAGACATATTGGGAACAGAATGATGCTTGAACCATGAGCTATTAGATTTGTGGATCATTGGTTTTAAATTTGATTTTAAAAAAATGACGTTAGTCATATTAAAAAATATTTTTATTGAATGAATCCGTGTCGTATCTTGTTTTTTAGAGAAATGTCATGTGGTATCCATGTCCGTGTCTGTGCTTGCCCTAGTGTTTCATAGCTCTGCAGAGCCTTAATTATTTTCTTGCACCTAATACCAGACTATATGATACATAAAACATAACAAGGATTATTATCAATGGCTCAAGTCCTCTAAAAAAATAGGCCTCTACAACCTCTTCCAAGACATTTTCGCACTTAAGAGATACTTGTGTTGTCAGGATCCTTGCTCTAGTAAGGCCCCCCCGTTCTCTCCTAACCATCCCTCGCCGCCACTTCTCTCTTGCTAAAGACAACATCATTTCTTATCAAGCCTAGTCTCCACCATACTTAGAAAGAAATAGAGAGCAATCATTTCGCCACAAATTTCTCTGGAAGAACCACCACTAAGTACAAGAAAGAGAAAGAAAAGTCAAGTGCAGGAAACTTTCACACACAATTGAAAATGAGTTTAGGTTAATTTTAAAGATCAATCATGTGGAAGTGGAACCATGCAGTAAAAGTCAATAAGCCAATATTCAGGGATCAATCATAAGGAAATGGGACCGTGCAGCAAAAAGTAAGCAAGCCAATAATTACCTGTGTAGAAAGATTTTGAACCAACATATTATGATCAAAAGGAAGGTGAACGCTGGCCTTGATTGCAATGACATTCATACTTGATTCCCCTGTAGTCATCATCCAAAATGTAGCAATTGAGGTCAGCCCTCTGGCTATTGGATACAACACAATACAAAGTCTAGGAAGAACGGGAAATCATTCGATATTCCCGGAGTACTATATGTCTGTACTCCTTGACCAATTATCATTCAATATGCCCCCTCATGTTCCTCAATCACCCAACACAATATCTCACCTACCCACTTTCTCCACCAATTATAATATTATGAAATACTACGTGTTCATACTCCGGAATTATTGAATAATTACCCAAGAAGAACAGTGGAAAATAGTAACATGTAATTTTTAAAAGAGCATAAACTTTCACACTTAAAAATAATCATAACAGTAAACAATAAAACCTACTCAATCAACAATATATAGGTATCCTATGACTTGAACATTCTTGAAATAAGAAAATATTACCCTCATTTTTCAGTCCAACTAATAGTTCACTCTCTTCCCCTGCGGCAATCACTGCATAAAGAAAAAAAACACTAAATTAAAAACATGACTCCCAAAAGGAAAACTTAAATTTTGAAATAAAAAATAAAACAAAAAAGGATAATGATGAAATCAAATGCAAACACAGCACCTTACTAATTTTAATGATATTCTCACCTCTGGAAGGATTTTTTGGGAAAACGCAAATTGTTTCCACCCCTGGAGCCGGACTAAAACTGCCATCGCCGAAATCTTGGACATCCTCACCAACAATCCCAAGATCACCTGCTTCAATAACACCTGCAGCAACTTCGTCCTCCAAATCCGATTGGCACCTAGCAACTGTTGAGCAACAAACAAATCTATTAACAAAATTACACCTCAATTCATAGCTCCTCAAAATCAGATAGACAACCAATAACTAGCGGGTGAACAATTAATCATATACAATATATAGAATTTTGAGAATAAAATATAGCAAAAATTTATATTTTCAGGATGAAATGAAATTACAAATGACTTTGATACCCAGCAACAATGAATCAAAGAACTAAAAAATAAAAGGGTAAATTACAATAAGCCCAATAAGTTTGGAATAATTACACTGAACTCTATTAAGGTTTTAATTCACATAACACTTGACACCCTTTTCATTAGAAATTTGTTAGTTATATGAATAAAAAGACAATATTGTCATCTCTTTTACATTGAAGTGTATATTTTACATTTTGTATCTTTGTGTGTTTATAGCATCTGCATTAATTTTGATCTTTTTTAACGTTACTAAAAGGGAGGTCAATGTAATTGTAGGCTGCTTGTATTTTCTCCAAAGGAGGTCAGTGTAACTTACCCACAACAAAAATAAGAAAAAATACGACCCAAAAAGAAATGTCAGGAATTCAATTGAAACCCAGCATCTATCAAGTAAACAAATAAGGGTTCAAAGAAAGCACGCAAGGTGCTCAGAATAATACCAAAAATCCAGTTAACACCAAGCAACTATCAAAATCAATCAACATCCAATTAATGAAAACAGAAATTCAACTTTATTCCACATAGCAAACAGCATTCAACATCATATTAAAAGCAATAAACTCTCTAATCAGAGCACAAAAATCAGCACACAAACATGTTTAGCCATTTTTCAAAAAATAAAGAAAATACCAAACAATTTTCAAAAAATGAAGAAAATACGAAACAAACGGTATTACTAAGAAATAATCATGTATAAGAGGCGCCACCAAAATGTGCAATCTGAATTGAGTTCATATCGATTATTATACTAGACATGCATGAATCAAATCACCAACAGATATATTAATGAATCAGACAATCATGAAGATAATAACAGATAAACATATAAAGAGCCGATCGTAACAAAGGCCGAGTTCAGAAATGGAAGCAAAATCGATCGATGAATTAAATTAGATTACATAATACAAATTCAAATCTGAAAGAGAAGAAAATGATCTAGATCTGAGATGCGAACCTTGGAGGAGGAAGGGAGAGGAGAGGAGGAGAAAAGCTAGGATGTAGAAAACCCTAACCCTCATTTTTCTAGAGAGAGAGAGAGAGAGAGAGAGAGAGAGAGATTGAAGAAGCAAGAGGTATGGTCTGCGTTGGTTTGGTTTTGTTGTGTTGGTTTTTGGTTTTTTAGGTGAAGTGCAGCATATTAATCAACGCGTGGACCAGAGAGACTCCAAAACCAAACAAGGGCTCTCTCTCTCTCTCTCTGTGCAAGTGAACGGTCAATGATGATGAACAGGTCGTGTTTGGAAACGGGGATTAAAATGAAACCAGACGGTGTCGTTTCGAGGGTAGGTTAACTTGTGAATTCAATTCTTCCCTGTTGGGGCTAAACATATTTGGGGGCTATTTGAGAAGTTGGTAAAAAAAATTAACTTTTTAATTTTTTATCAATTTTTTTTAAAAAAGTTATTAAAAAAGTCAATTTTTTTGCTAAAAAAGTCATAAAAAAAAGTTAAAAAGTCAGTTTTTTACCAACTTCTCAAAACACTCCTGGCTAGAAAGTGTTTATAAAATTTTTTTTTTTTTTAAGAAAATTTATTTATAAGTCCTATTAGGGAGACTTATATAATGTAAAGTCTTGTGTAATTTCTTATAGAGTTTGAAGTCCTATTTAAATTAGAAAGTGTTCCACAAAGTCCTATAAATTGTGTTTAAATGGTTTTCGTATACTATTATACCCTTTATATATGTTTCCATGTTATAAGTTATTAACCGTATTATTTATTGGAGACTTTTAGGAATCTTTATTGTGTAGGCTTCGTCTGGTGCCGTGATCTGCACTATAATCGCGGAGGCTTGTGGGTTTTCAAAATGTTACTGGTTTGGGTGGTTTTGTTGTTTGATCTTGCTGATCTAGACTCAAATTGTTTGAGGGAAGGAGATAAAGTTGTCTGCTTCTTCAGTTGGTGAGTGTTACTCTGTATTTTTGTCGATTGTTTAGTTTTCAATGTCATCATATATGATATGGATTTCGCAATCTGGTACAGCCATTCATTGGCACACTTAGCCTCCATTGAAGTTACATTTAGGTTATAATGATAATCACGCATCAACTTGTGTGGTAACATTATTGTATTGTAATGTTTATATATGTGTCACATTAAGTTTCGTAAAAGTACATTACGTTCGCTTATTAAGTTTTATTTGAATGTGAGAATGTTGTCGGGTTGTGCGAAATGGTACAGCCATACATTGGCACAATTTCGTTAGCCTCGAAGGCCATTACGTTTAGGTTGTAATGTTAAACCACACCTACGTACGATGTTGTCATTTTTGGTCTGTGTTACGTTCGTTTGTATTTAGTTTGTATTTTGCAATTGTTGTACTTATTGAAAACATATGTGTCATATTACATTTCACAAACTTATTGGGTTTTTATTTTTTCCATTTTAATGTCACAATGTTGCTTATTCGTGAAAAGTATTGGAATGTATGAGAATGTAACTCGCATACACATGGATATGATCATGGTTTTTATATTGTGTTGTCCCATTGTTGTATTTACTGTGGACATATATGTCATATTACGTTTCCCAAACTTATTCGGTTTTTATTTTTTCCAATTGAATGTGACAATGTTGTTGGTTCATGGAAAGTATTGGAATGTATTTTAATGTTACTCTTACTTTTCATTATATATTATTCAATTTGGATTTTTATTGTTTAGCTGTAAAATTTCTTATGATTGATTGTGATTGAATATGGGTTGAACCATGTTGTACGATGTCGACGTTACTGTGCTCATATTTGATTACATATCACATATTTCCCATGCCTTGTTTTTTTTATTTTTTGTAGAATATAGTGACACGGTTAATGTTTCATTTATTTCGTTGCGCAGGATATGGACGTCATGCTATTTTGCACCTTCGGTTCATCCACTGTTGCTGTTAGGGGTGTTAATGGATTGACATTCAAACAATTGGTTGAAAATTTATATGACAAGTGGGCGAATGTGACACCATCATCGATTTCCATATCTTACAAACTACCGTGTCACAAAAACTAATTCATGATGAGTAATGATGTGGACATGGAAAACATGTTTTCCATTGCAAGGTCCATTGGTGTTACCCATATCAACGTTGCAATTGACTTGCAAAATGAGGTGGCTGATTTGATTCGAGGTAATCAATTCGGTGAGACTATCTTCGCAAGTCAAATGGATCCTAACATTGAACAATTATCGGGTCCCGAAACTAACGTAAATTTGTTGCCCAATTATTGTCGCCACAGTGAGAAACATTGATGACAGTTGATTGGTCACACGACATTAGTCACGTAGGCCAATGTTTCGAAGGGGGTGTTACCGCATTCCGTTTAGTTCTGTCCAAATATGCTATTAAGTGTGGGTTTGACTTCAAATTCATGAAAAACGATTCAGTGTAGGTCACGGTTGTGTGCACGTTGCGAGAGCAAAAAGGGTGTACATGGTTGATACATGGAAAGGTTCAAACATGTAATGGATACTTTTACTTGAAGAGGTTGAACAACTTGCATAATTATGGTGCTGTTGTTTGCATTGGGAAGAATAGTAGACTAAACTCTGAATTGGTTTGTAATGTTATTGGTGATCGGTTACGTGATAAGCCACTTACACGTCCCACTGACGTCGTGTTTGACCTAAAAAATAAGTATCGACTGAATGTTAATTACTACATAGCATGGTTAGGTGTGGAGAAGGCAAAAGACGAAGTGTATGGTGACTATCATGTTTCATTCGATCAACTCAGATGGTACGTGGATGCGGTTATGTAGTACAACCCTGGGAGTTATATCAACTTGGATTTCGAGCAATCAACCAGCCAATTTAACCGGTTCTTCATATCATTCAAATCTTGCATTGATGGATTCAACCATATCCGCCCATTATTGTTTCTTGATGGCATTTTTTTGAAAGGGAGATTTAAAGGCAATTTGCTTGTAGCGACGAGGAAGGATGGCAACAAAGGTACGTGTCTTATGATGATTATTTCAAAATTTCATATAGCAACGCATCACATTGCGACTAAACATTTTTTATTAGTCCACTATAGCAGTAGGGGATCCCCAATGGCAAGATTGTTTCCAATTTAATGTTATTTTCATATCATTGTCTATGGTACGATTTGAATTGTGAACAATTGTTAATGTGAACGTATACTGTCACGACCCCAACCCGCCCCTAGTAGGATGGTGCCGTGATGGCCAGTAATCCGTGATCACCGAAGGCCAACTTATCAAAATCCACGCACAATAGAGTACTCATAGGGGGCTTACAAATGCGGAAGCAATAAATCAAATTACAAGTGGTCCATAAGAGCTGTGCGTAAATCAAATGAGGTGATATGTACAATATGATTTTACAACCAATTCGTAAATAACAAAATACAAATTACATCTTGATCAAAAGGCTTCTAGGCCGACATATACAAAATACAGGAAATATGAGCCAAGAAGTATGATTTTCAAGATTGGCCGAAGTAAATACAAAAGCCGACATAAACACAAAATGAAGGTGTAGAAACAACATCGCCGACAAGAATGCAAAAACAAAGCCGACGTAAAATCAAGAGTCCAAAACAAGCTTGCAAACACATCTAGGCATCGCCGCCGTCCTGCTCATCACCTACATATATATATAGAGGGTGAGTATGGAAACTCAGTGAATGATACTAGTAATAAAAGTTTTGCATGAATATAGCCGAAGTCTTTACGAAACAAACATGCCCAAAACCATACAATATTAGCCGAGATCCTTTCAAAGCAAAATACGACAAAACTTTACCGAATCAAAGGATGAACTGTATTCATCTATCAAGTCTTACAAGTTCAAAGGATGCTCTCTGACATCAGCAAAACATAGCCCAAAAGCTTTCCAAACAATAGTCCGTATAATGATCCATTAGTGGCAAAACAAAGGACTGCACGATCCGTAATCGATTTAGACAAAATGGTCTTTGCGAAGTTTATAGTCCTCGGCCGGGGACTTGTGTTACTTAGGCCCGTAGCCCTTTTAACACAATGGCTTTTCAAGAAAGGACCGTATCCTTTTAATACAAGATGGTGTCACTTAGGCGTAGCCCTTTTTAACAAATGGTCTTTGCGAAAGTTTAGAGTCCTCCAGCTAAGGGACTTTTAAACTTAGTGCTACGAAAGTTTATAGTCCTCCAGCCAAGGGACTTTCAAGACAACATCAAAACAAAGCTTATACTTGATACATCGAAATAGGCTAATCATTCATGCTTAACAAATACTTTCGTCAAAACAAAGCAAGACAAGGTTTATCAAAACAGTAGAACATAGCTTTATTAAAAGCACCACTCACCTAGCTCTTCAGGTGTCAGCTCAAGCAAAGATCAAAGTCCTGACAAATCACATGGCAAATCACATTCTCAAAACAAGCTTTACATACATGTAATGATCTCGGTGCTCCCACTGAGTCCAAATCAAAAACAAGGCGACACATACAGAGAGTCAAAACACTGTTTTCCGTCCCGTGGAACACACTGGGTACCATCCAGGTCTTGCCGAGGTCCCACACCTCCTTGCCGAGATGTAGTCCTGATGGCCACATACAAAACGAAATCGGGAAAACCTGAGTTCCCCTTTGGAGAACGCAAGGGACAAGATCATCAAGAACATCAAAAAAACATGCATTGCTAAAATCATAACTCGTTTATTCAAAACTAAGATTCCATGCCAAGAGTTCAAAAACATGGACCTGGGTACCCGTACAAGAAGACCATGCAAGGACAAACACGAAAACATGATTCTTGCCTCAAACTTTCGGATCAAAACAAGGTTTTCCTTCAAGAATATTTAAACAACATTTTCTCTTTCAAAACCAACTTCAAATCAATGCATGACATGCAAAACAAATTCAATCATGCAATGCAGCTAGATGATCAACAAGAGCAATCGGAGTAGAGCAAGAATCTAACCTCAAAACTGAAATCCAACGGTTCGATTTTCCAAGATCAAGCCCGGAACTCGACTTCTCACTCTAAAACTCCTTCCTTCGACTTCTAGAGCTTCTCTCTCTAAAAACAAAGCTTTGAGACAAAATGATTTGTTTCTAAGCCTGCCGGCTGTCTTAACACTCAGCTCGGACATGTGGCATTACCGGGTTGGTTTAACTCAAAAAGGTGACTGGTTGATTAGACAAGTCCCTGACAAAGCGTATTCAACAAGCTTGATGGCAAGACACATCAGCGAGTAATGACATCGGCTAAAGACAAAGCTTCGGCAACAGGATAACAAAGACATCGGCTAGGGAGGACGACACTTGACTAAGCTGTGCCACACCTTGGCCTGGGTGTGCCACACCTCGGTCCAGGCCATACCTGTCCAAGGACAAGGATCACAAGTACAAAACATCTCGGCCTTGGCTCTAAACACATCGGCCCAAAGAGTGACATCTCGGCAAACATGCCGAGGTGAAGATGGAGGTCAACTAAGGGGTTCCAAAACGGTTCTAAGTGCAAAGGTTCAAAGGCGAACTAGGCTAAGTCAACCTCGGTTACACACCAAGTAAGGAACAAGATCAAACAAGCAACACGTAACAAAGCAAGTCAAAACAAGACAACAAGATTTATAATCGTGACAAGACAAGATCATACGAAATGTATGCAAGCATGGCTAAGTCAAGATGAGGGTTATTACATCCTACCCCCCTTAAAGAAGTTTGGTCCCCAAACTTAAGGTACCTTGTTCCAAGAATAATTCTGGATGTCGAATTTTCATCTCTTCTTCCACTTCCCATGTGGCATTCTTGCCGTAGTGCTCTTTCCATTCCACCTTTACCATTGGTATTGACTTGTTCCTCAACTGCCTAACTTGTCTGTCAACAATAGACGTCGGCTTCTCTTCATAGTCTAAATTCTCGTTAACTTCAATTCCATAATAATCAATCACATGTAGAGGATCCCGAATATACTTCCTTAACATCGAAACATGGAACACATTATGGACTTGGCTCAACTCGGGTGGTAAAGCAAGTCTGTAGGCAACGGAGTTAACCTTGTCAAGAATTTCAAATGGCCCAATATAGCGGAGTGCTAACTTACCTTTCTTCCCAAATCTGGAAACTCCTTTCATTGGCGAAACCTTTAAGAATACATGGTCTCCCACTTCGAATTCCAACTCTTTCCTTCTCCGGTCGGCGTAACTCCTCTGTCGGCTCTGGGCAGTTTTAATCCTCTGTTGGATGAGTTTAATCTTCTCTGTTGTTGCTTGAATCAATTCGGGACCTAGTAGAGCTCTGTCTCCAGCCTCGGTCCAACATATCGGCGACCTGCATTTTCTCCCATACAAAGCCTCATACGGTGCCATGCCAATGCTAGCCTGATAACTGTTGTTGTAAGCAAATTCCACTAATGGTAAATTCATTCTCCAACTTCCTTGGAAGTCTAAAACACATAGTCTAAGCATGTCTTCAAGTGTCTGAATTGTCCTCTCTGTTTGCCCATCCGTCTGGGGATGAAAAGCTGTACTAAATCTCAACTCGGCTCCAAAAGCTTTTTGCAGACTCTGCTAGAATCTTGAAACAAATTTCGGATCTCGGTCTGATACGATGGACATCGGCGCCCCATGAAGTCTAACAATTTCATTCACATACAACAAGGCAAGCTGGTCGGCGTTGAAAGTGGTCTTGACAGGCAGGAAGTGTGCTAATTTAGTTAACCTGTCAACAACAACCCAAATCGAATCCATACCCTTCTGCGTTTTCGGCAATCCAATTACAAAATCCATTGAGATGTGCTCCCATTTCCATTCAGGAATTAGCAAAGGTTGAAGAAGTCCTGCTGGTCTCTGATGTTCTGCTTTCACTTGTTGACAATGCAAACACTGGGACACGAATTCGGCTAATTCTCTCTTCATATTTGGCCACCAAAAGGTCTGTTTTACATCTTGATACATCTTGGTATTCCCTGGGTGAACAGCAAACTTGGAATTATGAGCTTCCAGCAAAATTTTCCTTTTCAACTCTGGAACGTCGGCCACACACAATCTTCCTTCAAACTTAAGCACTTGGTTCTCAAAAGTATACCCTGACCTCGGCTTTGTAACAATCTCATCGGCTATCTTTCTGAAGAATTTGTCCTCCATTTGTCTTGCCTTCACTTCTTCAACAATAGTTGATTCTACTGAAATCATGGTTAGACATGCCAAATTCCCAACTGACTTTCTGCTCAAAGCGTCGGCTACGCTGTTAGCTTTTCCTAGGTGATACTGAATTTGCATATCATAGTCTTTCAACAGCTCAAGCCATCTTCTCTGCCTCAAATTCAATTCTTTCTGAGAGAACAGGTATTTTAAACTCTTATGATCTGTAAAAACCTGACAAGAAGCTCCATACAAGTAATGACGCCAAATTTTTAAAGCAAATACAACGGCTGCTAACTCCAAATCATGGGTAGGATAGTTCTTTTCATGAGGCTTCAACTGACGAGATGCATATGCTATGACTTTACCCTTTTGCATTAATACACAACCCAAACCCTTATGCGATGCATCACTATAGACCGAAACTCCTCATTACGATGGAAGTACAAATCTTGGTCTTTGTAACCAACCTCGTCTTGAGTTCTGGAAAGTGACTCGATCTTGATCCATTCATACGGTGTTCCCTTCTTAGTCAATTGCGTCAGCGGAATTGCAATTCTTGAGAAATCCTTCACAAACTTCTGTAATATCACCTGCCCAAGAAAACTTCGAACCTCGGACACATTAGTCGGCCTCGGCCAATTCACTACGACCTCAACTTTGCTAGGATCAACTGAAATGCCCTCTTCATTTATTACATGACCCAGAAATGAAATAGTAGAAAGCCAAAACTCACACTTATTAAACTTAGCATACAGTTTCCGGTCTCTCAAAATCTGCAAAGCAAGTCTCAAATGGTTCTCATGTTTAGCTTCACTCTTGGAATAGATTAATATATCATCAATGAAAACGACCACAAACTCATCTAAGTATGGCTTGAAGACTTTATTCATTAAATTCATGAATGCAGCAGGGGCATTGGTCACTTCAAAAGGCATTACTAAAAACTCGTAGTGGCCATATCTCGTCCGAAAAGCAGTTTTCTCAACATCCTCGGCCTTAACCTTAAGCTGGTGATAACCCGACCTAAGGTCAATCTTAGAAAAGACTCGTGCTCCTTGCAGCTGATCAAGTAAATCGTCAATCCTAGGTAATGGGTACTTATTCTTAATGGTGACCTTATTGAGTTCTCTATAATCGATGCAAAGACGGAGTGTACCATCCTTTTTCTTGACAAATAAAACGGGTGCTCCCCAAGGTGAAGTACTCGGCCTAATGAATCCCTTATCCAACAATTCTTGCAATTGCAGTTTCAACTCCCTAAGTTCAGCTGGGGCCATCCTATATGGTGTTTTGGAGATCAGCTGTGTTCCCGATATGATATCAACAGTGAACTCTATTTCTCTATCAACTAAGTGACCAGGCAAATCATTCGGAAAGACGTCGGCGAATTCATTCACAACTGGTATGTCGGCTAAAATAGCATTTCCATCCTGATTACTCAGTATACTACACAAATAACCCTTACACCCTTTTTGGATCAACTTATAGGCCTTCATGGATGAGATTAAGTAAGGTGGGGGCACTACTCCTTTACCCTGAAAAATAACCTCGGCTAGATTCGGGGGTTTCAATGTGACACTCTTTGAAACACAATTAATAGATGCGTAATTCGCTACTAACCAATCCATTCCCAGTATAACATCAAAATGAGCTATGTCCAATGGCATTAAGTCAACCAACAATTCAACATCCTCAATCATAACAACACATGATCTATAGATGGATGCAACAATCATCGTTTTCGGATGGCGTGAACCACAGATAACACATAATGAAGGGATTCTAGTTTCCTATCAATCTTCTCGGCAAACTTAGTAGACACAAACGAATGCGTAGAACCCGAATCAATCAACACATAAGCATCTTGAGAGCAAATAGAGAGTGTACCTGACACCACTGCTTCAGCATTCTGAGTGTCTCCGGGTACTAGTGCAAACACTCTGCCCTGTCTCATCTGTCCCTTCCCCGCATTACCTTTCTGAACGGTACCTGAGGTGTTCTCACTTTTCTTGCTGGTTTCGGCCTTTGTCTTAGGACAATCTCTCACAAAATGACCCATTTCTCCACATTCATAGCAAGCTCCAGACGTCCGACGACAGACCCCGAAATGATGCTTCCCACAATCCGAACACGTCGGCTTAGTATTACCTTCCTGCTTTGGATAACCAGTACTGCCCTTATTCATCTTCTTCTGGGTGCCCAACTGTGCTCGGCGACTGTCATGGTTCTGCCTTTTTCGCTGATTCTCTCATGAGTTCTGGTATCTGTTTAAGTTAGCCTCGGCCAAAATGGCTTTGTCCAATACTTCGGCATAGGTCGGCATATTGTGCAGGTTAACCCGGTCTTGAATCGGTCCGCGAAGCCCACCTTCAAACTTTCTAGCCTTCATGTATTCATCGTTGGCCATGCGAGGTGCAAACCTTGCCAATTCGATAAGCGGTCATATTCGCCCTTTGTTCGATTGTCTTGTGTCAACGTTTGAAATTGATAGCCTTGCGGTTTCGGACATAGGGAAAATGCTTGTTGTAAAAGCAGTTCCAAAAATCTTGCCCAAGTTAAACCAGGTTAGTTTCTCGATCATCATCCACTATCTTCGGCGTCATCGTCCAAGGTAAATCTCGACCAATGTCACCTTGAACATCGATCTTGAGGAAGATCTCAAGCAACTTCTTCATTTCCAAAACCACGCCTCGGCCTTCATCGGCTCTATACCTCCGAGAATCTCGGTGGTTTCATTTTCTTGAACTCCGATCAAAGCTATTGTGCCGTCCCATATAAAATTTGTGCGGAGGAACTTGTGGCACTGGGGGAGGTGGAGGCGGGACTACATTTCGGCCGTTTGTCTGCTCAGCCTGGGTCGAAGTGGCACTAGCGTACTGCTGTCTTGTTTGCCTCAACTCGCGGGCCAATCCTTCCACTAATCTTTCCAATCTGTCTAATCTGTCTTCGGACTGATCTCGGCCCAGTGGAGGTCTACCTCTCCTCATGATGCTATGAGTATGCAAAGTGTGACTTTTAAGCAAGTAAGCAAATAACCACGTAGGCATGCAACAAATAGACATGTCAAGACAATGCACACCTTGTTCAAATAACAAGCACTATGATGTAACCCTAGCATCTTTCTAAGGGAATTCCTATGCTCTTTAGGACTCAAAGTGTGTGGATATTGTATACTAAGGAACTTGTGCTCTGATACCATTTTGTCACGACCCCAACCCGCCCCTAGTAGGATGGTGCCGTGATGGCCAGTAATCCGTGATCACCGAAGGCCAACTTATCAAAATCCACGCTGTAATTACATAGGGGGCTTACAAATGCGGAAGCAATAAATCAAATTACAAGTGGTCCATAAGAGCTGTGCGTAAATCAAATGAGGTGATATGTACAATATGATCTTACAACCAATTCGTAAATAACAAAATACAAATTACATCTTGATCAAAAGGCTTCTAGGCCGACATATACAAAATACAGGAAATACGAGCCAAGAAGCATGATTTTCAAGATTGGCCGAAGTAAATACAAAAGCCGACATAAACACAAAATGCCGGTGTAGAAACAACATCGCCGACAAGAATGCAAAAACAAAGCCGACGTAAAATCAAGAGTCCAAAACAAGCTTGCAAACACAACTAGGCATCGCCGCCGTCCTGCTCATCACCTACATATATATATAGAGGGTGAGTATGGAAACTCAGTGAATGATACTAGTAATAAAGGTTTTGCATGAATATAGCCGAAGTCTTTACGAAACAAACATGCCCAAAACCATACAATATTAGCCGAGATCCTTTCAAAGCAAAACACGACAAAACTTTACCGAATCAAAGGATGAACTGTATTCATCTATCAAGTCTTACAAGTTCAAATGATGCTCTCTGACATCGGCAAAACATAGCCCAAAAGCTTTCCAAACAATAGTCCGTATAATGATCCATTAGTGGCAAAACAAAGGACTGCACGATCCGTAATCGATTTAGACAAAAGCGGTCTTTGCGAAGTTTATAGTCCTCGGCCGGGGACTTGTGTTACTTAGGCCCGTAGCCCTTTTTAACACAATGGCTTTTCCAAGAAAGGACCGTATCCTTTTAATACAAGACTGGTGTCACTTAGGCCCGTAGCCCTTTTTGACAAATGGTGCTGCGAAAGTTTAGAGTCCTCCAGCTAAGGGACTTTTAAACTTAGTGCTACGAAAGTTTATAGTCCTCCAGCCAAGGGACTTTCAAGACAACATCAAAACAAAGCTTATACTTGATACATCGAAATAGGCTAATCATTCATGCTTAACAAATACTTTCGTCAAAACAAAGCAAGACAAGGTTTATCAAAACAGTAGAACATAGCTTTATTAAAAGCACCACTCACCTAGCTCTTCAGGTGTCGGCTCAAGCAAAGATCAAAGTCCTGACAAATCACATGGCAAATCACATTCTCAAAACAAGCTTTACATACATGTAATGATCTCGGCGCTCCCACCGAGTCCAAATCAAAAACAAGGCGACACATCTGAGAGTCAAAACATTTTCCGTCCGTGGAACACACTGGGTACCATCCGGTCTTCTTGAGGTCCACACCTCCTTCTTGAGATGTGGTCACGATGGCCCACATACAAACGAATCGGAAAACACAGTTTCCCTTTGGAGAACGCAAGGGACAAGATCATCAAGAACATCAAAAAAACATGCATTGCTAAAATCATAACTCGTTTATTCAAAACTAAGATTCCATGCCAAGAGTTCAAAAACATGGACCTGGGTACCCGTACAAGAAGACCATGCAAGGACAAACACGAAAACATGATTCTTGCCTCAAACTTTCGGATTAAAACAAGGTTTTCCTTCAAGAATACTTAAACAACATTTTCTCTTTCAAAACCAACTTCAAATCAATGCATGACATGCAAAACAGATTCAATCATGCAATGCAGCTAGATGATCGACAAGAGCAATCGGAGTAGAGCAAGAATCTAACCTCAAAACTGAAATCCAACGGTTCAATCTTCCAAGATCAAGCCCGGAACTCGACTTCTCACTCTAAAACTCCTTCCTTCGACTTCTAGAGCTTCTCTCTCTAAAAACAAAGCTTTGAGACAAAATGATTTGTTTCTAAGCCTGCCGGCTGTCTTAACACTCAGCTCGGACATGTGGCATTACCGGGTTGGTTTAACTCAAAAAGGTGACTGGTTGATTAGACAAGTCCCTGACAAAGCGTATTCAACAAGCTTGATGGCAAGACACATTGGCGAGTAATGACATCGGCTAAAGACAAAGCTTCGGCAACAGGATAACAAAGACATCGGCTAGGGAGGACGACACTTGACTAAGCTGTGCCACACCTTGGCCTGAGTGTGCCACACCTCGGTCCAGGCCATACCTGTCCAAGGACAAGGATCACAAGTACAAAACATCTCGGCCTTGGCTCTAAACACATCGGCCCAAAGAGTGACATCTCGGCAAACATGCCGAGGTGAAGATGGAGGTCAACCAAGGGGTTCCAAAACGGTTCAAAGTGCAAAGGTTCAAAGGCGAACTAGGCTAAGTCAACCTCGGCTACACACCAAGTAAGGAACAAGATCAAGCAAGCAACACGTAACAAAGCAAGTCAAAACAAGACAACAAGATTTATAATCATGACAAGACAAGATCATACGAAATGTATGCAAGCATGGCTAAGTCAAGATGAGGGTTATTACATCGTATACTTTGTTAAAAATATTACACATCTAACGTAAAACTTGTCAAATCTGCCAGGTTTATTCCGATTAGCTTTTGCTATTGTTGACTCCGAAACGATTGCAAATTGGACTTGGTTTTTACAACATCTAACAAACGTTGACAATAGTGCTCGCACATTAACTTTCGTATCTAATCGTAATGTTGGGTTGCTCAAATCCTTGCCTACTGTATTCTCATCTGCACACCATGCATATTGTCTACAACATCTCCAAGCAAATTTGAGAGACAAATTACAATGGGTTAACAACCGTATCCATTTTGGTTTAATGGCCAAGTTGCGTGAATGTGCATATGCTCTAACCGAGACTTCGTTTCAGCACCATTTGACCAAGCTAAAAGGATAAGGATGATCTGGAATAAATAATTTCTAGGAAGATATGCCACCGAACCATTGGGCCAACGCGTATTTCAAGTTTGTACGATACTTATATGTGATAACATTGAAAGTACCCAATATGTGATAACATTTGTATTATGTTTTCAAAATGTCAACGGGGGCAAATGGTATGGGGAGATGACCTCAAACGTTGCAAAATCGTGTAATAAATGGATACTTGATTTACCCAATCACAAGGTTGGTTGATACAATTAGAAATTAGATAATGACTATGAGGATTGAGCGTAAATTATTGGTTACTAATTGAAATGGGTTACTTTGTCCAAAAATGAAAAGTCGTGTTAGAGAGGCGTACTCCAATGGTTGCACATGGATTGTTAGCCAGGAAAATGAAGACATATACGAGGTCTATTCATTTCCAACGGTGTTGGTAAACATTGGCAAACATTCATGTTCATGTTTCCAGTGGCAATTAAATGGATTCCCATGATTTTAGTACATGTGTTAAACAATTTTTCACTGTCGATCAGTACAAAGAAGCTTATTCTGGATACATTCAACCAATACCAACAGTTGGCAAACCCTCCTTCTTGGAAAATGACTTCATCATATATCTACCGACAGTTAAACGTCCTCCAAGGTGACCAAAGAAGAATCGGATACCATCTCGGAGAAAGAAACTAAGTCAGATCAAGTGCGATCGATGTGGCCGCATGGGTAGCCACAACCAAAAGACATGTAAATAACCAATTTAGTAATAGACACTTAGCGGAAAAGTTTTATAATCAGTTTTGAATAGCAACATTGTATTATCGTAGTAGAACGTAGCGAAACAAAATGATGACAAATTTTAATAAGTGATCATTCAGCTGGTTTTTTCCTTCACACTACTTTCATTCATATGTTAGGTTTACATGTTTATTTATTTGTTTATGCAACTGTATGTTTCAAACCAGCAAAACACGTTTGGATAGTGCGTTGCACGCTGGCCTTGTATGTGAGAAGCCATAGTTTTTGAAGCGAGGTCACGTTGCTGTTATTTTGTCAATGTGACACAGGTTATCCTGCAGCCAGTTCATCAATCTTAAATTACAACATATTCTTGACAGATTAAATTGACAAAGCACACCCCAACGTTAATGTGCAGCATACATATTGAGTGAATGACAATTGCAAAATGTGAGGCATCTACAGACAAAGTGACATTTGGTAAATGAAAACTGAACCACATTTATCTAATAAAACCCACCACCTTCAACATCCTGTCACAAGTATTAAACACTCCAATACATTCACCTTCATAATCTTTAAAGTATACATGGGAAGTCAAATTTTGTTACAACAATCCACCATCGATACGTAATGTGAATGTCCAAAGCAACAATTTCAGCAACGTAGACAACAAACGACATATTATCAATCCTTAATCTTTTTAGTTGCATTTTCCAACTCCCTATGACGAGTACCAAACACTATCATACATTGACCATCACAATCTGCATATTAGAGATAGATAACCAAGATCGCTTCTGACATTCACATTTACCTTCACATTCATAATCACATTAACATTTACACAACCACATTCACATTTGCACTTTCCAACTCCCTAAGACAAGTACAAAATACTGTCATACATTCACAATCACAATTTTTGTATTAGAGACGGACAACCAAGATCCATTCTGACATTTACATTCACAATCACAATCACAGTAACATTTACATTCACATTTACACAACCACTTTCACATTTACATTTTGTAACTCCTTAAGACAAGTACCAAACACTGTCATACATTCACAATCACCATCTGGGTATTAGAGATGACCAACCAACATCGTTTCCGACATTCACATTCATATTCACCTTCACATTCACATTTATACAACCACATTCACATTTAGTTACCCAACTGTAACAACCCCCGTACTGAATGTTGAATTTGATTGAATAGACTGTATGTAGACTGTACTGTTTGAATACATGAAAAATGTTTTTGGCATACAGATTTTCACAGCTCAATGGACACTAGTTATTTACTGTATTGGCTTCGCCAATACATACTCTGTTTAATCGTATTCGTTTCAAAGAGCCTTGATAATCTCGGATTCTTGGCGATTCTGATGCTAAACCCATAGGGCCGGGTTTGGGTCGTGACAGAGTGGTATCAGAGCCAGGTTAACCACGAGTTATACCGCACACACGTGTCCAAATGAGCTATAGGGTGTCCTAGAAAAGCAATTAGGGCATCTCATGAACTTGAAAAGTGTGTGCTTCTGACTGACTGATTATATGTAAAATGTTAAACTGTTTAATTATACAACTGCTTATCATGATAATTGATATAACTGCTTATAGTGAAATGAATAATGCAAACACTGCAAATGAAACTGAAGCATCATCCTCTGAGGCCAGAATGGCCAGACTTGAACAAATGATAGGACTGATAATTGAAAGGCTAGACCAACAACCGAACCAACAGCCCCCACCTCCTCCTCCTCCGGTGCAACCGGAACAGAATGTACAGAATGTGAATGTGAATGAGGTGGACATTATTGCATTGACTCAGAAATTCAGCAAGATGAAACCGCCGTCCTTTCAGGGAGGCTTAGAACCGTTAAAAGCTGAAGCTTGGGTGCTTGAAACAAAAAAATTGTTCAAAATGTTTCCGTGCTCCGAAGCCAATAAAGTATTGTTAGCTACCTTCACCTTGCAAGAAGAGGCCAGAAGGTGGTGGATGCTGGTCCGTGATACTAACGCTGTAGTGACATGGGCTCAGTTTAAGGAGTCCTTCTTTGAAAAGTATTTTCCCCAGTGCATCAGGGACAGAAAAGTAACGAAGTTTGAACAACTGAGACAAGGCAAAGTGTCAGTTGCAGAGTATGAGAAGAAATTTACTGAACTTGCTAGGTATGCACCACACATGGTGGACACCGATTATAAGAAGGCCAGGAGGTTTGAAGGCGGCCTTAGTGTTGCTATACAGGACCGAATAAATGTTTTGAAACTGCCAACTTTTGTGGGTGTTCTCGACCAGGCATTGATGGCCGAGACGAATATTGCAAGATGAAACAATCAAACGCCAACAAGCGAGTGGCAAGGAAAAGCGGGGTTTCAAATTTAAGAAAGGTAAGCATAACCCAAAGAACCAAAGCGAGAATACGGGGTCGACGACTAGCCCCAGTCAAGGGAGTGGGTGTACTCCACCCTGCTCCGTATGTGGCAACAAGCACAAAGGGGTTTGCTACCAGATTTCTGGAGCTTGTTTCAGGTGTGGCAAGGTGGGCCACAGAATTATAGACTGTCCCTCTGCCCCACAATCCAAAGAGTAAAGTCAAGATTCAATAAGAGCAAAGATCAACAACACCAAACCGAACCCTAAAGCTACCGGAAAAGAGCCTATGAGGCGGTAAGTGTTCGCCTAATCTTAGGGAGACGTGCAAAACACTGAGATTGTTGTGTCAGGTATCCTCTCTATCTGTGCTCAAAACGCTTATGTATTGATTGATTCGGGGTCTATACATTTGTATGTATCGCATGCTTTTTCGCGTAAATTGAATAGACCCTTAGAACCCATGAATTACTTGTTAGCCGTATCATCACCTGTTGGGGGATCCATGACATGTGCATATATGTATCCTGCTTGTGAAATTATGGTTGGGGATATGCATCTGTTTATTGATTTACTACCGTTGAACATAGATCATTTCGATGTAATATTGCGGATGGATTGGTTACAAAAATATCATACTACTATCGATTGTGTGACCAAGCAAGTTGTTTTCCGTCCACCGGGTTTGCCTGAATTTGTGTTTAATGGGAGTGGAGTAGTACCTCCTCCGTGTCGATTTCTTCTGTGAAAGCATTAAACCGATTAGAAAGGGTGCAAAGGATATCGTGTTACGTATTGATCAGTCTGCTAATGATAATGTTAAAAGCGATGAATTGCATTCCTATAGTTAGAGAATTCCCGGATGTATTTCCGGATGATTTGCTGAGATTTGATTGATAGGGAAATTGAATTTACTGTGGATGTGATCCTGGGTACACAGCCGATATCGAAAGCTCCTTACCGAATGGCCCCAACTGAATTGAAAGAACTGAAGGTACAATTGCAAGAGTTGTTAGACAAGAAGTTCATCAGACCTAGTACTTCACCGTGGGGTGCACCTGTTTTGTTTGTAAAGAAAAAAGATGGCTCACTGAGACTGTGTATTGATTACCGCGAACTGAACAAGGTAACTGTAAAGAATAAATATCCATTGCCGCATATTGATGATCTATTTGACCAATTACAGGGTGCACAAGTGTTTTCCAAGATTGATCTTAGATCGGGGTATCATCAACTGAAAGTCAAACCGGAAGACATCGACAAAACTGCTTTTAGAATGAGGTATGGCCATTATGAATTTTTAGTTATGCCGTTCGGAGTTACGAATGCCCCTGCTGCATTTATGGACCTCATGAACAGAATTTTTAAACCATACCTTGATGATTTCATTGTGGTATTCATTGATGACATATTGATCTATTCTAAGACTGTAGAAGAACATGAACATCACCTAAGACTTGCCCTGCAGACCTTAAGAGAACAGAAACTGTATGCTAAACTGTCTAAATGTGAATTTTGGCTTGATCATGTGATGTTTTTGGGGCATGTTATTAGCAAAGATGGAATCTCTGTTGATCTGCAGAAAGTTGAAGCTATAGTGAACTGGCCTAGACCAACGAATGTAACGGAAGTCCGAAGCTTTTTGGGACTGGCTGGATATTACAGAAGATTTGTCAAAGATTTCTCCAAGATCGCCTTACCACTGACTCAGTTGACACAGAAAGGGACATCATTTAACTGGACTGACCAAAAGGAATCGGCATTTCAAGAATTGAAAACCCGACTTGTGGTATGCAGATTCGACTCTACCAGAATGCGGATGGTTATACTGTATTTAGTTATGCTTCTCATAAGGGTTTGGGGTGTGTTTTAATGCAGAATGGGAGAGTTATTACTTATGCTTCCCGACAGTTGAGACCACATGAAAAGAACTACCCGACCCATGACTTAGAACTTCTTTGCGATAGTGTTTGCACCGAAAATTTGGCGTCACTATTTGTATGGAGCAACATGTGAAGTGTATATCGACCACAAGAGCTTGAAGTACTTTTTCACTCGAAGAATCAATATGAGACAGCGGAGATGGTGGGCGATCAAAGATTATGACCTCTGATTTTGTACCATCAGGAAAAGCCAACATTCTTAGATGCATTGAGTCGAAAGTCAATTGCCAACTTAGCTTGTTTGCTCACCGGGCAGAAAGAATTGCTTCATGATCTGGAAAAGTCTGAAATTGAAATTGTTTTGAAAGAATAAGGTGGAACCTTAGTCTATTTCGCTCAACCAAAGATTGATTGAAGAGATTAAAGAAAACAACAACTGGATGATTTCTTGAAAAAGGTTATTGAAGAAAAAGATTCTAAACCGAGACCGGGTTCAAATTTGAGAACAATGTCTTGAAGTTTCAAGAAAAGACTGTGTACCGAATGATTCTCAATTGAAAAGAAGAGTCTTGCAAGAGGGCCACAATTCAAAATTGTCTATCCACGGGAACACGAAAATGTACCAAGATCTGAAACGAATTTCGTGGCGGGAATGAAGAAGAAGGAAATTGCCGACTTTGTGTCCAAATGTCTTCACCGCCAACAAGTCAAAGCGGAACATCAACGACCACGGGCTTCTGCAACCCTTACCCATACAGTGGAAATGAGAGCATATCACGATGGATTTCATTGTTGGATTACCTCGCTCCGGAAAGGTATGGACTCTATTTGGGTTATTGTTGATAGATTGACTAAATCAAGACACTTCCTACTGTCAAGACAATTTATAATGCGGACAAATTGGTATTATCTATATTGAAAATGAGATTGCATGGAGTGCTGTATCTATTGTTTCTCGAGGGATTCAAGTTTACATTGAGGTTACGGCAAAGCCTGATGCATTGAGTCAATTGAAATTTGAGTAGTGCCTATCATCCTCGAACGGATGGACAATCGAGATGACCATCCGGACTTTAGAGGATCTCGAGAATGTGTGTCCTTGATTTTCGTGAAACTGGAAAGTCATTTGCCGTTAATTCGCCTTACAACAACAGCCTACCATTCGAGTATTGGAATGGCGCCTTCGAGGCATTGTATGGCGAAAATGTAGATCTCCAATTTCTTTGGGTAGAAGTTGGAGATGGGCCTTTGCTTGGGCGAAATTGTATATGAAACGATCAAAAGATAAAACCGTCATGAAGAAAACCGGAAACCGCATGCAGTAGTAGAAGAGTTATGCGATGTCGAGACGGACAGAGAGTACGAAGTGGGTGATCACGTGTTTGTGAAAGTGACACCAATGAAAGGCCAGACTCGTTTTGGGGTCAAAGGCAAGTTAGCGCCAAGATATGTCGGACCGTATCAGATTATTGAGAAAATCAATCCGGTGGCGTATCAAGTTGCACTTCCTCCTGAAATGGAGCATATGCATAACGTCTTCCACATTTCGATGTTGAGAGACTATCTCCGGGATCCTTTTCATGTGATTGAGCCTACTCGGATAGTGCTTAGTGATGATTACACCTACGAGGAACGGCCTATACAGATTGTAAACAGATGGATTAAGAAACTGAGAAACAAAGAGATCCCGCTAGTGAAAGTTGATTGGCAGAACCATGGTGGTGTGTATGCCACTTGGGAAAGGGAAGATGACATGGCTAAAAGATACCCAGAACTGTTTCTACTGAACCCTGTTTTCTTCCAGACTTAAGGTAACTCGAGTTTAGAGGACTAAACTCCTTATAAGGAGGGGAGACTGTAACAACCCCCGTACTGAATGTTGTATTTGATTGAATAGACCGTATGTAGACTGTACTGTTTGAATGCATGAAAAATGTTTTTGGCATACAGATTTTCACAGCTCAATGGACACTAGTTATTTACTGTATTGGCTTCCGCCAGCCATACTCTGTTTAAGCAGACATTCTTGTTCAAAGGCCTTGATAATCTCGGATTCTTGGCGATTCTGATGCTAAACCCATAGGGCCGGGTTTGGGTCGTGACACCAACATTCCTACTGACATTAACTTCCTATTGACATCACTAAATGATACATAAAGCCATATTACCAAAACCAAGTGCATACAAAAAATAATGATTGAACCATTGTAACATATTCCTAAAACAAAATGTACGAATCTTCAATCCATTGACAATACAACCAAAAACATCGAAACATCCAAAATTTGTTTAACAGCAAACGTACTATACCATTCAAAAACTAATTAACCGTGAATTTATACCAAAAAAAAAAACAATGATGCACCCATCTACCACCATTGGAAGATTGTTCCAATTGTCAATTGTTCCAATTGTCAATTGGCAGCAACAAATGACATTTTTCGGTCATTCACAAATGACTTCACCATACCAGCTCGTATCGTTTTACAGCTCTCTCTTTCCATTGACTTGTCCACATCTAGGTGATGCACAAGTTGCTTCATAATGAAGGATACTATAATTCTACAATCAGGCCTATTAGAAAAATTTAAGACATTAGTAACAATGTCAAAACAGACCATGTGCAATGTATGGAAACATGAATGATATACATTGCAAAGAAACGTAACCTACACTTACGAGTCTGCTTTTTGTTGCGGACAATAATCAATCACTAAAAGTTCCTTCACCAAATCTTGTGTTTCAACTGCGCCAACCTTCAGTCTCCACTTTATGTAATTCTCAAAGTATCCCTTCTACGTTATTGTCAAATTTATATTACCAAGTAATTAGTTTTGTTGTCCAAAATAAAATACAAAGACCACTGTAATTAACTAATTCACGTTTATTAACCAGCAACCACGCTTCCCAATAATGTTTTTCTTTCCTCCCACGTCTTGGTTTCATTGAGTTGTAACGCATCCAAAATCTCTCATCAGTGTCATAAACCATTAGTGTCCAATGGTTATCTAAGTGGATTGGGAATTGAATATATCTGGCTTTGAGGGCATAAGGGGTACGCACGGCCAAGTACCTGTCACGTACATCTTCGCCCATATCTCTAATCATAGGCTTCACACATTCATTTTTGTGTTCATTAGCACAAACACAAAATGACTAAAAACAATTTATCAAACACCACGTCTTACCAAACATAACGTGTTGAAAATGTATGATTTTTCCTCATCCGTGGATGCAGGCGCCTTGATCTGCTGCTCGTACATCAGCATTTCTACGTATGCATCAATTACCTACGTGCACAAATAAAACATCTATGATTTTGCTTCCCTCGTATACATTTACATAAATTGCGTACGCATGTTAAAAAGCTTTAGAAGTTTGAAGAATAATTAGAGATACCATACTTACATTACCTCATAACGTCAGCCCCTTAACGATTGCCCGTATGTCATTGAAAGGCACAGAATTGGAACCATTCTGCCCAGTCCAGACTTGCACACTAACAATTAAACAAGACATTTGTTGAACACTAAATTCATGTACAAATGCAAAACGGCAATAGTAAGTTAGGAAACCTACCTGTCCCTCTATTTCTCGTACGCTTATTTAAGCTTGTCTTTTTCTTGCATTAATAACAACTTCCAGATCGGCAAACGATTAGTCAAGTCGAACCGAGAAAATGTCCTCTCTGGCTCTTCAAGGTCATCAACCTCTATGATCTTATCGTGCATTATTTGTTTATTGGCACACTCACCCACATTGACCACACCACTATCAGATGGTTTCATCAACCTCCCCAAAACCGAGGGGTATTTATAGTCTAGCAATTTGTTCTCCTTCTTATTTTTATTTTTAATGTTTTTCACAAGTGAGTTCTGTAACGCAGTTGTTGTTCTAGTATTTTGACTTATCTCGGGCATTATATCCACATCACACACCACATGCCCAATGTCGTGGGTCGGAGTCACATAAGTATCCACCCCTCGTAACTCTGTCTTCTCATTCACATCAAATGGAGATGACGTTAACAATGGCATAATGTCAAGTATGTTTGCCTCACAATGGTACATGTTCTGATTACTTTGCTTCATCTCCTGTACACCAGTAGCTGCTTGGGCGTATTCATGCACTGCTTACTCCTCCAACTGTTCCACAAGCTTTGCGTTTTTGTCATTAAGCTCATCCACTAGTTGCTTCATCCTTTCAATCTCACATTCCTTCTGGTTATTGGCCAGTGTGATTTCATATGCTAACTTCCTGCATTTTTCTTCGTATGATGCCCTCATTGTTAACAGTTGTGTCTCTAAAGCAAATATGATATCAGATTTACAACATAGTTCTATCTCAAGCACACCAATTTTAGCCAATGCTTTATGGTATTCTTCAAACGTAGACGCACACTGACCACATTGACCATTACTATCAGCACCATCTCTGTTGACATCTCTTTTATGTTGTACATTTTGCTTTACGTTGTCCAGTCCATGGACAAATACCATAAATTGAAACCAAAATGCTGCCATCTACAATTGTCCCAGTAGTCGAGCACATGGTCCCACCAACCCCACTTCGATACGAACATTCGACATTTGCTTCAATTTCCTTAACATCTTTCACCTTCGTGATGATCTGTTCAGAATGACTCATGTACAGCTCTCCTACCACAACTTGCAAACAAAATAAAAAATAAAAATCACATAGAAATTGCCACATCTCATATTTACACTAACGGTACACAAATTTATACTTCAACATCATGCGACTGATTGATGTCCACTGCTCTTATCTTTGTGACCAACTTGCTGATATTCCATTTCATAAATCCATCTCCATGATCAGCTTTTATCAAGTTGGTGTGCTCACATATCCAAAACTGTGTAACCACAAGTTAAAAACATAAGTTGTCAAATTTATTCAAAACAAATACACGTACCAAAGCTACCAAACAAAATCAAAATTATAATGGGGGAAAAACAAAAAACCAGAGCACTTACAAGTAGGGCAGTTACACATCCAGTAACTTTCTCAGGCTTAGTGTCTCGACCCAAACCCGGCCCTATGGGTTTAGCATCAGAATCGCCAAGAATCCGAGATTACCAAGGCTTTTAACAAAGAATATACCAAACAGAGTACAGGGCCTAGCGGAAGCCAATACAGTAAATAACTAGTGTCCATTGAGCTGTGTAAATCTGTATGCCAAAAACATTTTTCATGCATTCATACACTGATTGAACAGTCAGATCTATACAATCATATACGAAATGCAGACGGAACCTAATCCTCGATAACAAAGACGGTCTATACAAGTGTTACAAGCAAGAAGGAGACCGATGGGGGACAAAAAACACCCCAAGCCATAGCATGGCAACTCGGAACCTCATGATGAGGCACATAGGTCGCTTGACAAAAGCGGGGACCAACCCACGCCCTAGCTCGATTCGGCTGCCGAGAACCTACATATATATATATAAACAAGAAGCTAAAGCCCGGTGAATAACATACAACAGAAAGAAGTTATGAATGAATGTCCCAAGAATGAATTCAATTCATTAAACAAGATTTCATCTTCAAGATTTCAATCAATCATATGTGGTACATCCATTAGCCTATAAACAAGTCCAGGGCCTTAATGCATCTAACAAAGAATGATGACCATCGATCAATAAAGTATGGTTCCACAAGGAACCGACAGAGCTCGAATAAACAATAAGCGATGCTAAGGATGCCACAAAGATGCCTGATTCAGAATATAGGACATACATTCATTCAGTAAACAATAGCAGTTCAATAAACAATTCAGTTTGGTATTCAAAAGGTAACTATTTTGAACATATCTTTACACAATTGTTACTCACAGAGATTGGGCTAATAGCAGCTAGAGCGCGTCCCCGAGAGCCAACCCTAAACAGTTAACAAATAGAACACACACTAAGTTTCACACTCGGAAGGATGTTAATTAAAATCCCTAAATTCCTCGGTGTGGTTCTATGTCTACATCCTCATTAAGATGACTTAAACTAGGCCTAAGAATGCCTAGGATGGGATGAGGATGCAAAGATGTGCACAGAATTCAATTTCAGAATTTCAGTGAAATAGAGCCTCCGCTCGAGCGCAGGTTTCCCCGCTCGAGCGGACAAGCAAACAAAGGTCCCCGCTCGAGCGTCAACTTCCCCGCCGAAATGGCGATGCACAAAGATGCAAGATCTTTGGATCGTGATTTATCCGCCGAGCGAATTCTCCGTTGAGCGATCGCAACGCAGGTCAAAGAAAATACTGGGAGCTTGTTTTCCCCACTCGAATGGAACTTCCCCCGCTCGAGTGGACAACCAAAATCTGGAAAATCCAGATTCGATCTCCAAGCTCCAAACCAAATTTTGATGCTCCAAATTCGATCCTCTTGGGCCCATTTTCTGGAAAACTCTATCAAACACATAGAATAACACGTTTTAAAACTCAATTTAAGAAATCAAGGTCCAAGGGTGTTTCAATTAAACCCAATTTTAAACTAATTTCATGAATAAATTTCAAAACATGACATGCATGATCTTTAAACAATTTCAAGCTTCCAAACTAGCTCAAATGAGCTCCAATCTTTCAAAACATAGTGAAAGCATGGACTATAATACAAACATGAGCTTGCATGTACAATTCAACATGGAATCAACTCCAAAATACACCAAAATGGCCATGCATGCATGAATTCTAGCATGAATCAACCTATTTGCACTCAAACATGGCTTAATTCTACAATGGAGCCTAGAACATGCAGGAATGGAGTTCAAAGACAACAAAAAGAAGATGAAGTCACTTACCTAAGTCTCAATTACAAGGTTTATGAGCTAGATATGCCAATTATACTTCAATTTCTAAGCAATCTCCAAGCAAGTTCAACAATTGAGCTAAATTCTCTCTTCCCCTTCACTCTCTAAGTTTGGTGGGTTGGAAAGCAAGATAGGAGCTGATCAATTGATATGTCAAGTGTAATAAGGCTCTAGGAAATCAATAAACAAAGGGGGCCACTCACATGGCAAAGTCGTAATTATGGCGACCTCTTTAATTGACTTAATTTAATCTAATTTAATCATCCCTAATCAATTTTCAGATAAATATACCATAAAATCAGGAATATTCTACTGAGTCCAAAACACTAAACGGTTCCTAATTCGGCCGCCGATAAGGCCTTCAATTAACAGTTTAAACACATACACTCAAACAGATAATCAATCAATCAAACAGATAGAAATGCATTATAATAGATAACTTATTCAATTTCAGTTTCGATTTCAATCAGTCCATTCAGTACTTCGGTTAATTCAATTATCAGTCATTATCAGTTCGGTTTAGCAGTAATCAGTACGTAATTCAGTGGTTAACCGATAATCAATACGAGGGTTGTTACACTTAGAGTAAAATCCCTTAATTGACTCCATCAAAGTTGCACAGATTGCTCCAGCCCAATCATATGCTTTCATATTCTCTAGATCCTCAACAACTCGAATGAACCCCCATCCCACGGTCTCGCCCGAAGTGGCAAAGAATAACTTTCCACATAAGTATAAACACAGCAACTTTGCAACATCCTGGTGGTCCTTACTAGTGTTCCCGATTAATGCATCCATTAACAGTTCCTTAATGATCTTCAAGTTTATGCATGCTATGTTGGGACACCTTCGTTGGATAAAGTCAGTCGAAAGTCTTGGCCCATGTGACACATCTAAACTCTTCTTTCCACTATGGATTCCAAATATTAGTTGCATATCGATGCTCGTTAACTCAATGTGTTTACCACCAATCATGAATGCAGACTTCTCTAGAACAAATGTTTGAATGATCCTCATTACAATGTCATCGTATTTTTGGAATTCATATTGATTTAGATCAGTTTTTCGCATTGCATCAAACAAAAACCAAAACAGTGTTTTCTGAAGATGATGCAAATGCTCATCTTTCATATTTGACGCTGCCACAAGCTTCACAATTCCAACGATGTTGGAACGGTAGCAAAATCTTGGTTGTTTGGTCAGTGGTTGTTAAGGTTCACATTTGACCTTGTTTCTTTTCGAACACTACTTTGCCCTATTGCGTTCACATTCCGTGACGAAGTTAGACACCATCGTCTTTTACCAGATATAGTCCCTTCACAGATGTTTACTTTCGCTTTGGACCCTTTGTGGTGTGCCTTTAATTGTACCTCCTGAAAAACATACCACAAACATTTTACATTTTGTATACAAACAAGTGGCCAGTAATAACTTATGTGAATATATAAATTAATAGCAATATGTGACAATATAAGTTAATATGTTCCTCGTGAATATTAAAATGTAGTACGATAACATGTGGTTGTACATGTATTCAATTCAAACCCATTCACATACCCACACCCTACATTGACATTCTAATTGGATAACAATACAACATTTCAAGACCAAAACATTCTTCACGTATGCCTCAAGAACTGTTTTTACTTCATTTAATAAACGTCAAAATTAATTACAACATTTTCACATTCCATTACGCTTCACTCGTGTTAGATTAACATGCCTTTTCTGAGTAGACACTATTTAATTCACATCATTCTTTAGTATGAATGTACTTATAAATCATATAAACATAATCCAAATGACACAATAGCATTGTCATTCAAAACACCACAACACTGTTGGTTCATTACAAAAAATTAAAAAATGACAAACTTAGGTTTATGGGGGCTAATGTCTTCAGCCCAAAACATAACATCTAGCATAATGTGGCACATGCCATTTTATCAACTAATGTCACAATAAAAGCCATAGTGTGAAATGAGTTAATTTCCATGTAACATACCCCGAACACGAACATGACAACATTTAAAGGACATGTACGTGTGTCACTTTGTGCATGTGCCATTGTGTGAGACAATGCAACATATTCAAATTCAAATATGAACCAAATCTACCCAACATAAACCAAAACCCGTAGACGTATTATTCGACCCACATAATACAAATTTATGATGATATGGAAATTACTCCATCAAATATTTCATACCTTAACACATAACTATACACCCGTTCACAAAAACGTCAGTAGAGTATGCAACGTGAACGTCAATAATGGGAGACATGCCAATTCGCTTAATAATGTCAAAAAGTAAACAAAGACTGACCAATGTGAATATTAATGTACAACAAACTACAAACATGAACACGAACGTGATAACTTAAAATGTGCAAGTGAAACCACAACCACATCCCGAGGTCGTGTTATGCGCATTATTCGACCAACTGTGACAATCAACTAGCATTGTCCTAAATATTCACTTGCACATTCACAGTTCAAACATGTAATATTCTCTCCGCGAATTCCAATTGACATTATAATGAAAATTACCTTCACACAATTCACAAATTAAGAAGTAATTATGCACCCACATACACAGACACGCTTTCAAATGTGACTGTGGAGTACTCGACGTAACCATGAATAATTTCACGCATACCGATTACTGCAATAATCTGAACAAAAAAAATAAACGAAAATATGCTACGAGAATCTTGACAACAAAACCACTACGAACATGAGCGTGACCTCTTCAAATGGTGACATGAAACCACAACCACACCCCCAAATCATGTTACTTGCATTGTTCGTCTCCATGTCACAATCTACAAACAGTGTCCCTCGAATATCTTGACACATTCACAAACCTTAAAGTACATCAAAATAGGACATGGCACAAGCCACGTTCGACAACTTACTTTTATTTCTGAATGAAAACAACCAAATGACATCGCATTACCTGGCGTGGCACTATACACAGTTAACTTACATGAGCTTCTACTCACATTAAACAGTAATTTAATATTGGATCACAATCACATTCATAAACTATACAACACATAACACAAAGACGTGGCACCATTCACATCCAACAATTTATTTTTTAAAGTTAATGCGCACAACCAAACAACATCGTACCATAACGAGAAACCCCCCAAAATAGTCTACCAAACACAATACTTTGCATGGTTCGAAAAAAAACAAAAACAAATAGACCACGTACCAGGAATACAACAACGAATCAAGCACAAAACACCCATATTGGACAACCCGCCGAACCTCCATCCTACAACCCCCACATATATACTATCTTTAAATCGAAAACTATAAAATCCTTTATTCCTCACAAAACATACAACTAACATTACATATTATGACTGAAGTTAACCAAAATTATCAAAAACCCCATATTCACATAAACCCTAGTTCTGGGTTGTTAATCAAAATCAAATAAATGAACATTGCAAAACAAGAGGCAAAGCCACACTTACGTTTTGGAGCCATCATTCCTCCTCGTTCACCGGAAACAATATTCATTACCACCTTCCCGTCGAACGTGTTGGTCGAATCGCGCCTCTTCTTCTGTTCGTGGTGGGTTTCGTAATGTTATCAAATGAATCAACCATTCACATTAGTGTAGAGCCACAAAACATATCTAATTCTTTTTGTTCCCTAAAATTTTGCCTAACTGAACCTGTAATTTCCATATATCACGTGTATTTTGAATTTCAAATTCACATTCATATGGATATGATCTATGATAACATTCAATTTCCTATACATGGTTTTCATATTATTTATGATATTAACAACTACTATTAAAGGTAAATGTGTCAACTAACTTCTCACAGGACTTATGAGAACATAAGTTTTTACTTAGATATGTTACATAAGTTTCCTAAATATGACTTATAAATAATTCTCTCGTACATTTTTTTGTGTGTATTTATTAATTTTTTAAAATATTTTTTCACAAATAATTTACTATTTAGATACATCTAAGTAAGGTACATCTAAAAAAATATAAAAAAATTGCTTAAAATTTAAAAAATATTCACTAAGAACAAAAAATATGAAAAATAAAAAACTTAATTTTTAGAAACTAAATTAAAAAAACTGAAACCAAACACACTAAATAAGATCTTCAAAGGCCAAATAAATAATCAAATAACAAATTACAAACAACAAAACCAAAATTGTCAAAAAATAAATTACAATAAAGGGAAAATCGCCAATGTTCTCATAGATGCGGTTTGAAAAATTAGATTTGCATCAAATCAAGCAAAATTTGCATCAACACCTGCTGTCGTCATCAACATTATCCTTGTCGTTGCTGTCTAACTCTGCAACTGTACTTCAAATACCGCCAAAAGCTAGAGTTGAAGAGAAAGAACATTCACAATGATACAGAAAGAAGGCTTAAAAGAACTGGGAACCATTGTGAGTGTCAAAAATCTAAAACTCTGATAAATCGTAGGAAAAACACTCAAAATTCCTATTTCAAACATTAAAAAAAAAACAAACAAACAAACAAAAAAAACTTGGATCTACACTCTAGAAGTACATATCTACATTTTAAAAGTGTAAAGGAGATCGCCAAAGTGTCGCTAGAGCTTCCCTGAAACACCACCGAAAATCTCTGGAGAGAGATGCTCTATCCTCTTTCTTCGTGCTCGTCATTAAAAATTATTAATTAACTAAATAATTTATTAATAAAATAAGTTATTTATTATGCAATTAGAAATTTAAAGAGTGAAATATAATTTCCAGAATCATAATAGGCGATTTATATTTTAAACAAATCTCAAGAAGTGTGTTTATCATTCACCCTTAAAAAAAAATTAGTACAACTTCTGTTTACATATTGTTATATATGATGTAAAAATTATTTAAATAAAATGAAAATATTGATTATTGAGAAGCGGAAAAAGAAATATTTTTTGCTTCCGTTCAACTATCAATTTTTAACATATAATGGGTTTGTTTGATATAATTTGGGTAAATTATACCATTAATCCTTATAGTTTAAGTGAAGTGTCACTTTAGTCCTTATAATTTTAATTTGAATAATTTAATCCCTACACTTCTAATTTTGTTACAATAATATTTATCTGTCACTTATTATTAGAATTTAAAACGGAAAAAGACCATCTCTAAAACTAGAGAGATCAAAGTGAAATTGAAAACAAACTACAAGGACCGCTGTAATATGTTTATTACACAAGTCGTTTTTATAATTTGTTTTGACTTTCACTTTGATCCTTTTATTTTTGCATGTGATTTTTGTCTGTTTAAAATTTTAACAATGCATAATAGTGGGATTACATTGTAATAAAATTGAAAGTGTAAGGACTAAACTGTTCAAATTGAAACTATGATGACTAAAATGAAATTTTACTCAAACTAGAGGGGCCAATGATGTAATTTACCCATATAATTTTTTTCAAATTAAAAATTGATAATCCAAATGTAAAAATTAAAAGTATCAATTCCCAATTTCTAAATAATTATTTCTTTTAACTTATTTAAATTATTTAAATTTCATAAACTATGAAATCCACCTATTGTAAATCTTTTAGTACCAAACAGAACTCTGGTCAACAATTCAATAGCAGTTGAAAGGATCACAAAATCATTTGTTAATCCATGTAACGAACTTTGTGGTAATATGTTAATAACTTCAGGCCAGAGATTATTTTATTTCTTAATTACAATAATAATTGATCACTAAACAGCATAAGAAATGTCATTCTCCGATTTGATCCCAAACAAATGGTTTAAAATAAGAGTCTAGCTACTCTGGCAATTGAACATCCAATTGCATAAGATGTTCAATGAAATGATTAAAATTAAGGTGAATATAGTATGCACATTATTTAATAACTACAACGCTAAAAACAAAAAAACCTTGTTTACTTCTAATAAAAAGTAAAACTTGGCAAACCATACTAATATGATCACCCTAGCATTATTACTCCGGGACAATTCATTACCAAACAAAATCACCCTCAAGTTTACACAATAAATGCATAATATTTAACCACAGAAGTGTTCTTAAGCCAAGCAAGAAGCTCGGAAACGACACAATTTCAATTCTTTTGTTTTACAACTCACAAAATAACTGTTTGAAGCACAGCACGCTGTGCCACAGGAACCCCAATCTTGGAAAACAGACTGTCATCAAACTACATACTGAGTATATTTGCAAGGAATTAAATACCAAGACAAATGAATCTTAACGAATCACAAATCGACCCAAATTAAGGTACTGCTTTTTCATGCTATAAACTCCTGCGGAAGCTGTAATCTGTATAGACAAATGCTACATAAATTTATAGTTGAGACTGACCACAAACAAAAGCATTTTGTAATAAAGTACATATATCTTGAGCTAAAAAGCAAAAAATGCATGAAAATACAATAATCTGCTCAAGGGCTGAAGATTCTGTCGCAATACTCTGTGTGATATGTTGTTGCCCTTGATTAATCAATCCCCGTGGATAGTATACCGCTCCCACTTCTTTGTTGGGTCATATATCTGCAATAATTTAAAGGAAAGAAAAAGGGGAAAACAGTGAATGTGAATCGTCAGAAGCGAAAGAATTTGTTTAGGAAACACGTACAGAATTACCCATACAAAACAGGTAGCACATACGGTTGTTACCCTAGACTAGATAGTGCAATCTCTATTGGAATTCACATTCCCATTGGCCTAGTAGCTTAAAAAAGACAAGTGCACGCATGCATGCATACACACAGAGAGAGTACCTCCCATCTTGAAGCAGGAAAGATGTGTTTGTTCTTCTCATACCAGTGTCTCTCAACAACTTTTCCAGCATGTGACTGTAAACAAGTAGTAGCAAACAAACATGACCATTTGAGTTAATGAACCATTGAAATGTGCATGTTTAATGCAAGGACTTGGCCAAGAACATACACAAATATACATGCATATACATAAACACACATTATTTCTTCTCAGATGGTTTCTTTATTAGAAGATAGAGAACTACATGTAACTGATCCCACCAAAGACGTTGATACTAGGTAATGGGTGATTTTCAGACATTTTGGTTATCATGTTATTTTCAAATGCTAACATTTCAAAGAACTTTCAAGAACAACTACTACTTGTACAATTAGAACATTCCACAGTTTCATCCTTACCCTCCATGCAACAGAAATCCATTAGATCATCAAGACTTCTCACTGGCAATTTCCCACTTGAAAGCAAAAGATTATATGCCTCTAAGCAGAGGTCCATGTAACTAGGGCCTTTGTTTGGAAACAGACTAAATTTGCTAAAAAGCCAATACAAAAAGTCAACCCATTCTCTCTATTGTTTTGCACGTCTTTTCATAAAAAACCACTGAAATAGCCAATTCCCAAACAAACCCATGTTAGGTGCTTGACAAGCCACGCTTCAAGTATGAAACATCAAAATTAATGCACCTAGGTGCAGAGCATTCATGAGTGTAAGCATACATAGTGTGAGATCCAATAAAACAAGAACTCAGTGAAATTTATTTGTCATCTCATACTATGAAGCAACTCTTTCTAATTATTAAAATAATAAATTGTTCCAACATATGCAGGATTCTGGCAGATAAGTATCAAAGTAACAGTAGAAACCCCATACCTCATCTTTCTCTATCGTTGCATCAGCAATTGTTCGCACATCCTCATGTACATCAAAGTGGAAAAGCTGAGAAAAACAGAAAAAAAAACATATCAGAACAAGCCATAAGCAAAAAAAAAATCAACTGACACTGGAA
Source organism: Camellia lanceoleosa (assembly GCA_025200525.1). Lineage (NCBI taxonomy): Eukaryota > Viridiplantae > Streptophyta > Magnoliopsida > Ericales > Theaceae > Camellia > Camellia lanceoleosa. The sequence goes on along the minus strand of CM045763.1, from coordinate 200,410,215 downwards.
ACTAGTAACCTGCTGTTTCTTAGGTTCCTTGCATGACAAGTGAGAAAATGAGTACGTACAAAGGGAAAAAAATACCACAAAAAAGATTTTCATTGATTGAAAGAGTCCCTTTTAATATTTCTCCCATTTTTGCACAAAATAAAATAATATTGAAGAAAACACAGATAGTGCAGTTTATTTTCTACACTTCCACTTTGTCACTAAAATGTAGAAGAAAATTGAAGTCAGAAAGTTGAGGATTACCGGCCCACTTTTCCCCCTTGCCTTGTTAACAATCAGCTCATAGAAACTGTGTTGCTGAACTCCCATGATCACAATTGCAAAGTTAGCACACATCCAATGGGAAAAAATAGACATATAATAATCAAGGGAATTTAAAATCATCTCACATGAGGAATAATAAGATCTTCTTTCACATAAAGCAGATTCTCCACTGAAGTAGTTCGAATCTCTCGAAACTCAGGTGCAAGTTGCTGCTGAACAGCCCGGAGAAATTCTCCAATGGTATCACCTTTGCGAACCTGAAAACAAAACCAGCAGAAGTGCCAAGAAAAAGGTCAAAAAAGTGAACAGAGGAGAGAGAGAACAGTCAAATACAGCAGTAGCCATAGCTACCTGGAGAACTCGCCTATGGCCTGCTCCATCCCAGTAACTATAAGTGATTTCAAGAGGTTCGTCTAAAAAAAATATAAAAAAACACAGTCAACAAACAATTCATCCAGAGATTACATGGTAATTACAGGAATGAAATGTAGAATTACTTCGAATCTGTTCCTGCTCACGTTGCCACTGTTTTTGCAACCTTTCACGTTCAGCTTGTTCCTCTGCTTCCCTCTCACTGAAAGAGTGCTTCACACCCCCAAGGATAATGTTAAGCTGAAAACAAGATGATAGAGACAGACAGACAGAGAGACAAACACCATACCTGTCAGGCAAAAAGCTAGTTTCCACAGTAGGATCTTTGCCAAGTTTTCCACAAGCAAGCCTCTTTGGTTCTTTATTTGCTGGAAAGTGATACAATAAACTGGCATCTTAGTATTAGGAAGAAGATGACGAGGTCCAGTGTTTTTTTTTTTTTTTTTTTTTTTTCAATTGAAAAGAATGCAATACATGTACTAATCTCCTGTGCATTAGCATACCCAGACAAAAAAATGAAACCAAACTTCAATCTCAACAATGATCAAGATTTTCTAAATTAACAAAATACAAAACTTTAGCTTTTAGTCAGTACATATTTCAAAACAGAAACATCAACAATTAATATTGGGTAAAAACAGCTCTCTCTCTAAACTTGAGAGTTTCTCTCTCTAAACTTTTCTCTTCCTAGGGTTTCCGTCTGTGAGGCTGCCGACGGTGGGGGAGGGGTTATCCGGCGGCCTCTGGCCTCCTCTCCCCTCCCCCTACCCACCCCTCTTTTGCTCTTCCCTTTCCTTATTTTGCTTTCTCATAACTTGGAAGCTTGTGCTTTCCGATCTCTCCCTCCTTTGTGAGGTGTGTCTCCCACATCCTTTCACTCCGGTAGCGGCCCCTTGGATCTGCGCCCTCTCCACCTCCTTCACCGCCTCTTCCCCGTCATCTTCTCCATTCATGCCAGATCCACCTCCCCCGCAGCCCTCATCGCCCTTTTGCCACCTCTCCAGCCATCTTCACCGCCCTTCTCTGCCGCCTCTGCAACGCCGTTCGTCTCCACCGCTGGATCTGCCAAAGTCGCTGCTGGTTTGATCAGGTGTGGGTGTTTTGTTTTGTTTGTTTTTCTTTATTTTCTTTCCTTCGGCTTGTGTTGTTTTTCTGGGTTTGTGTGGATCTGTTTGGAGTCCATCTGTGCGCTGTGTTATGCTTACCCTCTTCGTGGTTGGGATCTATGAAATATTTCGGGCATGCTCTATTGCCGAACTGTTATGATCGGCTCTGCTTTGCAGTACGAGCACGAGTATGTTATGTACGCCTAAATATTTTCATATTTCTTCTTCATGAGTGCTTCTTGATTTATTTTCACTTTGTATGGTGTAAGTTTTGGATTGTTTGGACTCCTGTAAGTGCCGTTTGGCTCTCTTAATTGACATATTTCTTCCGATCAAAAAAAAAAAAAAAAAAAAAAAATTAATATTGGAGGCCTTGCGAAGAAATAAACTTAAGAAACACAAAATTGAATATGAGGCGTAGACTGAGAAGCACAACGACATATTTTTAAATCTGGCTCAATTTATTATACAAGACCAATGAATTCTTTCCCTCTTTTCTAAGAATAGCTTTAATTTAATTCAAAGGACAAAAATTTCTGCACTTCAACTTATACAAGTTGCACAAGTACCAAATTCATGCATGCAACCCGAGTATTTAATATATATTATTACATCCAAACGATTCTAGAGGATACCACATTCAACAATTTGGCCATAAAGTCTTGTTTTTCCAATAAAGTTAAGCATCAAAATGACAAAAGTTTAGGGCAGGATGTGAAGGGATGAACAAGAAGGTTGGCCATGGACAATATGAAGACTGAATACAGTTCACAAAAGCAAGCAGTGCACTTCAAAATGATTTTATAATATCACAAATATTAATTGTGCAAGTACCTTACTAAGCTGAAGAATTGCTAGCTATGAAGCACAAGTACTCCAAAAATGGTGCCGTACAAGTACCGGTATGTACAGTAATGCACGCTGCATCAAGACGGTCATGTATACCGAGTACGGCCAAAGGGGGTCCGGTACGGTTGGTACATTTGGGTACGCATTATGGTACGCCTGGGTAATGCTTTCTGGCACGGGCAAAAAATCAAATTGTAAAGAGATTCAGGGGTACCGGAGCAATTTATTTATGTTCTTTATTTTTTTTTAAAAATGAGGGTTATTTTGTAATATTAAAAATATATACAAACCTAAGTTTATTAGGGCATCGTAATCTTCAATCTCAGTTCTTCCTTCGAAATCCTTATCCCTGCCAGCAAGTTCCTTGAGAGCGAGACGGAGAAAGCCGACTAAGGGCTTGGGGGTCTCGGAGGGTTTGGAGTGAAAGATTTCGAGGGTCAGGAGGGAGTCGTGGAAAGAGAGGGAGAGGGGGAGGACGAAGTGCTCGTTCCATAATGGTCCGGTGCTGGTGGATTAGGTTGATTTGCTTCGAAACTGGTATGGGAATTGGTAAAGGTCTCTTGCTTTTATTTACACCCTCTCTCTCTCTCTCTCTATACAGTATAATATAATTATACACCGACTTATCCTTTTGAAGGGAAAAAAAATTATAACAAATAATAATAATTTAAAATTTCATTTTAATGATAAATCAAACTTTTAACTTTTAATTATTTTAATTTAAATTTTTAATTTTTAAAATGATATTAGTTATGACCATTTGGCAATTATATTTAGTTTTGTAGTTCTCTTTTTAGTTTTGATATGAAATTTTAATTTGTAGGTTGGAACCTTTAACCATACCATAATTATAAAAATAAAAATAAAAATAAAAATTATCGGCATACCGCAGCCATACACGTATCATACTTTTTTTGAGTTTTAACGTATCGGCGTACCCGTACCATACTCGTACTCGTACCTACACCCGTGCTTCATAGATTGCTAGGGTCTACAAATTAAATTATGCCACAAATTCAGATCATAGGTCCAAATCTCTGCCTGTCCTAATGTAATCCTTACAATACGAATACAAAGTAGAAATCATGGTTGTCAAATGACACATATCTAGATGACATCGTGTAGGGTGATTACCCATGTTGATAATATTGTACTCATCCCTCAAGGCTAAGTTGAGATGTTCGAAAAATTAAAAGAATGAGCTTTCTAAAGTCGAACTAGCTTAAGCTTATTTAAATCTAATGACCCGAGTTCAAGCTATGTTGTTGCAGCTCAATTTGAGCTTGAACTGAACTTGAACAGTTCAAAATGAAGCCAAGCTGAGTTTGAATACAACATCACTCAACTCAGCTTGGCTCTTTTGCAGACCTATCCATGGCACAGCCATAGTAATAGTCAAAAGTACAGCTAAAATCATAAATTCATTCAAGCTACAAAAGTGTCAACTCTAAACATATCGTGCATAAGGCACAGAGCTATATTATTATTTAAATTAAACCACTTCAAGTAGGGAAGACAAAATGAAGTTGAATTACCCTCACTGTTTTCAACATCCTCCTCGCTTCCATTTTCAATATCCTCAGAAAAAGATAATCGGGGGTTCCCCCTTATCTTCCGCTTTTGCCTCTTTTGTGCTTGAAGCTCCTCCTCCCTAAAAAATGGGGGGGGGGGGGGGGGCAGGATATTAAAAACCACGTAAGGACACAAAAGTACCACATAATTTATGAATGCTGTATGCTTTTACTCACTCTTGCTGAAGCTTCAGAAGTTTCTCCTTCTCTTCTTCTTCAGTTTTGGTCCTGATATTGACTCTCTATGACATATATATAAAGGAGATGACAACACCAGCCTCAGTTAAGTACAATGGTTTAATCAGTAAACAATTAAAACTGTGTTGGTATACATTATAGATTACCTTCTCAATATATTGCTCCCTAGTAACCAGACCAACAGTTTCCTTCTTGAACGCAGTCTCTACAATCTGAAGAACAAATTCAACAACCAAATACATCGACAATCAGAACATAATGTTAAATCTTTTTCATTCTTTAAGGGAGAAAAAACAAAAAACAAAAAACAAAAACTAAAGAGTGTGAGAAGGGAAGAAACAAAGTAAAAAGGAACTTTGCATCCTATCTCGTTTAGTATACAAGAAAAATCAACCTGTATTTCATAAAGCTTGAGAATACTTCCCACTTACAAGTGTATAACAGAGATCTTATCTAGCAGACTACATATTGTGCTTCCGATTTTGATTAATCAGACTCAATCAGCCTTTATGGAGTGTAGATGCATTGTGGATTCTTAGTGATGCAAGAATTAGTGAGAAATTACCATAGAGATGAAGGCCCTCCTAGGTGTGCAATCAAAATTAATATTTTATGAAAGCCTATGATTCAGTAGATTGAGGCTTTTTATTTGATTTCATGGAGGCAATTGATTTTCTATGTCAGTTCATAAATTGGGTCAAGTATTGCATTACTTCTGTGATATTTTCAATTATGATAAATGACTATTTTCTTGGGAAAAGATAGCTACGCAAGTGGACCCCATCTCCCCTTATCTTTTCCTCTTGTTTATGGAAAACTTTTCTGTTACATTTCAAGGAATGACCACTAAGAGGGCTTTTACTTATCATCCTATGTGCCAAATTCTAAAGCTACCTCAGTTAGATTTTGCAAATGATCTCTTCCTTCTTTGTAGAGCTGATAAGAAATCATTTACAGTAATAAGTAGTGCTTTTAAGGAGTTTCATAGTTTTTCTAGTTATAAACCAGATAAGCAGAGAAGTGTTGTGTTCTTCTCTGGAGTGGATGAGAGTGTGAAGAAGGATACCTGAAGGCCATTTCCAAGTCAAGCACTTGGGGGACACTCTAGTAGGCTTAGAGCTAAAGACGGTTTGCATCTTAAAAACATAAGTCTAAGCAAAATACAGATATGGGCAAACAAGCTGATGTCATAGGGAAGAAGAGCCCCATTGATTCAGTCTGTACTTTTCACTGTTCCAGTTTATTGGAGCTCCATTTTTATTCTGTCTCGGAAAATACTGAAAGAAATTGGAAGTATGATGAAGTCCTTCTTACTGTTAGGGCATAGTTTAATCATTATAAGGCCAAAATTACTTGGGAAGCAGTGTGTGTGCCAAAAAGGCTGGGATTTAGAACATTGAAAGATTAAACTAAGACCACCATGCTTATGCATTTGTGGCAATTAGCACGAAGGCAGGCGCCTTATGGGTTAAATGGATTCACACTTGTGTGATAAAGCATACTTTTTTGTGGTCTATGTCTATTCTTAGAGATGCATTTTGATCTGTTAGGAAAATACTTAAGCTTAGAGAGATTGGGTAGACCACATATGGCAATGGACTATTAACTTTCTTTGGCTTCCCAATTGACACCCCTTGGAGCCTTTATGTAAGAGGTTTGGGGAAGCTATTCTGTAGTGAAAAGAATATATATCAAAAGAATATGTGAATGAGAATACTCAAATTTTGGCCCACCTCGGGTGACAATTCTGGTTCCGCCTCTGCTCGTTAAGTTTTCAAGCCAATCTTTAACAATTTACTACATGGCTCGTTTACAGCCTAGTAGTTTGCAAAATATGTGTTGTGTTTATGTGTTTGTCTTGTGAAATTAAATTCAACTTGCCAAAAAAACTATCTATCTATCTATCTACTATACTATTACAAAGTGAAGGCAGCAGTTGGTGTTTATGTCTCACCTTTTAAGTTTTTCCAAAATACCCTATAGCAGTTACATTGGCATTTATGCCCTAAATTCAGGGTTTTTTTTTTCTTTTCTTCAAATCTATCAACTTTTTCATTTCAATTTTCAGATTTTGAATTTAATCATACAGTTCACAATCTTATTTTTATGAAACAAAATGATCATATGAGTTTTTTCCACTTACGATTCTGATTTCTAATCTATTTTTCTCATCAAACAAACAGGCAAGTAAATGAAAAAACACTAAACAAAACTAGATAGAAACCATAAGAAACCCTAGATTGGGGAACTGAGAGAAACCCTAGGAAAGAATAGAATAGAATAGAATAGAATAGGGGGTTGGGGAATGCGGACCTCGGAGGTACCCGAACCGAATTGAAGGAGACCCGGTTGGCCTTTGGTAGAAGCACTCTTGTTCTTGAGCTCCTGAATTTTTCGCCTCTCAGCTTCTCTCTGCTTCTCCAGCCTTCGGATCCTCACTGCGTCTTGGGCCGTGCCCACGTACCCGTCTCCCATACCCGACATTGTTCTTCTTCCTTCCTTCCTTCGACTACTCTGACCAACAACGTTTGTTAGCTCTTCTTCTTCGATTGATCGAACAATCACGAACTCGCTTGGGATGTTCTTGGGACTAAAATAGTTATAACACAAAAAGAAGTGATTTTATTTTGGGAAATTACCCGCAGGTCATGTATAAATTATTTTAATCCAACAAAAATATGTTTACATTATTTAACCCAACAATTTTTTTTGGCTAGACCCAAAAGTCTTATATGTTTTCCGCTCTTTTCCTTTCTCTCTTTCTTTTTTTTTTTTCTTCTTTACTTTTTCTGTATTTTCTTTTTTTTCTCTTTGTCATGTCTGAAGACCGGTGATCATACCTTTCTTATTCTCTTTCTCTTTCTAATATATAGTCATCGATAACCGACGACCATTATTGATTGGGGTTCACCAACAATCACCAACCACCGATATCAACTCGTGACTTCATTCGCAACGACGACGAAAAAGATGAGATCTACATCAGATTTGAGTAGATTTACATGAGATTCGACTAGATCTAAACCAAAAATAATTGCCAAAGTACAATATTCTTTCTATATCCATTCTTTCATTCGATTTCTCAATTTTTTTTTACATTTTCTCTGTTACACACATCTATTTTTCTGTTTTAATGGAGAAAAATTTCAAATTGTAAATAATTTGTTTTAGTTACAAGAGGTGAAAATTGTAAAATTTTATAATTTCAACTTTTTTGGTGCAAAAATGAATCATGCTTTAAAACTGCAAAATTTTGCAATTTCACAACATTCTTTAGAATCGTAAAATTTTGCAGTTCATAACATGTTTTCCAGCTTAATAAAATAATGGTTTGAAATTGTAACATTTTACAGTTTCAAAGCTTACTTTTCAATTTGATCAATATTACAAATTATTTGCTTAAACCCTACAAAAATTGAAAATTAATATATATTTTTTCCCATTTTTATTTGTTGTTGTTATGTTTTTTAACTATAATTTCTTCATTTATTTATTTATTTATTTCGGGCAATATTCTGAATATTCCAGTGAGTCTCCGATGATGTTCTTAACATTTTCCAGTCGCGTTCAGAACACTTTGGCGAACTTCCAGCGATGCTCAAAATACTCCGGTGATGCTCCGGTGACTTTCCGGTGATGTTGAATATTTTGGCAAATCTTTGATGAGTTTGACGGAAGTCGTTGGATGTAACAGCATTTTTAAAGTTATAAAAATAAAAGAGTTTTTAGTAATAGTTAAAAATATGTAGGACTAATTGGTGTAAATATTTTGTTTTGGGATTAAATGAATTTTGAACTTTGTGTATGGGACTTATTGGTAAGTGCCCCATCTTTTTTAGAGGCTGCTAAATGAAAAATTCTATTTCCACACACCACATTGTTTATGTGTACACACTTAATGAATTTTATTTTTATTACAAATTTACCTTTAAATAAAATGATCAAAATAGACATCCATCCACACTTAAACATCCAAAATTGAGATCTCTGTACACATCTTTTTCTTGTAAAAGCTCTCTGTGCATATCCACTGTCCATTGCCTAAGTTATTCACATTCATTCTCACACACTCCGCTCTTTTTTCACACTCTCCATTGCTACATTTTTCCTTTACTCTTTCTTACATTTCATTGCCTACTTTCTTCCTTCATTCTTTCTCACACACTCCATTGCCTACCTTCTTCCTCCATTATTTCTGACACACTAAACTCCATTGCTAACATCCTTCCGATGTTCACTCATTAGGTTACCATTGTTTGTAAAACAAAACTTGATGGAAGATTTGCCAAACAATTCAAAAAACCAGGAGGATATGCAAAACAACCAATGCAGCGACGAAAATGTAACTTTTTTTGCTAAGAAATTGTTTTACGTAATTTTTGTTCGCGATTACCATTCGGCAAACCAGTGCCGAATACATAAACAATATACGAAAAACAACAATTGAATATGAATAATAGTTTCAGAAGTACAGTACCGAATTAAAAGTTAAAATTTAGAAGTACAGTATCAAATGGTCTAAAGTAATTCGATTGTTGGTTTAGAATAGGTTAAAATGATTCGCAAACCGATGCCGAATGGTTGTTTTTAAATCTCGTGTGTCCCAACTATGAATGTCTATCGAAAATGGAAAAAAACAAATAGATTGCATGTTATTTTATATAATGATGGGCAATATTCACTCACCTTATAAGTAATTTACGGCCGGAGAATAGCTGCCGAAGATGCCTATTAATTTTCTTCAATACCGTCTTCAATAGAGGATTTGGAGGCTATAGGCTCTAGGAGAATGCAAATTGGAGATGGAGAGGGTTGACGATGATACAGGTGGATCATCTTGCAGTGGAGGGTGGGATGTGCAAGTTGAAGGGAGGGCTATTTTGGCTATTTTGGGAATTTGTGTGGGCTAATATGAGGGTGTGCACATATTTTTTATTAAATGGGTATATTTGAAATGTGGGGTGTGTGGACTAAGATAAATACTTAAGAATCAAATTACTAAGTGTGTGGAGTGAGAAAGGATGTGTACAAAGACAATGTGATGTGTGTAAATAGAATTTCCTCTGCTAAATGCCCCTACCTTTCTACTTTGGACCTCCCATTTTTTATATTTTATTTTATTACAATTTTGTCCTAGCATCAAATTTTAATTGTCCTCATCTTATTCTTCCAAGTCTAACCCTAAACCCTAATCCCACCATCACTTCCACTTCCACCAGCAACCAACCCATCTCTATTATTTTCCTCATTCAGCAAGCCTCTCACCTTCACCTGTTGTTCACAAAACTATCAATGGCAGCAAAGGTTAGGGTTTTGGCAGCGGCGGTGGTGGAGAAGAATGAGCAATATATTCGCAAACACTCTTTCGCAATCTTCATTTTCATCCTTCGGAACCTACTATCTTTTCTCTCTTTTGTGCGTGATTCTCGCTCTCCCCGTCGATTTCTCTTCGTTCAGTTACACAGAGCCGAACATGTTGAATATGTTCGGTGCTCCACAACCGAACATATGCTTTTTGTTCGACTACATAGTACCGAACATCAGGCTTTTGTTCGGAACTAGTTTTTCGAACAGCGGCGAAAGTGGTCGCGAAGGCAAAAAGATAGGTTTTTCGAACTAGTTATTCATCATTCATCAATGTGATTTTTTACAATAGAGGAATCACCCTTCGAACTTGGGTTCATTACACTTCTAACGTTGTTACATTCCTTGAAACATAGTTTGCATCTGTCTGATACTTCTAGGAAATAGACGGTTGCTTTGTTGCTATCTTGCTATCTAAGCAGTTCTTGGGAAAGAGAGGGTCGCCGGAGTAGGATGAGGACTGCCGGAGGAAGGAATGATGAGTTAAAGATGGAAGGTGTAGGGGTGGGGTTCAAAGGGTATATTTGAGATTATGGTAGGGGTCCAAAGAAAAATAAAGAGAGAAAGAATTTTGGTGGTAGGGGGCAAAAGAAGTGGGAGATCCAAAATAGAAAAGTAAGGGCATTTAGCAACCCTCTTTTTCTATTCATTATGAAAAAGGGTAAATTATAAGTACACCCCCTGAGGTTTACTTAAATTACAGATTACCCCCTGTGCTTAGGAAAATTACAAATACCTCATTATTAGAATTTTTTATTTAACATAATTAACTAAAAAAATAAAATTCATAATTGCTCTCCTATACATGAATAAAATTATCTAAATTATTAATTGAAACATATTTCTAACATCATTAAAAACTGTTAATTGACTTGATGATTTATTAATAAAATGAGCGGTTTGTTATGAAATTGGAAATCTTAAGGGGTGAAATTTAATTTTCAAAACTATAGGGGGCGATTCGTATTTTAATTAAACCTTAGAAGGTGTATTTGTAATTTACCCTATAAAAAAATATAAAAAGGTAAAAGGTGAAAGGGTGATATGACCTAATTAAGACAAAAGTTAATAAATTGACTTTGTTTTGTACTTCTCAAAAGAGGCCTTACTTGCAGTAGTTATTTATTAAGCCCTCGTTTGGCATCCAAAGTTTGGAGGCTAGTAGACTATAATAGTCACAAAAAAATAAAATAGGATAAAAAGTCACTAAGATAAAATGTCACATCTAAATCATAATCATTTCGTTTTTTTTTTCCACAAAAGTCAAAAAAGTAAAAAACCCATCCCAAACGAGGCTTTTAGAGCCCTAGGCTAAAATAGTGAAAAAATTAGCCCACATCCCAAATGAAGCCTAAGAAGAAAATTCATATCAGTTCAAAATTTTAAAAACAATTACAAAATAATGATAATTTTTTAGGGAAATTTTAATATGCACCACTTTTAAAGGGTGTACTATATGCATCTCTAATTATGTAATTTTTTTCTTTAGTTATGATCAATTTTTTTTTATTTTAGGTATGACATTATTTTAGTTATAACTCATAAATTATTTAATTATGCTTCATGTTGTGTTTACAAATTTTTTTTTTGGCTATGACTCAAAAAATTAAAATTATGCCATTTTTTATTTTAGTTATAACGTGTATATGGTGCACACCCATTAGTACTTTCCTAAGTTTTATAAATTCTAACAATTATAATTATAGTTTTTTCTATACATAGGAAATAATATT